>JAHSPW020000010.1:5838198-6490698 GCA_019985065.2 Arctostaphylos glauca
AACTGAATCCCCAACGGTCACCTTTGCCTTAAATAGCGGGAGCGGGTGAAGATGGTGCGCAAGAGGTGGAGAGATCTTTGGGATCTTCCTTTCCTTGTGGGACGATCCGCTTTAGGCGGATAGATCCCAGGAAATACGGAGATTGATCTGGCAGAGTAGTTCGGCCAATGGTCTGGGCTGAGCAGAGCGGACAGTGGCTGAGCTGAGGATACCAAGACCCCTGGCTGAGCTGAGGATACCAAGACCCTGGCTGAGCTGAGGATACCAAGACCCTGGCTGAGCTGAGGATACCAAGACCCTGGCTGAGCTGAGGATATCGAATCGAGCAGACCAGAATACCAACCGGCTCAGCCTACACGTCATGACCCATCAGAGAGTTATTACCTTGACTAGGTGTCGCCACTGATTGGGTACATCTAATACTTTAGTTCATGTCCTCCCTAGTTGTGACCTATTGTTCTTGAACTAAAATCGATCCAGAACAAATCTTTTGATTTAACGTTAATATTCTACCAAAATATTTTTTGACCATGGATCTCTAGCTTGAAACTTGATTGAGTTACTAAATGAGAATATATTGCTAACTAAAGTCTAGGGTGAATGAATTATGTGGATGGTACCTCTTTTTGTATCTCCTCACTTTTCGGAATTGGGGGCCCTGCTGTGCACAGCGCACAGCAGGGCGTGTTGTGCGCCAAAACGGCGTCGTTTTGGCGCACAAAACATTGCTCGAAAATTGTTCGGTCAGTTTTTTACTGTTCGGGCAGTGTTTTGTGCGCCAAAACGACGCCGTTTTGGCGCACAGCAGGGCCCCCGGTTCTTCACTTTTCTCTGTTAGTCAGTTGCAGCTTTTAGATTTAATCTCCTCAAACTAAAGAATTAGCATTTAAAACGCTACAGTTGCAAACTTTTTGTCCAATCTTAACCGTTCTCCGTATGTCGAGACTCCGAACTTCCTACTGTACTGATTTTTCACATTTAAGGAAGAGTTCTGTTTGAAATTAAATATTGATTTGAATTGGTACCTCAACGCAGTCATTGGGCAAAGCAGGACAAGCATAGCCCAAGTTCTGGAAGAGTATTGGGCTAAACTGACAAGGCTTAAATAGGTAACCCAATTGCTAAGACACGGCAGTCAACAGTCAGGCTGGGTCGTGTAGCCTAATGAGGCAGAATACTCGTCCGAAAGTGAACGCCATGTCAATGCCAAGTGGTTTGGCTCGGCTACATGGCAGTCATTTACGTGGATCAGGGCTAATATCGTCCAGGTTGATCACAGATGATGACGCCATCGTGGCACGAGCTTGGAACGAGCAAACTTTGAGCTTAATTAGCCAAGACTTATTAGAAAAAGAATAGGAAGTAACTCTAAAAGTAGATTCTAACCAACAGATCTTACTCAGTTACTCTACTATTGTTTTTACCTTGAGTCACAACTTAAGTAATGGAGTGTTTTTTGGTTGGTATTAGTCAGACCAGCTCGCATAGAAAAACCAAAACAAGGAATATGAAAGATACCATTAATTGAATTAGATCATTGTATCGAAATTTACCCCACAATAACACATTCTAGAACTGCAATAGATCCATTGGTCGTCTCAAGAAACTGATATACATCAGAGAGAGAGAGAGAGAGAGATCAGAGAGAGAGATGTAGAGATGGATGGGGGATATAGGGTCAGTGTGGTGGGGACACGAGAAGACAAAAAAGAGGGTTGGAAGTCGAGAGTGGTCTCAACGGTCCTCACACGGTGGTTCACCCTTTCTTCGCCTTTCCTAATCACTGCTCCTCTTTTCCCCGACCCACATACAATTTCCTGTCCCTTATTTCCTCTCTTTCAACACCCACATTGGTTCCCCCCCCCCCCCCCCCCCCCCTCTCTCTCTCTCTCTCTCTCTCTCTCTCTCTCTCTCTCTCTCTCTCTCTCTCTCTCTCTCTCTAAAGCTCTATATAACCCTTTTATCATATCTTGCTATTGATCACATTTTACAGTTTAGTTTTTGATTTCTACATTATGGAGCTTCAACTTGGTCTAGCTCTAATTCCAACAGTACCCACTAATCCCACGAAAGGGTTCGACCTAAATCGGAAAGATTGCAGTTTGGAAAGCAAATTTGGTCTTGCGAAGAACTGCAAGCGTAGTTACGAAGAGGCTTTTTTGGAAGATGGAGGGAATACTAAGAATTTGAAGTTGTCTTTGTTGTGTTGGAGTGGCCAGCCAAACGATGAAGATGATGGCAAAGGAGAGAAAAAGGAAACCTCTTTCACCGGTGACAAGTAAGTTAATTAAACGAATTTAGAAACCAGTAATGATATGCAGATAGATATATAAATTATACATACAGAATGATATGAAAAGACTTGCCCTCGTAAGCAATGTAATCAATCTCATAAGTACCGGGCGATACCTTTTGTATTGGCGCTAAATCTATACCATCGGAGGTTCGTACTGTTCCGACGAGAATACCAGTGGTTCCGGGTGGTTCCGCCCAATTAATACCGGTGTACTGGCGGAATACCGAATCTCTGCAATGTACTATTTTTTTTAATTTTTTTATTTTCTAAGTATTTTTGTATTTACGTTCTCATACCTTAATTTTCCCTTTTTCACTTTCCATACCTTACTAACATTTGATTGCCCTAATTAAGGTTTGGAAAATTAAAATGAAAAAGGAAAATTAATATTCCTTTTTTATGGAAATTAAAAATGATATATTTTCTCTTCTCATATAAATAGTAAAGTTATTCTTCTCTTAAGTTTTTAGAATAATTTGTGGTTCATAATTTTATAAGTTAGCATATGATGTGTGTGTCAGCCTAATAATTAAAATGGTTGTAAGTGTTTAGTCCATTCACGGAGAAATTTTTTTTATCCTCGAAAAAGCAATATATTGAAATTGAGATAGAAAAGATAAAGGATACTAGAGGGCAAAGGCCCATTCGGCAAGAGGCCAACCAATAAACATCCTCAAGTACGGAGAATGTTGTTACCACAATTACGAGTGTGTGCTGAGAATATAAATCATAAAGTTATTATATTTTCTATCAGTTTAAGTTTTCAGATAAATTATCGATTACCAATTTAATTGATCACGAAAGAGCAATATCTACGTCCACGAGTGTAAATTTGTTCACTCACTCCTTTTGTGTCGGCTACTTTACTCACTTTTGATGAGACCCATTTCAAGTTTCACTTCAATGATCAAATTGCTCATTTTGTACAAATTAATTTGGTAGAAGTTATGCAAAATTTAATTCAATCAGATATCATTAAGTACTCGATCAAAAATCCTACTATGCTCATTCAAGTTCTAGATTAATAAATTAAATTTTTTGATCAAGCATTTGCTGATATCCAATACAGTTGAATTTTTGCACAATCTCCTAATCAACATTCCATACTCAAAGTGGTAAGTGAAGTTACATACTAAAAGAGTTGTGTGAACAAATTTACACTCCGTAAACAGAGAGATGATCAAATTCCATATTATTAGGTAGGCTCAAATGGGTGAGAAAACCCTAATTAGCATCAATTTTCAAACCCTTGCAGAGATGAAGAAGAAGAAGAAGAAAACCATGTTGTGGGTTGGCCACCTATAAAGGCATGGAGAAAGAAGGCATTGCATTGCCAGCAAAGGGGTAGGATCATGGAGGATCGGACGGTTGAGAGGAGAAGCCCCAGATCAAACTCCACATACGTTAAGGTCAAGATGGAGGGCGTGCCGATAGGAAGAAAGATCAATCTACGACTATTTCATTCTTACCAGACACTTTCAGACACATTGATCAACATGTTTGGTAAATGTAGGTGTTGATTTTTGCTCTTTCTATACTCTTTTATGTCCCAAACAATGTTTAGTCGGTTAAAATAACACAATTCTCTTTTTTTAGTTTGGGCCAACTTATGCCCATCTGCTTAATCTCTGAAAAACTAATCCATCGTCCACCAACGAATTCTCAATTAAAATCATGACAAAATTTCGTATGAACTGACCCAATAAGTATTGATAGCATCAGAAATATTTTCAATCTGAGACTTTCAAAGAGAGAAAACAAACCCCTATGTCACCAAACCCTTCCAAAATTTGGTTTATTTAGAGTAAATTTTGATCATAATAAAATATGAGTAAAATTGTACGTATTTTTCTGAGTACATAAATTATTAAAAAACATCATGCAAATATTTTTTTTATCATAAGGTTATTTTGTATAAATTTCTAGGTATGAATCTTTGGTTGTGGATATTGTTGGATAACTTTTTAAATTCTAATAGGTTGGTTTGATTTTGTTCCTGGTTTTGTGCTTGTAGATCAAAAATTTGAGGAGAATTATGAAGGCTATACACTCTTGTATCAGGACAACGAAGGGGATTGGATCCTTGCTGGAGATGTACCATGGCAGTAAGTATATTAATATCCTTGTCGATATATATAGTTTATGTTTTACATGAACATGCATGTGTACTGCTTTCTCTCTTATGAAATTTGTATAATTAATTGTGTGCTTTTGACAAATCACAAAACGATAAACATATCGGATGTGTTGCGATGACACATTTTTATCAGTTGATTTTTTTTATCCGCAAAGAAGCATATCGATGATATAAAGTTACAAATTACAAATCGAAGATGATCCTAAATGTCGGCAAGATGACAACTGAGTTCAAATATTCACCTTCACACCTAACCATTACAAACTGGCCCAAAGCCCACAAAGAACTATCCATCAAACACCCCACCTACTGAGTAATTGCCATAAATCTGTCTACCTACTCATACTGCTACCTCAATTGCCCATTCTCAATAGCTATTATATCCTAATGCTTCTTACTCACTCAAAATTCTTAGAGAAATCTGCGAGATTCCCAGTAGACCCAATTTTCCTTTGATCCATACCCCTACCCATCATTTGATCCTCTCCACCACTTGATGAATCCTGCACTACTTTTAATTGAATACTATATCGTTCCCTTGAGGGTAGCCAATCTGTGGTGTTGTATCCATATTTACTTCTCAACACCTTTTTTCACAGTAATGCTTTATCTGAACCAAACCTTCAACACCACTTCCCCAATAGGCTAAATTCATCATTTTCAGTATCCTTACCCCGAGTCCTCCATATTCTATTCCTATGCTAATAATCTCCCATTTGCTAAGGATGAGTTTCTTCTTCCCCTCCTTCATGCGCCACAGAAATCTCCTTTGGTATTTTAAATAGGGATATATAGTAAATAGGTACAACTGAGAGTAGATTTTACAAGGGTTAACCACCCTGCCATTAATAATACCTTCGTCTTCCATTTGGCTAGCTTATTCTAGATTCTCTAAACAACTGGGTTCCAAGTTGAGATTCTATCTGGATTTGATCCCAATGGTAAATCTAAATAGAGTATAGGTAACTTCCCTACAACACAACCCATAGTTATTGTCATACTCTCTAAGGACTCCACCCACACTACACATGGTTGACTTTGCAAAGTTGATTATGAATCCTGACATCATCTGGAAGCACATCAAAATCCTCTTTACCATTTTGACCTCATTAGCATTGTTGTTACCAAAAATATATTGTGTCATCAGCAAACTATAGATGGGAGACCATAGTACCACTATTGTGTTACCTACCTTTATACCTGGGATTAGGCCTACTTCCCTTGCTCTTTCAAAAAGAAGATTAAGCCATTCCACCACTATATTGAAAAGAAAAAGGGACAATGGATCATCTTGCGTCAACCCCTTTTTCATTTGGATTGCATTGGTAGGGGAGCCATTGATTAACATATATACGTCATCCAATACAAGCCATGTACATCATGCTACTACTCCAAAGATGTACCTGAAAGGAATGAAGATTTGAGCTTGACAGTCCAGTAGAAAAATTTACACAAGTATTACATGCATATGACATGACATGATATGCCATACGAACAACGATGTATACACAAGAAAGAGAGAGAGAGAGAGAGAGAGAGAGAGAGAGAGAGAGAGAGAGAGAGAGAGAGACACACACACACACACACACACAGGCAAAGATCACAAACAAAAGCAATGATAATCCACGAAAATCCATCAAACTATTCCACAATGTGTCATACTTCTCAATTTATTAAATACATTTCCACTAATCACGTGCATCATTAATAAATTCTCATTATATGTCAAGTTTTCATACCTATCATTCCCAGAAGAAAACTAGTACAAGATCATTCCTAGCATTCCCGGAGGAGTTTAGTCTAGTGATCACGTATGTCACGTGTCTCTAAACAATAGTCTCGTGTCATGACAATGTCCACATAAGTCATGCAAATCAAGGTTATCATCTAATAAGATAGAACATCGACATATATCATGTATTTCCTTTCCTTTGTTCTTAATGAGAATGGGTCACAATGTCTAAGTTAAATCATCCTTCCATCATAACGTGTCATTAGTTTCATTGGAAGTATAACCATCGATGAGAGGCCAAGAGTTGATGCCTTGAAGAATCGATAACCAACCACACAAGTCATCTGAATGGAATCCAATAAATTTAAAATGTTGTGAACATGTTCTACTGGTAGGACAAAAATGAGTTTATCGATAGAGATACAAAATTTCTGGTAAATGCAAGATGATGCAACCTAGTTCATTCTATAGGTCCAAAAACACTCTACCATGAGATCGTGACAAAAAAATAGTTTGCGAAAAAACTGTGGGCTTTGAGATTTTATTTCAAACTTTCCAACAATGATCGGAACATCAAATTATCAACCAAAACATGTCATATACACATAATACGAGTGAGAAATTCCTACCTTGAGTCACGGATGCAAGATTCAAGCTTCAAATCACAAGCCCTAACTCTGAAAGTGGGTAAATCTCCAAGAACAACTCCTTTGAGCTAATAAACACGAACTACCACAGGATATCAACCAGGAATAACGAATACACGAAGGATATTGAAGGAATCAAAGTTTGCTTCAAGATTTATGGATGAGGTTTGAGAGAGGGGCGCCAATGTGGGAAAAGAGAGAGCAAAGTGAGTTTTGACCAAAATGCTAATCTTATGTATGTGTAAATAGATATGTCATAATTACATTCACACCCCTATAATATGAAATATGCTAACCCCAAGCCCCCAAGGCTACAATACAATACATATTGGCCCCAATTACATCATCCCATAATTAATTCCACCTCAACTATACTCATTAACCCGTATATTAAATTTAAAAGTTCAAAATTTTTCGGGTCTTTACACATACATCAATGAATATCCTCTCTGCTATTCTCTGACTTTGCGAAGTTATAATCAGGACCTTGGCTTCATAAAATCCAGTTCCCTCCTTGGTTTTTTTGTCCACAACATAACGATCCTCATATTTCCCCAATCCTCTCTGCTATCTTTCACCTCTTGGGGCTTCCCCTTGCCATGGTGAAATTTCTTTGAACCACTTATAAATCCACCTTTCTTTGATGGCATTATATTCCTGGTTTCCTGATCTTTGAAAGTTAGCCAGACATACCTGCTTCCCATTTCCTTAAATTGTACCTCCATCTTACTTTCATCCTTGAATTCTTAAGAGATTCTTTCCGTTGATCTAATTCTGTCCATTTGGCCCACTGCACTCCTTGTAAGCCATGTAGTGCCCATAAGTTGAATGGTAAGTCACATTCGCCCAGTATTGAGTCCCTTGTGCATTATTTTTTAAATTTTTCGTATCAATTTAAAGAACTAAATTGATATTTTGCTGCAAGAAAATTGAAAAAAATATGTACGGAAGTACTTTATGTTTTATCTAAAAAATAATACAAACTTTTGTAATAGAGTAGAATTATAAGACGAAGAGTTAATTGGTGATGCTTTTTTTTCACATTACAATTATTGCTTAATTTGTCAACTTTCTAGACAAGGTGGGTGATAATTAATTGTTTATGCTTTTTTTCCACATTGCTTATCCTTATATCTTTGGAAATGGTGGTTTTGCAGAACATTCATGGAGTCGGTCTGTCGTCTAGAGATACTAAGGAATGGTGGCTAACTTTGCGCATCACGTTGTCTTGCAAACCCTAGTTAAATGGGGAGAGAGAGAGAGAGAGAGAGAGAGAGAGAGAGAGAGAGAGAGAGAGAGAGATTGTAAAACCTATTTAGTGAGGAGAGAAGTAGCTCGTAGACATGTTAATTCATTTCCTTGCAGACTAGAATTTCTGATACATAATTGTTTAATTTCAGTTGTTAAACACTTTGGGTTTGTTCCAGTCAACATAATATATAAAGGATTTGGATTTTCTTCGCTCATCTTTTCAAACCAAGTAAAATGATAAGAAGGGAAAACCGCAGGCGGGGATCCTAAAGCTAATGAACAGACAAATCTCCCGTGGCCGCTAGTGATTGGTTCTGATAGAATTTGACCTCAGAATTCCTTACGGTTATGTTACTGCAAGTAAAATCATACACACCCAGAAAACATATGGACTATATATATGTAGACTATATTGTCATCATTATGGAATATTTGATAAATACTTAACTTAGCCAAAAGTAAATGGGATTGGATTCCAAGTCAATGAGCTGTTAATGGTTGGAAATTTATGAGAGCCAGCTATAGGTACAGTACATGTTATCTTCATAACTTCATATGGTCCTTACTCCTTAGTTGTTTGGTTCCATTTCACGTGTGATCCAGCCACCGCCAATGGCACAGTGTGTTCATTATTTATGGTCTCACTTTTTGGTCAATTTATTTTTTTTAGTTTTTCTTCATTATGGCGACCTCAAAATTTTCAACAATTTGAAAAAACTCAACTTAAAAAACTAAACGATTTTTTAACTAAATAATGAAAAAGTCGACTCCTTAGTTAATATATATTTCTCTGCCAAAATAATCCCTCCCTCTGATTGTATTTTTCTTTACTATCGACGATTGAATTGTGTTTGGAGGCAGAGAGACAAAGAAAAATAAATAAATTATTATTATTCATTTTACAATAAAGAAGATAAAGTAGTCAATATGTTACCTTTGCTTTTTTCATTCACAAATTTCTTCTTCAATTCAATATTCAATACAAGATTGAGTTTCATGTAAATTTTATCTTGTACGAACGTGTGTACACCTTGTGTATAATTACAATAAGAACATTCCAATTATTGATGTGAAACAAAACATAAAGCTGTCACACTTTTTATTTATTTAAACCTAGAGTATGAACCAACTAAATAACATAATTAAGTTTATGATTTATAAAACTCTCACTATATATATGAAGATTTTCTCTCTTCCTCTCCTCACTAAGTTCAAAACTATGATGATATAAGTTTTCAATGAATTCCTAGATTATCTCCATCAATCCATCATCGAAAAGAGATATTTTCTCTTAGATTATCTCCATCAACCCATCATCTCCTTATTTAAGTATATAATTATTCTTATCAAAACATATAATTATACTCATCAGAAGTTCCCCATTTCCGAGGTTGACATTTACAAAGTAGTCAGGCGAAGGAAATCAAGTAGATTTGCAACTTGCTAGTGATCGTCTAGCAAGCTGGGTAGAAATGCCTTGGAAATATTGGAGTTTATCTGACCTATGGAAATTGCTTGGAGACTATGTTTAGTAAATCTATCTGAGCGATATCAGGGACTACTCGGAAACCGCTCGATCAGAGACTATTTCAGTAGTCTAATTTGATTAGCATTTCTGAGCAGCTTGGAGACTGCTCAATTGAAGATTTTTTCAGTAGTCTAATCCAATCGCCGTTTTTGAGCTTAGAGACCGCTCAATCGGAGACTATTTCAGCAGTCTAACTCAATTGACATTTCTAGGCATGGAGACCGCTCGATCAGAGACTATTTGAGCAGTCTAATTCAATCGGTATTTTTTGAACATGGAGACTGCTTGATCGGAGACTTTTTGAGTAGTCTAATTCGATCGGCATTTCTGAGCTTGTAGAAACAGCTTGGAGACTGTATATAGTCTATCCGGCTTTTAGAAATGACTCGAAGACTGTTAAGAGTTTATCCACTTGTAGAAACAACTCAGAGACTGTGTATAGTCTATTCGGCTTGTAAAAATAGCTCGAAAACTATATATAATCTATCCGACTTGTAAAAATAGCTTAGAGATTGTTAGGGGTCCATTCAGCTTGTAGAAATGACTCGGAGACTATGTATAGTTGATCCAACTTGTAGAAATGGCTCGAAGACTGTTAGGAGTCTATTCGGCTTGTAAAAAATGCTAATCGCTCGATCGATTGTTTAACTAGTATAGGATTGGTATTTCTGAACTTGGAGATCGCTCGATCGGAAATTGTTTAAGTAGTACTACAAGAAAAACCATTTATGGCGATGAAATCGGAAAGTGAAATTTAATTTTGTCACCAAATGGATATATATGGCGACGATTATTTTGTCATTTTTAAAAAAATATTTGCAAGAAATTTTTTTTTCTCGCCAAATGTACTTCGTTGGCGATGAAATTTTACTTTTTGTCTCTAAATATGTCATTTGCGACCAAAATTCTTTTCGTCGCCAAATGTATATATTGGCGACGAACTATATTTTTCGTCTCAAATATAGGTAGTTTTGGTGAGAAAAATAATATTTCGTCGCCAAATCACATATTTACAGACGAAAAAATATTTTCTAGCCCAAAATACCTATTTGAAGACAAAAAATATGACTATTCACCATATATATAAATTTGGCGAGAAAAATAATATTTCTTCCCCAAATGACATATTTTGAGACGAAAAATATAAATATACACGCGCGCACATGCGCGAGCAAATATGCGCATATTCAATAGGTACAACTACTAAGAGGAGGGAGAGAGAGAAAGAGAGTGGAGAGATATGTTTAACATTTTTCATTTAGGATTTAGAGAGAGATGAGAGATAGAGAGTGAAGAAAAAAATAAATAAGAAATAGGTTTTGAATTTTGAAC
This sequence comes from Arctostaphylos glauca, assembly GCA_019985065.2. Lineage (NCBI taxonomy): Eukaryota > Viridiplantae > Streptophyta > Magnoliopsida > Ericales > Ericaceae > Arctostaphylos > Arctostaphylos glauca. Next base: position 5,849,122 of record JAHSPW020000010.1, read on the forward strand.
TAGAGAGAAAGATAGAGTGAGACTAAAAGAGAGATACAAAGAAAAAGAAGAGGAAGAGAGTGTAGAAAGAGAGATGAGAAATAGTGTAATAATTTTAAATTTAATATTTTAAGAGAGTGGGAGAGATAGAGAGAGGGGAGAGAAGAGAGGAGAGAGGAGACGAGAGAGGAAAGAATAAAAAAATATAGAGAAAAAATTAGAGTAATAATTTTAAATTAATGATCCAATTAAAAGAGATGAGAGAGATCAGAAGGAGAGAGAGAGAGAGAATAGAAATAGAGGGACGAAGAGGGGAGAGAGGGAGAGAGTGGAGAGAGAGATAAAAATATATAATATACTGTGTTTAATATCTATTTAAAATTAAGTCATGTAATAATTCGTAATTTTAAAATTATTTAAAATTAATATTTGATATTTACTTAGAGTATTTCACTATTTAAGTTAGGAGTTTTAAAAAAAAAATTTTAAAAAAAAATTATTTAAAAAAAATAATAATAATTAAAAATAAAAAAAATAAAAAATATTATTTTAATAGGCCGCTCGAGCGAGCTATAGACCGCTCGAGCGAGCTATCATTTCCAGCAACCTCGAAAATGGCATATTTTGGGATTTCTTCGAATTCATGGTTATTGAATGAGATTTTCCGATTAATTAACGAATAAACGTCGGATTCCTTTCGTTTTAATGGCAAATAAACGGATTTAAATCGAATTTGATGACGAATTAGTAAGGATTTTATGGGGATTCAATTTGGGGGTTTCATGGTATTCAATTAGGGTTTAATTTGAACATTAAGAGGGGTTTTTCTCTCGAACCTATAAATAGGACGTCTAATCTTTGGGTTTTAGACTCACAATCGAAATTCAGAAGGTTAGAGAGAGTATTGTGAGGTGTTGGGAGAGAAATCGAGAAGAATTTTGAAGGTGTTCTTGAAGAGAGAGAAAGTTGAGTCAAAGCTTTCTTCGCCAAAATTCGTTCTACTCGTCACCATTTTCATCAAATTGAGGTAGGATTGCTTACCTACCAACCTTAGGATGTTCAATTTTATGGTTATTGCATGATTTTGGGATCTGTTAGTCGTTCTATTGAATTTTTAGGGTTTTATTCGTATGAAATGTTCAGTTCTGTAAATTCCAGATTCTGGGGAAGACGATGGCTCGCTCGAGCGAGCTTTCGACCGCTCGAGCGAGGTTGTTGTGAAAATTTTGAATTTTCGAAAAAAAAAAAATTATTTTTTTTATTAGGCCGCTCGAGTGAGCTTGAGGTCGCTCGAGCGAGCTACAGAAATTTTTAAGTTTCAAATTCGGACAGTAGGCTTGTTTTGGCCGCTCGAGCGAGGTATGGTCGCTCGAGCGACCTGTTGATTTACAGAGCAGAATTCCAGCATGTTTAGCTTAACATTAGAATACATCGGCTATGATTATATTCTGTAATTTGTTCACCAGATAGCATGAACACTTTCACATGTATCCACTATGCTTCGATTATGTATTCGAATTCTTATGGGATCTCGTGAGTTGAGAATTTTGTTAAAATGCATTGATGCCTCATATGTGTAGATGTTAAATTTCAGTGCGTTGTTAGTTGTAGAGAACAACTTTAACGAAACTTGAAGATTGAAACTTGTGGTTATGCCGGGTTTGGCCGTCGTGCTGCCCGATGCCGGACGTCGTTCCGAAGATACTAAGGGGTAACCAGTCCCACATGTATGGTTGATGCCGGACGTCGTTCCGAAGATACTAAGGGGTAACCAGTCCCACGTGTATGGTGGATTACCGGATGTCATTCCGAGGTATGCTAAGGGGTAACCAGTCCCACATGCAGCTTGCTTACCGGGTTCAAGCCCCGAGGTGTGCTAAGGGGTATACAGTCCCACGTGCATGCTCCGGCCGTCGTGCCATGTGACAGGGCGTCGTCCCACTTAAACAAGATAATGAAAGCGAAAAAGAGCATAATAAACCCGACGTATTTACTGCTTATATTTATTTGGTATCAGCATGTGTTGTTATTTATTATTTATCCATATGAACTGTTGTATGTTGTATGTCCTTGGGTTTGGTTTTTCGGGTAATCTGTCCTACTGAGTTTCATTACTCATCGGTGCAACTTCTTTGCCCCTGGCGTTTCATGCCAGATGTAGAAGTACGTATAGAGGAACCGTTCGTGTCAGAAGAACTGAAGACTACAGGAGGGGAGACATTCACATGGTTGCCTTATCCGTAGATGACCTTAAGATTTTAGTTATCTTAAATAAATTTGTAAACCTGAAAGGGTATTTTGGTCAATTCAGTTTATAACTCGAATATTTAAATGTTGTTGGGAATTTATCATTAAATAAAAGTTAGTTTTCTTTCGATAACTTATTTTGATTATAAAGTGGTTTAAATAAAATTAAAAAAAAATTTTATCGTGGAAATTTAACGTGCCAAAAGTTGAGGCGTTACAACTTGGTATCAGAGCATAGGTTTGACCTCCCTGCGACCGTGGGTAGATGGGTAGCACACATTTCCGAGTTTTGTGTTTTCCTACGCTAGTTAGAGGACTGGGTTAGATTTACTATTGTGAGTTATTCGATACTACTGTAAGTCTAATATATAACTATTTTGTCCATTGTCAGATGTCGAACTCCGGATCCAGCAATGTGCAAGAAGTGCATCTTTTGTTTGGGGGTAACCCCGAGGATTATGCCGAGTGGATTGAAGATCCAGTTGAGGAGTTTCCAGAGGAGGCTCTGGTAGAGGCAGTACCGGTATTTGGTCCACCTCAGCAGCCCTTTGCACCACACCATGCTGCTATTCTTGCTGGTTGGGCTGATTTGGCTAATCCGGAGCCTGCTGTAGAGGAGCAGGATGAGGAAGAAGAGATGTAGGAGGTTCTTATCCAGGTTATTCCGCCACCGGCACCAGAGCCGGAATGGGATAATCGAACTTGGGGGCGGACCCGCACACCAGTGTACCCCGCAGGAACGATGATATATGCCCGAGTACCACCCAAGATTCGTTGCAGTTTCAAAGCACTGACGGCTCCGTTCTATCTTGGCCCTATCTATATCTATGGGCGCGTGGGGGAGCAGTATCGGGTGGATGTACCCGATGGCTTCAGGTTTATATGGGGTAATCTGGTACCTATGGATTGGTGCCAGAAGGAGAAGCCAATGGACGGGCGTAGGATTGTTACTCCTCATGAAGGGGTGGATTTCACGGACATGGATACCTATACTGAGATTCCGATTGAAATCTTAGAGATAGCTGCCCGCAATCAGTGGGAGCAAAATGGTATGTATTGCAGAGTCAAATGGCGCTGTTATGGAGTTGAGGAGGAGACTTGGGAGAAGGAGTGGCAGATGCGGGACCATTATCCGCAATTATTTGCTTAGAGAGGAAAAGTAGGTTAGAATAAGTTTACGACGGTGAGATGATTAAGGATAGGTAGAGAACAATTATGTGTACTACTTGTTGTCTTTTTATCTTATGTGATCATGTATTCAACCGTTGCAAACATAAATGAATAAAAGTTTCACTCATTTTATCCTTAAAGTTTAACTTGCATAAACTCTTAACATTTATGTTAGTCATTCTATGTCGCTTATAAAAAAAAAACGTTGTAGAGTAAGATCTATCCCTTTAAAGATCAAACTTGAAATTCACAAAATGTTTTCCCAAGCTGAACATGACCCAATAGTTATACAAGGTACACTCGTATTATTCAGTACTTGTGTACAAGCCTTATTTGATTCTGGTGCTTTGCATTCATTCGTATCTGCTGCATGTTCACGAGCGTTGGGTTTAGAGACCGAGGACTTAAACACATCAATGTATGTCACGTCACCCTTAGGAGGACAAGTAGCGGTTGGTAGAATATGTCGTACTTGTGATATAGAGATATCAGGTCTTCGGTTGACTTGTGACTTACGGGTCATTGAGTTGGTTGACTTTGACGTCATCCTAGGCATGGATTGGTTATCGGCTCATAGAGCTATAATTGATTGTTATCGGAAGACTGTAACTGCCTATTCAACTAGTGGAACATGTTTCAAATTTAAAGGGGATAGACAAGACCCAGCTTCGATGGCGCAATCCAGGTGGTATGATCCGCTGACTAGTTGGCTAGCAAGTCTGAAGTTGAACGAAGTGGACCGCAAAAGTTTAAGTTTACCAAAGGTTGTTTGCGAGTTTGCCGACGTGTTTCCGGAAGAAATACCGGGATTACCACCGAAACGAGAGTTGGATTTCTCAATTGAGCTGCAACCAGGAACAGCCCCGATATCGATGGCACCGTATCGCATGGCACCAGCTGAGTTGCAAGAGTTGAAAACGCAACTACAAGAGCTGCTGGAGAAAGGCTATATTCGTCCTAGTGTATCACCGTGGGGGGCACCGGCGTTATTTGTGAAGAAAAAGGAGGGAACACTACGCATGTGTATAGATTATCGTCGACTTAATCAAGTCACGATAAAGAACAAATACCCTTTACCTAGAATAGATGATTTGTTTGATCAACTGAGAGGAGCCACTTGTTTCTCAAAGATTGACTTAAGATCTGGGTATCATCAACTACGAATCAAGGAGGAGGATGTACCAAAGACGGCTTTTCGGACTCGTTACGGTCACTATGAGTTTGTAGTGATGCCGTTCGGACTTACCAATGCACCAGCTGTATTTATGTGCTTGATGAATCAAGTTTTTGCGCCGTATTTGGATAGATTTGTTGTCGTTTTCATTGACGACATATTAATTTATTCCTCATCGGAGCAAGAACATGAGGACCATTTAAGAATTACACTACAAGTGCTAAGGAAGAATCAGCTTTACGGAAAGGCCAACAAGTGCGAGTTCTGGCTTAAAAAGGTAAAGTTTTTGGGACATGTCGTCTCTGGGGAGGGTATATCGGTGGATGACAGTAAGGTGCAGGCGGTGATGGATTGGAAGCAACCCATATCGGTCTTCGAGGTTAGAAGTTTCTTGGGATTGGCTGGATATTACAGAAGGTTTATTCAGGACTTCTCCGCAATTGCAAAACCAATGACTCGCCTTACACAGAAGGGAGCTAAATTTGAATGGAATGAGGCATGCGAGAAGGCATTTCAAGAACTCAAGAAGAGGTTGACCAGCGCGCCGATATTGATCATACCTGAAAGGGGCGTGGGCTATACCGTATACTGTGATGCATCCAAGGAGGGGTTAGGATGTGTACTTATGCAGAATGGAAGAGTGATAGCTTATGGATCAAGGCAGCTGAAAATTCACGAAAGGAATTACCCAACGCATGACTTGGAACTAGCAGCGGTAGTATTCGCGCTAAAGTCATGGCGTCACTACCTATACGGAGAAGAGTTTGAGGTATTCACTGATCACAAGAGTCTCAAGTACTTGTTCACACAAAAAGACTTGAATATGAGACAAAGAAGGTGGTTAGAGTATCTTGAAGACTTCAAATTCACCTTGTCATATCATCCGGGCAAGGCCAATGTGGTGGCTGACGCATTGAGCAGGAAGTCAAGAGCGATGGTGGCAAATTTGGCAATCCAAGAATGGAAAATGATGGAGTCAGTAAGTGGATTTGTTCTTCAGCCGACAGAGAGTTCGGACGGGGCTAGCTTAAATGCCTTGGTTGCAACACCAGAGTTGCATAGAGAGATATTACTCGTACAAGGTTTTGACCAAGAGGTGGCATTTATCAGGCACCGAATAGCTATGGGAGAAGTTACAACAGGTTGGGAGATTGGTGCTGATGGGGGTTTGAGATACCGGACACGGCTGTTTGTACCAAATGTTGGTACATTAAGAGAGTCAGTGTTGAAGGTGTTCCATCAATCTAGTTTCGCTATTCATCCAGGAGGTAACAAGATGTATAAGGATCTTCGGAGACAGTATTGGTGGAGTGGGATGAAGAAAGATGTCGCCAAATTTGTCTCAAGATGTTTAACGTGTCAACAAGTTAAGGCAGAACATCAAAAACCTGGCGGGACGCTTCAACCGTTACCGATTCCAGGTTGGAAGTGGGAACATATCACAATGGATTTTGTGACAGGACTACCAAGATCGGTACAAGGACACAACGCTATTTGGGTCATTGTGGACAGATTAACTAAGTCGGCACATTTCTTACCGGTCAGGATGACAGATACCATGGAGTCTTATAGTCGACTCTACATTCGAGAGATAATCCGATTACACGGTGTGCCAATCACGATAGTGTCAGATCGAGATCCTCGTTTTACCTCGATATTTTGGCAAAGCTTGCAGAAGGCTTTGGGGACGAATGTGCACTTGAGCACGGCCTTCCATCCCCAAACTGACGGTTAGTCAGAGCGCACAATTCAGACATTGGAAGATATGCTGAGAGCCTGTATGCTAGATTTTCAAGGCCACTGGGAACGACATTTGCCGCTGGTAGAGTTTGCATACAACAATAGTTATCCGGCAAGCATACAGATGGCACCATATGAGGCTCTATATGGTCGACCTTGTCGCTCCCCAATATGCTGGACTGAAGTCGGAGAGACAAGTTTCTTGGGACCAGAGTTGGTTCAAGAAACTACTGAGAAGGTTAAGGTCATTAAGCAAAGATTATTGACGGCGCAAAGTAGACAGAAGAGCTACGCCGATAAGAGAACACGGCCATTGACGTTCGAAGTGGGCGATCATGTCTTTCTAAAGATCAAACCAAGAAGGGGCATTACTCGGTTTGGTAAGAAGGGAAAGCTAATGCCACGATACATTGGGCCGTTTGAGGTTTTGGAAAGAATAGGAGAAGTTGCTTATCGTTTGGCATTACCGCCACAGATTGATCGGGTGCACAACGTCTTTCACGTGTCAATGCTGAAGAAGTACATGGCGATTCCAACGCACATCATTAAATGGGAAGACGTCACTTTAGATGAAGACACAACTTATGAAGAGAAACCAGTTCAGATTTTAGATCACGGTGAAAAGCGTCTAAGGGGTAAGACCATTAAGTTGGTCAAAGTGCTTTGGCGTCACCGGAATATAGAAGAGTCTACTTGGGAACAAGAGAATGTTATGAGAGCCAATCACCCTGAACTTTTTGCTTAACTATTATGTGTAATTTCGAGGACGAAATTTTTTTAAGGGGGATAGATTGTAATAATCCGTAATTTTAAAATTATTTAAAATTAATATTTGATATTTATTTAGAGTATTTCACTATTTAAGTTAGGAGTTTTAAAAAAAAATTTTAAAAAAATAATTATTTAAAAATAATAATAATAATTAAAAATAAAAAATATAAAAAATATTATTTTAATAGGCCGCTCGAGCGAGCTATAGACCGCTCGAGCGAGCTATCATTTCCAGCAACCTCGAAAATGGCATCGTTTGGGATTTCTTCGAATTCATGGTTATTGAATGAGATTTTCCGATTAATTAACGGATAAACGTCGGATTCCTTTCGTTTTAATGGCAAATAAACGGATTTAAATCGAATTTGATGACGAATTAGTAAGGATTTTATGGGGATTCAATTTGGGGGTTTCATGGTATTCAATTAGGGTTTAATTTGAACATTAAGAGGGGTTTTTCTCTCGAACCTATAAATAGGACGTCTAATCTTTGGGTTTTAGACGCACAATCGAAATTCAGAAGGTTAGAGAGAGTATTGTGAGGTGTTGGGAGAGAAATCGAGAAGAATTTTGAAGGTGTTCTTGAAGAGAAAGAAAGTTGAGTCAAAGCTTTCTTCGCCAAAATTCGTTCTACTCGTCACCATTTTCATCAAATTGAGGTAGGATTGCTTACCTACCAACTTTAGGATGTTCAATTTTATGGTTATTGCATGATTTTGGGATCTGTTAGTCGTTCTATTGAATTTTTAGGGTTTTATTCGTATGAAATGTTCAGTTCTGTAAATTCCAGATTCTGGGGAAGACGATGGCTCGCTCGAGCGAGCTTTCGACCGCTCGAGCGAGGTTGTTGTGAAAATTTTGAATTTTCGAAAAAAAAAAAATTATTATTTTTATTAGGCCGCTCGAGCGAGCTTGAGGTCGCTCGAGCGAGCTACAGAAATTTTTAAGTTCCAAATTCGGACAGTAGGCTTGTTTTGGCCGCTCGAGCGAGGTATGGTCGCTCGAGCGACCTGTTGATTTACAGAGCAGAATTCCAGCATGTTTAGCTTAACATTAGAATACGTCGGCTAGGATTATATTCTGTAATTTGTTCACCAGATAGCATGAACACTTTCACATGTATCCACTATGCTTCGATTATGTATTCGAATTCTTATGGGATCTCGTGAGTTGAGAATTTTGTTAAAATGCATTGATGCCTCACATGTGTAGATGTTAAATTTCAGTGCGTTGTTAGTTGTAGAGAACAACTTTAACGAAACTTGAAGATTGAAACTTGTGGTTATGCCGGGTCTGGCCGTCGTGCTGCCCGATGCCGGACGTCGTTCCGAAGATACTAAGGGGTAACCAGTCCCACATGTATGGTTGATGCCGGACGTCGTTCCGAAAATACTAAGGGGTAACCAGTCCCACGTGTATGGTGGATTACCGGATGTCATTCCGAGGTATGCTAAGGGGTAACCAGTCCCACATGCAGCTTGCTTACCGGGTTCAAGCCCCGAGGTGTGCTAAGGGGTATACAGTCCTACGTGCATGCTCCGGCCGTCGTGCCATGTGACAGGGCGTCGTCCCACTTAAACAAGATAATGAAAGCGGAAAAGAGCGTAATAAACCCGACGTATTTACTGCTTATATTTATTTGGTATCAGCATGGGTTGTTATTTATTATTTATCCATATGAACTGTTGTATGTTGTATGTCCTTGGGTTTGGTTTTTCGGGTAATCTGTCCTACTGAGTTTCATTACTCATCGGTGCAACTTCTTTGCCCCTAGCGTTTCATGCCAGATGTAGAAGTACGTATAGAGGAACCGTTCGTGTCAGAAGAACTGGAGACTACAGGAGGGGAGACATTCACATGGTTGCCTTATCCGTGGATGACCTTAAGATTTTAGTTATCTTAAATAAATTTGTAAACCTAAAAGGGTATTTTGGTCAATTCAGTTTATAACTCGAATATTTAAATGTTGTTGGGAATTTATCATTAAATAAAAGTTAGTTTTCTTTCGATAACTTATTTTGATTATAAAGTGGTTTAAATAAAATTAAAAAAAAATTTTATCGTGGAAATTTAACGTGCCAAAAGTTGGGGCGTTACAAGTCAAGAGAGAGATAAAGAGAAAAGAAAGAGAGGGAGATTATAATGTTTAACACATATTTTAAGAAAATGATCAAACATATGTTAAGTATTAAATATTGTAAATAATTTATGAATATTGTGTTTGGCGCAGTAGTTAGAGAGGGTTTACAAAAGGTGTTAGCGGGGTGAAAGTCTAAGGTTCGAATTCTAGGGGAAGATAATGGGATTTCTGAGCAATTTGTTTTGAATTAGAAATCAATTTAACGACGAAAAAAATCGTATTAAAATCTAGCTATTAATTACGAAAATAAATTCCTCACAAATGACGGTAGTTAGCGACAAAATAGTTCATCGCAGAATACTAAATTGTATTTTTAGTCGTCTAATGATTTGGCGACGAAAAATGTAATTTTTGAAACGAAAATGTTTCGTTGTTATACACCAATTTTGTTGTAGTGTAGTCTAATCCGATCAATATTTCTGACTTTGCTTGGTCAAAGATTGTTTATAATCTGACCCAATCGAATTCTGAACTTACTCAATAAGAAACTATTTAGTCTGATTTGATCAACTTCTGACTTTGTTCAACCGGAGACTATTTATAGTTTGATCCGACTAGCTTCTGACTTTGCTCAGTTGGAGACTGTTAATAATTTGATTTGATCAAAGGCTATTTATAGTCAATCTAATCTGATCAACTTTTGACTTTGCTTAGTCAGTGACTATTTATGTTTAGCGAGATCGAAGACTATTATCCTCATCAATACACACCAAAGCATATAATTATACTTATCACATATGGTTTACTTCTAATTGGCTAAAAAAAGCGAAAACAAATGTACCAAAATCCTAACTCTGAATAAAATATATACATAGTAGTATGTGTATCCATACACAATATTTCGTACAATATTTACTAAGGTACTGTGGACTGTGGTAGAGATTACGTTTAAGATAATTAGAATAGAATTTTAATAGGGTTACAGTGTTTAATTTAGTGGTTAAAGGGTGAGGTTTAGGGGCTTCAAATTCTCATTAGTTAACAAAAATGGTAGACGCATGTAACGATGCGAGTAATGACAAATAAACTCCAAGTGGTCGATATACATACATATATGTCTACATAATTTTGTACACCCATATATTATATGACTTAAGATAAAAATAATATTTATAATAAGACAACAACATCAATATCTTTTAGCTAAGAATTATTATCTAAACCTTAACTTTAGTATTTGAAGAAGAATTAAGGTAAGATACAAATTAAAGCAACATCATAATAAAATAACACGTATTCATTAGATAACTTAACTAAGCATATAAGGCGATTACATTATTGATTTTAATTATTTACTTAACTCAAAAAATATTTATTAGCATACAAGGAGGAATTAAAATACTTACAATAAGGGTAGCAATTTGTAACTGTAATAATATAAAATAAACTTTGACTCTTTTTTTTTACCGACTAGTCTTCGGGACTTTGGGTAGAAATGACCAGAAAATTCTCCAGTGGCCCAAAGTATTAAGTTGTCAAGTTTTGACGACTGAAAATTCGGATTTACGGCTTGTTTGTTCTATTACTCAGACAACCCACTGAGATGTCGTTTTATTTAACTTGTTATGTATTTTTTATGTAATACACATGCGAAATAGGTTGTCAATGCCCAAAAAGTGGCAATTCTCCATCTTTTGGTTGGTCCAACGCACCGCCACATGAGCTGCCAAATTTGGGAGCCCAAACAATGGAAGTTCTCCATCATCTCTTTTAATGGGCCCGGCCCATTCAGACTTTACCATTTCAAGAAGAACCAAATGAAAATGAATAGAATTTCTAGCAGTGTTCTACAAGGCTTGTGATACTCTCGTCAGTGTTCTACCTGTGGTGGACAAAGGACACACAACCAGAAAGCACATAATCTCAATGCTTGTATACTACGTTGTGCAGCAAAAGATCAGCAACACCTTTGATCAATACCAAACCAGCAAAACCAACAAGAACAAGACTGCATGGGTGATTTTTATCAGTTTTGAATCCGAAGAAAGTCAATCATACGGCCCCCAGAGCCAACATTAATGGGAAACACTTTAGCACCGAAAACAGGATGAACTCAGCCCCAAAAATACAGCAGCATAAGACCATCATTGTAATGTCCATAGCAGCTATACTTGTACCAAAACAGACCTGTTAAGAGGAAACAAACACATTTCATCCTTCCTCCTCCAGTACACTGATGTAGCGGAAGCTTGAAGAAACACGTTATAACACGAGTTTGAGTCCGTTGATTCGCGCACGAATACCCGGAGATCAAAATCCTTCCTTAGACCTGTTGATTCACTAAGAATGTAACGCCCCAACTTTTGGCATGTTAAATTTCCACATTAAATTTTTTTTTTAAAATTTATTTAAACCACGTTTTGTATCAAAATAAATTATCGAAAGAAACTAACTTTTATTTAATGATAAATTATTCCAGCGTTAAACATTTAAGTAAAAAACAAATTGCAAATTGAATTGACCAAAATACCCTTTCAGGTTTACAAATTTATTAAAGTTAAACTAAAACCTTAAACTAATCTACGGGTAAGGCAACCAGGTGAATGTCTCCCCTCCAGTAGCCTCCAGCTCTTCCGACCCGAACGGTTCCTCTATATGTACTTCTATATCTGGCATGAAACGCCAGGGGCAAAGAATTTGCACCGATGAGTAATGAAACTCAGTAGGACAGATTACCCGAAAAACCAAACCCAAGGACATACAACACTCAACAGTTCATATTGATAGGCAATAAATAACAACACATGCTGATAAAAATAAGCAATAAACACGTCGGGTTAATTATGCTCTTTTTCGCTTTCATTAACTTGTTTAAGTGGGACGATGCCCTGTCACATGGCACGACGGCCGGAGCATGCAAGTGGGACTGTATACCCCTTAGCACACCTCGGGACTTAAACCCGGTAAGCAAGCTGCATGTGGGACTGGTTACCCCTTAGCATACCTCGGGGCTTGAACCCGGTAAGCAAGCTGCATGTGTGACTGGTTACCCCTTAGCATACCTCGGAATGACATCCGGTAATCCACCATACACGTGGGACTGGTTACCCCTTAGTATCTTCGGAACGACGTCCGGCATCAACCATACATGTGGGACTGGTTACCCCTTAGTATCTTCGGAACGACGTCCGGCATCGGGCAGCACGACGGCCATACCCGGCATAACCACAAATTTCAATCTTCAAGTTTTATTAAAGTTGTTCTCTACAACTAATATCGCACTGAAATTTAGGCATTAATGCATATTAACGAGATTTTCAACTCTCACAAGATCCCATAAGAATTCGACGACATAACCAAAACATAGTGGATACATGTGATAGTGTTCATGCTATCTGATGAACAAAATACAGAATATAATCATAACCGATGTACTCGAATGTTACATTAAACATGCTGAAATTCTGCTCTGTATATCAACAGGTCGCTCGAGCGGCCAAAACAAGCCTACTGTCCGAATTTGAAACTTAAAAATTTCTGTAGCTCGCTCGAGCGGCCTATTAAAAAAAAATTTTTTTTTTTTACTTTTTTTTTTTACGAAAATTCAAAAATTTTCACATGAACCTCGCTCGAGCGGCCCAAGCTCGCTCGAGCGAGCCATCGTCTTCCCTAGATTCTGGAATTTACAGAACTGAACATTTCATACGAATAAAACCCTAAAAATTCAATAGAACAATCAACAGATCATAAAATCATGCAATAACCATAAAATTGAACATCCTAAGGTTGGTAGGTAAGCAATCCTACCTCAATTTGATGAAAACGTTGACGATTAAAACGAATTTTGGTGAATAAATTTCGACCCAACTTTCTCCCTCTTCAAGAACACCTTCAAATTTCTTCTGGATTTCTCTCCCAACACCTCACAATACTCTCTCTAACCTTCTGAATTTCGATTGTACGTCTAAAACCCAACGATTAGCCGTCCTATTTATAGGTTCGAGGGGAAAATCCCTCATAATGTTCAAATTAAAAACCCAATTGATTACCATGAAACCCCCAAATTGAATTCCCCATAAAATCCCTACTAATTCGTCATCAAACTCGATTTAAATCCGTTTATTTGCCATTAAAATGAAAGGAATCCGAAATTTATTCGTTAATTAATCGGAAAATCTCATTCAATAACCATGAATTCGAAGAAATCCCAAAAGATGTCATTTTCGAAATTGCTGAAAATGATAGCTCGCTCGAGCGGCCTATAGCTCGCTCAAGCGACCTATTAAAATAATATTTTTATTTTTTTAATAATTTTTTAAAATAATTTTTTTTATTTTTAGAACTCCTAATTTAAATAGTGAAATACTCTAAATAAATATCAGATATTAATTTTAAATTATTTTAAAACTACGGATTATTACAATCATTAATGCCTAAATTTCAGTGCGATGTTAGTTGTAGAGAACAACTTTAGTGAAACTTGAAGATTGAAATTTGTGGTTATGCCGGGTATGGCCGTCGTGCTGCCCGATGTCGGACGTCGTTCCGAAGATACTAAGGGGTAACCAGTCCCACATGTATGGTTGATGCCGGACGTCGTTCCGAAGATACTAAGGGGTAACCAGTCCCACGTGTATGGTGGATTACCGGATGTCATTCCGAGGTATGCTAAGGGGTAACCAGTCCCACATGCAGCTTGCTTACCGGGTTTAAGTCCTGAGGTGTGCTAAGGGGTATACAGTCCCACGTGCATGCTCCGGCCGTCGTGCCATGTGACAGGGCGTCGTCCCACTTAAACAAGATAATGAAAGCGAAAAAGAGCATAATTAACCCGACGTGTTTATTGCTTATTTTTATCAGCATGTGTTGTTATTTATTGCCTATCAATATGAACTGTTGAGTGTTGTATGTCCTTGAATTTGGTTTTTCGGGTAATCTGTCCTACTAAGTTTCATTACTCATCGGTGCAAATTCTTTGCCCCTGGCGTTTCATGCCAGATATAGAAGTACATATAGAGGAACCATTCGGGTCGGAAGAGCTGGAGGCTACTGGAGGGGAGACATTCACCTGGTTGCCTTACCCGTAGATTAGTTTAAGGTTTTAGTTTAACTTTAATAAATTTGTAAACCTGAAAGGGTATTTTGGTCAATTCAATTTGCAATTTGTTTTACTTAAATGTTGAACGCTGGAATAATTTATCATTAAATAAAAGTTAGTTTCTTTCGATAATTTATTTTGATACAAAACGTGGTTTAAATAAATTTAAAAAAAAAATTTAATGTGGAAATTTAACGTGCCAAAAGTTGGGGCGTTACAACTTGGTATCAGAGCTTAGGTTTGACCTCCCTGCGACCGTGGGTAGATGGGTAGCACACATTTCCGAGTCTTGTGTTTTCCTACGCTAGCTAGAGGCTGGGTTAGATTTACTGTTGTGAGTTATTACGATACTACTGTAAGTCTAATATATAACTATTTTGTCCATTCTCAGATGTCGAACTCTGGATCCAGCAATGTGCAAGAAGTGCATCTTTTGTTTGGGGGTAACCCCGAGGATTATGCTGAGTGGATTGAGGATCCAGTTGAGGAGTTTCCAGAGGAGGCTCTAGTAGAGGCCGCACCGATATTTGGTCCACCTCAGCAGCCCTTTGCACCACACCATGCTGCTATTCTTGCTGGTTGGCTGATTTGGCTAATCCGGAGCCTGCTGTAGAGGAGCAGGATGAGGAAGAGGAGATGGAGGAGGTTCTTATCCAGGTTATTCCGCCACCGGCACCAGAGCCGGAATGGGATAATCGAACTTGGGGACGGACCCGCACACCAGTGTACCCCTCAGGAACGATGATATATGCCCGGGTACCACCCAAGATTCGGTGCAGTTTCAAAGCACTGACGGCTCCGTTCTATCTTGGCCCTATCTATATCTATGGGTGCGTAGGGCAGCAGTATCGGGTGGATGTACCCGATGGCTTCAGGTTTATATGGGGTAATCTGGTACCTATGGATTGGTGTCAGAAGGAGAAGCCAATGGACGGACGTAGGATTGTTACTCCTCATGAAGGGGTAGATTTCACGGACATGGATACCTATACTGAGACTCCAATTGAAATCTTAGAGATAGCTGCCCGCAATCAGTGGGAGCAAAACGGTATGTATTGCAGAGTCAAATGGCGTTGTTATGGAGTTGAGGAGGAGACATGGGAGAAAGAGTGGCAGATGCGGGACCATTATCCGCAATTATTTGCTTAGAGAGGAAAAGTAGGTTAGAATAAGTTTACGACGGTGAGATGATTAAGGATAGGTAGAGAACAATTATGTGTACTACTTGTTGTCTTATTATCTTATGTGATCATGTATTCAACCGTTGTAAACATAAATGAATAAAAGTTTCACTCATTTTATCCTCAAAGTTTAAGCTTGCATAAACTCTTAACATTTATGTTAGTCATTCTATAACGCTTGTACTAGAACAAAAAAAAAAAACGTTATAGGGTAAGATCTATCCCCTTAAAGATCAAACTTGAAATTCACAGAATGGCTTCCCAAGACGAACTCAATGGCACTAACGGTAATAATGGCAACGGGGGTCGGGTTGTCAATGAGGTACCTGACCAGGGGAACGTCAACAACCAACCATCACCTACCAACACAACCATTTTCTCCAACATCATGCTAGGAGCAGAGCAGTTAGCACAATTGTTCCATGCATTTGTGGCTGCCCAAATGGCAACCCCACCACAGCCTCAGGGGCCACCACCACCCTCATCTCACGTACCACCGCCGCCACCACAACAGGTGCCCCCACCACCACCTCAGGCGCCCGAGCAGCAACCGGCACCAAACCCACCAATAGCTCAACACCAGCCACCCATGGCATACTATCAGCAAATGCCATACCATCCATACCCGCCACCACTAATGTCAAATACCTTGCCAAGAGCTCCAACGACTCGAGGCATGTTATTAGCGGATTTCGGTAGGCAACGTCCACCAGTGTTCAGTGGAGAACCCAACCCGGTAGTAGCGGAGGGCTGGCTGAAGTAGATGAAAAAGTTATACGAAACAATGGAGATCACCAATGATAGTGATAAGGTTGCGTTGGCTGCTCACCAAATGCGAGGGGAGGCCGATTTTTGGTGGGATGTGGTCAAGACAACTCATGAGGACGGAACCATGTCTTGGGGTCGATTCAAGGAGTTGTTCTTTGGAAAATATTTTCCAGCGACAGTCAAGCAGGCCATGCTCGAAGAGTTCATGAACCTAAAACAGGGCAGTATGAATGTCACACAGTATGCTGCAAGGTTCGACGAGCTATCTAGGCATGCATCCATTCTTGTACCAACCGATGAGGCAAGAGCCAGACGGTTCGAGTGGGGACTGAGTCTTGCCATCCGAGGAAAAGTTATGTCCCAGGAAGGTGCCACTTATGCAAAAGTGGTGAGTAGTGCCCTTACATTAGAGCGCGAGGCGTTGGATTCTCGACAGAACTGGGAACAACGAAGAAGGGCCGGTCAAGGGTCAGGTGGACCTATCAGGACTGGAGGAAACAATAGTATCCGCAGTTTTGACCGAAGTAGATCCTTCAGACCACAGCAGCAGCAATCACAGGGGTCTGGACAGGCCAGTCAGGCTAGGAATCAGACCAACAGTGGTAGTCAAGGAACTGTGAGGAATATGGTTGACGTGACTTGTTTCAACTGCAATGAAAAAGGTCACATGAGAAGGGAGTGCCCACACCCGCCGAAACAACAGAGTCAGCCAAGTAGGTTGGGAGGTAATGGGCAGAACAGATCTGGCCAGAGTCGGAATGTGGGAGGTAATCAAGTCTCTGGAGGTCGGATCTTCGCACTTCAAGGACAGAATGATGAATATGACCCAGCAGTTATACAAGGTACACTCGTATTATTCAGTACTTGTGTGCAAGCCTTATTTGATTCTGGTGCTTCGCATTCATTTGTATCTGCTGCATGTACACGAGCATTGCCTTATTATACGAGGACTTAAACACATCAATATATGTCACGTCACCCTTAGGAGGACAAGTAGCGGTTGGTAGAATATGTCGAACTTGTGATATAGAGATGTCAGGTCTTCGGTTGACTTGTGACTTACGAGTCATTGAGTTGGTTGACTTTGACGTCATCCTAGGCATGGATTGGTTATCGGCTCATAGAGCTATAATTGATTGTTATCGGAAGACTGTAACTATCTATTCAACTAGTGGAACATGTTTCAAATTTAAAGGGGATAGACAAGACCCAGCTTCGATGGCGCAATCCAGGTGGTATGATCCGCTGACTAGTTGGCTAGCAAGTCTGAAGTTGAACGAAGTGGACCGCAAAAGTTTAAGTTTACCAAAGGTTGTTTGCGAGTTTGCCGACGTGTTTCCGGAAGAAATACCGGGATTACCACCGAAACGAGAGTTGGATTTCTCAATTGAGCTGCAACCAGGAACAGCCCCGATATCGATGGCACCGTATCGCATGGCACCAGCTGAGTTGCAAGAGTTGAAAACGCAACTACAAGAGCTGCTGGAGAAAGGCTATATTCGTCCTAGTGTATCTCCGTGGGGGGCACCGGCGTTATTTGTGAAGAAAAAGGAGGGAACACTACGCATGTGTATAGATTATCGTCGACTTAATCAAGTCACGATAAAGAACAAATACCCTTTACCTAGAATAGATGATTTGTTTGATCAACTGAGAGGAGCCACTTGTTTCTCAAAGATTGACTTAAGATCTGGGTATCATCAACTACGAATCAAGGAGGAGGATGTACCAAAGACGGCGTTTCGGACTCATTACGGTCACTATGAGTTTGTAGTGATGCCGTTCGGACTTACCAACGCACCAGCTGTATTTATGTGCTTGATAAATCAAGTTTTTGCGCCGTATTTGGATAGATTTGTTGTCGTTTTTATTGACGACATACTAATTTATTCCTCATCGGAGCAAGAACATGAGGACCATTTAAGAATTACACTACAAGTGCTAAGGAAGAATCAGCTTTACGGAAAGGCCAGCAAGTGCGAGTTCTGGCTTAAAAAGGTAAAATTTTTGGGACATGTCGTCTCTGGGGAGGGTATATCGGTGGATGACAGTAAGGTGCAGGCGGTGATGGATTGGAAGCAACCCATATCGGTCTTCGAGGTTAGAAGTTTCTTGGGATTGGCTGGATATTACAGAAGGTTTATTCAGGACTTCTCCGCAATTGCAAAACCAATGACTCGCCTTACACAGAAGGGAGCTAAATTTGAATGGAATGAGGCATGCGAGAAGGCATTTCAAGAACTCAAGAAGAGGTTGACCAGCGCGCCGATATTGATCATACCTGAAAGGGGCGTGGGCTATACCGTATACTGTGATGCATCCAAGGAAGGGTTAGGATGTGTACTTATGCAGAATGGAAGAGTGATAGCTTATGGATCAAGGCAGCTGAAAATTCACGAAAGGAATTACCCAACGCATGACTTGGAACTAGCAGCGGTAGTATTCGCGCTAAAGTCATGGCGTCACTACCTATACGGAGAAGAGTTTGAGGTATTCACTGATCACAAGAGTCTCAAGTACTTGTTCAGACAAAAATACTTGAATATGAGACAAAGAAGGTGGTTAGAGTATCTTGAAGACTTCAAATTCACCTTGTCATATCATCCGGGCAAGGCTAATGTGGTGGCTGACGCATTGAGCAGGAAGTCAAGAGCGATGGTGGCGAATTTGGCAATCCAAGAATGGAAAATGATGGAGTCAGTAAGTGGATTTGTTCTTCAGCTGACAGAGAGTTCGGACGGGGCTAGCTTAAATGCCTTGGTTGCAACACCAGAGTTGCATAGAGAGATATTACTCGTACAAGGTTTTGACTAAGAGGTGGCATTTATCAGGCACCGAATAGCCATGGGAGAAGTTACAACAGGTTGGGAGATTGGTGCTGACGGGGGTTTGAGATACCGGACACGGTTGTTTGTACCAAATGTTGGTACATTAAGAGAGTTAGTGTTGAAGGTGTTCCATCAATCTAGTTTCGCTATTCATCCAGGAGGTAACAAGATGTATAAGGATCTTCGGAGACAGTATTGGTGGAGTGGGATGAAGAAAGATGTCGCCAAATTTGTCTCAAGATGTTTAACGTGTCAACAAGTTAAGGCAGAACATCAAAAACCTGGCGGGACGCTTCAACCGTTACCGATTCCGGGTTGGAAGTGGGAACATATCACAATGGATTTCGTGACAGGATTACCAAGATCAGTACAAGGACACAACGCTATATGGGTCATTGTAGACAGATTAACTAAATCGGCACATTTCTTGCCGGTCAGGATGACAGACACCATGGAGTCTTATAGTCGACTCTACATTCGAGAGATAATCCGATTACACGGTGTGCCAATCACGATAGTGTCAGATCGAGATCCTCGTTTTACCTCGATATTTTGGCAAAGCTTGCAGAAGGCTTTGGGGACGAATGTGCACTTGAGCACGGCCTTCCATCCCCAAACTGACGGTCAGTCAGAGCGCACAATTCAGACATTGGAAGATATGCTGAGAGCCTATATGCTAGATTTTCAAGGCCACTGGGAACGACATTTGCCGCTGGTAGAATTTGCATACAACAATAGTTACCAGGCAAGCATACAGATGGCGCCATATGAGGCTCTATATGGTTGACCTTGCCGCTCTCCAATATGCTGGACTGAGGTCGGAGAGACAAGTTTCTTGGGACCGGAGTTGGTTCAAGAAACTACTGAGAAGGTTAAGATCATTAAGCAAAGATTACTGACGGCGCAAAGTAGACAGAAGAGCTACGCTGATAAGAGAACACGGCCATTGACGTTCGAAGTAGGCGATCATGTCTTTCTGAAGATCAAACCAAGAAGAGGCATTGCTCGGTTTGGTAAAAAGGAAAAGCTAATGCCACGATACATTGGGCCGTTTGAAGTTTTAGAAAGAATAGGAGAAGTTGCTTATCGGTTGGCATTACCGCCACAGATTGATCGGGTGCACAACGTCTTTCATGTGTCAATGTTGAAGAAGTACATGGCGATTCCAACGCACATCATTAAATGGGAAGACGTCACCTTAGATGAAGACACAACTTATGAAGAGAAACCAATTCAGATTTTAGATCACGGTGAAAAGCGTCTAAGGGGTAAGACCATTAAATTGGTCAAAGTGCTTTGGCGTCACCGGAATATAGAAGAATCTACTTGGGAACAAGAGAATGTTATGAGAGTCAATCACCCTGAACTTTTTGCTTAACTATTCTGTGTAATTTCGAGGACGAAATTTTTTAAGGGGGATAGATTGTAATAATCCGTAGTTTTAAAATAATTTAAAATTAATATTTGATATTTATTTAGAGTATTTCACTATTTAAATTAGGAGTTTTAAAAATAAAAAAAAATATTTTAAAAAAATATTAAAAAAATAAAAAAAATAAAAAAATTATTTTAATAGGTCGCTTGAGCGAGCTATAGGCCGCTCGAGCGAGATATCATTTTCAGCAACTTCGAAAATGGCATCTTTTGGGATTTCTTTGAATTCATGGTTATTGAATGAGATTTTCCGATTAATTAACGAATAAACTTCGGATTCCTTTCGTTTTAATGGCAAATAAACGGATTTAAATCGAATTTGATGACGAATTAGTAGGAATTTTATGGGAATTCAATTTGGGGGTTTCATGATAATCAATTGGATTTTTAATTTGAACATTATGAGGGATTTTCCCCTCGAACCTATAAATAGGACGACTAATCGTTGGGTTTTAGACGTACAATCGAAATTCAGAAGGTTAGAGAGAGTATTGTGAGGTGTTGGAAGAGAAATCCAGAAGAAATTTGAAGGTGTTCTTGAAGAGGGAGAAAGTTGGGTCGAAATTTATTCACCAAAATTCGTTCTAATCGTCAACGTTTTCATCAAATTGAGGTAGGATTGCTTACCTACCAACCTTAGGATGTTCAATTTTATGGTTATTGCATGATTTTATGATCTGTTGGTTGTTCTATTGAATTTTTAGGGTTTTATTCGTATGAAATGTTCAGTTCTGTAAATTCCAGAATTTGGGGAAGACGATGGCTCGTTCGAGCGAGGTTGATGTGAAAATTTTGAATTTTCGTAAAAAAGAAAAAATGGTTTAAATAAAAAGAAAAAAAATTTTAACGTGGAAATTTAACGTGCCAAAAGTTGGGGCGTTACAAAGAATACCAGGACTAAGAGCATCAATAACTTTGTTGATTCCGCAGAATACCAAAGTAATTGGAATAATAGAGAAAACACTCTCAATTTAATTAATCATCAAACTGAATAATTCCAAGGTCTTACAATCCTATTTATACTAACAAATGGATGAATCTAGACACAACATTTAGCCTTCCCAACACATGACCTTTGGACTCTCCAACAATACAATAAATACTAGAAAGAACCATTGGACTACTAAGACTCAACATGCAAAGTACTTGACCTTAGAATTGTAAAAGACACAACTAATGGACTTTGGAAATTAAAAACAACTTGACTAATCCTGTTTTGACTTGTGATGTTCCAACTCCACCATTATGCCATTATGCTACTTTGTAATCGAAATGGTCCAAGTACCGGTTCGCTGTCCAATCCGCATCATACACCTCATCAGCATATAAGAGAATTTGAACTGATTTCCCGCTACCCCTTTTGACCCCTCTTTAAGTAACAAATCAAGTCCTTATATTGCAAAGACCATCAATACACCTCGTGAAATCTTGGATTAAGTAGGGCACTCTGTGGCATTTGCTTTTAATCCGACTAGTCATTCTAAAATTTGATCAGGCCTACAATTTCATTAGGATCCGGTGGTGTGTTCTTGAATATCACAATATTCCTTGCATCCAAAATGATGCATAAAAGGCGTCACTCCCAACAATGTTTTCCTAAGGTTCTTGTGTTTGAAAAGGTTCTTGTGTTGAAAGACATCCACCATTATATCATTGCTTCTAAGGATGAGGGACATACCCAAGTTTTGTTCCACCAGCCTATAATTTCTGACCACATCCTTCATGCAATCTTGCAATGAAGCAACAAATGGACCGGTATTTCCAATTCAGAGGAGCAAAAGCACAAACAGCCTCATTTTGAGAATTGATACCTCTACTAAACAGAGTCTCTCTTGCTGGAATCTCCCTCAACATCCTTCCATAGGAAGAGTTCAACTTTTTGAGAGCATAAATTTTTCCATAGTGCATCCTAAAAATTGTTGGGTGCAAACTTGCCCTCCTCCCGCTTTGCATGTGTCGTTTTGACAGAGAAGTAATAGTCAGAAACCCATTGCCAGATTTTTTTTTTGATAGCCGAGGTATCCATCTCGCTTTGAGATTACTTAACTTACTGCCGACTAGTCGACCAAACCCATTGCCAAATTAGCTTGTCATCCCCTAATTTGCTCAGATTGACTTGGTTGAGGTCCTGCATTAGGATGTCCAGCTAGTTGCCTTTACTCCCATACAAATAATTCCCTTCTAAACTGCAGGTTCCAGCCTCCGCCTCTGGTTTGCCTGCTCAAGTCTACAAATAATTCCCTTCTAAACCCTAAAAGTCCCGGCCAATTGGAATTGTCCATTTTATAAGTCTCGATATGTACATGCCAAAATAAGGACGGTCAACATTGGTATTCATCTAAATAAAACATATTTATTAGGATAAATGAACGGCCAGACTTTAACTAACATTATTTTTTGAACAAATGTGATTCGATCAAACTTTTGCCAAAATCTAATCGATTTTATTTTTACCATGGACGAAGTACATCAAAACATACAAAATAAACAACTCGAACGATTGAATAAGACTTTGAAAAGTCGTATTTTAGGTCACTTAAAAATGTCACGTGAGAATATCTCACTTTCCTTTGATAATAACCTTACTGTATAATAAAGGCTTTGATAACAGATCTAAAAAGTTTTCATCCAGTTTTGCTCATGGAATTGAAGGTAATTACATCCCCCGAATAAATATCGGCGAGCTTTTATGGATGAAAGGAGACGCTGTGAAACCAATGGATATATTCATTCAGGACGACGCTTCGAGTAAAAATATGATTTTTGTCAAAACGATCACGGTGGGACTCGAACCCACAATCTCCCGCTCCGGAGGCGAGCGCCTTATCCATTAGGCCACGCGATCTTTTGTTTTATATGTGTGGAATCAAAATACATATCTCATACATATGCAGATCATTTCATCTCGTCCGAGATATTCGGCAAAGGAGATATTCCTCTTTTTTGAGGTGGCTTCTAGAGAGTGCCCGCACCATGGAGTCTATTTTACTGATGGAAAGTTTTCATTTCCTAAAGTTCGTCCCGAAAGATTTCTCATATTAATCCAATATGGATCAAATACTTTATTAGAAACATTTAAACTTATGCAAGTGGGTCAGACCTCATTTTATTTAGATAAATTAATTCCAAACATGTATATGATGGTATTTGGTCAATATAATTTTTGACACGTTCAGTTTCATAACGAGTTTTGTAAAATAAAAAATTTCAATCATTGAAACATACTCGACATGGGCCTAAAAAAAAAGGTTGTACAACCTGCCTCCTTATTTTTTTTATCTTAAAGACCCGTTTGTTAGTTGTCAAAATTATACTAGGGATATGGTGGATATAGTACGAGGGGATGTAGTAAAAGAAGAGATTTATATAGAGGTGTGAATAGTTACAAATGATTTGTCTGAGTATTTTTTGAGAGAGAGATGTAGTAGATATGAATATGTGAATGATATTTTTTATAATAAATAATTCTATTTTTGTAATTATCAATGGCATTTACGTAAATGTAAGGGGAATATAGAAGAAGAATAAGATATAAATAGGAGAAGGGGTGAGATATATAATTTTATTCCTCTCCCAACATATAAATTTTGGACCTCTGATATGATATTTAGGGTTCAAATACGTAAATAAATTCTGAATATCACAACTCGAATTACCTTTCTCTCTCATTTTTTTACCTTTCAGGTCCTCTGGGCAAAAGCATCTCCCTCCCCCTTCTCTCTCTCTCTAAACCCCCACTAACTGGCGATAAGCAACAAAATCTAACCCTATAAATGATTAGCAAGTATTAGTCTTAAAAGGCCTAATGGAACATACTTTTCTTCCACCACTAGTTATTCTGACAATTGTCATAAAAATTGACCTTAAAAATAATCTAAACTTATCTAATGAAGATTTATTAGAGATATTTTTCTCTATTTTGACGCTGATCAAGTCGTTCGTATTTCTTGCTAAAATAGAAGATGATGGTGTCATATCAAAGACATCAAAAGAGATTTTTATTGTCGGTAAATACCTAGTTAAATTTACCCTTTTACCCCTTTTACCTTATAAAAAACTTACTTTTGAAACATATAATTGAGAAACGCTTTTACTGTAGAAAGTGCAACAGAAAATTAGTATGTAAGACCAAAACATATATAGTTGTTAACATTACTTTTAGTACATTGAATTTTAATCCACGGAGGTCAACGTTGGGGTCTGATGTTTATAATTTTCAAAACCTTTGGGTCCCTCGTGCTATAATTGCTCACAGGGGGACTGGTTGAGTAAAAAGAAAAGCAATTTTTTTTTAATTAATTCATGCTCCCAAAATTTGATTCATTCCTACAAGTAACCAGCTTTCATCGCCCATGGTAGGAATTTTCAACATTTTTCCAGGTCTCTCTCATGGAAGGAAGCGAGCTTATACAGTGACGGAGAGAACACGCGTGGGTCCAACGAGATACATGCCCTAGAGAATTTTAACACACATACTTCATAGTTTTTCGAATCTTGAAAAATTAGTTTTTCCTTCACACATAATTAGTTTACGGGTCCTTAATTAATTACACACATAGTTCGTAGTTTTTCGAACAGTGGAAATATTAGTTTTCGCTCTTTGAATCATAGTAGGCTAGTAACCTACGAGAAACACTTTAATTTGTTTAATAAGTAAGAACAATAATGAGGACTCGTTTGCTTGTTATTTGATAATTGATTCTTTTCCAAACGGGTTATTGTTCTTACTTTGGTTTTTTATTATTCTTATTGAAAGATGACCCAAAAAAAATAGTTTAGTCAAAATTAGATAAATAAACAAGACAAACAAACAGAAATGTGGGTCATTGCTAATTTATCCAAAAACATTGATTAAATTGCGACAAGCTAGCTTCCTAGATAGTGGGTCACTAACATTGTTTACTCGGATTTGGGGAGCTGTAATGCATTTTTCCTGTAATGCGCGTATAGTGCGGATAAAATGACATAGTTTTGCTTATTTTGTCTTCAAAACTACGTTGTTTTGATACCCATATATTTCATAACAATTCACGTGATAAGATAAAACGATGTAGTTTTGAGGACAAAATAGACAAAACTATGTGTTTTTGCCTACATTACACGCACACTACAGAAAAGTGCACTACAGCCTCCCTGAATCCATTTATTCTCATAAATACGCTAAGAATAAGGTGGGGTGGGCTTCCATTCTTTTTTCAGTAAGTTATTTTTTATTAAAGCCAATCAGTATATATAATCTGATATTTTATAATTTTTTGTACAATTGTTCGTCAATTGTTTTTTTTTTTTTGTGTGTGTTTCTTCATTCGTTTTAGCGAGAGAATCGGGAAAGGAAAAAATAGCAGCCAAAATTTTAGAACGTCCAACTAAGATGATGCTAAAAGCTAGGGGTGCAACTGGTCTGATTCGTTACGGACTGGAAGAAAAACTCAGACCGAACCGAAAATTTTGGTTTACAGTTTCTCAAACCTCAACCAAACCAAAATATTTCGGTTTAGTTTCCTCAGTTTTGGTTTGGTTCGGTCCGTTTTTCGATTTGGTTAGATCAGGCCAAATTTAAAATTAATTAATTAATTTTTTGACTTAAATATAAGTATTTTGAATATCAAATGTCAAAAACAATACAAAAGAACCCTACTATAGAAATTCAAAAAAATAAATTACATAAAATATATATTACAAAAATAACTACATATTAAAAAAATACGAAAAATTTATGGTTTTTTTTTTAATTTCTATCTCAATCGGTCTGGTCTGATTTTTAGGGCTACAAAACCGAAACCGACCCAATTTTTTTAATACACCAATCAAACCGAATCGATTTAACTAAAAGAATCAAATCAAATTGTCGGTTTGGTTTGATTTTTCGATCTTGTTCGATTTACAATTTTTACTTACACTCCTACTAAAAACAGTTAAAAAACCTTTTCTCTTTTTTTTTTTTACTTTTTTCATCTTTAGTCAATTTTTTGAGATTTTTGCTCTTATGTTTTTCACTTTTTAAATTACATCATCAAGACCACAATTAGTCCGAGAAATTTACCGCAAATTTAG
Organism: Arctostaphylos glauca; assembly: GCA_019985065.2. NCBI lineage: Eukaryota > Viridiplantae > Streptophyta > Magnoliopsida > Ericales > Ericaceae > Arctostaphylos > Arctostaphylos glauca. Next base: position 5,875,646 of record JAHSPW020000010.1, read on the forward strand.
TAAAAAAGTGAAAAAGCGATTTTTAAAAATTAACATTAATACATTAATTATGCCAGCGAAGGCCTGACCCTTATCCAATAGGCAACGGATAGGGGCAACCGTTATAGGGGATAACCCTTGATCCCGTGATACCAGGACCATGGTGTAATCAAGAGTTGAATGGTATGCCATTAATCAAAACAGTCCTTTGATAAACAAGTCGTACTGGACATGTAGGTTCGTTGAACAAAGAGATAGTTTAACACATTCTTGAGATGAGGAGACCCATAGTCTGAACAGACCCCGTGTCCTAGTCAGGCCGTCCATTGTCTTACTCATCACATCAATTAATTACGAAAACATAAATTAAGATAATTGACTAAATCAAACTATATTTACATATATTAATATACTTTTGACCTAATTTTATATATTTCACGTCCACCAATGTAACAGTGTTGTTGCTAAACAAATTTTAAAATATCTTAATTGAACCAAAAAAAAAAAAAAAAGTTAGAGAAACTAGTAAAAAATTGTTTCCTGATTGATAAGCTACGAGTTAAAGTTACAACCAAGCAAAAATCTTTGTCTAAGAACCGCGTTCACAATCAAGACCATTTAAAAAGGAAAGGATAAAATTGCACTGACCTCCCCTGAAGGTTTTGATAAATATGAAGATCTCCCTTGAGGTTCTAGAAAATACAAAGACTTCCCCTACTTTATAAACTAATATACATATTCCCCTCCCGTTAGTTGCTTAGAGACGACGTTACTTTTAGATTTGAAAATATGGAGTTGTCATTTTTGCAGTTTTTCTATTTTCTGAAAAAGAGGACTAGTCTTGTGAGACCAATGTTGAATAAGTAATGCTACGGACACAAACATCCGAACACAGACCAATATTAATATATAAAATCAATTTTTAGGATGTTAAGTACCAGTTTAATGGCAGAATAATAATTTTTAATAGGAAAAATCAGTTTTTGCTTGAGTCTTCATCGCCATGGTTAATGGATTTGAATGAGAAGTGCTCATGAGAGATTTTTACTAATCATGCCTATAAAATTAGATTTTATCGCTTCTTCCTTTCACCATTTTCGTAGTGCAAACATTAAAAAATTAAGTAGTAAGTTCAGAAAGAGAAGAGAGAGGTTGTGAGATTTTTGGAAATTTTTGAGTGAGAGTCGAGATTCTATCAAGATTGTTGGAAGAAAGAAAGAAAATATTCTGAAAAAATATATAAGAAGCTTTTGTGCTGCCAAACACAAAAGTTTTTCAGAATATTTTCTTTCTTTCTTCCAACAAAGATCATTGTTGGTTCATTATCATTCTTCGCGTATTTTAATCGGTTTAGGTAGAAATTTATACCTCCAATCATTAGGTAATTTCTTTCTATTGTTAATCGTCAATTTTAGATCCAAAAAGCATGTTTTTACGTTCTGTTTGTACAAGAAAAGTCAAGACTTAGTAGTTTGCAGATTCTAAAAAATAAAGTATCTGCTCGCTCGAGTGATCTGACCAATTATAGATCATGTCTTGCTTTTTTAGAAAAATACAGAATCTGTCTAGTAGTAGCTCACTCGAGTGAGCTAGGATCGTTCGAGCGAGATTTAAAAAATAAAAAATAAAAATACTTTTTAATAGATCGCTCGAGCCACCTGAAGTCGCTCAAGCCAACTTATAAAAATTTTAAACTTCGTAAATTTGGATAGTAAGTTTGTTTTTGCCGCTTGAGCATTCTGTCCAGAAATATAGAATTTTCAGAATAATGTCTAGACTGCTCAGACAATATTTTTAGACAATTTTGTGATTCACCTTGATTCATTTTAGAAATACAGAATCTGTCTATTAGTAGCAGTGGCGGACCATAGTGGAGGGGGGAGGTGGCTGGTGCCACCCCCATTTTGAAAACAAATGATTTTTTTTTTTAAACGTGTAAATGTTTTTTGTTTAGGAAACCTCATTTGGTGCTTCCGAACACCACCTCGAGTGTTTTTAGTCCCTATTTTTATAACATATTTATGTAAAATTTATACTCACGCCATATGTGGTGAAAAAAATATATATGCATCTTGTTGCGATGCCTGTGAACCATCAAATGATGTTTTATTATTTAAATTAATTAATAAATCTACACAATAAGAAAGAATTGAGACGAACAGTGATAATGAGTGAATAGTAAAGAGTGACGACTTAATTCGTCGCCACCCCCAAATTTTAATTCTGGGTCCGCCACTGATTAGTAGCTCGCTTGAGCGAGCTAGGGTCGCTCGAGTAAGATTTTTAATTTTTAAGAAAAAATAATAATTTTTTTAATAGGTCGCTTGAGCCACCTGAAATCATTCAAGCCAACTCATAAAAATTTTAACTTCATAAATTTGGACAATAAGTTTGTTTTTGCCGCTCGAGCGTTTTGTCTAGAAATATAAAATTTTCAGAATGATGTCCAGACTACTCGAATAATATTTTCAGATAATTTTGTGATTCACCTTGATCCATGTACACTATCCACAAGTATCGACATGCACTTACCTTATGTCCAAGATTTCCATGAGATTTTGTGATAGCAGAATTACCACTCGAGACCATATTATGATGTCATGTTTTGATTTGCTGTTGATGTCATGCTATTGGATTATTGTTGTCATGTCGTCAGGTCAGTATTGCATGATTTTGAAATGTTAAATATGGCCGGTCTAGCGGTTGTGTTGCTCAATTTTCTGTAAGTTATTGTTATTTGAACTTGGAGAAAAACCTAGACTTGAACATTAGGTACATTGGTTTGTACAATACTTGGATCGAGAAAGTGGAGGATGATTGAGTGGTCAGTGCCATGTAATCACTTGTGGAGACAAGTAAGGATAATAGAATATGGAATATGGAATGATGACTTGGTTTGAAAAATCCCAAGATTGTCTGCTATATGGGTGCCGATCAGTATACAGGAGGGTATTGAAGTGGAACGTGAAGCGCTAAGATATGTTGGCGGACATGATACACCATAACGGTTATTTGTATATTGAAAAGACCTCAACTAAGAGTAGGTGAAGACATGATTGACTTGAGTGGACTATGGAAGATCCTAGCCTTGCAAGGTCAATGGTGACTTTGTCGAGTGCATAACTACGACTAAAATCATCAAAGGCCCATTGTAGGTAAGACTTGTAACGCCTCGTGTACATCACTGACCCAATAACTTATTGGAGTCTAACTATGCGACCCAAAATACTTAAGACCAAGTTATTAATAGTAGTTTACATAACTCATTATATATACAGGATCACCCATGTAAACTTTCGATGTGGAACGAGATGTTACAAGACTGGTCAATATTAATCAACACCCTTACATTGGATTCGATTGGCAGGTTTGGTTTCTTGAGGAGGGAACCCTAGGAACAATAAATGACGATTCATAATGAATCTATGTGTTTATTTTGTAGTTTAGTTTTATTCTGTTGTTATTTGTTCTATTCATATGCCCTATTAAACATGCTTCCCTTTGGATTTGGTATTGCAGTTATATTTTCCTATTGAGTTTTTCCTCGTAGAGCAATTTTTTAGCCCCTGACATTTCATATCAGATGTAGAAGAGCTGTTGAGATGACACCCGAGCAGGAAGAGCTGGATTATAAGGATGAGGGCTTCAATAAGATCTACTTGCCGTACTTTTAGAAGCTCTGAATTTTACAGATCCGTCTTTTATGTAAACCCGCAAGGGCACCTTCTGTTATTTAAATGTAATACCGTTACAATTCATTTTTAAGAAAAAAGGCTATTTGTATTATTTTGTTAAAAATGTTTGTTTTATACAATAAAAATTTTAAAATAATTTTAACAATATTGTCAGAAATCAGAGTGTTACAAGTATAATTTGCTAATACGTAAAGTAATTTCCTATTAGACATTGTCATTTTGACTTGGTTAAACATCATACGGTTCTGTCTAATCAGTAGGGCTCTGTTTCATCTTTTACATGTCGATACATAGCACAAAATTACGAATCAGATAACATTCATTTGGTATTCAAGAACTGCCCAATTATTTGACTTACAAATGTGTTTTAATTAAAACAGATTTGTGGAGTGATAGAGGACAGGAAAATGTAGGGAACAGAGATTTAAACTAGGATTCTGCACTTCTTATTTTCTTATCTTATATTTTCCTTCACCCTGTACCTGTTCTTCAAAATTTTCGACAAATGAAGATCCAGAGATAGGAACTAGATACTGAATTAAGTATAACACACCATGTAAATTATTGACTCAGTAACTTGTTTGAGCCCAATTACATAGTTCAAAATGCTTGAGTCCAAGTTATTAGTAGTCTACATGGTCCTTTATATATCTAAAATCACTCATGTACACTGTCAATGAAAAACGCGATGTCACAATTTCTCCATCTTTAAGACATTGAGCCCTTGCGAGGTGTTGAATACTAGAGTTATCACAACCTGACCCTAGGCCTATTCCCTAGTGATCAAATTCCCGACTCCGCTCGATTGTCTACACTAATGCTCTATGTAAATCATTAACCCAATAATTTATTGGAGCCCAACCACATTACCAAAATGCGTAAACTTAAGTTATTAGTAGTAGTCTACGTGATTTCTTACATATTCAAGATTATTCATGTGGACTTTCGATATGAGACATAATTGTCACATTAAATACACGATTCATGTGGTCATCTGAGTTGTTTTTTATGTCCATGAGTCCATATTGCTCAAAAAAAATTATTTTTGCAAGACAAAAATAAATCAATCACACGACATATTTTTTTCATATATTATCAAAATTATAGTTTACAAATTTATATTTAGACTCATCAACAAGATTAATTTATATATATATATATATATATATATAATATATATAATGTTTAAGAGACCAACACTTTTTTAGACCAATATGTAAATTCTTCGTTCCTGATTAAATTTTAATGAATCGAATTGAGCCGAACCACCAGTTGGGTTCGGTTTGCCGGTTTGGTTTGGTTTGATTTTTCAGTTTACACTTTCACCCCTATATATATATATAATATATATATACACACACACACACACATCAAGAGACCAACACTTTTTTAGACCAATATTAGACCAACATCTAGACTCTTCATTCCTGATTCAATTTTGAACCACTGATTGGATCAAGCTATTTTTGGTAATATTTTGAGCTGATTTCTCGCAGATACTTTCAAAAACATGTTTTAAATACATTGAACGGTTCGATTCATTAAAATTAATCAGGAATAAAGAATTTAGATGTTGATTTAATATTGGTCTAAAAAAATGTTGGTCATGTATATATAATTAGGGGTGAAAGCGTAAATCGAAAAACCAAACCAATTTGGTTCGGTTTGATTTTTTAGTTCATTCGGTCCGATCCGGTCCGGTTTGAAATTTAGAAAAATTTCGGTCCAATTTTCGATTTTAGATCCTTCCAACCCAAACCAAACCGGACTGAATCGGTATATGTAAAAAAATCTAAAAATTTAAACATATATGTACAGTGATACACCGCATGTAATCGTGTATATGTAAAAAAAACCTAATCGTTTTTCTCACTTTCACTTTTCATTTACCCTCAGCCTCCCGCCACCTCCACTTTTCATTCTCAGTGCTTTGCCTCTCACAATCTCACTCACCCTCGGCCTTCCAGACCCTCCACCTCTCGGCTCTCAGTGATTTTTTAATAAAATTTAGTCTGCATTGATTTTACTTGATATGAACTTATTAATTATTTACAATTTTTTTTTCATTTTTAGCCCAAGCTCAATTATGCCGAAATCGGATCGCACCAAACAAAACCACCTCAGTTCGGTTTCGATTTTAAAACCTTCAAATCGGAATGACCGATTTGGTTCGAGTTTTTCGGTCAAACCGGACCAATATCACCCTTATATATAATACATTGAAGATGTGTGCTTTGGTATTTCATGTTTTTTGTATCGTTTTTCATCAAAAATTTTGTGTTCTCTCGTTCGTCTCAATGAGAGAGATAAAAAAAATTATAAAAATATTGATCAAAATTAAGAAAACCAAAGACAACGCTAAAAATAAAAGATAGTAAATTTTTGTCATTTTTAAATATTTTTTCTTTAGTGACCGTGTTGAGGATTTTGACCATATTTTTAAATTTTTTAAATTTTTTCGTCAAGACGAAAAATTAATTCAAAAAATAAATACAAATATAATCACAATAAAAAATAATAATGTTAAAAAATACTAAAAAACTTAGGTAAAAAAGGCCTTAGTATGGAAAGTTGTCAAATACCCCGCGATTAATCCATTTTATTCCTAGTCCTAAGAATGCTTTCGATATTAGAAGATGACACATCCATAGTTGGGTAAAAAAGAAAACTACATCGATAAATAATAAATAAATCAATTCATTCAAAGAAAAAAAATTTGAGGGAGATGATTTTCATACTTTAATGTAAGGTGAGGAGGGAGAGAGAATTTGCAGACCTTGAGAGATGAAAGGAACATGTTGATGACCTTTTTATAGACATTAGAGGGGCATTTTAGAAATTGAAAAAATCAACTCTGATGACATAAGTAAAATTTATCTATTATTTGACGGAAGTTAGTACTAGGGGGTAATAGTCTATCATTTTCAAAAATAGGAGAGGTCACTGCGTTTTCTAAAATTACATGGGAGGTTCCTGCATTTATTCATAACTTCAGGGAAAATAGTGCATTTTATTCAACTAATCAACAAAAAGAAACAAAGATAAAAAAACAAAATTCCATTCACTTCCCCAATGAAATCCAATGTTAGTCCCGACATGTATCAACCAACACGTGCCAGGCAATTTCTGTTTTCATAAAAAGTTAAACGTTACATTTTATACTTAGGGCCCGTTTGGATGGGATATTATTTTCAGGGGGATAATGTTTAGAGGGAGTATAAGATAAGAGGGGGTATTATTTTTAGAGGGATGACCCACATTGATGTGATATTTATAGAGGGGTATAAAAAAGTAGATGGTTTGGATGAGGGATTAAACAAGGGGATAAAGGGGGATAAGAGTGGGTGGATAAGGAAAAAAACTGTTGCTCGTTTGGATGGGGGAAAAAAGAAGGGGGATAATTTTTGGAGGGGGTAAAAAGATCGACGTAACATGTTTAGCATGGTTTGGGAGCAAAAAATGCAGAGGGATAATTTTTCACCTCTCCAAAAATAATCCCCCGAAGAGGGATAAAGGGGGATAATTTTTTTTTTTTTTTTTTGGGGGGGGGGGGTGCCCAAAAATTATCCCCCGGAGAGGGATAAAGAGGGGAGGGGGTATTGATAATACCTCTTCTTCCTCATTACAAATACAAAATAACCTTAGGGGTCGTTTGGATGGGGGGAAAACCCCCCTCCAAAAATTATCACCCCTTATTAGGGGTTTTAGCATGGTTTGGATGGGAGAAAAATCCCCCTCCAAAAATTATCATCCCTTCTTATCCCTTATTACCCCCTCTTATCTCCCTCCAAAAATTATTACCCCCTCTTAAATTTTCACCCCCTCCCAAAATTATATTTTTCTCTTTTTTATTGTTAACTAAATTTTTCTCTTTTTCTCTTTTTTATTGTTAACTAAATTTACGCGAGCTAAATTATATTTTTCTCTTTTTAACTAAATTTTTTATTGTTGATTTATATTTTGTTGTTATTTTTCTTTTTTTTTTTTGTTAATTGGTAAAACAAAGTTAAAAAATCCTTAAATTATTCAAAAATATTCACACTCATCACATGTCCTAATGGGCTTAACTTTGGAGGAAAAAAAGTACCGACACCGCGAACTCGAAATAACCGTGAACTCGAAAAAATACTAAAAATTTACTGTTTACTTAAAAAATTATTTTAGGAATAACCGTGAACTCGAAATATTTTGATAAAAAGTTTTTAAATTATGTTAAGATATTTATTGATTTATATTTTGTTGTTATTTTTCTCTTTTTTGTTAATTGATAAAACAAAGTTAAAAAAACTCTTAAATTATTCAAAAATGTTCACATTCATTACATGTCCTAATGGACCCAACTTTTGAGAAAAATGTTATTTAAATCTCAATATTTTGTAGTTTAGTAGTCCGTCTTGATGAAAGGAATCTAATGAGTATAAAATTATGTCAAAAAATTAAAAAAAAGTCACTAAAGACGACGAATAAGTACAAAAAACTCTATTTTTTGATTTATTTTTGTGTTTTTTGAACTTTTTTCAAATTTAGCCGATGATTGATAACTTTTCTGAAAACTCTTGTCGAGATGAATCAATAAATCAAAAAAATTGATGAAAAACAAAAGGGGATAAGATAAGAGGGGGTATTATTTTTAAAGGGTTGACCCACATTGATGTGATATTTATAGAGGGGGTAATAAAAAATAGATAGTTTAGATGAAGTATTAAAAAATGGGGATAAAATATTAAAAAAGGGGATAAAATAGTACTTGATTTTGATGGAGGATAAAATAGGGGGATAAGGTTATTTTGTATTTGTAATGAGGAAGAAGGGGTATTATCAATACCCCCTCTCCTCTTTATCCCTCTCCGGGGGATAACTTTTAGGCCACCTCCCCCCTACCCAAAAATTATCCCCCTTTATCCCCCTCCCGGGGGATTATTTTTGGCCTACCCAAAAATTATCCCCCTGCATTTTTTGCTCCCAAACCATGCTAAACATGTCACGTCGATCCTTTTACCTCCTCCAAAAATTATCCCCCTTCTTTTTTTTCCCCATCCAAACAATCAACAGTTTTTTTCCTTATCCACCACTCTTATCTCCCTTTATCCCCTTGTTTAATCCCTCATCCAAACCATCTATTTTTTTATCCTCCCTTTATAAACATCACATCAATGTGGGTCATCCCTCTAAAAATAATACCCCCTCTTATTTTATCCCCCCTCAATAACTTATCCCCCTCAAAATATACCTCCATCCAATCGGCCCCTTATCCCCATATTTTATCCTCCATCAAAATCAAGTACTATTTTATCCTCCTTTTTTAATACTTCATCCAAACTATCTATTTTTTATTACCCCCTCTATAAATATCACATCAATGTGGGCCAACCCGCCAACCTTTTAAAAATAATACCCCCTCTTATCTTATCCCCCTCAATAACTTATTCCCCTAAAAATAGGGTCCATTTGGACTGCGGTATTTATTGTGGTATTTATTGAAAAAAATTTCGTCCTTATTTGAATTTTATTTGTAATTTTTTGTTTTTCATCAATTTTTTTTGATTTATTGATTCATCTCGACAAGAGCTTTCAGAAAAGTTATCAATCATCGGCTAAATTTGAAAAAAGTTCAGAAAATACAAAAATAAATCAAAAAATAGAGTTTTTTTGTACTTATTCATCGTCTTTAGTGACTTTTTTTTTAACTTTTGGACATAATTTTATACTCATTAGATTCCTTTCATCAAGACGGACTAATAAACTACAAAATATTGAGATTTAAACAACAAATGTAAAAAAAATGAATAAAGACAAAAATAACAAATAAATAAAAACTATAGCCCAAATGGGGCCTATAATCCCTTATCCAATCAGCCCCTCAAATGACTATTTTTGAATGATTTAAGAGTTTTTTAACTTTCTTTTACCAATTAACAAGAAAAAAGAAAAAAATAACAACAAAATATAAATCAACAATAAAAAATTTAGTTAAAAAGAAAAAATATATAATTTAGCTCGCGTAAATTTAGTTAACAATAAAATAGAGGAAAAGAAAAAAATTTAGTTAACAATAAAAAAGAGAAAAATATAATTTTGGAAGGGGGTGAAAATCTAAGAGGGGGTAATAATTTTTGGAGGGGGACTTTTTTCCATCCAAACCATGCCAAAAAAATTAATAAGGGGTGATAATTTTTGGAGGGGGGTATATCCCCCATCCAAACGGGCCGTTAGGGTCACTTTGCACTCTTCATTTCTAATTTGGACATTTTGATTCTTATACTTTACGTCAACTACCAATGTTACCCTTCTTGTTAGTATAACTAATAAAATGTAACAAAATGATAGCTCTAGGCAGCGAATAAATTTTAAAGGGACTGTAAATATATAAAACTTAGTTCGGTATCATTTTCGTGTTGATTTACATACTGCGTTACAAAATTTATGGTTGTGCAATTCTTTTCAATTCTTATTTATCTAACATTGATTTTTTATCTATAATTTTGATTTTGGTTCTCAATATTATGGATGTATATTTTCTAAGATTTCTGAGCATCTTCGAATTAGTTTCTCCCTACAATTGCTAGTTGATTTTTTTCGCCAAAAGATTATTAAAAAGTATATTAATAGTAAAATTGATCCACTTAACGCGTTATGACATTAATAATGTGATATCCTCAGTATGATTGTTGTGCCAACTGTATGGTTAGGCATCCAATAAAAAGTTTTGATAGATGCCCAAATGAATGATCAAGAGCCCGCGTTGTTTAGTAAATGCAAGATTTAGCAACATATAAAATAGATCATAATCATGCCTTATACAAGATCTTTACAATTGCAAGGGCACGAAAGTCCAACGAAACTTTACAGTTAAACATGTTCATTTTGTAATAATGCAAAGTGGAGTGACCTATTGAAAAGTTCATGAAGTTTGAGTGACCAAAGTGAATAATATTGTAGAAGGTAGGAACAAGTTTTTGAAATGGTATTAAAGCTTGTACTGATCAGAAATGTGGAATAAATCTCAACCTCGCACATGAGGACATGTATTCATAAGTTTGAGAGATTGTAATAACCCCAGCTTGGGTGTTGCGCTAGCTGTGTGAGCCTGGACATCTAGATAGATGGTTAAGAGTCTCAAATCCGCTTAATGGATGCAAAGTCCAATGTTACATATAATAGATCACGACTTTACATTGTACACAACTTTTTTTAAAAAAAACTGTAAGAGCGTCAAAATCGAATGAAATTTCATCATTAGCGTGCTCGACTTGTAATAATGCAGTGGAAAAAAAATTGACTAACGAAAAAGTAAATGAGGTTTAGACTATCAAAATAAACAATAAGTTACAAGGCATCGTTGCAAATTATCTTGAGTAGTCAATTCAAAAAATGAATAACTTTTTTGTACCAAAGTATTGATTATAGGGAAATGTGAAATATATAAAGGAATGGAATGTCCTTTTCAATAAAAAAAATGAAATGTAATTAAAGAAAATATATAGAAAATCATGGCGTTGTTAAATTAAATCACATACAATTCACATAATCTTTTCGTTACTCTTTTAACGAAAGAACTGATAGAAGGGGAGAAGAATTGGTAGTAACCTTAGGTTCTATTTGGCCAAAATAAAATGTTAACGTATTGACGCTTTTATTCATAAAAAAATACGCTTATTTAAGTAAATTGTTCCAAATATAGTAAAATTTTAGGCTTTAATTTGTATCACGTGACAAGAGTGTATAATGAAAAATAAAAGACACAATAAGACTCAATTATCGGCTTATTGATTTTTATTTAGGCTAAATCATTTATACTAGATTTATATTGGAGATCAATTCCTTCATTTATTCTACGAGATCAAACAAAATTATGCATTAAATTCAGTAAAACACAATACCAATAATTTGGTCAAAACGAATTGAGTTAGATTAGTCTACTCATACCAAGGTTTTGATATTAGATCAGTTTGAGTACCGATTTTTTTATTGGTATGGTACGTATTAGTACCGATTATGTACCAAGTACCGTATCAAATTACTGCAACTATCAATATATATATATATATATAAATTATATAGAGAAAGTCTAAAAAAATTAATTTTTTCCGCAACTTTTTTTAAACAAAAAGGAAAAAACAAATCGTCGGTACCCGCCCAGTACGGGCCAATATTGAGAATCGTACGGTACTAGAGGTACTTGATACCGTTTTTATGTCAAAACGATACATACTGATTGGTACAGTATGATATTCACAACTTTGACTCATACAACACGATCTAATAAATTAATAACAAATACAAGCCAAATGAATTCTTAAAGGGTACATGTAAAAAATGTTCAAATTAAAAATAAGGGTCTATGCACTGTCTAATGGAGGATGGATAATATGTTCATAATATCAAATAAATACGAATATTAATATATATTTTTTGAATATTAATATATATTGTTGTAGATTTTATATATTATTCACGGCTTAAAGAACGGTGGTTAGTATTTTTTTAAAAATAAATAGTATGGAGTGACGGTGACGGTAGACTGCAAAATGTAATTTATCCGAAGTGATATTTTATTGATAAGGAGTATTATATTTCAATGACGGTAAGCCGTACGCATTCGTATGGTAGTAAAATAAATCGCCCCTCACCGAGTAAAACCCACCGTCTCTTCTTAAACTCCAACTGTACTCCATTCCACATACACTCACGCCCTCCGACACCCCCCGACTCATCCGCTATTTATAGATCCCAGATCAACGGCTCAGATGCTTCCGGACCCCAAATCGCCCCTTCAATCTACCTTTCGTTTCCATTTTCGCCCTCCAAATCTCCCTCTATCCCTCCCCCACCCACTCAACGAAGCTCCCTCAGAGAGAATCTAGAGAGAGAAACTCGAGGGGGCCGCTATCTCTGACCTCCCATTACAGATCACCTCAGCTCAGCTCAGATACAGTCAACTAATCCTCTCCGTCGTTTCTCCGAAAGATCGAAGTTTTTTTTCTCCGCCGCAGATCTAGAACCTGTTTTTCCAATTCAACGGTATACAAAAATGTTCGAAAAGATCCCATTGTTTTCTGTTTAACTGTCGGTATTTTGCTTCCTTGTGCTGAAGATATTGGATATTCTGCAATTGATTTCGAATCGTGGAGTAATTACCAATTCAAAACAATTGTAATAATGTGAATTTATTTTGTTTCCATATTCGGTCTATCTTCGAGTTCAAAACCTAATTAATATCACTTTGGATCCAACTAGTAGCAGTTTCTTCCTTCATTGTGCGGATATACTTGCTAATTCATTGTGTTGTTTGTATTGTGTAGCGGATCGGCGACCGACAATGGCTCCGAGCACGATTCGGAAGGCGATCGGCGCCGTGAAGGACCAGACGAGCATCGGGATCGCGAAGGTCGCGAGCAACATGGCGCCGGAGCTGGAGGTGGCGATCGTGAAGGCGACGAGCCATGATGACGAGCCCGCCGACGAGAAGTACCTCAGGGAAATCCTCCACCTGACGTCCTATTCACGCGGATACGTGAGCGTGTGCGTGGCCGCCGTGTCCAAGCGGCTGGGGAAGACCAGGGACTGGATCGTCGCCTTGAAGAGTCTTATTCTTGTTCACCGGCTATTATCCGACGGGGACCCTGTGTTCCAGCAGGAGATCATGTACGCCACTCGTCGAGGAACTCGTTTACTCAACATGTCGGATTTCCGCGACGAGGCTCATTCGAATTCGTGGGACCATTCCGCTTTCGTGAGGACTTACGCGCTGTACTTGGACCAGAAGCTTGAGTTGATGTTGTACGAGAAGAAGCAAAGTGGGGGCGGCGGCGGTGATCTGGAGAGATATGGATCTAGGGAGGAGCGGTGGCGGTCGCCGCCCAATCGGGCATACGAGTATGACAACTACGAATCAAGAGACGATAACTACGGGGGGATGAGGCGATCAAGGTCGTCTGGGGATGTGAGGGAGAATGAGAGGAGGGATGTGGTAGTGGTCACTCCATTGAGGGACATGAAACCGGAGAGAATTTTTGGGAAGATGGGGCATTTACAGAGGCTTTTAGACAGGTTCTTGGCGTGTAGGCCTACTGGTATGTCAAAGAATAGTAGGATGGTGTTGGTGACGATGTACCCTGTTGTGAAAGAGAGCTTCAAGCTTTACGCTGATATTTGTGAGGTTTTAGCTGTTTTGCTCGATCGGTTTTTTGACATGGAGTATTCCGATTGCGTTAAGGCATTCGATGCATATGCGAGTGCTGCAAAGCAGATTGATGAACTCGTGGCGTTTTACAATTGGTGCAAGGATACAGGGTTGGCTAGGTCGTCAGAGTGCCCGGAAGTGCAGAGGATTACGGGAAAACTGTTGGAGACCTTGGAGGAATTTGTGAGGGATAGGGCAAAGGCGGGGAAAAGCCCAGAGAGGAAAGTAGAGCAACCAGTAGTTCAAGAGGAGGAGCCTGTACAAGATATGAATGAGATCAAGGCGTTGCCAGCACCGGAGAATTACACACCGCCGCCACCGCCTCCACCTGAGCCGGAGGTTCCCAAGCCCCAGAAACAAGAGGCAGGGGACTTGATGGATTTGAGGGAGGAAGTGATTACAGCGGACGATCAGGGTAATAGATTGGCCTTGGCATTGTTTGCGGGCCCTGCGTCAAACAAAGGGAATAACGGATCGTGGGAGCCTTTTCCGTCGAATGGGGAGCCGGAAGTAACCTCTGCTTGGGAGAATCCAGCAGCGGAAAGCGGTAAAGCCGATTGGGAACTGGCCTTAGTAGAATCTGCAAGCAATCTATCTAGACAAAAGGCCACATTGGGTGGTGGGTTTGATCCGTTACTCTTGAACGGAATTTATGATCAGGGTATGGTGAGGCAACACGTCAGCAACGCCCAAGTAAGTGGCGGCAGTGCCAGCAGTGTGGCATTGCCGGCGTCAGGGAAGAGCGCAACGCCTGTTTTGGCCCTTCCTGCCCCGGATGGGACCGTTCAGACGGTTGGGGGTGACCCATTTGCAGCATCATTGAGCGTTCCCCCGCCTTCTTATGTCCAGATGGCGGATATGGAGAAGAAACAACAGTTTCTTGTTCAAGAGCAAGTGGTGTGGAACCAGTATGCTAGAGATGGAATGCAAGGCCAAACTAGTTTGGCCAAGATCAGTGGCGGTGGATACTACCCTCCCGGAGTCCAACCGATGATGCCTTATGGAATGCCGCCGGTAAACGGGATGGGAGTACCACCAACTGCAGGGTATTACTACACCACCCCTTACTGATTTTTTTCCCACTTTGTGTTTGATAATAGTTCATTATTATTTCTTTGTTACCTTTCTCGTGTTTATTATTCCTTGTCCCTTGTCCACTGTATTTTACTGTGACCTTATTCCTGCTACTTTTGTGCACATCAATGGGGGTAGAGTCTACGGGATATGAGCTTATGAGATCATAGCTCATATGGGATTTGAATGTTGGGTGCTTTTGTAATCCAATTATGATGCCTCTCAATGTTTTGTAATATTGGAATTTTCTTTCATCTTCCATTTATTTATTCATGCCATGCTTTTCCTAATCATTTGGTTAACAAACTTATTCTTAGTGAATTTGTATCTTTATTGACTGGAGAAAGCTCTATATTAGAAGAAGAGTCATCTTGGTGATATATAGTAGTCCTACAAGTAAACCATGAGAACAGCTTTGCGGTGACTTATCGGTTGACCGAGCTTATTTGAAAATGAACCTTGAGAAAGGGTTGCCAATGGCGTGTCAGAAATTGAACCGTTAAAACGGAAAGAGAAAGATAGGAGAAACTGTAAAGACAGATAATAGTAGAAAGAAATTAAAAAATATGGTTGGTGGTTACTCGTAACTAGAAATAATATGTATGGTATAAGTTAGTTGGGAGGACCATCAGACTATGCTTAGGCACAACGTACGGAAATGGAGTGTGGAGGACACTTCTTTGTCTGACCTATATGCTCCAGCTCTTTTCTATTTGGAGCTATTTCAGCTCCAAATTGACATGTATATATGCTTATTCTAGAAATGAAGAATATGTTGGGAAACAACAAAAACCGATTTGAGATAGTGAGATGTTGGAAAACTATTAGCTATTTGCTTAGTCACTACGTGCTGTTTGGCATCATTTTTTCTTGTATCCGAAGTGACTTAAAAGACAATTTATTCTAAGACAGGCATTAATTTGATTCCAAGTGTTGAGCTACCGGGTGTTGTACTCTCAGCGTTTCATTCTCTCCGATATTGCTTTTTTACTCAGTTTTTCTTTTATAATTGGGTCACTTTGAACCCTCTTGAGTTGGTTTGGTGGTCAAGACTCGAAACTTAGGAATTTGTCGTCTTTGAAGATTTCAAGTTCAAAACTTCTCTATTGCAATCAAATTTTATGGACTTAATTTATATGAGATTTTGTCTTAACTTTAATTAGGTCTCTGCTAATAAGCAGTGTGATCTAGTCATAAAAATTTGTCGAGTACACTTATATTCTTGGAACACTATTAGTTATAAAAAGAATTTAGTGACTCTGTGCATCTTACTTTTCAAGATGGTGCACTCTACTTTGTTCTCCTAATTTAGTATGTGTTGTAAATTGATTGATGTTGTGTTTTCGGTTTGAGAACACAATTTTGGCTCAAAACTTGGTTTTCCAAAACACGATATATGACGTTTGTAGTTGCCCAAGCCGAAAATTATACCAACAAGCCTTTCGAAGGGACCCGTCTTGGCCAGTAGCATTCTGGTCGTTTACTTCAAATTTAGCCGAGCCATTTGGCCGCTTTCGGTTGCACTAGTTGAAAACGATGCCAATAGGCTTGTAGGCAAGGCTTTCGAAGGGATCCATTTTAAGTCTTGGCTGGTAGCATTCTAGTCGTTTACTTCAAATTTAACCGAGCCATGTGCAACACTAGGCATTGGCCGTTTTCGGGTGCCCAAGTCAAAAATGATGTCAATCGGGTTTTATTGCCAAGTTGTGTGAACACTGGTTTTAGAAAGACTATTTGAGGGGAAATTGTGTCTTTCCGAAACACAGAGTTCAAAAAGATTGTAGACCACTCTGGTTTGGTTAAAACCAGAACTATGCTAATTTTGGCTAAGGCCATATTATATATTTATTGGGAGACCATCAAAACTATGCTAATTTCAGCACATGATAGAAGTGTAGCTGTAGAACTATGGACTTTGGCACAACATATAGTTTGAAATGTCGTGGAGAATTTCTTGTTTGACTCTAGATGTCCATATTGGTTGAACCCAAACTCTTGAATATCAGAGGCTTTTAGCTCCGGAATTGACATGATGTATATTTCTTATTCAAGGAGTCAAAATTCTTGATGAGGAAGTACTAGATATAGGATTCATCAATTGTCAACAAAAAAAATAAATAAAAAAGAAGCTTCCAACCTTGATCCTCAATAGCAAAAGTAGTTGACAAATACAAGAAGATTATCCAAGAATAACAGTACTAGATAATCTCATTTGTCCTGTATCGTACCAGCTGATTAGATACATCACGTACTGGTCTCTTAGTGGTATCGGACCATCAGTGTACCATCTCGGCCACTGTACTGGCCTGTTTCGGTCTGTTTTGGACGATACCATACCGGTTCGTATTTATTTTTTTAATTAATAATTTTTTAGATAATTAAACATAAATTGGACTAAAATCATCCCCTTTTTATGTTTGGTGATTTGTTTTTAAGTTGTGAAGTTTTTATTTTATATGTCAAAATGTGATTTTTTATTTAAAAATATTATTTGAGAAATACATATTAACTTTGGAGATAAATCTTCAACGGTACATTGATACACGTTAGTACACTGGTATGTACCGTGTTATTAATACCGTATTAATAACAGAGCCTGTATTAATAACAGAACCCGTACGAGGATTAATAACTTTGTACATAAGATATAGTCGCTCCACAAAAACTGCGTGTGCGATATTTATGGGTCTCCACGCTTATATGATCAGTGTGTATAAGTATTTATGTCACTACCATTTTTGTTCTCAAAACTAAGATTCCCTTTATCCAGATCTTTATGCATCTCAACAGATTTCAAACAGTGGATTGTTTTTTGGGTAAATTAAATTAGGGTCCTTTCTACTCCTCCAACTTAGTTTTTCATCCCATCCACTTTTCGGAATTATGTTATCATCCTATAATAGTGTAGATGGACAATTTTGCCATTACTTTTGAGAGATGGTTTACCATGTTACCCTTTGTGTAGTTAACATTTGATTTGGTGAGGTTAAATCTGGAGAATCATTTTAGGCTTAATTTTAGGGATTACGTTTATCATTTTAGGCTTAATTTTAGGGATTTGATTTGTTACGGATTTCATTTGTTATGGAAATATTACTATATGTGGCCGAAATATTAGTAATTTGATTTGTTTTTCACGAATTTTTTCACAGATACTATTTGTTACGGATTTGATTTGTTACGGAAATGGTAGTTTTAAGGGATTTGATTTGTCACGGATTTGATTTGTTACGGATTTGATTTGTTTTTCACGAATTTTGCACAGATTATTTTTGTTACGGATTTGATTTGTCCCGAAGTTTTTAATCACCGAAAAAAAGTAGTTCTTTGGCCCGAAGTGTTCAATCGCCGGAACTTGAAGTTCTCTGCCCCGTAAAGTCCCATTATTGGAACTTGAAGTTCTCTACCCGGAAGTATTTAATCACCGGTTTGGACTGAAGATTTTGGTAAGTTCTGATGATTATTTTCGTTATGTCGATATTACGGTGGTTGATGTTGAAACCCAAAATTTATTGCGATGATTAACGCATTGTGGGTCTAATTTTGTGATTCGAATGGGGCACCGAATCCAAAGGGTTTGACATACTGGTGAAAATTTACCATCTGTAAATTTACCATAATGATTACGAAATTCACCATAATGCGCATTTTGATGGGGGTGACAAAATTTACCATGCGTATTGTCTGAATTTACCATAAATCAAGCAAATATACCATGGACGACCATAACTCAAATTTTAATGGGAATTTACCATGTTCGTCAATTTGGTAAGTTAAAATTATGGTACATTAGGAAATTTGTGGTATATTTGCTGTACATTGTAAATTTGTAAGTAATAATATGTTTGAGTTACCATAATGATTACGAAATTCACCATAATGCGCATTTTGATGGGGGTGACAAAATTTACCATGCGTATTGTCTGAATTTACCATAAATCAAGCAAATATACCATGGACGACCATAACTCAAATTTTAATGGGAATTTACCATGTTCGTCAATTTGGTAAGTTAAAATTATGGTACATTAGGAAATTTGTGGTATATTTGCTGCACATTGTAAATTTGTAAGTGATAATATGTTTGAGTAATTATGGTATATTTGCTGAACATTGTAAATTTGGAAGTGATAATATGTTTGAGTAATTATGGTATATTTGCTGAACATTGTAAATTTGGGGCAACTATATTTTTTGTGTCACGTTGCCGCTTGACATTTAAATTAGGTAATACCGATTTTTCCCCTTTTGTGCTACATGATTGTTGCAATGGATGGTGGTTTGATACTGATTTGTAGGCATAATGAAAAGATTGCTGCAATTCGGATAGATCGCAGCTGGAACTTTGTGCAGGTGGTGAACAAGGTATGTGATAGATGACATCATTTGGACCCTGAATCCGTGGTGTTGAGTTACTCATTGGTTGACAATGAAAATCTACTATTGGACAACGATGACGACTTGGGTACGATGTTCGGGCTTGCAGAGAATGCCGAATATGAAGACATAGAGGTACTTGTTAAGGACTCAACAGTTGGGATATTTGATATTGGTAATCGAGACGGCAACAATGAAAATTCTGAAGGCATGTTAGGCCCTATGGATTATACCATGGTCCAGTCAATTGATAGTGATGACTCAACAGTTGGGATATTTGATTTGGTGAGGTTAAATTTGGAGAATCATTTTAGGCTTAATTTTAGGGATTACGTTTATCATTTTAGGCTTAATTTTAGGGATTTCTGGACGAGATTTTCTATTCCGGCGCGATCGATTTTCTGTCACCGTGATTTTAGGGGCTTATGGTGTAATCCGAATAAACCATGGTCAGAGTTTACTGGGGGCTGGTTCGGTATTTACAGAAAATGAGGACTGGAAATTAATGTTCAAAAGTGTATGGGATGAAAACTTAATAAAGACTAATAGAAAGGACCTTAAAATAAGTACCCCTTGTTTTTTGATATTCATTGGTTTCAATTCAATTTTGCTATTAGCAATGAAATAGTTTAACCTTTAAAGGTGATGGGTGAAAAATTCAACAATTCACAATTTATATTGATTAGAATTTATATTGTTATTTTTTCCGTAATTTACAATTATATTAGTAGTTGAAATACCGAAAATGCTAATTGCAAAAATAAAGTGTTTATCATTTATTTGACTTTTTTATTTTTCTAAATGTAATTTTAAAGTACTGATTATTAGACTGGAGAATAAAAAGATTAACATGTCATGTAATATAATTACAACAATTATAAATGAGATTTTAAATTATTTTAAATGTAATACTCTTGCATTAACAAAGCATTTATTTTTTTCACATCAAGGAACACTTATATGTTTCGTCCTTATGTTAAAAAAACAAAAAAGTGAAAAAAAATTTAAGTACCATGGAACGCTTAAATAGTTGCCTTTAAATTTTTAAGTACCATGGAACAATTAAAAGAACAAAAAAAAAAGTTTTTTTTTTTCAATAATCGAATCCACGGTTGATTTTTAAATATTATTTTTAGTCAATTGAAGTTTTAATACTTTTTCAAAATAAGGCTAAAATCAAGTTCTTTCCCCAAAATCAAGTCCTTAAAATAAGGATTATCAATATTGTAAAAAAGACAAGAAAATAATTTTTTGGTCTTTGGGCAACCACACCCCCTCCATCTTTTTCTTTTTTTTTTTTTTTGCGGAAGGGGTAAAGAGCAACTCTCTTCCTGTTTAGATGTACTATGTGCACTTTTTGAATTATTTTTAATTCACAATATTTTGTAGAAAATGCATAATAATAGTCTTGAATACATAACTTTGGTATACTAGTACGTAACATTTAATCTTAAATTTCTAATATCAATTTTGAATCCACAATTTGAACTTATAACATTTTGGCTATCGGTTTTTGTCTTGGTATTACATATAGTGGGCTGAATTGTTGGGCCGACTCAAACGCGAGTGGATGATAGAACGAACGGGTTCAATCCGAACGCATGGACTGTGTCGGTAGTGTGGGACTTCAGCCGACGTAATACCGAACAGATCAAGATGAAGGCTAGGTTGAGCTTGACATATATGGGCCGCGTCGTTAGTGTGGGGCTTTGGACGACGTATTATCGAACAACATTCTTGAGACCAAAAATCGAGCTGCCATTCGACTACGGTGGTCAGAATCTTCTGGAGTGGCACGAGGTCTTAATAGGAAACGGTACTATTTTGAAAATATCTTGCTCAGGAAATCTTTACACTCTAACAAAACAACCAAATTTGACAATTACCA
Source organism: Arctostaphylos glauca (assembly GCA_019985065.2). Classification (NCBI taxonomy): domain Eukaryota; kingdom Viridiplantae; phylum Streptophyta; class Magnoliopsida; order Ericales; family Ericaceae; genus Arctostaphylos; species Arctostaphylos glauca. Next base: position 5,896,842 of record JAHSPW020000010.1, read on the forward strand.
ACCAATAAGAAAAAGATCCCAAGATATTTTATTACTAAAATAAAGCACTTGATGGCTTATAAATATGAAACTACGAAGCAAAATAAAGTACGCTATCAATTACAAGTACAACACTATTATATTTTTGCCTCATACGTTCTAACTTAAGTATTAGAATGTCTTCTGGTTGTAAACAGTCCGGTGACACTAATTGATTGTTCTCTGCGGAGGCTGCAATAGCAATTTGGATCTTGGGGACGAATCAAATCAGACTGCTGGTGAGTATTCGCAACTCTACAAATTTTTTATACAGATGTTATGAATCCTTATACAAATATCATGAACTTTAAATAATAAACTATAAATCTAAAGCAAATCAAGGATTAATATATATCACAAACCTTTAAACAAAGGGTATGAATTGTAGTATTTTCCTACAGAGAGAGAGAGAGAGAGAGATTTAGGTTAAAATAATCATGTGGTGCATAATGTGATTGCGATAGGAACATGGGAGATAGGTGACAAGATATTTTATAGGTAAAACATCATTGTTCACCTTCTAAAACGAAAGCTCCCCAATTGCATCATTGACTTAAGTAGATATGAGGTTAGATTATAAATTTTCTTGAAGTCACAGTTTTAGCGGTTGAATGTGACAATTAATGGATGAGTTAGATAGTCATTAGACAAAACAATCCCACATTGCACGAAATGTAAAAAGTATAAAAAGAAATAAAATGATACAACGTGATTAAAATTGACAATTATCTTTTATCACGCTTATGATAAAATATGATTAAAATAATTTATTATTTTTTTATCATGCTTACAGATAAAACATAGTTAAAATAACTACTTACAATCACTGTTCCTAAAACTGTCATCAAAAAATAAGTTTTATTAAAAAATGTGATTAAAAATTCATCTCTCATTTTTGTTTCACACTTTTATAAAAAGCTTGATCTTTTTAATTTATCAAGTGTAGCCGTTATCTGTTATTCTAGTAGTGATAATCTACCCAATTGCAGACATCATACGGGTCAGTTTCATTCAAATTGTCCCAAAGAAGTCTAAAAAAGGATGAATTGATTCCAACACGTGTTGCTATCGGTTGGAGAGTATACAGTGACTATAGGAAGCTCAATGTGAGTATTAGAAAGGCCCACTTTTCTTTTTTTCATCATTGATCAAATCTTGAAGAGGGTAGTTGGTTATTTTTTCTACTGCTTCGTAGATAATTACTCTGGATATAATCAAATCGAGGTCTCTTTAGAAGACTAAGAAAAAAACACTTTCACTTGCCCCTTCGGAACATTTGCACACGTGTGCATGCCTTTTGGCTTGTGCAATGCACCAGACACTTGTTCTCATTGTATAGTGGGCACATTCAACGATATGATTGAGAAGGTAGCCGAGGTGTTCATGGATGATTTCTCTATTTTTAAAAATTCATTTAAGTCTTGCATGAACAAGTTCTAATCCGCTGTAAGGAAACGAAGTTAGTGCTAAACTAAGAGAAGTGTCATTTTATGATGATTCAAGATATTGTCTTAGGCCATATTGTGTTCTCAAAAGGAATCGGGGTGGATAAGTCAAAGATTGAGTTGACATTGAATCTACCCACGACCAAGTGCGTTAAAGATATCCGACCATTCTTGCGAAACATGGGCCTTTACGAACTTTAGTGTCATATCACAACCACTGTGTCTTTTGCTTTTCAAGATATTCTTTTTTACTGGATTGCTGATTATGAGGAGGCCTTTTTTCAACTGACAATTAGCCTTACAATTCCTCCTATTATGAAGCCATCGGATTGGAGTTTACCTTTGAAGTTGATGTGTGATGCCAACGATTATGTTATAAGTGTTGTTTTGGGCCAACGAAAGGATAAGGTCCCGTATGTGATATATTATGCAAGTAAGCCATTGAATGAGTCTCAAATGAACTATACCACAGCAGAGAAGGACTTCATGGAATTGGTGTTTGCTTTAGATAAATCTCGGTCCTATCTCATTGGATTGCTCATCATGTGCACACTAACCATGCTGCTTTCAAGTATTTGCTAATCAAGCAACGTGCTAAGACACGTCTCATCTGATGGATCTTACTGCTGCAAGAGTTCCATTTAATAATCAAGGATAAAAGGGGGTTGAGAATGTGGTAGTTGATCATATGTTACGGCTCAAGTTCAAAGACAAAATTGCCAAGCTTTCCATTCTTGACACTTTTGCGGATGAACAGTTAGCAGTTGTTCGGGGTATGCAAAATTACAAACTTCTTGGCCACAAAACAACTTCTAAAAAATTGGCTTCCTCAAGAGAGGAGGAAGTTCTTAGCGAAGGTGAGAAGGTTGTCTTTGGTGATACTTATCTTTTCAAGTTTTGTCCGAATTAGATTTTTCGGCAGTGTGTGCCAGAGGAGAAGAAAAGAAACATTCTAGCATTCTACCACACTAAGGCAATTGGAGGCCACTTTTCGTCGAAAAAGACCACTGCTAAATTGTTGCAGTTCGGTTTTTATTGGCCCACAACGTTTAAAAACACCTTTGAGTTCTATAAAATGTGTGATAGTTATCAACAATTGGGTGCTCTTACCTGGAGGAATATAATGCCTCTATCCTGCATACTTGTTAGTGAGATATTTGATCGTTGGGGCATAGATTTCATGGTCATTTTCCCATTTCTCTTGGATGCCAGTTCATACTGTTGGTAGTTGGCCATGTATCCAAGTGGGTGGAAGTTATCCCCACTCGTACAAATGATCACACAATGGTGATTAAATTTTTGAAAGAACATACTCTCTAGGTTTGGGATACTCAAGGCAATCATCATTGATCAGGGCGCATACTCTCTAAATTTTTGTAATTGTCAATTTGAAACATTGATGAGATTAATCATAAAGTGTCCAAGACCTATCATCTCCAAACCAATGACCAGGCTGAATTGGCGAATCGAGAAATCAAGCGAATTCTTGAGAACACAATGAACCCTAACAAAAAGGATTGGTTGCTCAAGTTGACTGATATCTTATTGACTTACTGAACTACGTAGACTATTTTGGGCATGTCTCCATATAGTTTAGTTTATGGCAAAGATTGCCATTTACTAGTAGAGATGGAGCATAATGCTTACTCAACTATCAAGCAATTGAATTTCAGAATGCCACAAGCAGGAGCCCATAGGAAGCTTCAATTGAATGAGTTGGAAGAGATTAAATGGGATGCGTGTAACAATGCACACAATATTGATAAGACTAAGTCAAAATTTTTCATGATAAGAATATTTTGCCTAAGACCTTTGTTTCTGGACATAAAGTGCAATTGTACAATTCCCGCTTTCACTCTTCCCAGACAAGTTAAGATCGTAATGGCATATGTAGCGACTAGCTCAGTAGTTATGTCACTTTTACTTACATTTATAAAAGTAATATCTTACAACATGATCTATAAACATGTTATGTTTTGACAAGGTCTATCTCGAGATATATAGTCTTTTGGTATACGAGCATGTAGATAGCTTCAACACAAGTATTATAGTTGGTAAACACACGAAATGCATTAAAATTTTGAAGCATGCACGGACAAAGTATGACTTACATGAAATGATTTTACACAAGCCACGAGTTAATCTGTAAAGATTTTTCAAAATAAAAAGTATGATCATAAGATGACGTAAGTTCAAACAGTAAACTTGACCGCTAGGAGACATGTGAATGACAAAATGTATATAAGGGTGAGATAATGGTCAGGTGATCAAACGATCGACTAACGTCATACCGATTGTTATATTAAGAGTAGCACCCTAAACATGAAGGTATTGTTAACAGAATCAAATTCATCCATAAGCCTATGCCTATCCCAAGCTTCCTCCACATGAACTGCTAGCCACAAAAGTGGGGCTTTCACATCCTCATTAATAGGATTTTTAATTAAAAAAAGTTGGACGGTGGCCGTCTCTATGATTGTGAACAGTGTGTGAAAATTACACACTGCACTGCATATTACTAAAGACGTGTTTGGAAACACGAATATCGATATTCTGGTAATAAAGTTTAAAACACTTATTAAAATAAACTATTACCACAGACGCAATCACCCCCCCAAAGAAATCATGAATTGCATGAGAGGCAGTAATGACAGTACTCACTACTCAGCCCTCCCTTAATATTAGTCTCTCTTTTTTATGTTTGTTGAAATTCAAACTTTCTAAGCAGATATGTCCCCTCGATTTTCAATTTTAAGCTATTTATGAGATATTTTAAAATGAAATAAAGGACTAATTTTACGAAACGGGTGGAATATAATGATCTTCGTAGAAAATGTATTGAAACTTATGAATACGAGTCGTATTCGCAAAATGTGTATTGAAAGTTTGATTTTCTCGTCATTATCTAATAATTATCAAAGGATTAATTGTATAGCAATTAGTAAAATTGTTTTCTAAAGTTTTTGTGGTCAAACTATTGTAATTTCATTTTCTTTTGTGTATTTTTCCTTCTTTAACCTCAAAGGGAGTGTGCCAAAATAAAAATCGTCTTTGAGTTAATTCGTCAATTAAACTGAATACTAAATTATCAAAAATAAAGCTAAAGTTTTTTTTTTTTTAATAGTTGAGGTATCTGGCCAACTTTGTGATTATCCCAACTTATTGCCGACTAGTCATCGGGAGATCAATCCCATCGTTCACTTGCTGGGGCCTTATTTAAAATCAGAGTTTTAACCTGTATGGATTGACCACATAAGAGTTTATAGCACCTGAGAAATTTCGAACTTGAGATTTAAAAGGGAGCACGCCATTAAGTTTCAGATCTTGACTACTAGGCCAATCCCTTGGGGTTATAAAGCTAAAGTGTAAAAAATAGTTGCCTACTACAATCATCTTTAACTTTTTTTCCTTTTAATGTTCTCCACTCGTAGTTAGGCATAGCTTTTAACTTATTTTGTTGGCATCAACTTTTCTCTTTCGTTTTCAGCCCATTGATGAAGAAAGTGATGGGCTAGGGAACTTTATTGTCATGATGTGACTCGATACTGATAATAAGTTAATTAAAAGTTAGTTTATAATATGGTTTCCAAGTGATGTTAAAGTAGTTCATTATTGCCTTTGAAGGAACAAAGGTAATGTTGAGGAACTTTTGGGCTTTGGACTCCATAAAAAGTAAGTAATAAGTCAAGTTAGGTGAACATATTTGTTAAATACAGCTTATTTGGTCCCTTTTGTTGATGAATTACACTTAAACCCATAGTAGTAATTCAATTAAATTACACTAGTTTAGTTGAAAATCCAAATGAAATCAAGCATGTAGTTGCAATCAATTGGGATTCGCTACGTGAATCCGTTTTATCATTGAGTTTTGTAGAGCGCATTATATATATTGTGCGATATTCAAAAGATAACATTGACCATGTACAGTAGATACGCATGTTCAAACTATATTAATATATACTTTCATTTTATCTTCTATCATATTGCTATACTCTTATCATTCCGGAAGGTCTTTGCTTCTAATTCTATATAGTGAATTCTTACCACACGTACCTCTCAATATTCTTACTTCAGTTACACTCATCTTCACATTCTCCTTCCCGTGTACTTGATAATCCATCTGTCGAAAATTCATAATTTTACATGGCTTCTTGGTGGTGATCGACTCGAATGACTGTCAATAATTAGGTCACACAAATCAAATTGATACATGGTGTTCAAATTAAATTAAATAATCCATAAGTTATGGATCAAAGTGAGAATGGATAATCCCTAGGGATGCAAAATTTAATGAATCTTTCTATTGGGGGGATGGGGGTGTTGGGTAGTTGACACAATACCCACTTTCTCCTTTGGAATATATTTATTGCCTCCTTCCCACTTTAACTCAAGTATAATCTAGAATGATTGTTCCCTGTGAAGTAGGGAATAAATAGAAAATATATATACAAGTACAAAAGGCACAATTAGCTGTGTAGATAGTAATGGTTCACCTAACACAATTTTAAATAATTTGTTTTTAAGTAGGTCTATCAAATCAAATCATGGAAGGTCAACGGAGCTACATCCAAGGTGCGTGCGTAAATGAGACCATGGGCAGGTGATCAGTCCCATCGTTAATTGTTTCACCATGCATGCAGTTGTTGTTGACTCCTTTCCAAGGAAGCAGATCATTTGGCGTAACTAGATTATGGGATTATTGGATTGTTGGATTATGTTGGGTGCCGGACGGAATAATTTAGCTCAAAGTGTTTGGACTAAATTATTTGTGGATATAGAAGTTATGTTGTGTTTGGAGCTAGATTAATCCAGATTATTTGGGTAAATAATTTAGGCCAAATGGGGCTAGATTATTTCCCGAATAATCCAGACAATCCAAATAATCTAGTTAAGGCAAATAGAGCCTTATATGGGTATTTTGATGTTGCAGTTCATATATAAATTTCGTATCACACTTTCAACTATGACAGGTATATTCACACCTACAAAATTATTATCGTGTAAAGTGAGACTGTTGTGTTATTAATTAGAACTAATGGAAAAGTAGTTTAGTGCATTTCTGTGTAAATTTTTTTTTTTTAAATGTATTCTAATATCCTGCAGCACCCTTGGAGACTATAAATGTAATAATTCACTCATGCTTTATAAAATGTTGTTCGCTTCAACCGTTCTAACCCCATAGGCTTTTCAGTAAACTATCCATCCTTGCATTGTTACATAAGAGCATGCTTAAGTATGAAGTTGTATTGGGTTTTGGTGTCTTAACTAATGGAAAAGTAGTTTAGTGCATTTCTATGTAAACTTCTCTTTGCGGACCATTTTCTTGTCTTCTACTTAAGCCAGCTCAAATTTTATCTCCAATTTCGCTCATCCAGCTATTGAATTCAATCCTGAGAGTGGTGTTTTTAAAGTCTCCACTTTCCTTCCAAATAGCTCAACTTTTTGGATGAGAATGGTGTTTTTAAAGTCTTCGAGGGAATTCTAGGCATTTATGATACATTTTAGGTTAAAAATTCTCAATCAAACCTACCATTCCGATAATGCTGTCAGAATTCTAATTGAACAGTTTTATTTTATATGACAGGGAGTTGATACCTGACCATGTCCACCTTCGTACGTAGTTTATGGTATATTATTTTTAAAAATTACTTAAGGTATAAGTGTTATACAATATCATTCACAAGCATATATTTTATCATGTTTATTATGATTTTTTCTTCCTATTTAGTGATTAATTATCAACGTCGAACGAGCGAGACACGACTAAACATCTCAAACTGTAAGAAGTTTTTAAAACTTCTAAAATCAAATCAATTGCCAAGTTTGAGCTAAATAAAGCTTGTTTCCTCCTTTTCCTTAATTTTTTTTTTCCCAATAAAACTTGTGGGCAGAAAATTCTCGTGGGACTAAATGGTATACAACTGCTTTCTGTTGGTTCTTTTTCATAAAAATTTTGGAACACAAGTGGTTGTTTTTCTTGTGCGAATGAGGCATACTACTACTACTACTACTACTATTATTTAAGTAAATATCCAATGTATGAGTAAATTTTTAATAAGGAATTTCTCATTTTGCTAAAATAAAAATCTCTCATTTCTTGATCAAATATTGATAATCTAAATCGTTCAATGTATTTAAAACATAATTTTAAGGGTACTCGTGAGAAATCATCTCAAAATACCCGAAAGAAATCATCTCAAAATATTATCGGGTAGGGCTTGATCCAATCAATTTTTTATAAAATTGTTCTTGTTAGCATTTATAAAAAATTGCTTGCATTAAGCTCTTCCGAGTATTTTTTAGCCGATTTTCGTGGGTACACTTAAAATATGTTTTAAACAAATTAAACAGTTTGAATCATTAATGTTTGATCAAGAAATGAGAGGTCTTTATTTTAACAAAATGAGGAATTCCTTATTAGAAGCTCACTCTTCAATGTATTTTGTGACGTGATTTGGGTATACAAGATGAAAGCAAGATTATCGCCTTACCAACCAAGATGGGCTTTCTAATTAGCAAGCCCATTTTTTTTTTAATATTGCAGAGTGTTCGGGTCATTTTACATGCATCTCAACTAATTTTTGGACAACCAATTCTACCGCCCATTAGCGAGGAGCCTATTTAAAGTCCAGACTTTTATCCTATATGAACAGATCCCATAAAAGATGATAATAGCTGAGAGGTTTCGAAGCTGAAATCTAATAAGAAGCACATTCTAAGTCATGAGTCTTAACCACTAGGCAACCCTTCAAATTAATTAGTGGGCCCTTTACCCAGGGAAAAAAGGCTTTACGTTGTAAAACTGTAGGCTTAAAACTAGATTTCAATAAAAGGGTGGTGTTTTGGGCTACAAAAGCAGGAATATGGGCTAGAGTCCATTTTTCGTATACCCAAATGTTTCGGGTTTGTCTTGAAATAGGAGGTCTAGTTTCAAGATTCACCTCTCTATATTCGGCCCCATGGATTTGCAGGATATATCATAGCCAGATGGGTCTCAATATTTATCCTTTTTTATGTTTATTTTAAAATGCCCCTAAATATTTGTCTTTCACTTTAGAAGATGATTTAGTGGAAGAACAGATATTAAGCTTTAGAGTCGATCCATTAATTATATAAGTCATAAGAACATCTCCAGATGCCACCATTATGTGTGGGGTGAAAGTTTAAACTGAAAAATCGAACTATATCGGTAAATCAAATCGAATAGATCATTTGGTCCGATTTTTCAATCTAATCGGTGCGGTTCGGTTCCGTTTGAAATTTCTAAAAAATTTAGTTTAGTTTTCAGTTTTAGTCACCTAGGAACCAAACTGAAATTGGACCGATCTAGTTCCTATACTAAACCCTAAAAAATAAAAAATCTAGGTTCATATATGTTTTTTTAAAGCATTAAACTACTTTCCCTTGATTTTGATTTTTTATTGGGTTTTAATTTTTTAAAAGTTTTTTTAACTTACGTTTAGGCCCAATCAAATTGAAAACTCCGGCTTTAAAATAAAAATCAATCTAGACTTTATCCTTTTGACACGGATCTCTTAATTGTTAGAAGTTTTTTAAATTTTGGACCCAAGTCCAACCAAACCGAAACCGGAAATACCAAACCGAAATAGTTCGGTTTGATTTCCGTTTACAAAAAATCAAACCAAAATTATCGGTTTTGTTCGAATTTTTCTGCCAAAGTGGACCGGTTTCACCCCTAGGACTTGCACTCCACTTGCAACATTTACTAGTTCTTTTGTTAGCCGGTCAATGGAATTGGTCAATCAGAACCATGGGAGGTTCTAAAATATTTGGGGTTCTACGCAAGTTCAAAAAATGAGGTTTGTATATATTTACTTAACAAATTCACAAAAAAAGTTACCTTAAAATAAGATAGCCGTTGAATTACAAAATATAAAATATTTTATTGTTACTTCACAATTCAACTAATTTAATTAAAAACTCAAAAATAAAATTTTGACCGATGTAATTTTATTTACTTTATTAATACAGTTGAGATCTTATAAAAAAATATTTTTTAAGATTTTGTGATTTGTATATCGTTAATCACATAATTAGCAAAATTTCCATCTTGGGATAAAAATTTGTAATTGGTTCAAAGTAGCGAATTTATAATTTTTTTGATTCATTTGTGAAAAATTAAAAATATAATTATTGTAACTAAATGAACCATTAACGTAAAAATTAATTAAATTTTAAAATGTATACTTCTTTTCAACTATTTAAATTAATATACTCAGAATTAATATAGAAAGTAAAAAAAAAAAATGAAAAATAAGAACATCCAAGTTGATATATAAAAAACTTATACTCCCTCCGTCCCAATTTGTTTGTCCATTTTAGAAATTCCAACTTATTAAGGGGACATAATCATTACTCTTAAAAGTTTTGACTTTCCAAAAATACCCTTAACTTTTTAAGCATTAAATGAGAGTGCACGTTTTTCAAAGTGTGGTTTTTAAAAAAAAGAGGGGCATTAAGATAATTTTCACAAGTCAACTTTAAAAATGGACAAACATTTTGGGACATGTAAAAGTCAAAAAGTGGACAAACAAACCGGGACGGAGGTAGTAAGTCATTAAAAATAAACAATCGGGTCAGTGGTGATAGCTTTTAAAGCTAATCAATGTGTGCATAGTTTGAACTTGCTCAACAGTGCAGATTCTAAGAGTGTGTTCGTTTTGAGTGTTTCTGAAATAATTTTTAGAAACAAAACTTTGAGACGTTGTTTGGTATAAGTGTCTCAGAAACTTGTCTGGGAAAAAAGTGTTTCAGAGACACTTTTTATAGAGAGATAAAATTGTCTGGAAAAAAAGTAAAAATGTTTGAGAAACTTGTTCCAGAAACTTGTTTGGGAAAAAATCTACCAAACAAGTCAAAAAGAACATAGCCAAGTGTCGAAGCAAAAAATCATTTGATTTGAAAGATGTAGTTGACCAAGTATTGAACCCTGAACCCAATGTTCTGAATACCGGATCGGTTTGCGTACCGGTTTTCCTACTGATACGGTACGTACCGGTACCGGTCATGTACCGGATACCGTATCGGATTTATCGCAACTATCAATATATATATAAATTATAGAAAGAAAGCTAAAAAAAATTAATTTTTTTCGCAATTTAAAAAAAAAAAAAAAACAAATCCGGTACCGGCCGGATACCGGGCCGGTATCCGGCCGATACGGCCGGTATCCGACCGGTACGGCCGGTATCCGGCCGGTACCGGCCGGTATTGAGAACGGTACGGTACTAGAGGTACTTGGTACCGTTTTTTTGCCAAAACGGTACGTACCGGCCGGTACCAGCCGGTACGGTACGGTATTAATAACTTTGCCTGAACCTGAACCTTGTAAGTTTTACAGATTTGGCTACCATGTTATTGGGTCAAAAACCGAGGGCTCTAGATGGTAGTCAAGTGGGCTTATGTCCAAAGTCGGCCCAGACAGAATATTCATAAGCTTATTTGAAAATGAATCATGTTGTAATTGAAGAGAAAAAAAAAAGTACGGGTTTGTCCAGCCTTTTTTCAAAAAAATTATTAGACATAAATTTATTTAAGCTAAAAAAGAGCAAATAAGTTCATCAGCCTTAAGGCACTAGTCTTGGGCCAGGCACAGAGGCCCGATTATTATGGTGCCACTCAATTGGGTCAAAAACACATTCAGGGTGGCATGACTAAAAATTGAGCATGGTGTAGCATATAGGTTCAAGTGGTTTGCTCAAGGAAGCAAGTGTAATATTTCATATATAATAGCAGTCTTAAGGTGATAGTCTTTCTTTTTAGTGCACAAAACACCATCCGAATAGTTAAGCAATGTTAATTTGGATTGTTTTTTAATAGTATTTTGCGCGTTAAAACGACGTCGATCATTCTCACACACAGCACATCTGCATGCAGCAGACTCCCCCATTTCAGGGTGGAAGTTCAAATGAGAATGGTTTTCTATTCAAGCTTTGTAATTGGTCAAATATTATTTTCTCATGAATTGCCAGCTCAATGACAGCTCATTTAGACATGTGCTAAAAATGTAATTGGTTGTTAGATTAGCTGAACTGTTAAACGATTAAGAAGTAGTATGCGTTAGTTGGCTAAGGTACAAAGGGAAAATTCTTTATCAGTTCATAGCACTGAAAACATGAGTTTACATTTTTAATTTTCAATTTTTTGTTTCTTATTGTTTTCTCATGGTATCAGAGCTTTATAGGCTTCCGTCAATCTCGATTCAAAATTAATCAAGGAAATCATGATTTTTTTTGTCTCCTTTCCCTATTGAAATGAAACTTTCCCTAACTATTATGGCCTATTTATTACTTAACAACCACGAAATGAGAAGTTAACGAAGAATGGGGCCTCTGTTGTGCGGTGCACATAGTAGGTTGTACTGATCATCAAAATGACATTTTTGGCAGGCAAAAAGTTATCCAAAATCTGTTCAATTATTCGGGTAACTTTTTAAATGTCAAAATAACATCGTTTTGATACACAGCACGACATAGTCTGCGTATAATAGGATCCCAGGTCCAGTTAACGAATGTACATTTCTTCCACCCTAATCTCTGAAAATAACGTCACTTGCTATTCTCATCAACGGCTGGATCGAGTCTGGTGAGAACTTCCGAGCAAACAAGAAAGGGTTGTGTTGTTTAATCACAAACGAATCAGAGCCGTTAATCCCATCACCTCCGTACCTAGGCTTGTTCCTTCTCAAGGCCAAGATCAATTCGGGCCCCACCTCAGACGCACTATAAGTCCGCGGGTGTCCATCGTGGCGCCCCTTCCAGTCCACGTGTGTGAGCGTAGCTGGCACGCATCCATGCGGATCCTCCATGCTCAGGAGTGTAGCGAAGTAATGCTCCTCTGGATAACACGTGTACTTCTTCACACAAGGTAGCTTGAACTTTGACCACAACTTATTGTCAGTCACAACTATCCTCGCGTGCTTACGTGTCAGAACAAAGAACTGAGACCCAATACGAAAATCCTCAAACGGCACCTCCGGGAGCATCACACGCTCACCACGTGCTGCCCACCGACTGTGGGCTCCTTTCTCGTTCTTCAAAATCTCAATGAAACTCTTGCTTGACCCTGTTAGGGTTTTGTGAGTATAATTGAAGGAGTGAAGAGGGATACAAGATGGGGAGAGAATGGCAAACATGTAATTTGACGGGTCATGCAGAAGCGCGTGGGAGAGCAATCGACGCGCTGCCGAAATGAGAGTGGGGGAGTAGCGGCGAGTGGGCTTCGAACCCGGTATGACCCGACTTTCAAACACGCCCGTGAAAGGCGGGTCGTATTGAAATTTCGGGTCGGCGTGTATGTATATGTTGTATAGATACTTGGGGGTTCGGTTGAAATAAAGTTCCCAAAGTGGAGCAAATGGGAGTGGTGTGTTGGTTAAAAACATGAAGGCTAGTTTTCTTGGAGATTTTGGGTTCGGATTCACCAGAGCGGCACGTCGGAGAAGTGGTTTGTCGCCGTCTTCCTCCGCATACGGTTGCGGTTGCGGTGGTGATGCGGTGGTCGCGTTTTTGTGTTTTCTGAATGTGGTTAATGGGTTGACACTAGCTTTGTAAGTAAGGTCGGTGGTGGGGGTTGGGACAGTGGTGCCGCCGCCGCCGTTAGTAGTGGTGGTTGGTGTGGTTATAGTGAAAATGATTGCAAGTGGGAAGCAAAGAAGAAGGGCACAAAGGAGAGAGAGAGGAGTTGGGGATAGCATGCTTTCATCCACTGATCAACTACGAATTGAAAAATTCATTTAGAGAGAGAGAGAGAGAGAGACTCTTAGATTTTGTTCCTTTTCTGTTAAAATTAAATGAATAAATGCACAAATTTAATATAGGAGTTTTTATTTCTTAATTTCATTTCTAAGTGAAATTTACTTTTTAATCCCATGCAGACCCATGTAGGGGGAGATGTCACGTGACACCCTCATGTTCTATTAAATTTTTGTTTCTTTAGGTTTAACAATAACTCAAGACTTATCGTGTAGTACTATGATGTCTGCTCTATATCTCTTTTGCTCTGTCAAACTCTCTTCATCCGGTTGTTCATTTCGATAACAGACGGTTCAGATTCAAATTAATATTTATATAAAAATAATTAATGAATATTGATTTAAATTTAAATAATTTGATATCAAAATAGACGACCGAATGAACTCACTATACCCTTCTCCGGAAAATGAGCCCCTGAACTCGATCTGAACTCGATCAGTTATTGGCAACTTTCACGTTTTCGGCCATCTATCCTTTTTGGACAGACGACAGTTAAAGGAAACACAGATATACACGTGGCAAAAATGTAGGGACATGAGCAGTGCTGTTAGCATGTGGGATCACATTTATGTTGAAGTGGGTATGCTTAACTACTCAAAAGAGTGCGCGGTGTAGGAAAATGTGACAATCAAGAGACAAGAACTCGTGTAATTTTTTCGGGTTTTAGTAATATCTTTAACATAATGTCGATTAATTCTTGAGAGATTAATTTTACGATTTATTTACATGGGTCTATTTAAAGTCGGAGTTTTTGTTATGTATGGACCGATCCTCTATAAGAGTTAGTAACACTTAAAAAATTTTGAACCTGAAACCTAAGAGCAAATATACCTCTAAATTCTAAGTGTCTGACTCATGTAACATTCTTATTAGTAATAAGGTCCAATTTTCTGCATTTGTTACCCTTGTGTAAATGTTTTTATGAATTATTAATTTATTTTGTTGAGAAGTTTTAAAATTAAAAATTATGATAATTTATTTTAAAAAATTTACTAAAAGTGAAAATAATTTAAAATATATAATTTTATTATTATTTAGTCTTCTTTAAAATCTTTTAATTTAAATTAAATTAAATTTATTTTATTGATTTTTCGCGTCAAGACGAGCTAATAATTTATAAAATATTGACATGAAACAAACAAAATAAAAAAAACTTTGAATAAAAATATCCACTAAATAAATTAGGCCAAACCTAACCCACTTTATGTGATTCACCATGTTCTTTTTTGATAATTTGAATCATTTATTTTGTATACTTCAATATACTTGTTTGGTTGCTAATCCCTTTTCTTCTTTTGTGTTTAATGTGTGAGTAAAAGATGAAAATAGATACCTCTATTGCCTGAGAGTACCAATAGCTATATTGGCCACTCTCCCCAAGGAAGTAGATATAATCTCTCATGCAAAATAACAAACTATTTAGACATAGTTATTCACATGAATGCGTCAATTTTTTCTAAGAGACATTTTGTTGCTGGATGTTCATGTTCTTTGTAATTATAGAAATCATGCAAGTTTACTCAACTTGCAATAATGAGCCAGTGGTCGGCTTAGTTTGTTGGTACTCAACTTGGCGGACTCAAATTGTTGGTACTTGACTCGGTAGTTCGGCTTTGTATGTAAAGTCATAGTTCATGGCACTCTTGTATAGTCAGTACTCAAACCAATACGCTCAACAGTTGTGGATGAATGGATCAGGAATTCTTACTATGGTAACAGATTATGTATACCATTTACTTTTTGGAAGTGTTGCCCCCAACCCTCCGTCAAGGATGCTGTTGTCACTATAACGGGTCGGGAATGTGCATGTCAAATGCTGAAAAACAGTACTAACTTGACACGCAACAGTCACAAGCATATAAAATAAATAATTGAAAAAGCAAAACACGAAATATATGTAGAAAACCCCTAAATGGGTAAAAATTACAGGAAATAATCAAATCACTTAAATAACCATTGTGCAATTACAAATCAATTGTATTCACAACTACGATTCCTCACAGTTGATCAAGAATATGATACGTTCAAATATGACAAAATCGAAGGCGAGAAACACAAATCTAAGATCAAGAATGGATTATCTAAGAGATAGAAACAGAAATCCAGAGCCAAATCGCCCAAGATAGTCCAAATTGCCGAGACAGGAATGGAGAAACCCAAGGTTTGAATAGCGAATATGATTTTTTTGAAACCCCACTAGTGTCGGTTCCTTAGCTCGATTGGGAGGCCTCTTGAGTCGTGCCCAACCTACTTTGGTATCTTATGCAGTTCAGAGACCTCTTGGACCTATTCCGACCGATGTTGCTTCTCTAACTTGATCGGGTGACCTTTTGAATCGTGCGTGATCGACCTTTGTACCTTGCACAGCTCAGAGATCTCTTGGGCATTTAGCTCGATTGGGAGATCTCTTGAGTCATGTCGATTGGCTTTTGTACTTTGCGTGGCTCGGAGATCTCTTGGGCTTATTCCGACCGATGCTGACATAACCGCGTAATGACTTTGCGACAAAGATTTGCACCAAGTTTTTGCCAAGGGAAACGTGTTTTATTCATGATGAAAAGGAGGAAGTCCGTTTATTAAAAACACGAAAAGTTGACTTGTGGGTACATCCTCTCGGTTTCATCCTTTCAGAGTCACCACATAACAATCCATGGCGTCTGCCTAGTCTCCCCTCTGCTCTCTGTTCCTATTTCTGGTCAAAAATTTCATCATCGGGTGATAGATGGAGTTGATGGCCTTTATGTTTTTGAGTGTGGTTCTTGAGGGGGCGGTCCATTACCAGGAATGTTATCATATTGGTGATCTTCTTGGGAGAGGTCCCCAATGTGATTGTTAAGTTAATTGCCCTAGGGGCTGGACCCGTTCTCTTAAAAAATCGACCAGTAAGCAACAGACAATTTGGAGCTTGCTATCCTTGATCTTTATTTTTTAGAAAGCTGCCTTGAAGAGGATATCGACCAAGCTCTCGTTGTCAACTAACACCTTGCTAGTGAGGTAGTTCCCCCACTAAAGTGGTGATAACCAGGGTGTCTTCATGAGGCTACTGGACTCCCCTAGCATCATTCTCGGAGAAAGTGAGCAGTTCTTCCACCTCTCTTTCCTTCGTGGATCACTCAATTGTGAACACCTCCATCCCAATTTTTGTCCTCAGACTCCTAGCATGAGCCTTTCAAGCGAAACTTAACTCTCCTCCACCAGCAAACCCTCCAGAGATTATTCTAATTTCACCAATGGGTTGGATGGATTCTAATTCTCGGTGCTCTTCCTAGTGCTCATGCGGTCTCCTTGGCCCTCCTTGACTTTGATCGTCCTTGTTTTGTCGCTCGGAGACGAACCAATTTAGTTTTTCCCCTTGAACCAACTCACCGATATAGCGCTTCAGATCAAAACACTCTAAGGGGTCGTGCTCATGATCTCGATGTAATCGACAAAATTTTTTAAGGTCCCTGGTCGCGGGGTCAATCTTGAGCCTCTTAGGCCACTTTACCTTTGGCTCGTTGGCGATTTGATGCAGGACTTGTTCTAGCAAGGCTGTTAGAGGAGTAAATCTCTTTGGTTCACTTTCTTTCTTCCTATGCTCTCTGTGTGCTCCAGGGATATTCCCTCCGGCCTAGCTGGCTTTCATTCTTTGGTTCAGGACGTTGCTTGATGATTTTCTCCTCTTTGCCCGTCGAGCTGTCAACATTCATGTGTTGCTGTGCCCAAGTCATCAGCTCGGCCATGCTCGATTGGGGTCTCTCAAACAGATGGTAGAAGAACTGGGAAGGCTAGAGGCTGCCCATAAACGCGGTCAACGTAATCTTGTCGTCTACCTTTTCGACATGGAGGCCCTCATCGTTGAAGCGTTTCAAGTAGTTCTACATTGACTCATCTCGATGCTATTTTGCGTTCAGTAGGTAGGGGCCAAAGGACAAGGCCACCGTCCAGTGTAACAATAATGGAGGAATTATTGGCTCAACTCCTCAAATGACTCGACTGAATCGATTTTTAACTTGCCAAACCAAACTCGTGCTAGTCCTCTCAGTGTAGTGGGGAAGGCCTAACATATGATTTCGTCAAGCACCGCGTGTACGACCATAAAGGCCTTATACATTTTCAAGTGGTCCAGGGGATTTCCCGAATCATCGAATACTCCATCTTCGGCATTAAACTTGAAGGGTAATGGTCGTACCATTACTGCCACAATGAATGGCAGCATCGGGCGTGACACTTGGCCCCCCTTGCCTAGCTAGTCCTCTATCCTCCATCTGCTTGAGGACGTCTTTCAGTTTTTTTTGTAGTTCTCTGAACTCCACCCTAGAGCGACAACGCCTTCGGTGTTTGTCTCTTTGTTTTGGGGCACTAGGTTTGCTCCTTCATTCATGGGGTGGCTTTTGATCTCTTCTTCCAGTGGTCTCTCGATCACCGCTGCCACTCCAGGTTCCCCGTCTAGCATGCCCATCAGGGCGAATGGTTGTGGTCCTTTGGCCAGAGTTGCTACACGAGGACTTGATTTTGTTCCATCAAGGCAGCAACCATCTGAGTTAGGTTATGCACCTAGACTTCCAAAGGGTTTGCCTCTTGCGGGTAAAGTTTCTCTTGCCACCGTTGCGAGAGGCATTCATTCCTCGACCACCTTCGACCGATGACCTTGTGCTCACCACTGTCTCCTATTGCTCAGTTGAATTTATATTGAGAGAGAATTATCGTTTCCACAAGCGATGCCAAACTGATGATGCTGAAAAATGGTGATCACCCTCTACCTGATTTGTCGAGCTGCTCTTGCACACAAGTTCAGTGACCGAGGTGGTTGGTCAGTCGTGGATCCTCCAATGATCTGGTTAGAATCACGATATCAAGCCAAGGCTCTCAAGAAAATTTGGGAATATGAATGCGTACCTCTTTTCTTCTTTTTCGTGCTTATTAATATCCAAGCGAGGGAGGGTAGATAGTGATCTTAGGGCCGTGATTCTAGCAAGTGCACGATATAGGTTGATTCTTCTTGCGCTATTAAGGAATGTTTTAGCTTATCCGAGTCACCATTAAAGGGATCAAGTGGATCTCTCAGAGGACTAATCTATGGGTCATCGTTTTGTTTGAACCAAGCAACTTTGCCAGCCGAGCGGGTGGTGGACCTTATAGTTGGCCTCGGCTGGCTACTTTGATTGGTCTTGAGCCCATTTACAGTCTCTTCAAAAATAATTATATTCGATGCGTTAATTCTTTCTACTTCCTAAATAGATGCTCTAAAATAAGAAAGAAATACAACTCGATAAATGAAGCAACATATTAACTCATTATGAGTTTGAACTGAAATTGCCAACCGAGGCGGAGTAAAGCCTATGGAGCTTACAAACTCCACTAAGTGCGCTACCCTCAAACTCCAGCAAAGGGGCGTACCGTCCAGGACCCCAAAAAACGCTAATGCGTGGCGGGTGTTGGGCAAAACTTGGTTATAAATTTAATTGTTGATTCAATTATGTTATGTGTTGTCTTGATAAATTTAATTGTTGATTCAATTATGTTATGTTCTGTCTTGATATTTAATATTTGTTCACTAATGATTGTTTGATCTTGTTCTAACAAAAATATCGACTGAAATGGTGCCTACCAATGTGACTGGATCAACTAATGGCAATAGCAGTGGCAATGAAAATGGAAGTAAAAATGGAAATGACATTTATATTAATGCTGCTCTTTCAAATGTTTCATTGGCCCATGCCGATAAGCCGAAGAAGTCTACCAGTATTAACTTCAAAAGGTGGCAACAAAAAATACTGTTCTATTTCACGACTCTGAACCTTGTTAGGTTTCTGACTGAGGATGCACATGTGGTGGGAAAGGATGAGACTGACAACGAGGTCCTCATCGCTTTTGATGCCTTGAAGCGCTTTGGCTTCCTCTACCGAATTTATGTGTTGAATGCACAATGTCTATTATGAAGCAATGTGTGCTAAGGAACTATGAGAGTTCTTAGACAAGAAATACAAAATGTAGGGGGTCAGCGTCAAAAAGTTTATTGTTGGTCGGTTCAAAAATTTTACTATGGTGGATTCTAAGACTTTGAGAAGTCAAATCTAGAAGCTTTTGTTTATCATCAATAAGATCAAAACCGAAGGTACCACAATGAGTGAAGCTTTTTATGTGGCTATTGTGATCCACAAGCTGGCCCCAGCATGGAAGAAATTCTAGAGCCATCTTATGTTCAAGAACAAGAAGATGTCTTTGGAAACTCTGTGGATAAAGATCCGGATTGAGGAAGAAAATCGAAGTATGGACAAGAGTTTGAGATCTTCTTATTTTGTCCAAGGCTAACGTGGTGGAACATAGCTGAAGCTATGGCACTCGGCAGAATGTGTCAAGTAGGCAGTCCGGGGTCAAAACTTAGGATCCAAAGGTGGTATCGCTAAGAAACAAAAGCCTTAATTTCAAGGCCGATAATATAATTGTGATAAGGTGGGACATATCTCTACTAATTGTTACTAGTCGAGGAGACATTCTGATCAACATTGTTCTAGAGCCCATGTGACGGAAGATCTTTCTAGGGATGTGACTGATATCAGTTTGTCTGCAGTGGTATTAGAACTTAACTTGGTTGGTTCCAATCTGAGAGAATGATAGATTGACACTGGGGCAACTCACCACATCTGTTCAAATAAACTAATGGTTAGTTCCTCCGAGCCTATAGTTGATGGTGAGAAGTTGTACAAGAGCATTTTGACTACTTGTAATATTGTTGGACAAGGTAAGGTGATCATGAATATGTGTTCAGGGAGAGAGCTAACTCTCGACAAGGTCATATATGTGCTGGATATATATAAAAGCCTGGTTTTTGGCTCCTTACTATGCAAGCATAGCTTCAGGATGGGTTTTGAGTCCGATAATGTTGTGCTCGCCAAAGTTATACTGTATGGGAAGAAGGGTTATGTTAATGATAGGTTTTTTAAGCTCAATAATAACGATTTATCCCCGAGATAATAATGGAACAAAAGTCCATTCTTCTTATTTGCTTGAGTCTTCCAATTTATCATTACAAAACATATTGTATGTTCAATGGAAGACTTTTATCGTTAATAATATTACCATACATAAGACTTAATTCCAATGATCTAGAAATATGTTGTTATTTTTCACAAGGGTAGGCACAGAGATGAAGATAAGAGACACACACATGTTAGACGTGTCCATGTGAAAGATATGTAAATGGTTTGAGAGTTATAGATCTATTTTTTATGTTCATTAGGCCACGCAGTGTAAAACATCAAAATGGACGTGGAGCTTCTACCTTGCTTGTGTAACCATCCTCCCTTTCTTTTTAATTAGTTCGACTCAGAGAAGTTGTTCATTGGGTCTATACATTTCTTATTTCTACCAGCGATTATGAACACTAGACAACGAGTGCACACTTAACTAAGTCGAATTATAGGACTAGTGCACTTTAGGTTAACCTCCACCAAAAGAAAAATGGTAGGCGTAAGACTGCTCTTTGCATGCCTTTCTTTTTTACAAGCCAAATATTTCATACTTTCTTGTTTTACTTTCGTACTTGCTTATGTCTATGTAATTGCCTTATGTAATATAGGACCACAAATATGTCTATCTAATTGGCTTATGTATCATCATTAGCAATTAATCAAAATCTCGCATTAGAATAGAAATATAAAAATTAATCAATTGTGCAGTATCGCCTGTAAATTTGATTTTTATTTCGCATCCATCTGCAAAAAATATTTCTACTTATTTTTCCCTTTTTCTTTGATACTTCGTAGAGAGTTACAAGTATTTAGATGTAAGGCGTGTATGCAATCAATGGTATTTTCCACCACATATATAAGACTATAATGAACATGATTTTGCGGATTTTTATTTCAAAAATTCATTTCTTTTGATGTCGATGCTTCATAATCGTTATTATTTATTTTTATTATTTTTGAGATAATAAGGTGCAATTTTCTTGAAGGATGATTTTTTCATTTGGTATGCAATAGTGTAACTATATCAGCAAACGATAGAAATTGTCACATATTGATTGCATCCACGCCTTACGCTCAAATACTTGTGACTCTTAATATAATGCAAGTACTCTAATTTTGCAATCAATCTCTGAATAAATTATCTACTGCAGATTCAATTGCATTTTGACTTCAAAATTAACATTGTCTACCTGCACGAGGAAAGAAATTTACGAAACAAAATAAATGAATAGTCTATGTTAAGAATCGGTATTCTCATCTGAGAAAATAGCAGAAGCTGAACTAGTAGCTAAAGAAGATGAAGAGGACGACCACGGTGATGATGAAGAGCTGAGGTTGAATTCTATCTGCAATCGGTGATGGAGAGCGAAGTACGAAACCGGTTCCTTTTCCTCTTCCAATTCAAGATCCTTCAGCGGTATAGCTGCAAAAAATCTCTTAATAAACTCTCTGCAACACTCTTTCCCTCTACAAATCTCTTCTTCGCTGTCCTCTTCAGAATTAGTCGGTTCTATTGAACCGACTCTTTCTCTCTCCACCTTTCCATGCATCAGAGTCGTGTCGTCAAACCTCAATATGTATGCTCGATCGCAACCCTCATATAGCCGCTCACCCAACGTGTCGATGATATAGTAAGCATCCGAATCAACCTTCAACACGAAGAAATGATCGTTCCAACTCACAATGTATACCCTAGGTCTAGCATCCCCGTTAACGTTCTTGATCTCATCCCATATCTGATCAAACGAAAAGAACCCCTTCAACGACTCAAACTTGTCAGGTCCAAAGAATCCGACGAAGGATTCATCTGGCAAAACAGCAATCGGCCGGAGGCTTGTTTGCACTACTGTCTCGAGGTCGAAATGCTTGTTTGGGAACTGGTTTATCAAGACCTCGTTTTTACATAGATTTCTCCATTCGGAAGAACCTTCGACAATGAGTTGGTCGAATTCAGACCTTGTTGGCATTTCATCTACATTTGAGTGAAGCCAGTGGGCGATAACTGCGACCAGAGCGGTACACGCACTCTCTCCAGCAGCTTTGTCGCTCCGTTGGTCAAAGGAAGCGAAGAACACATTGGTTTTGAGCTTTGACTCTCCATCTCTGCTGATTAGCTGTTTTTCTTCCCAGTGACCGGTGGTGTTGGTTTCTTCTTTCTCCCCAGGTTTACAAGATGGTTCAGTGGTATTAAATTCCTGCAAAATGGTATATGTTAGATACCAAATTTCACCATCAAAAGTTCCAAAAGAAATTGGCT
Source organism: Arctostaphylos glauca (assembly GCA_019985065.2). Lineage (NCBI taxonomy): Eukaryota > Viridiplantae > Streptophyta > Magnoliopsida > Ericales > Ericaceae > Arctostaphylos > Arctostaphylos glauca. The sequence continues at coordinate 5,919,289 of JAHSPW020000010.1, forward strand.
GGAAACAAGATTAAGGTCATAAAACATGTTGTGCAAAAGCAGCCACAATGCAAACCAGATGGGCACTTACCTTTACTTGTTACACCTAAAAGTCCTAAAATTTTTGGGGGTTTTTTGTTAGAATAATGTTTGTCACTCGATGAAGGCCGCAACACGACCTTTATGTAGTTCATCACCACTGAAAAAACGTTACAATATTCTGTCGCATACTTTATAACGACCATTTTTAGTTGATATGCCTTTCTTGAAAAAAAAGAAGCCTCGTGGTCAACTCTACTTCGCTCACCACAAACTGGGCTTTGATTCTTTCCCCTCCTTTTGTTCATGAAAGAAATATTCTCTACATATCACAACATAGTAACTCAAAATTATGAAGGGTAGGTGATTAAAATGGTTAGAAACTTTTTTTCCTTCAAATATTTTGAGCTCGGATTTGTTTGACTGGAATCATACATCATCCATAGCTTTCAAATTTTCCTCTATTCTAAGTTAAAATTCAAAAGATATCTTTTGAAAAAATAATAAATTGGAACCGTCCAAAGTAAATGAGCTGATGAAATCAAAGGGTCAAACATATGAAATGGTCAAACAAATCAACCATATGTTACGTGTAACTGTCACTCTAGCACAATGAGATGCTTATAAGAAGGCACATGAAAATCTAGAAGGGGTTGACCAATTTCATTATTTTACTACAACTTCTGTTGTTTTATACAGTGTGAAAGGTTCAGTCGAATTTGTCATTAGTTAAGAGTGTAGGTCCCAAAATGGTTCTTGCAGTTGTGCCTATTTGTATGCTTTTTCTATGTTTACTTAGATACTCGAAACAGTTCATTTTGTAAAATTCTTTCATAACATCAATCACGTTAAAAATTATGTTATCGAAAATTAATCAACACATGAGCACAGATACACCTATCTTGAAACTAATAAGTTTCAGTCTGTGTGCCTATCGACAAGTGTTATATTTAAAAATCTAATTTTTTTTATTTTGAAACTTGTAATTTTTAAAGCTTAAAAACTAAAATTTTTAAGTTATAACACTTACAAACTAATCAAATTAATCATAACAAAATAAATAACTTTGATTATCAACGAAAGATCTCGAAATGATCTCACACGCGTTGTTCATCTCAAGGTGAACAAAATTGAACTCGGGAAGTCTCACATTTATATACTAGAGTAATGCTAGAAACACAATTAATTGGACACATCCAGACACAAATGTGTCCGAAGCCATCAACATCTGTATCCCTTGACTAACTTTTTGTATATACTATCAAAATGTATCATGCCTATGTGCAAGCACAATAAAAGGATTAAGCCTTAATAAATAACCAATTTCTTGACTCTAATACGTAATAATAATTGCTCGCAAAATAAATATACACGTACCGGTATCAAATCGGAGTTGACCGAGTCAACATGATCAGCATCCTTAGTCTTCTGAATCAACGGCTCTCCTTTGGTTTTCACCGGTTTAAAGCTCAACCTCCTCCTCTTCCAAGAGAAGAACCCAGCTTTCTTGACCGAGTCCAACTGAGTCTCTGAGCTCAAACCCAATCCAGACTCGGGCACTGTAGTCACGTCAACACCGTTTGTCATTGAAACTAACTCGTTATCTGATGTGACTTCGGAGTCAAATATGGCAGACTCGTCCGAGTCGTCAGAACTCACTTCCTTCTGACCCTTTAATCTGTCTTTATCATATGCTAATCCATCTCCTTTTGCACCTTTCAAATCCTTCGACTCAGTCCAGTTTTGAACGATTCCTGCTGAGTCCTGGGAATCTCTGACCTCCACAAAGCTTAAACACACCTGTATTGACATATCAAAATCGATCCGTATGAATGTGGGTCCCTCTAACACGTTGAAACCAGTAAAATATTTCCTTCTATTTTTTTTTTATTAATCACGACGGTCCCCAATTTAAGCATATTCCTAATCAATTGATTACGCACATGACACAGAATTTGTCAGCTAAATCAAACTGTTCTTTGGGATTAATTAACAGCTAATGAAACAACGGCTTTATAATCACAGCTAGATTCTCCGCAATTAGGTCGAAAATTAGCTTACCGAAAGGGTGGCTTCTCCGGCAACTCCAGCGACCACAAAATTGACGGGAACCGTTGCTTCAATCAAGGCCTCCCCCTTCGAAGCCATTTCTCCTAAATTCACTGACGCCTTTCCGATCACCGCCAATTTAATTTCCGTCTTCGCTCCCTAAATTCCATCCAAAATTGATTAATTCCAAAATTTCTCAACCAAAAAAAAAATGTAGATAAAAATTCATCGCAATTTCTTCAACTTACATATAGCACAGTGAACGACAGCTCCCATGGGCCAAATGTATTTTCCTTTGCCGCGATCGGAAAGCTGCACGTGTTCTCGAATTCATCGCCCCATACGATGGATTCGCTTTTCTTCACGCTGATTTCGTTGGAAATTTGCTTTCGGCGTCGTTTTGATGATGATCGGGGGAATGGGACCAAACCGGGCTTTGGACCTCCTTCCCATCTAATCTCGACCGCCATTACCTTCTCTCTCTCATCATTACCGTTATCGAAGAACCCTTCCAGCTTCATCCCTTTTGCTTTCACCTGAAACTTCTTCACCGCTGCCGTGGAGGCTGGCGGCCACGGCGACCATTTGATCATCTTCGCCACCATATGAGAGAGGGATTTCTTAACAGGGAATGCGATGTGAGAGAGAGAGAGAGAAGACGGGAAGACTTAATTATAATGGATAATTAAGTGAGAGAATTGAATGACGGGGAGGCCGTATTTTTTTGCGAAAACGACTATTTAGGGCCTTATCTTTGCCGAGTAAACCGCCACATAATTGGAAAGCCACGTGGCGTGCGAGAGGGGGGTTCTCTAATGGGAAAGGTAGGCATTCGTGTATCGGATGAAAACCTGGAGGTAGGGGTAGCAACGTGATTGAGTTAGGGAGTCACAACTCGAATCATAAGGCGACACGTATACGCGCATACGGAAATACAGCACGTGCCGTACGCGTAAGCTAAGCAAACGGGTGTTTGGGAGAGCGATAACCCGTGCGTAGCAGTAGGACGTGCAAAAATAAGTCATTTATATATATGTTTTTAATTTTAATTTCAAATACACACTGCAATATAAACACTTAATTCTTATAATATGTTCAACTTGAAATATTTTTTATTTTTATTTAAAGTCTGTTTTTAGTGAAATATTCAAATTAATATCTCAATAACTAATAAATTCGATCATGTATTCATTTAATCTCACATCTAAAAAATTAAACCAAAATACTAAAATTCAAGAACTATTATAGTTTAATGTAATTATCTATACTATATTGTATTGCAGGGCGAGTTTTATTAAAAGTCACCCTAAACGTGACAAGTAGCGTAACATGATTAGGTTATAAATTAGAATAACAAAATTTTTACCTATAGCAAATAATGTAAAAATTAATTAAACAAATATTAATTGAGTGATTATCCTTAACAAATCAAATTCAAATCTATCCTTATCTGTTTCATCAAATGTTAATCTGGTACATAGAGAGAAGCAAATCAAGTAGAAAAGGATAAGTATTGATTTATTTATTATAGATAAAAATGAAACTTAATATTTAAACATGCTAAACTTAATACTTTAGTCACTAGCAAAAAATCTGTGCTACACACGGGACGAATTTAAATATATACTACTTTATTGATACGAACGCAAAATCACACGTTATTTTAAAATTTTAAATAATAAAAACGTATATGTTATTCACCGCATCAACCAAATATAATTTGAAAGTAAATTATTTTTTACGGATCGATGAAGATCAACCAAAGTTTGGAATTAAATCACTTTTGAAATTATAGACTTTAAATTTTACAGTATAGTTTTTAAATTATAAATGAAAGTGTTTGGATAATAATGTGTAGAATATATTTAAATTTGTAAAAGAAATAATATGTAAATTTGTATTTAAAAAATACAAAAAAATTCATCTGAATGTGATAAAGATGAAAATAATAATTATATTATCATTTCATTATTTTTTTATGCTTATCTCTATAGTATTATAGTTTTTATTTTTCTCATGCTTATCTACGGATCGTTAGATTTTTTTCATCAATATTGTTGCCACTCTTTACAGATCATTGAGTTATTATTTTTATTCACAACTATATAGCGTTATAGTTTTTATTTAGTTGATACGCTTTAACCTAAATAACTAATTTAATAAATAAAGAAACATGTAAACAAATATTTAAGCGTAACTACCACACCTAAGGTTATGGATAATAGTTGTAATTGTTGCACAATATTTATGAAAACATAAATTTTATGTTGATCAAAATAGAAAAATATGGTTAGAGTTTCAAACATATAATAAAATAGCCGTCAACGGAAAAAAACCAAGTTAGAGGTTATGAATAATGATTAAAATTGTTGCAAAATATTAATAAAAATAAATTGTATGTTGATCAAAACAGAAAAATATGTTTAGAGTTTCAAATGCCTTCAAAAAGAAAAAATCAAGTTAGATATTATAATCCAATATGTAAAAATAATAAATAAATTAGAGTTATTTTTCCAATTCATGGCCAACAGGATCAATGTAAATACATGAAACTTTTTTGAATGAAAAAATAAAATAAACACAATGCAAACAAAAATATTAATTTCAAAGATAAACTAACCATATAAAATTTCAAGCACAAGATTACAACACAATAACTGTATTTACCATCTATGACAATGCACTTTTAATTCGTTTTCCGACACTTCTGCACAGAAACCCAACATCACATCAAATTCGTCTATCCAAATGATTGTTCACACAAATGTGAATTTCGCTAACAAAGCCTCCATTTTTTTTGCAAAAACTTGGAAACAGGAGTATTAGCTATTGGGTTCGGGACTTATGGTGTGCATGAATTCAAACCACAAAATTCCATTTCTTATTTATTTGAATTTAATTTGTTAATAGGAATTGGATTACTATTTGATCAAAAGGATATGTATTATTTTGAATTTGAACTATTTAGAAGGCTTTTGATAAAAAGATAAGTACTTGTTTGGATTTGATTTGTTAAGGATAATCATTCATTAGAATTTAACTTATTCAATTAATATGATTTGTTAGGAATAGTCATCCAATTATAGTTACATTAATATTTGTTTAATTTATCAATTTAATTTCTAACCCAATCATATTGCGCTACTTGTCACGTTTATAACGATTTTCACTAAAAGTCGCCCACATATGTGAATTTCGCTAACAAAGCCTCCATTTTTTTTACAAAAACTTAGAAACAGGAGTATTAGCTATTGGGTTCGGGACTTATGGTGTGCATGAATTCAAACTACAAAACTCCATTTCTTATTCATTTGAATTTAATTTGTTAATAGGAATTGGATTACTATTTGATCAAAAGGATATGTATTATTTTGAATTTCAACTATTTAGAAGACTTTTGATAGAAAGATAAGTACTTGTTTGGATTTGATTTGTTAAGGATAATCAATCATTAGAATTTAACTTATTCAATTAATATGATTTGTTAGGAATAGTCATCCAATTATAGTTACATTAATATTTGTTTAATTTATCAATTTAATTTCTAACCCAATTGTATTGCGCCACTTGTCACGTTTAGAACGATTTTCACTAAAAGTCGTCCTGCAATACATAATAGTATAGATTCCAAATATGTTTGATGTTTTCAAGTGAACCAACCATCAACAGAAAATAATCCTTATGACATTTCACAATGTCCTCTCTATTATCAACAAAACATCCATGGTAAACATCTGAAGTTGTCTTGCACATTCGACTATTCCAAAGTTATTTGTGCTAGCAAAAAACTCGGAAGGTATAATTTATGCATTCTTTTATTAATGCACTTAATAAATTAATTTGTTCTTTCTTTAACTTGCTCATTCTCTTATCATCTCTCTATTTTTCAGTCGCTTTCAAAACCTCGGGTAAAATCGACACTGTTGAAAATTGGGAACATTCATTTTGAGAAGTGTTCAATTTTTACGACTTGATAATCTAAGGTAAAAATTTGCACCAAATGTTTCGGATATACTAGGAGGACTCACCATTGGAATGTTGATTAATTTTTTTTAAATACTAATTTGATGGGGACCCAACATTGAGATAGTGATTATTTATTACGGTCGTGACGTTATTTTTTTACGAGATAAATACAACAAGATACTTTATATTAAAAATACACATACAACACTAAAAGGGCCGAAAAAGAGATTCAGTAAATTATCTAGGCATTATATTTTAAATTAAGGAATCGCGGCTAGTAATTAAATTATGAAAACAACAAGTTATATCAAATTGATTTCTAATTTTCATATTCTTACCAACATCAAGGTTCTAAATTCTTCACCAACAATAAGCTTTCCAACTGCAATTACACTTTACAATTTTTCACATTACAAAATTTATTTTTTCAGCATAAAAGTAACGGTACTTTTGTTCCTATTTTTTAGATGAAATTGCTTTTTTTTTTAAACAAAATGTGAAGAAGTTGAGGCACAACAAACATAGAAAATGAGGCAATTGTCTATAGTACCCTAAGAAGAGCTTGAAGTGATGAATCTGAATGTTGACACACCACATGATATGTATGTACAAATTATTTATTTTTTAGCATAATATCGACATGTTATGGCAATCGTAGGATGAAGCCACATATTGTTAACTTATGATTTTGAATATAAATTGTAATTTAAAAAAAAAATCATCAAAATTTGTACAAATTTTTGGATGACATGTGTATAAGAGTTTTTTTTTTTTGCAAAAGAGTAAGAACTCAAAAGACTAAAATAGAGGTAATTTTTGAATTTTGCATTCTCCCTTTTATTTTTAGGTAGTACATTTGGTAAAATGCATTATACAATTATCTCCAAAAATTAAAAATTTTAAAATGTAAAATCCATAATGTGATAATGGGACTTCCAAACACCACCGACATGAAGTTGATTTTACATACCGGATCATAGACCTAAAGTTTATTTTTTTTAATGTGGAAAAACTAACCTGAATTTAAGACTAAAAATGATTTATTTTCCTGATAAAAACATGAAATTTGATATTGTTTTTTAATTATACAAATATGGACATGCATCCAATAATAAAAAATAGTTTCATCGATTAGGAATGCTCAAGAAGTAATTGAAGTGAGAAATCTAGATATTAACCAGTCAAATGATAAGCACTTACAAATTATGAGTTTCTCGATAATGTTTTCAAACTATGATGAATAAATTGCTAAGAAATTAATTTGTGAACTCAATTTTTAAATAATTATATAACTGTAATTTTTGTTAAATATAATAATCATAATGCTTCATAATGTATAATTTTAAAAGTCTTTAAAAAAATATATATTTTACCGTAACTAAAATTTTCTAACCTTCTCTGTCATTTCCTCCGTTCCTCAATTCTTTGTTTTTTTCCTCTCTTTGATTATCTTTTATCGGAAAGACTTATAATTTTCATGCTTATTAGATATATCTCTTCAAGAACAGACAAACGAGTGTCTAATACTCCATTCTTCCACCATTCGCCTATGTACAAAAGTTATCCCTTTATCATACTTTTTTGCTTGAATATGCCTTACTGAATTTTATTTCATATGGTATGTAGGGTCCATTTGGCCTGGCTGAATTATTGGATTATTCACTGTTTAGTTTTTTGTCCTTATTTGAAATTTTTCTTTAATTTTTTGTTTTTCATCAATTTTTTGATGATTGTTGGTTCGTCTCGACAAGAGCTTTCAAAAAAATTATCAATCATCGGCTAAGTTTGGAAAAGGTTCAGAAAAGACAAAAAATAAGCCAAAAACAGCATCCGTGTTGGCTTATTTTCGTCTTTAGTGACTTTTTTTTAACTTTTGGACATAATTTTATACTTTTTATATTCCTTTCATCGATACGAACCAATAATCCACGAAAAAATGACATAAAAATAACAAATACAAAAAAAATTTGAATAAAGACAAAAAAAAAACCCGGATAATCTAGCCTGGATAATTTCAGCTAAATGGAGCCGTAGTATATGTGAGGAATAATTTTTACATTTTAATGATATAAATTATACAAACAAAAATTTATATTATCCACCCATATATTGACTCAGACAAAGTATATATTTTAATTTGTTCCGTGCATAGCACGAGATTTTTGCTAGTTTATAATTTATAAAAGAGAGATTGATAATCTCTCTACCTATCATTTTATGTCAAAATTAATCTCAATATATTCTTTAAATAGAGTAACAAAGTAAATAATAATTCCACAAAACAAATAAGTAAATCTTATTTGCAATACCTATACTAAAAATTAAAAAATATATATCCAACCTAATATCTAAAAATTGACAATTAGTAAAAAAATCTTATTTATTAATTAAAAATATATTAGTTGAAAATAAATTATCAAATACCTAATTGAAAACCTAGGTAAGAAACATATGAAAGTTACAATCAATAATCTAAATATGAGTTATTAGCATACTATTATGTGCAAATATTACTATCATATTATACATCGTCAAAATCTGAGAATTTTGTATTTTGAACGAATCGCTCGAGCGTCTTAGCTCGCTCAAGTGGCCAAAATAGGCTTACTATCAAAATTTGTAAAATTAAAAAATTTTGAAGCTTACTCGAGCGACCTATTAAAAAAATTAAAATATTTAAAAATCTCATTCGAGTGAGCTATTATCAAACAAATTCTGTCTACTCTATATTTTTCTAGCAAAGCAGAACAAGGTCTTGAATTGGTCGGGTCGCTTGAGCGAAAGTTTTCTAGATTCTGTGACTTTCTGATTTCTAATTTTCTCGATACAAACAGAGCATAAAAACATGAATTCTAGATCTAAAACTCACAAATAACAACAAACACTAACTACCTAAGGATTGGAGGTATAGATCCCTACCTCGATTGCAAGATATTAAAATGACGAACCCCTCATAATATCTCATCAAAGTCATGAATCCTCCCACTAAGCTGCCATTATCAGCCCTTAAACCTAATTAAATCTGATTATGTTTATTTTGTAACAATCCATTTGCGGGGACATAAAACACTATGAAAACCTAGGTTTCCTTTCGATATTGCTGAGGAAGAGTATACAAGTGAATTTTTGAAAATTATTTTTTTAACATCTTTAAAAATCGGGGCATTACAGTATGTGTTAATACCGTTCGAGAGAGTTACTTTTATAAATTTTGATTCATGTTTTGAAAATATTCGTGCACAAATAAAACAAATCAAAGCCAAGGGGTAGCTCAAGTGAAGATCGAGTTAAGCTGTTAAGTCAGACATCTTGAAAATAAAACTTGATAATTTAATATTTGGGGCCACTAGGGCTTATGTCCGGTTGTTGCCTTAAAGGCCCTGAGCATTAGTCGACAATAATATTGGACATACTCAAAGCTGGTCGAATATCTCAGTTATCAAATAAAAAAGTGAGAGAACGAGTACTAATATCTCTGATTGTGTGATATTAAAAAAAATGTTCTAATTTTTTTTTTTTTTTGTGCATATTGGTCATATCTTGCAAAAGTATTTTGTGAAGAATAACGCATGTAGCTAGGGGTGAAACAAAAAATCGACGGACCGAAAAGAACGATCGGTTCGGTCCGCAATCGGTCCAGTTATCCATTCGGTCAGTTTCGCTCCAACAATTAGAAAATATTCGGTTTTCGGTTTGGGTCGATTTTTCTAGATTCAATCTGGACCGAACCGAACTGACAAGTAAGGAGACCGAATCGAACTGTGTTGGATTTATGTAATGTGGATTTAAAATTGGGTCAAAATTATCATTAAAAATTTATTTTCAAGTGGAGATCGAGTTAAGCTGTTAAGTCAGACATCTTGAGAACAAAACTTGATAATTTAATATTTAGGGCCACTAGGGCTTATGCCCGGTTGTTAGCTCAAAGGCCCTGAGAATTAATCGGCAATAATATTGGACATACTCAAAGCCGATTGGATATCTCAATTATCAAATAAAAAAAGTGAGAGAACAAGTACTAATGTCTCTGATTGTGTGATATTAAAAAAATGTTCTAATTCCTTTTTTTTTGGCATATTGGTCATATCTTGCAAAAGTATTTTGTGAAGAATAGCTCCTGTAACTAGGGGTGAAACAAAAAATCGACGGATCGAAAAAATCGATCGGAATTTTCGATCCGCGGTCGGTCTAATTATCCATTCAGTCGGTTTCGCTCCAACAGTGAGAAAATATTCAATTTTCGATTTGGGGTCAGTTTTTCTAGATTCAGTCCGGACTGAACCGAACTGACAAGTAAGAAGACCGAACCGCACCTGTGTTGGATTTATGTAATGTGGATTTAAAATTGGGTCAAAATTATCAATAAAATTTTATTTTCATGGCTAAAATTTTATTTTACTGTTCTTTGTATGGCCCAAAATCATTACAGGCCCAAATTCAAGCCCAACCTGAAATTTCTGAAAAAACCGACCGGACCGAACATTCCCGAACCGACTTTGGTTTACCATTTTTTTCGATCAAGATTGGTTCTGCCAGCATCCTCCCAAAACCAATCGATTCAGTCCATCATAGCCAGAAAAACCGATTGGACTGAACCAATTTCACCCTTACCCGTAGCTGTATCTTCTACTTTGATATAAAGAAGATGAAATCGTAACTCAGTATGTATCGAACGTATATATCCACTTCCTCACTGTCTAATTCACTGTCTTATAATTTAGACTAAATAAGATGGATTATTGCCCCACCAATAATAATCCAAAAATAACTCAGAAATATTGCATTTGTGCATCTATTAATTGGGAATAGGGAATTTGCGGAATGGATAGGGATTAGACCAAACCCCATCATATGATAGGGACAAAGTAGGTGAAGCCTAAAAATGGACAACCAATTTAAGCATGTGATTGTTTATATATATATATATATATATATATATATATATATATATATATATATATATATATATAGAAAACTTCCAATAATTTTTTTTTATTTTGCTAAATTATGGAGCTCTTATTTTTTAATCAAAATTTGATGATCTGAACCGTTTAATGTGTTTAAAACGTGTTTTTAAAGATACCCGCAAATAAATCACCTCAAAATATTATTCGGAAAAACTTGATCCATGCAATTTTTCATAAAACTTGAAGAGGGTAAAATGTAACTGAGAGATACATGAACTCCCCATCAGATAAATATTTAGTTCAGCCAAGAACAAAGGATACATCCAGACACACGTGCCGATCACATGAGAGTATGGCCGACACAAGAAGTGTTGTCCATACTTAAATCAGGATAAGAAATCAAATATTGAGCAGCCGACCAAAAAAAGGCAGTTTCGATAGTCAGCCGACCTGAGAAAGACGGACCCACATCTTGCCGACCGTATAAAGTCGGCCCGAAATACCATTGACCCGAGAAAAGCGATAAGCGACTATTATTCCGAGATAAGACAGAATCCTGAATAAGTCGAGATAGAGTTCTAACAGATATGGATGAGAAATCCACGATCAATTTAATTAATATGAGAAGTATTAATTGAATAAAACTCTAATGGTAGAAGATAACTATTTGGTAGAAGGTTATCTCATTAGTGACCAATCAGTAGGCACTTCACTCCAATTAGAATCCTAAGAGAATTGGGATTAAAGAAAAATCTATAAATAAAGTTCCACATCAACAAAAAAGGTATGTGCTAACTAGTGCATAATTTCGCTTGCTAATAGAGAATATTGGCTTGATCCCATTCATCTTTGTGACCTTTGCCTGACTTAACCATCGGAGTGCCTTCCCGCCACAGCGGCGGAGGGTTCTTTGACGGTTTATTATTTTGCAGATAACAGGTCCACCAAAATTGATAGCATTGTTCCTACTGGATAGTGAGCTCTTGGCTTTCCGTCCTGATTGAGAAAATCTACCCATCTACAAAACTATTCATCAATATTTATGACAAAATGTTGAAGATCAAACTCTTTTCGATATTATTTTGAATCTATTTCTCACAAGTATTCTTAAAAATATTTTTATACTATATGTTAAATGAAAAATGATATTACTTGAGACAGGAATGATACGTAACCTTAACTTCCTGTGTCGCCGCATTTACTTGAAACATTTAGAGGACCTTTCCTCCTTCCTGGAACTTGCTTACCCCTCCACATGTTCTGTTTGCTCTACATCCTTTACACTTCTTCAACTTAATTGGAAAGTTTAATTCAAGTATTTTTGTGGGTTCTTCCCTTCAAGTATTAATTATTTATAATTCGTCAAATGCACCAATCACGTTAATCAAATTCCGCCATGCCGGTTTATATGATTTGAAAAATATATTTATCTTGTAAAAAAAAGATTATAACAATATTGGACCACAACCTTTTTATTTCTTTTATCGCAAGAAAACTGTATTTTGATATTCTACAAATTTAATGTTTTAGTATGATTACTGTTCTCAACTATCTTTAAAAAGTGAATGGTCCCCGATCATCAAGATGGGTTTGAGTAAAACCCAAAAGCACTAATTTACTGGAATCGCACGCAATTTATTGGTCTATATATTCTTTTATCGTCAATAAAATTGTCTACATTTTCATGTCATTTTTATTTTAAATTACCCTAAAACCTTTATCCAACGTCTCTTTCTTTCCTTTCTTCTTCTTTTTGTTTTTTTACAAGAACATGATCTGATTCAGAGCAAAATCAGCTACCTTTTGACCGAGTCTTTTTTTTTTTTTATTGCTTCTTTAAAATTGTTAGGGTTTTGAAGATGGCATAAGTTGGGGGGAGATCCCATTCCATGTTAGTGCTGGGAATAAGCAAACGGATATGTTCTAGAATGTCTTAGTAGGCACGGTTTTGACTGAACCATAACTTCTAGAAGCAAAGTCTTTTTAATCTTATCTGCCAACCAAATTCAGGCTTTAATTACTAAGCAATAAGGCTTATAATTTCTTAAGTATGACAATGCCCTCTAAGTAGACCAAGCAACTTTAATAGCAAGATTAATTGGTGATTAGAACATTGATAGTAGAGGAGTTGACAAAACAGCTGGACTTAAGTATCTATTCTGACTTCTTGTTATACGGTCTTTGAATAAAAGCTACTCGCTTGAAAGGACAAAACCAATAGTTGGGCTGTGGTGGGCTTCACCCCATGTGAGCCCAGGTGGTAAATGGATTTTCTTTTTTATGCGTAAAAAATCTAGTCTAAGTAATCTTAACCCACCTCATTATTTGCAACCTAATTCATTTTTAGTCCAATTTAAAATACAACTCAAGTACTCAACTCTACCCTAATTTATTTTCAAGAAAAAAACTCTTAATTTTAAATCAATCTTTGGAATTATAAAGAAAAAAAAAAAAGCAAAGCAAAGCACATTTTCTAATTCGTAATTCTAGTTATTCATCGAAAAGGTTTGGACCATTCTCCTTCATCCCTTCCAACATCTTTCTTTTTAATTTTCTAACTCACTTGGGCAGTTCTATCAAGAGCAGTTGTGCTGCATTCAAGTACATGTCTACGCATTCACATAAATTCACACATTTATATTTTTGTGCAGTTGTTATTTTATCTTCCACTACTACAATAATGGTCTAAGATCACGCATAAAAAATTTCACAGTTTTATAAAAAGCATGACGAATTATTTTAGAAAATCTGTTTAATCACACATTTCCAAAATAACCGTGATAATAGTACTATTTTATCTCGGTATGTGATAACAATGTGATTGTACTTGATATGTTTTAATCTCGGTTTTCATGTATAAATGAGATTAAAAATATAAAAAACCCATTTATAAAAATTTAGGAGTCAAACAGGGTCCTTGTTTTTAATCTATCTTAGTTTTAATACGAATCGTGATAAAAGGTTTTAACCTTAAAAATCCCAAAATTGATTTCGCGCCCTAATTCCCTTTCCCCTCTCTACGTACGTATATCGATTGCGCCTCACTCTATTCGACCGAACTCTCCTAACAACGAAGAATCAGTTGGAATCGAAGAACTCATGTCGTAGAATCGAAGAGAATCACGGCAAACTTAGCGTCCTATTTCCTTTTACCATACGTATCTCTCGCCCTAGTACTTACAGATTGTGATGATATTCAAAGAATTTCGTAACATTTGTTACTTCATATTTGCCTCTCGTTCTACCTATCATGTTCTCTGTTCTGGATTTGAGTTTGGTAATAATATGCCTCCTGATGTGTAAAGACCCGAAAAAAGTTTTTTTTTTTTTATTTAAATATTCGGAACGTGATAAGGTATTTGATAATGCTTCTGTTGTTGGTTTGACGCTGATGAGCTTGTTTTGCAATTTAGTTTACCTTCTAATTTTGTTACTCTGTAATGCAATTGGTTAATAGATTATATTTACCTTCTTTAGTTCTATTGGAATTGGTTACTCAGTTATGGATTTTTTGTAACTAGCCTTGAGCAGCATACTTTGTAATGAATTTTTTGGTTAATATTGGAAAAGTTTTTTTTTTGTGCTATTAATAATGTGGTCTTTTATGGTTTATTTTATTGAATAAGGGGTATTATTTAATTTGGTTTGTAGAAAAAAGTGAAAATTAATTTATTACAAAGAATAACTTACAATCACGGTTTATCATCCAATCGTGATGTTACAAAGAATAACTTACAATCACGGTTTATAATCCAAACCGTGATTGTTGGTATCCAACAATTACGGTTTTATACAAACCCAAGATGTTAGATAGGTGTTCGAATCACGGGGTATGGTACCTTTAATCACGATTTTGTACAAAATTAAGATTATTTGTTCCGTTTTAGATCACGGATTTTAAGCGTGATAAAAAATGACAGACTTTTCATTACATCCCGATACACCACGGAATTAAAACCGAGATTAAAAGGTAAAGATCACAGTTTTTGGCTCTGTTTGTAGTAGTGTTCGTAATTTATTTTGTGTTATTTTTTTAAAATTGCGGTATTGAGTTTTCTGTAGTTGTTTTTCAGATCTGACTTGTGAAAGATTTGATAATCTCTCCCTCTCAAACAAAATGACAAATTTCTTTTTGTTTGAAATTGCAATATTAGGTTTTCTTTAGTTTGATTAAGAAGATCTTGAGTTTAGGGTTTTGAACTAGAGATTCATAAATGTGGTTTTCTTTTATTTTTAAGAAAATTGGAAGTTTTGTATCATTTATTTGTAGATTTATCATTTTCATGCTTTTATTAGGTTAACTTGTTATTTTTTCATATGCGTGTAGAGTTCATGGGAAAAGTTAGATTTCTTTTAATTAGCCCATGATAAATTGGATTTCTGATTCCGCTCTTATTCACATGCAATGTGAAAAGTTTGGGCTTATTTTCTTGGGCTTGAGGTCCCTTTAGACGCGTAAGACTATTATCTATCTCAGGTGCATTGGTGGCTCAAAATAATTGGTGGCCTTAGACAAAAATTTTGAAGGATACCTTTTTGTTCCATAATTTATTTTTTTGACTTCTACTTACTAAAACTTATTTTTTTTGCCTTTAAAGATGAAAAAGTATTGATTAAGTTTTTGTAATCTAAAATTTCTAAAATTTCTCTCTCAAACGATATAATACCTAATCCACTCAATCTTTCTTATGACATAGTCAATCTTAGATAAGTTTTTATCAACTTTAGTTTCGAAAAGATTCTTTTCGCAGAAGCTAATGTTATTGGTATTGTTAATAATATTCGAAAGGTGATAGATGCATTTGGAAAGTCTAAATATTTTATATAATTTAATACATCAATTAGACTAGTGTTTTCTTTCTTCCTCTTCTTCTAGAGAGAGAGAGAGAGAGAGAGAGAGAGATGGATGTTGCTATGTGAGAGTGAAGTAAGGATGGGAGAAAAAATATATATTTTTCAACGAATTGTCTTTTCATATTCTGAAAAATATACGTTAGTAGATTTAGAAATTCAAAATGACACTTTTTTTTTTCTCTATTTTTACCTTCCCTTTGACTTCTTTGTATATTTAATCTATCATTGTATTATATATATAAGAATATATGAAAAAATTATGAGGCCTTGAAAAATTGTGGGCTTTAGACTTGAGCCTAAACTGCCTAATGCTCAGGCCGCTGCTGCTCGGGCTAAGTATAATTTTAGTCTTTTTACACGTGCTGGACACATTGATAGTAAGATTGTGTCAAACTCCAATAGAGCCCAAGCAAGTATGAAATGTTTGGAGGTTAGTATTAAGGCCCCATTTGGAAACCAATAATTATGTGCTCATTTGCTTACTTGTTAAAATAAGGTACAAGTAAGTACGAAACCAATAAAGCTCATTTGTTTCTCATTGCAAATGCCAGTTTATAGAAAATAAGCTTGGGCCAAACATGGGCCTGCATGCGCAATAGCATATATACTTAGCATAAGCCACTGAGCCCAAGCTTCTTTACTTGTAAGTCCACTAAATCTGGTGACGAGATCATAGATGGGCTTGGCAGCCCAGAGAGAACAACAAACTAAAGAAGTGTGAAAATATATCATGGAAGCCGAAAAAAGGGGGTAAATGGCATTCAGCAGAGGCAAATAAATTGGGAGAAACTGAGTGAGATACTTTTGATATCAGATTTTGAGGTGCGACTTGTGGTCTACGCCTCCATTTGATGGAAAGATGGCTTATTCAATAATTCGTGCATAAGGGCAAAGAAATTTTGGATGAACTAATGCGAATGGGTGTAAGCCTTACTGTTCGGAAACACCCAATACTGACCACACTGAGAGAGACGAAAATCCAGGAAACGCAAGTTGCTGAAGTAGCATTAAGAATCCCTGGCTATACGAAAAGAGAGGTCATGATGATACCATCTTCGTACGTCTATACCGCTCCTCGTGGAATAGATCCTGCATCCAACCAAATCTTTGATGAGGGAATAGGGGAATTCCCATTACCGTTGGCAGGCCAATTGGGTCATGGTAGTTTAATAAGCTTGTGAAGAAGCAAGTTTATCCTGCATTGGCCAGTGGTAGTTGGGTCTCAGCTCCATGTCTCCTAAACTTTCTCTGGTCTTCGGCCTGAGCTGTATGAGGCAAAAACCCATCTCACTTACGGTTCGGATGCTGAGCCCCACACCAACAGGCAATAGTAAGAGTGTGGCTTAGGTCAACTAACACAAAAAGAATATAGTTCACTCAACGATTTTCTTTGAGTTCCGAATCTAGTATAGTATTTAAAAGTTAATTTTCACTTTTCATATTTAACACAACTAGTTTTTGCTATAATTTTATCACAATCTCGCAGTTATAGCAAATATGTTTATCCGCATATTCTACAATCTAAAATCTATAGTTTGAAGCAAACCTAAATCAATACTCTAAATTCCGTCTTAGAATTATTCGAGGCACCCTTATAACATCTCAAGCGGAGTTCCCCTAATATACACGAGAGTACATAAATATCTTATCAAGTAATGATTAAAGATTAAATGTGAAAATTATGTCAAGTACAAGTTTGAATGTAGGAAGAAGTTTGAAGGTCATTTTAATTCTGTAGGTGGAATAACAAAAGAGAGTTGATGAAATAATAATACTAATGTGGATCTTGCCGTAACCTCAGAAGATTGACATGACCAGAAGTGGATAACACTTATCACGCTAAAAGTACGTGGTGATTACATAGATGATGTTTTCACAAACTTCGACTCGGGATCAGACTTCAATTGCGTACGCGCAAACTAAATACATGCAAAATATTGGAAGAAGTGAAAGTTTGAATGTAAAGAAAACTTTGAAGGTCTTTTTAACTCTATAGGTGGGATAACAAAAAGACAGTCGATAGCGCTGATGTGAATTTTTTCTTCTTATTTTCTCAAAAAAAATATTGTGTGTCATATACGTGCTTAATATATATGTAATATAGATGGACAAATATGTATGATTAAGAGTAAATTAGAAAATTAAGTGATATTGGTATATGTATAGACAGCCATAGCTCATTATTTATGTACTTACAACTTTTGCATCCTTTTTTTTGAAAGGAATAACTTTTTAGGGGCATATTTATGGCCTATAGGCTCAATCATGTCATTCAAATTAATATACATCTATTAATTAATATACATCTATTAATGTCAAATCAACACCACTAGGGTTTAGTATGAAATCCATCTTAGACTCAAAAGGCCCTTTATCTTGTTTTGGATTGGCATCTTTGTGAAAATATATACAACCTTTTTCCTTGTGAATAGTTTTAATTATTTTATCCAAACACAACACACCCTTTTCTCATAGATGGCCAACTATCCCGTAGATACTCGGTTAGTTTAGAATATACTTCACTTGTTGTCGACTAGCTTTTGGAGTCAAGGTTTGATCTCGAGATGTCTGGATTTACAGATTATTTTGATCTCCACTTAAAACTTCAGCAAGACATTGTTGTTGAAATTGATACTCATGTATTGTCCGTCACCTAATGCTTATTTTAAGTGAAGTTTGATTATTTCTTTCGTCCAAATGGCCATGCTTTTGAAGAGTGCCCATTAAGAAAGGAATTGGGGGCCCTGCTGTGCACAGCGCATAGCAGGGCGTGCTATGCGCCAAAACGGCGTCGTTTTGGCGCACAAAACACTGATCGAAAATTGTTCAGTCAGTTTTTTACTGTTCGGGCAGTGTTTTGTGCGCCAAAACGACGCCGTTTTAGTGCACAGCACGCCCTGCTGTGCGCTGTGCACAGCAGGGCCCCCGGTTCCATTAAGAAATACTACTTTTTCTCTCTTCGTTTACCTTTTTGGTTTTTTTTGGCATCATTTTTCAATGTCTTAACCCAAACAACTTTGGTCTTTCATTGGTCCATCTTCCATAACTTGCCATGCATCATCTGAAATAATTTCGTTTTTTAAACGCGGTGATATGCGACATTTTCTTTACTAACTATTATTGCTACGACTTAACGAAAATAATAATATTTTTTAATTTAAAAAATTATTAAATGTTTGTGGCACATCTTACGGTGTAAGAGGTACAGCTAGGATCTGAATCGAGGAAGGTCAATTGATTGAGAAGATCTGAATTATTAAAAAACACTTTTAAAAAATTGAAAAAAAATATAAATGCACGTTTATGTACTTATAGTGGCCTTTATGATATTTTACTATATTAAAGGTATCAATCATTTGACTTGATTCTGATAAACCGATGTCCACTCGATCACTCTTTTCTTTTCTTTTTTTTTTTAAAAAAATCCTTATTTTGTAGAGCACCACAGTGCTGATTAGAATATAAATATATCGAGCACATAGATTAACATTAAAGTAATATTTAATTTATGCTACACTTCTAGAAGAATATAATCATGCTAAACAAAATGCTTTAAATTTGTACAAAATTATTCGGCATTCTTTTCCCTTTTTTTTATTATCTTGTTTTCAAAAAAAAAAAAATTCAGATTAGTATTAATTTTTTAAAATTAATTATTCGTCTCAACAAACAATATAAAAAAAAGTAGAATATTACAACCAAAAGTCTTAAAAAATTCACTAAAGAAAAAAAAAAGTTTTAAAACACAGATTTCAATAATTTTTTAATGTTTTTTAAGGCCGTCTTATCTGAATTTTTTTTAACTATAGTTCATATTTTTTAAAAAATTTAATTTCTTGTTGAGACGAATAATTCATCAAAAGAATTAAAAAAAAATTATACAAAAAATAACTAAACAAAATAATATCCAGCTGGCTATTATGCTAGCCCCATAGCTGGCACAGCATAGACCCATATCCCAGCACCGACCTTGTTTTCCGCCGCCACAAACTGGCAAGAGGATAGTTGAATTCTGAGATTAGGACCCGTTTGGCTGGGGTTTATTGGTTTCTTAACTAAAAAAATGTCTTAGTTAAGACACTTTTGTTAATTATCCACTGTTTGTGTGGAAAACAAATAGACGTCTTAATTAATATTCCGAATTAAATAAGAACCTTAATTAGTTAAAAACACCACTTGGGTGTAACCCAAAATAAAAAACCGAGCCACATTAGATAATCGAATCAACTTGAGGGTTTGTTTTAGAATTAGTTCGATTTGGTTCGATTTTAATTTTTTTTGGAATAGTTAGTTTAGTTTTGATTTTATAATATTGAACACTGAAACGGACCAAATTGAATCACATGCAATATGTATTTGTTTAATTTTTAAAATGTATTAATGGTCAATTTCTCACTTGATAAATATTTTTAGATTGTAGACACTTGCGTATAAATTTAGGGGTTATTTATTTGCGTATAAAATTTTTAACTCTTTTTATTACATTGAGCTTGGTCCATTCATAGTCCAACTAAATCGGTAAATTAAAAATTCTGACCCAAGCCGAGCAAATCAAAACTAAACTGAACCATATTAATTCAATTTGATTTCAATTTTTTTATTTTTAAAATGAACACACCGATTAGGTCCGAATTTTTTCACACCCTTTGTTTTATGGTACTTGTCAAGAAATAAGCGCTTTATTTTCAGTTAAAATATCAATAACTTTACTTTACTTCCTTTAAAATATAAATAACTCTGAGTTAAGGTTTTTTTTAATTTTATTTTTTGATATTTGGATTCAACATTATCTTTAAATTTAGTGGTGTTAAATTTATTTAAAAGCTTATGTGCATCAACAAACCTCTCTCTTCAGTCATACTGTGAGAAATTATAACATCTTATACTATTTTGTAACATTATCTTCTTAAACTCCTATCATTAGTAAGTAAATTAAATTAAAATTTAAGTAGATTTGATCATATTTAGTGCTTTTGCTTAAAATTATTTGGTACTAATATTTGTTGGCCCCTCAAGATTGTCAGGAGACAAAAATGTGTTACTCTAAACTCCAAGGGGTTGGTTTAGTAGAAGGAAAGAGGGTGACTAAGAAATTTGTCATTTAAGATCATGAGGTTGAATCTTAACAGAACCAATCACTAGGAGTCACTTGAAATTTGTCATTTGTTTACTATTTTACTTTTTTATCCTTTTTTTATGTTCACTAGTAACAATTTTAAAATTTAATATTAAAAAATTGATTTGAAGCCAACGGTAATGCTGCTAGTTTTGGCAAAAGTCCATGTCTACTTTGATGTTTTGTTTGGCCTCTTTGTTGTAGTTTCAAATACTATAAAAAAAAAAAAAATGTTGGCAACTCCACATTTGAATTGACTTCTTTGTTGGAGATGAAAGATGTCAAATTCTGAAATGTCAAATTTTTTTGATAACCAATGCAGCAATTTGATATCTTTAAGTTTGACGTTCAAATTTTTTGATATCCAACAAAGATGTCAAATTGGGACATTTAAGTTTAAAAGGTATTTGAAATAGAGGGATTTAAGGTAAAAATACATTTGACACTTGATGTCAAATTTGTCATCAAGTAGTCTTTCTTAATTGTCGCATAAGATTTGATAATATTTTTGACATTTTTGTTGGTGTTAGTTTTGATGTCATTTTTTAAAAACTCAATTGCCACATTAACTTTAACATCTTTGAGTTGACATTAAGTTGAGAGTAATACCAAAGTTGACGAATACGTCGAGTATATATATATATATATATATATATAAAGAATGTGTTCTTCTATCTCGAAGCATGAGACACGTGATAACATCAACTCTTTCTAACAGCTAGTTTTCAAAGCAAGGGACATGTGATTACATTTTTCTTATGAAGAAAAACAGTGCTAGAAACAGAGCTAAACAACAGTGGATACCATAGCTTATGTGAAAAATACAAGGTTAAACGAATGCCAGAAATAGTTCAATTCCTGATAACTAATATAAATTACAATTCAATTCCGGCCCACTACTACGTACCTACTCTCTCTCTCTCTCTCTTAAAATTTTCATTCTTCTATGGAAATAATTTAGTTTTTGTTCATCATCATCATCCATATTAGACGTATGCATATTCATAATCCCCTTTTTTCGTTTTTACTTTCTTGAGTTGCACCTTCTTTTCATACACAATTGTCAAATCATGATTCGGTCTATAGTTTCACAATTATAAATTACAGTTTGAATCGAACCAGACAAATAAATAAATAAATATATATATATATATATATATATATATATATATATATATATATATATATTGCCCTATTTGGCCTCACTAATTTATTTATTTAAAATTTTTGTCTTTGTTCATTTTTTTTTTTTTGCATTTGTTGTTCAAATCTCAATGTTTTGTAGTTTATTGGTCCGTCTTGATGAAAGGAATCTAATGAGTATAAAATTATGTCCAAAAATTTAAAAAAAGTCACTAAAGACGACGAATAAGTACAAAAAATTCTGTTTTTTGATTTATTTTTGTCTTTTCTAAACTTTTTTCAAATTTAGCCGATGATTGATAACTTTTTTGAAAGCTCTTGTCGAGATGAACCAGTAAATCAAAAAAAAATTGATGAAAAACAAAAAATTGCAAAAAAATTTCAAATAAGGACGAAAAAAATTTCAATAAATAAACACATAAAAACCACAGTCCAAATGGGACACACACACACACACACACACACAAAAATATATAAATAGACATAAACATCACAACTCTTACACTCTCCCAAAAAGGTCACAATCTTTTTACTCTTCAAAACCAAAAATTCTTTCATTACTCAATATAGTTGTGTTTTTCATAAACTTGTTAAATGTATAAAATTATTTTTAAGATTAATGAAATTTATGCAATTATTATGTTGTTTATTCTGTTCGTACATTTAAGAAAAACTAGTGCTATTCTATTCATATTTTTTTGGCAATTTTTAAATGTTAATATGGTTCAAAATCGGAACCGAAATCAAACCGGATTGATCGAAATCAAACCGTACCGGTCTAATGATTTGGTTCTATATGTATAACGGTCTAGTTATGGTTATTAATTCTTTAAAACCGTTATATATGGTTTGATTCTTGGATTTTTACAGAACCGGTCCAATTTGGACCATGTACACTCCTATGAGACGTTAAAAAATATGATTCTTTAAAGTAAAAAATTGGAGATTCCTCCATAATTTAGTCCAAAAAAATAAAAAAAACTGATATGAATAGTCTAACAGTCCAAATTTGGAAAGTTTTTTTTTATGATAAAAGTAGCCTGGAGGAACAACACACGTGGTGCAGCATTTTTCTCATGAAATCTGTAATCAATCAATGCCATGATACTCACAACTATTTTTTCTCATTTTCTTGTATTTTTATATGAACCCAAATACGAAAACTGTCGCCCAAATAAATGCAAGATTTGTATGTTTTCCTACGCCAGATGTAAAATCACAATACGACAAAAAAAAAAAAAAAAAAACCCAAAATAGGAACAGCGGATGATGAGTTGGCCACATGGTATCAGACACGAGGTCTCTTGAAAATTAATTACAAAAAAATTTAAAAAATACAATAATTTAATAATTTAATAAATACCACATCTAAAAAGTCTACTCTAAAAATGGTGACTCCCCAAGGGATGGGAGTATGAGTACACGGGGTGTCAGTGACGGACCGATGCGTCGTTGTAGCAGTCATTGTTGACATGGATCGCAATCAAGAAAGCAACCCTCAGACGGAATTTTTCTCAGCTTCATGGGTGTCCCACCCAGCGTCACTTGATGTGGGGCATCGGCTGCGACGTGGCAGCTTATCAATTGTAAGGCTGATAAAAGCTTTTGTTTTATAAAAATGCTAGGGACACACCATTTTTGCACATCGCTTTCACACATCACTAAAAACTATATAGTTTTGTGTTGAAAAAAAACCATATTTGTTTTTGACCCATATCGCTGAAAATATATTTGGATCTTCCTTAACATAAAACAACGTAGTTTTAAGTGATGTGTTAAAATGATATATATGTAGCACTCTTGTTTGTTTTAGGCCATCAATTTTCAATGGCTTCAATTCCTTTTTATATGATGATTTTTGTGTTTTACATTTTGCGTTCTATATCAATGCATATAGAAAAACATATTCAAAACCAGAAAAACATATTCAAAACCCCTATTTATGTAATGTCCTGATTTTTTAAAACGTTAGTAAAATAATTTTTAAAATTTCAAGACCTTTATTATTTCATAAATAAAGAAAAGATATAAATTTGTTTAGTATATTTTCTAGAATAGGAAATTAAATCTAACAAAAGTGAGATGAATTTCAAAATACTATTTCAAAAATGAAATACAAATCATCAACTCTACGCACTAAGGCTTGAAGAAGTCTCCAATCCTTAGCATTGTTCTTCGCCGGATATCCCAAGTCTACTCTATTATCTTTAGTACTTGACGTGAAATGTTAAGAGCAAGAAAATATGCACCATGAGCTATGAAGTTCAATAAATTACCATGCTCTTAAATTCCTATTTTATAAATGATAATATGATAAGATGATGTGACATGATATGCATAGTAATTATACAAAAACATTGACATGTAGTTGCAAAAATAAACAATATAAATGTTTATGTTTATGTTTAAAGGTATCCTCAAGTGTCGTTTGTTCAATCAAATTCCAAGTGTTGTTTTCAATTTGATATACGAGGGTCCGTATCTCTTCAAAATGAAATTGTTCTATCCATGCTAGATTATACATCAAGTCATCATCCACTAGGTCATAAAACATCAATTAAGCATGCATACGTTACCAGGTAAAAAGGCATATATATGACCAGGACCATCACAGGTACTGACAACGTAAACAGTTCACATGTTATACGTCATGTTGACTCTATCAAATTTTTGTTGATATTCAACAACTTCAGATGTTATTCACAAGTTATATCACGACTTAACTCATAGATAAACAATATTGACCGCATGTCATGCCAATCAAACAACTCCCAAATATAGGATTTTCGTTCAATAACGTTCACAACCACTAGGTCAACTATATTCCCGACCACTACGCTCTTGACCATTGGCTCCCATACGCCATGTCTCACCATTGTGCTCCCAACATTATGTTTTTTCATGTATCGTGCCCACACCAAAACTAATGAGAGAAATAATATGTATTTGATAAACTAGATATGTATATCATATGTAAATATAATAGAAGAAATATATTAGATATGTATAGAACATATTAGATATACTTGGATATGTACGTAATATATTAAATATGTTGGACTAATATATGTACAAAAGACTAACATATGTATAAAATATAATATATGAATATAACATATTAAATATGTATAGTATATGTACCATTGTAGATATGGTATATATATTCTACCGTGTAAAAAAAACAATATATCCTCAACGCAGTATACTTTAAAATACATATATAGTTATTCTATCTCTTGGTGTACCATTGTACTTAACTAAATTATTTATTTTTTATTTTTTCAAATTATTTTTGTATTTATTATTTTTATCAATATTTTGTGAAATGTTAGTTCGTCTCGACAAAAAAAAAATCTAAAAAATCTAAAACTATGTTTATAAGTTAAAAAAAGTTTACTAAATATAAAATAAAGCAAAATAGACCATGTTTTGATATTTTTTTATTTTTTATTTTTAGACATAATTTTATATTTTTCTAAAATTTCTTGTCAAAACGAACTAATAAACTACACAAAAATTGATACTAAATAACAAATTTTAAATATGCTCCATGAGTTATGAAACTCAATAAATTACCATGTCGTTAAATTTCTATTTATAAATGACAATATGATAAAATGATATGATATGTTCAGTTATACAAAAATAATAACACGTAAATGCGAGAATAAACAATATAAATGTTTATATTTAGGTGTATTCTCAAGTGTCGGTTGTCAAATCAAATCCCAAGTGTTGTTTTCAATTTGATATACAAGGGTCCGTAGCTCTTTAAAATGAAATTGTTCTATCCATACTAGATTATACATCAAGTGTAACCCACTAGGTCATAAAACATCAACTAAGCACGCATAAGTTATCGGATAAAGAAGCACATGATCATGACCATCACAGGTACCGACAACGTAAATAGTTCACATGTTATACGTTATGTTGACTCTATCAAATTTTCGATGTTATTCAACAATTTCGGATGTTATCCACAAGTTTCCGACTTAGCTCAGAGATAAACAATCATGACTGCATGTCATGTCAACCAAACAATTCCGAAATAAATTATTCCCATTCAATAACATTCCTAACTATTAGGGATGGCAACACAGGTTGGATCGGGGGTGGATGTTACTGTCTCCATCCCCGAACCTATATCTAATCTCTATCCCCGCTTTGATCCCCAAACGAGAATTATTTTTTTCCTCGACTCCCGTCCTGAACGGGAAATGGGAATCTCCAAATGGAGATTGGAGATCCGAAAATAAAAAAATTACATTAGTAATTAGTTAAAATTTGAAATGATTCTCACTTTCATCCAAAAATAAATAAAAGAAAATAAATAAAAGCATGCATACTTTTAAGCAAAAGTCATTCATTTTTTACAATTTAAAATATTTCAATAACAACAACAAAAACTAATTAAAATAAGCGTAACACTGTTCCATAAGTTTCAATCATAACAACAATAACAAAAAATACTCAATAATATTGTCATTAAGCCCATTAAAAATCAACATTCCTCCACTAATTGCAAAATATAGTTATCTTGTCTCTCTTCTTACAAATCTATCATGTAAAAGGGAAAAAATCACAATTAAAAAGAATATTCTTTTCGATAGCGAATTATATAGTAAATGCAGGGCGGGGTGGGTGCAGGAGGAGCAGGGTGGAGGCGGGGATCGGGGTGGAGACACATAACCCTGAGTCCTACCTGTTCTCCTTTTTCTTTTAAATTTATCCCCGAATCCTACCCGATGATCCTCAAAAAAATTTCCGAATCCCCTATCCATCCAGGGCAGAAAACGGGTTGGGGCGGGTTAGATTGGACGAAATTGCCATTCCTACCAACTACTATGTCAACTATATTCCCGACCACTATGCTCTCGACCATTAGCTGTCATACATCGTGTCCCACCATTGTGCTCCAAACATTATGTTTTTTCATGCATCGTGCCCCCACCAAAACTAAGAAGAGAAATAATATGTATCTGATAAACTAGATATGTATATATATCATATGTAAATATAATGGAAGACATATGTAGATATTTATAGAACATATTAGATATACTTAGATATGTATGTAATATATTAAATATGTATAAAATATAGTATATGAATATAACACATTAAATATGTATAATATATGTACAACTGTAGCTCTGGTATATATTTTACAGTGTAAAAAAGAAGAAGCAATGTATCCTCAATGTAGTATATCCCAAAACACATATAAAGTTATTGTACCTCTTAGTATACCGTTGTACTTAATTAAATTTTTTATTTTTTATTTTTTAAATTATTTTTGTATTTATAATTTTTATCAATATTTTGTGAAATAATAGTTCGTCTTGACTAAAAAAATTTAAAAAATATAAAACTGTGTTCAAAAGTTAAAAAAAGTTTACTAAATATAAAAAATAAACTAAAATCGACCATGATTTAATTTTTTTTGTCTTTTTCTTAATTTTGTATAATTTTATACTTTACTAAAATTTTCTATCGAGACAAACCAATAAACTACACAAAAATTGATACAAAATAACAAATTTGAAATAAAGATGAAAAATGATAGTAAATTTAATAATTATTACAGTCCAAATAAAAATCTTAAGATCTTCGAATGACGCATAACGTATAAATTTGGCCGAACATAATTTGGAAGAAAGTAAATCTCAGTAGAAAAATTTCAAGTGGGGTGATCCACTGCCTTTTTTTTTTTTTGTAACTAAACACCAAAAAAATTTAGAAAAATTAACTTTTCAATTGTTTCTCATCCATTTCCTGACAAATGAACCGGACCTAAGTGAAATTGAACTCCCATTATTTAAAACCTGGGCGTCAAATATCCTATGTAAGTTTAATTTTTGTCGTTAAATAATAAATTTCGATCCTCCATCAGTGAGTTCATTATTTTAGAATGAGTAATGGTAGAAACACATATGTTCTAAACACGTCACTATTAGATGCACATGAGATCATGTACATCTAACCATTCTAGATATATCTTCATTCGAATGTGTTCAAAATATCTGTATTTCTAGACTTTTTGTTTTAGAATAGAATCCTCTAGGAAGATCTATCACACATGGGTCACTAATCATGTTCAGTTCTACTGCATATCTTTTTGGAGTGCCTTTTTCAACTATACAATTGACTAATCCCCCTATCATTAGATTCTAATTATCCCTTTGAATTGGATTGGGAAATGTGTTATTAGCAGATTGATTAGATTAATAAACTTTTATAAGAAAAAAGCTAGCGGTTGACTTTTATTTATTGGAACGAATCCTTTTTAATGATTATATATTTCTGACAATTACTGTAGCTATCTCAAAAGTTTGAGTTTCATGGTAACCATTTGCATTGGAATCTCGAGTTCAATTTTATTCACTTTTCGTCATGTAAAATTATTTTAAGATTTTATTTTAAACATTAAAATTGTTTATTTTGTTTTAATTAATTTATTTAGTTATTATAAATAAATTCAAATCAATCGGATATCGATAAATATTTAACCTAAAAATTTAACTTTTTACTTCAAAATTTTTAACTTTTAAAGTTTAAAAATTAAATTTTTAGATTAAATACTTATCAATTGAGTTGAATTTTTTGTGATAACTAAATAAATTAATCAAAGTAAAATAAATAATTTTAATCATCATAGTAGAATCTCAATGTGGTGTCACATGACGGAGAGTGAACAAATTTTGTTCACCCTAGGCTGAACAAACTGGACTCATAGCATTGTGATAAATGTTTTGGACTGTCTGGAAAGTTACTGATGAAGATAAATTTTTTTTCTATAATTTGATTAACTGAAACATTAATTATTTCATAGAAATTCAGAAGAACAGCTACAGTAAAATCTCTTTGATTGCATGAGGCTATTTCTACTCATATTAGTGTTACATTCGGTATAAAAAATCATAATATTATTACAAGTCTTGCAAAATTTTTGCCTACAAATATCATTTTTAAAAAAGAAAATTCTGAGTAATTTTCTTTTTTTGGGGTAAATTTACCTGATTAATTAATCTTAAACTTTTTCCTTTCTAAAAGTTAACTTGATTGAGGAAACAATAATGACTGCAAGTATAGTTTCCTAAAGCCAACATGAGGAGATGGCCTAAAGGTAGATAGCCAGAGTTTGTGAATATTATGATTCTATTTTTAGACTCATTATCGTCGGGTCATACTTAACGTATGCATAAAAGTTGTAAAATTAAGTACGAGGCATATTATCATCAATTTATCTCTCTTGAACTTTTTTATGTTAAGTTTTCATAGCTAGAATGCAATGTAGTAATAAATTTTCACAGCTATAGTACAATATAGAACATGTATTTTTCATAGTATGTTCAACTTAGAAAATTTTTCATATTTTATTATTGATTTTTCAAATGAATCATCAAATTGAGATCTCAAAGACTAACTAATTCAATTTTAGGTCTAAATTGGGATCTTCAATTCTTGGATGTACGGCCACCAGTAACCTTGGGATATTGCTCTGTGAGAAATGGATCTCTCTCCAACATGACTCCCGCACACCCCCTCATGAATCTCGTATAAGAATTGTTGTACTAGTTCATGATGCATACATTTAAGGTAGGATCCTGTGAATGATTTCTTGTTATTAAGTTCTTTATTCAACGACAACCAAATCAAACAGCCTTAAGACATGACACAATGAGATTCATCCAACTGAGGCCGAGATCAACATACATGACTTTATCAGCTTGTGGAGCTTTTATGCTCGGCTTGTTGATGGAGTCGACATATATATATATATGTGTGTGTGTGTGTGTGTGTGTGTTCGGTGCCTGTCTCTTGGGATTGCCCAGATCAAACACGCCAAGGCAATAACCAACAGGATTTACATGGCGAGGCCAAACATGCCAATTCTTTTACAAGTTGGTTAATAAATTCAATTGCTTGGCACTTTTAGGTGTGTTCGTTTTGAGTGTTTCTGAAATAATTTTTAAAAACAAAACTCTGAGACGTTGTTTGGTTATAAGTGTCTCAGAAACTTGTCTGGGAGAAAAATGTTTCAGAGACACTTTTTATAGAGAGAAAAAGTAGTCTGAGAAAATGTTTGAGAAACTTGTTCTAGAAACTTGTTTGGGAGAAAATCTCCCAAACACCTAACCAAACATAGTTTACAAAAGAAAAGAAGAAGAAGAAGAAAAAGTAAGGTGGGGTGAAAAGTGTAATTCCTGGTAAAAGCGAGAGTAACCTTATGATTAAAATATAAATTGGGGCCTACGATTTCAAGTGGCATTTAGTTTTTTTGAACTGACTTTGAAGTACCCTGAAGAGCCGGAAATGAGTTGGTACAAACCTTTGACTCTTCTCCTCACATAGGTCCAAGTTCCCATTAAATTAACCCTAACCGCAATTAATTTCGTTCCACCCTCCATCCACCCCCTCAATAAGTTACTTTTTTTCTCTTTATAATTTAAAATGTCTGAGTCAACTTACGGTATTTTAATTAAATTTTAGAAGACCAATTTAATTTATCGTTCACTAGCAAGAAACTTAATTAAAAAAAATTATTTTTTGTATGAACTTATGAGAGGTAAATAAATCTTGTAGTCGACTCAAAAATATCTGAGAACTAAGCAGTCGACTAATAACTAAGGCCACATCCAGTTACTATGTCGTTTCAGACACCAACAACCTCGGACCACAAACCTTCTTAGACGAGGATAATATCGACCGGCCATCTCTATCCGCCAACTTTCTAATATTGGGCCTCGGATGATTGTCACTCAGACCAATGTTGTCTTGGTCGGCAATACCGACCAAGACAAAAGAGTGCATTGGTCAGTCCAATGATATGTCAACTCAGACCATTTTTAGGGATGGAGAATGCAGAAGATACACTCCAGGTTGATTATTGGGATATTATTAGTCACTTTACATACTAAAAGATTGCATGCAATATTTTACCGTTGTTTTGGTCCTTAAAAAATTATCCAAACACTGCTCAACTATTCGGGTAATTTTTTAAGAATAAGTCTACTAACAAATCAAGATGCATATCAAAGTGTACATTCTGTCTATATGACATATTCTTATAAGACAAAATGCAAAAGTGATTCCACAAATTTTGATGTGTTTAAATTAATGAATGTTACATAAATATAATATATAACACAATGTATTAATAGCATTGCTCATTTTTTAAACGTTAGAATAACATAAGCAGAGCAAGCCCCAAGTCCCTCAACAACTATGTAAATAGTCACTGCAGTATTTATTTTTTGAGTTAATTGTGGATCTGTCACCCGTGCAAAATCCTGTTTTTGCCAATCCGTTGACAGGACAGAAGATTTGCAAAGGTTAAAACCCACCTCAGATCTCTCCAAGAGTCCAAAAGCATTGACATGAGCCGGATTTAGATTCATCTGATTCGTCTTGTATCTTTCGCGTTAAATCAGGAAAAAGACCAGAGACCCATGTCTGCAAATCCCACTTGGTTTCTCCATTCTTACCCATAAAGCTATTGTTAGCTCCCTCTCTCATGTGGTAGGTGTCATGTGCTCACCATCTTCTTCTGTCTTCCTTTAATGACTACCTAATTGCTTCTCTCTATCTCTCTCTCTAAATCTGCAGCTGGGTCTTGTTTGATGGGTAAGTGAAGAGTACCATTTAATTGTTATTCAATTTTCATTTCTGTTTCTCCCAGGCCTGATTCTTTGGATCTTTCGTCTTGGGATTATTGTCAGTGTTGAGTTTTCCTTTTTCACTGGGGAATTGTTTTCTAGTTCAGCTTTACATCTCTCCCTAGTTGATTTCTCATCTTTAGAATTGTGGGTTCTCTCTATCAATTCATTCTATTGTGCAAAACTATTAATAGCAGATTCAATTTTTGAGCGTCATTTTTATCCAATTTTTTTTTTTTTTTTTGAGCGTCATCTTCATTGCATTAGGAAATCACTTCACTTCACCTACTGTAATTTATCTTGGGTTGGAAATGGAAACTTGGGGATTCATCCGTTTTCTGGGAATGTCTCTATTCCTTCTCCTTTTCTCTGAATCTTGCACGGCTAGTGTTCGAATGTTTGGCAAAATGAATCCAGGGTTTCAAGGGTCTCAAATGAATTGGATAGATAATGATGGGTTATTCCTCTTATCCAATAACTCGAATTTCGCTTTCGGATTCACCACTACCAAAGATGTCACTCTGTTTCTGCTCACTGTAACCCATATGGGAAGTTCAACAGTTGTTTGGACTGCAAATAGAGGCTCCCCTGTTCGAAATTCGGATGATTTTTTCTTTGATGATACAGGAAATGCTTACTTACAAAGTGGTGGAGCCACTGTTTGGTCTAGCAACACTGGAGGGAAAGGGGTTTCTGCTATGGAATTGATGGATTCAGGAAATTTGATTTTGCGTGGAAAGGAAAATAGCATAATTTGGCAGAGTTTTAGCCATCCGACGGATACCCTTTTGTCGAATCAGGAATTGGTCGATGGAATGAGGCTTGTGAGCAATCCGAAACCTAATAACTTGACGTATTTCCTGGAAATCAAATCCGGGGATATGATTCTATCTGCGGGGTTTCAACCTCCACAGCCTTATTGGACTATGCGACGAGAGAATCGAAAAACCATCAATAAAGATGGTGGAGTGGTATCTATGGCATCTCTTGAAGCCAATTCATGGAATTTTTATGGTTCAGACAAAATCTTACTGTGGCAATTCGTATTTTCGAGCAATACGGATGCAAATGCCACTTGGGTTGCTGTTCTTGGAAATGATGGGTTTATCACCTTCTCTATTCTCCAAAACGGAGGTTCGAGTGATTCGCCAACGAAAATACCAAGCGATTCTTGTAGCACGCCCGAGCCTTGTGATCCATATTATGTTTGTTATAGTGACAATAGGTGCCAATGCCCTTCTGGTTTGAGCTCCAGTCCTGGTTGCAATCCGGGGATTGTTTCCTCTTGTGATCGGTCCAATGGTCGTATCGATCTTGTACAAGTAGGGGATAAACTCAACTATTTCGCGCTTGGGTTTGTTTCGCCTGTTTCTAAAACCAACTTGGGCAATTGCAAAGCCGCTTGTGATAGTAACTGTTCTTGCCTCGCTTTGTTTTTCGACAACAGCTCTGGAAATTGCTTCCTTTTCGACAAGATTGGAAGCTTTCAAGACTCAAACAATGGTGGTGGTTTTCTTTCGTTCGTAAAGGTTTTGAGCACCGGAGGCAGTGGCAACAACACTGGAGGAGGAAGTGGAAATAGCCAGAAAAGCTTCCCGTATGTCGTAATCATAGCCATTTCTACGGTGGTTGTTATTATTGGTTTGCTCTTTGTTGGATATAGGTATTGGAGGAAGAGGGGAATACCGGAGACTCCCAAAGGCAGTTCAGAGGAGGATAATTTCTTAGAAAATCTATCCGGGATGCCAATACGTTTCAGTTACAGAAATCTCCAAACTGCGACCAATAACTTCTGCGTGAAGCTCGGACAAGGAGGGTTTGGTTCGGTTTACCAGGGGACTCTCCCGGATGGTACCCGTTTGGCTGTGAAGAAACTGGAGGGAATTGGTCAGGGAAAGAAAGAGTTCCGGGCTGAAGTTAGTATAATTGGAAGCATCCATCATCTCCATTTGGTGAGACTGAAAGGATTTTGTGCCGAAGGAACACATCGCCTTCTTGTTTATGAGTTCATGGCGAACGGTTCTTTGGATAAATGGATCTTCAAGAGAAGCAACGAGTTCGTTTTGGATTGGAACACACGGTTCAACATAGCCATAGGGACAGCCAAAGGACTTGCGTATCTCCACGAGGATTGCGACGTGAAAATCATCCACTGTGATATAAAACCCGAAAACGTGCTTTTAGACCATCATTTCCATGCCAAAGTCTCGGATTTTGGTTTGGCGAAGCTAATGACTAGAGAGCAGAGCCACGTTTTCACGACTATGAGAGGTACTAGAGGGTACCTTGCGCCAGAGTGGATCACAAACTATGCCATATCGGAAAAGAGCGATGTTTACAGCTACGGGATGGTGTTGCTTGAAATCATTGGGGGAAGGAAAAACTACGATCCTTCTGAAACGTCGGAGAAATGTCATTACCCGTCTTACGCTTTAAAGATGATGGAAGAAGGGAAACTGAGAAGTATCCTAGACTCGAAATTAGAGATAAACGATGAGGACGAGAGGGTGGCGATTGCCGTTAAAGTTGCTTTGTGGTGCATACAAGATGATATGCACCTAAGGCCACCAATGACCAAAGTGGTCCAAATGCTTGAGGGTCTATGTGTGGTTCCTCCTCCGCCAGTGGCTTCTCAAACGGGTTCACGGCTCTATTCAAGTTACTTCAAATCGACTAGCGATGAGGGGACTTCTTCTGGGCCCTCGGATTGCAACAGCGATGCTTATATTTCTGCCGTGCAGCTCTCAGGGCCGAGATAACAGTTGGTGAAAATTGGAGGATTATAAGTATGATGTAGGTTAATTTGTTGATGGGTCAGTTTAGTAGACAACAATCTAGTTTTTGATTTCTGTATATTTGTTACACTCAAATTTTGTGATACTAGCTAGTGTAAAGCTTGGAATTTGATTGCAAATGACTTATTTGTTCCACTGTAAATGAAACAAAGGTAGATGGATTTGAGGTTCGTTCTTCTCTTGTTTGCATAGAGTCAGAATTTTACGAACATTTACAAATTCATGATCCAAAAATACGGATCAGTGATTCATGTTTTTAGTCTATTTGACTAACATTTGAAGACAGCAGTATGAAGTCCTCAGAAGTTTTTGCGCAATCTCATCCAGATCACTGGTATGGCTATCGAAATCGTGATCATCAGGTTTCAAATTCAATTGGTAGTATCCATACAGTATTCGGGCCTTTTGCTGTTGCGAAGACGTTTTTGGACCTCAAACTCAATCCTAAATGATTCAACCAACAAACTTTTGAGCTTTTCGAAAGTGTTGAAAGATATATCTCTGGCTTTTTTTAACATAAAGAGAAGCATTATTTGTTACTACTTTTGGTCATGGTTGAGCTAGCTGTTAAAGTTTTGTCTCCTAAGTCCAAATGAATGGTTCGTACTGCACTAGCGATGGATAGAAGAAATGGTTTCCAGATGTATGATTGTATTTGGTATCACTTCTTCTCCATACACATTTTCTTCCCTACTCCTCTATACTCTTATTATACTTTATTGGTTCATTTCGAGTTTACAACCATGATCCGCATCGTTCATCTCATAAAATTTGTTGTGGTAGGCTGGATATGGATATGCAGGTAAATGGGTCTTCAATTCATGTGTACGTTTGGGCTGTTTGTACTATGATTGAGCTAGGTTAGGTCTAATGATGAGTCCACTGTTGTTGGGCCAAGAGGTTTGACAAAGTCACTTAGCGTGTCTCAGTCAATGCGGGGCACGCAATATACCAAACTTGTCTGAACCTTCACCCAGTCAGCATTTCGCATTGGGTTGAAGATCTCTCAAGTTCTCTTGTCGTGACACCAAGGACTATACGCGCAGCACGACCACGTGGAGACGTACCCCCACGTTGCGGACAACGGCTTGGAAAGCCGTGGGGGCCGGAGAAGTAGTTGGAAGACATGCGGACATTTTTGTCCGATCCACATGAACCTGGGACATGCATCAAAAGCACAATGATTTATGGTCTACGGCGCAATATTTTTTGGCCAGTAATCTCGGCGGTCTGTTGAGGTTACACTCTATAAATACTACATGGACACTCTACTCTCAGGTACGCGTACGCTTTCGCTCTAGCTTTTAAGTTGCTCTCTCTATCTTCAGAAATTAACTTAAGCATCAGAGTGTCTGCAGGAGACTTAAAACCGGTCAACGCTAATATAGTTTGGAGTGTTTTGCGAAAAATTGAAGGGTGCACGAAAGATTTAACGAGAAGTCAGAAAATAGAATTCTATGCAAAAACTAAGTTTTATCAGATATCAAAAGGAAAATAAAATTGACCGGAAATATATTTCAAACTGAAAGCATTTATTGTACAAAACAAAATATAATTTATTCCAAGTACCTATCGATATTGGAAAAAACAGATTTTTGAAGATTTTTCAGAGCCTTTTACAGCATGATTGATGTGGATTATTGCACTGGACATGGGAGCGGTCTCATAAAATAAGAGTTTTGAGGGATTATGGGTATGGACTTTAAGGATTATTGTCGAAGGGATATGAGACAAGCAATTGCTGGACAGCATATGTTAACTTGTGATAAACACCAAAAGATTGATATGCTTAAATCCTAATCACCGAATCCCATGAAAGGAAGTTTTCCCATTATGATTGTTCGAGCATTTGACAGAGTAGGAGTATTATATGTCTATACAGTTGTGCCAATCCCAGTCACCTAATATTATAATTTCAAAATGAGTTTTGAATAATGTATGCACTAAACTCATGACATTAGACAATGGGTTTTTCATTTTTAAACTCCAAAAGGAAGAATTCATGCGTAAAATTTCTTAATAGAGTAGCTCAAGTTTGTTGGGTCTTTGAAGTCTGATTCGTGTTTGGTTTGTCACTTTGCTTGTGGTATTAGGATACAACTTATCCGTTATGGGGCTGAAGTTCAACAAATAGCGTTCACAACAAGAACTTGATGTCGGTGTTGTAAAAAATAGATAGAGGTATTATGATAATTGGCGACACAAAATCTTAAGATAAGTGTTATTATGCCCAATTGTCAGATGTATTATTTAGTACACAAGTGAAAGCTGGTATGAATTATGGATGTTACTTAGGGTGTGTTCGTTTCGAGTATTTTTGAAATAATTTTTAGAAAAAAACTCTGAGATTTTGTTTGGTATAAGTGTTTCAGAAACTTAATTGGAAAAAAAGTGTTTCAGAAACACTTTTTTTTATAGAGAGATGAAGTTGTTTGGAAAGAAAGTAAAAATGTTGGAAAAATTTATTTCAGAAACTTGTTTGGAATTTTTTTTTTCAAACCCTTAAATCAACACACCCTCATAATAAAGAAACTACGATAAAAATATTTGTGTAGTGCTTTTATTTTATCTCTTTGCTTGATTTATTCTTGGCGCAAATTTGGCCAGGGAGGATTTGACGTTATTAATTATTAGATTGTTTTTTTGTTTGAATTTTTTTATAATTTTTTATTTTGTCATTTATTATAGGTTATTAGTTTGTCTCAATAAGAGTTTCAGAAAAATAAAAAATTATATTCAAAAACTAGGAAAAAAACTTCATAATAAGTAAAAAATAATTTTATTTTGGCTTATCTTTCGTTTTTTCTATTTTTTTAGTTTTTAAATATAATTTTTTACTTTTTGAATTTCTTTCATCAAGATGAACTAATAATTCTTAAAAAATAATACAACACTAACAAATAAAAAAAAAATTGAATGAAGACAAAAAATTATAATAAGAACAAGAGGCCAAATTAATAAAAATTCCAAAGGCATTTTGTCTTGATTTGGGATTTTATCTCTGTTTTGAGATTACAACGAAGATCTGCAGAGGAACATGATCTTCTCCGGTTCATGTTTTGAATTAGAGATTCTGTCGTTCAAGTTCTAAAACTCGTCGAGAGCATCAACCACTATGGGGTTGCGAAATTTTACTAGTCTGATTTAATTCGATGTCTCTGAGATCCGAATAACTTTGAATCTTGCGTAGGAAACATTAGGTCATTGTCACCCAACTTTTACCAACTCCAAGGCACTCTAATGCTTAAATTAAAACACACGGGATGAAATCACAACAATGGTTGTATTTGTAATTGATTGCTTACCAATTTTTGCCCTATAATCCTATATTTATAAGTTACCATGTGCCTTTATCCGATAATTGAATATTTTGGGACTCCATCTCTGTTTGTTGTGGATTTCTACATGAATCCTTTTTCAACTCACTCACTACCATTTCGGGTTGTTTCCTCAAAGTGTAAGGTTTCCTAAACAGGAATCTTTGTCATATTCTTATACTTTCCTTTTCAGGCTCCAACTGTTGTTTCTTCAAAATGTACTTTTTTTTTATCATCGGGATTGTCCAACTGTCATTGCTTTCAGATATTCGTCTGGATCCAAATGAGGTGTCCACGGCTGTACTTTTAAAAGATTCAACACCAAACTTACATACAACACTTCCCAAGCTGTTAGCTTCTGATTTGTTGTAGCTTTCATCTAGCTTTAATTAATATATATTTTTTAGTATTATCCGTATCTATATTCTTCTTGCCTGTAGTTACTTTGTCCCAATACACCATATCAACCTTTTTCATCAAATCAGAACTTCCCCATAGAATTTTATCTTGCAAACCAGGACTAATAACATGTTTGGTAAAACTGCTCTTGTCAGTCTAATTCATTTCTTGTTCAAATGGTATTTAAGCGATCATTCCTTCATGTAGCTGGCATGTATAGTTTCACTGGGTTGCTTCAGAGGCCGGCCAAGGGTTAAGCCCAACAAGCCCGTGGGCTTGGAAAACACCCGGAATGGGGCAACAAAAAAGATTTTTTTTTTTTTTTTGTAAATATAGGGAAAAAAATTTAAAACCCACCGGAAAAAAAGGGGGCATATTTATAGTTTCCATCCAAGGGACAACAAGGTGAAGCCGGACTTAGGCAACCCAAATATTAAGGCCGGCACTGGATGGATGCTTAAGGTTTTCCATTTTCCTAATCACCTTTTGCTGCTTTGCTCATAGGAGTTTCATTGACCGAACCCAGCTTCATCTCATCTTATATATAACCTCAATTTTGTGACTCCTCGTAGCCTCTGGTTTAATTAATTTGAAGTTTTTAATTCATTGATAAAATGAAACAATCAATAGGACTTGTTTGGAGAAGCGATTTGTTCATTCTTCGATTTTACTCTTTGTTCAAAACTATACTAGCTAGTTATTGCTTCCTCAAGAAGAACAAAATATCTCTTACATTGATCTGCTCATGATCAATATATTTATTTAGAAGCCTTAACTTGTAAATGATGAGCCATCTTCATTCTGTTTATGAGATGGAATTTAACATTGCACACATCCAAACATATACGGCCGTAAAATTCAACGAAAAAGATTGAATTAATGTTTAGAAGATTTGACTTAATCTTTTCTAGAAATTGTGACTATTGCATCGGACTAGTTAGTGCACGTCTGGTCTATTTCTTATCTGTGTAATATCCTGTGCTATGTTCTGATCTGCCATGTGTGGGAGGAAGAGAAAAATATGTCTTCTAGCCATGTTATGTATGTTTTGGTATAGTCACAAATACGTGTGCATTTTTGATTTATTACGTATACTTGTCACAATTTTTTATGGTTTTCGTTACGTGTTATTCTGGTTAGTTAAAAATTAGTGTCTACGAGACGTACTAAAATATATTTAATGGTAATTACAATTTGTTTTTATTAAATTACATAAATATTAATCAAAGTTGTGTTATAAACGACGGTAAATATTGTTGTATAGAGCTCTTGAAATAACTTTGAATTTTTGATTTCCTAGGCTTGAAGCAACACTATTGGAAAGGAGAAAAGTGGTGTCTGAAAAGTTACAGATTCTTAATTGTTTGATGACTTTCTTATTGTTTGATAAAGACGTTTCTGGTCATGTAACTAAACTATTAAGAAGGTTCCTATGTAATTAATTAATTAATTAATACTGAAATTGACAGAATATATAGTGGCTCATATTGTCAAAATTAGGCATGGCATATTCAACCCTCTCTTCAAAAGTGTGTGTGACAATTTGGACATATGATCATATCAAAATGTCTTCTCTTCAACTGTAATGTCATGTTTCAATTTCAATTTTTTTAATTTTTATATGCGTATATTACATAAAACCTTCTTCATCTATTATTCGGTTTCACTTAACTCCCTAAATCTTTTAATTGTTCCAATATCCTCCCACGGAGAGAGAGAGGGAGCGAGGGAGAGAGATTAATGGGAAAGTTTGCATGGGAACAATATAAGGGGAAAATAAAAAGAAATTAAGGGGCGATATAGGAGAAATAAAGTCATATCCATTACTTACTGTCTACTACTCTAATGTCATCCATTTGAAAGCGGTAGATTGTTACATTTAAAACGATTAGGGAGGATATTGGGACAATTACAAGATTAAGGAGGTTAAGTGAAATTGAGTGATACTAGAGGAAGTTTTATATAATTTACCACTTTTATATTTAAAGTTGTTGCAATTGGCACCTCTTGCCAAATGTAAAATAAACTGGTTGATGTGAAATCTACATCGACTATATATTTGAAGTCAATAATAGATCAACAATTCTTGATCTTAGCATCACCAACCTTGGATTCAGATTTAGAGCTGTCAATTTATTTGAAAACTTATGTTATAATATAATATTTTTAAATTTAACATGCTTCAAAAACTTCTCTCCAACAATAGTTTCAAATTTTGGCTTTTATTATTCTCGAACCCTTATATTTAAATCCCGAACGCTATAAAACGCAATTGCTACCTCGTGTCAAATTTGAAATAAAATGATGGGTATCAAAATTTGATTGTGCATTAAAAAATATAATAAAATTAATAACTTTTCTATTTCTTACCTGTTAGGAATTAGGATGCCACAGACATTAGACTCTCCTGTTGGTGATCAGACCAAAATTGCTGAAATAGGAAGGTTTTTAAATTGTAGCCCCACATATTTTAACTCCCATGTTGACCTTGTCTCTTTGCTATGTGGTCCACAAATGGTGGATAATCACCAGTTAGAGAGAGAGAGAGAGAGAGAGAGAGAGAGAGAGAGAGAGAGAGAGAGAGAGAGAGAGAGAGAGAGAGAGTAGGGTCATCCAATGGTGCACTGACTTCATGTCAAATAATGTCTGTCCCAATCCCCTTTCTAAACATAGGACCACAAAATTTGAGGAAAGAAAAAACAGAATGAAACTCCCTTTTCGTGCTTATCCTGATCTAGTTTTAAGGGCTTGTTTGTTTATCCAAAAGTAAATGGATGAGATATACTATTCATAGGATATAAGAATGGTGGAAACGCAAAAAATTCCAATTTTTGTTTCAATTCAAATATTGCCACAATTTTTAAATTTGTTCTCCTGCCAACCACAAGTTTTATATAGACTGCAAGGGGAAAAAAATAAAATAACTGGAATACATCTTTAATGGAGGGGATGAAGAATTTTACCTCAGTCCTGGACAAGGAGTTCTCATAGTGTCGCTCGATAGGTTCCATTTGAATCTTATACGAAAATTCAAACCGTTATTGTATATACTGAAATTTAAGTTAATCAAAAAGTTAAAGCCACATAAGATAATATTATTTACAGTTTATTTTTGAGTCGCACAAACCATCTATTTTTTTACCATTAATGTTGTTCGTTGATATAATTATCAATATCCGATCAATTTGATTTTTCTATGCATGATCTACTCAGTGTAATCTGGTGTGTCAATCAGATATAACTCCCTTTAATTATATGTGTTATTCCATATATCTCAAGTTCTCAACTTGCATTAGCAAAAATCAAATTTTAACCATCCACAGAATTACATCTTTAATCCCAACCTCAAATCCCCAAACAAACAAGCCCTAATTAAGATGTGTTTGTTGTGGTTCCTCTCCTATCTTCAACCAACACTGCCCACGTGACATTATTTTGTGGTAGGAGAAATATCCATAGTCCCTAATAAACTATTGGAGCCCTCTTACATAATTTTGATTAAGACATCATTTAGCGAAGAAAAATTATAGCAAAGGACATGTGTAATTAATTAAAACCACTCAATTTTAAAGATATTCTTTTTTATTCATAGTTTGGATTCGTTATTTAAAAAAGATGCGTATTTGGGTGTATAATTCGTACAACGTCCTTATCTTTTTTTTGAAATATATAGTATCTCTATAATAACTCTATATTTGCAAATTTTCCTTGATGGATTTACGTTTTTTTACTAGACGTGTTGAATACGTGTTTAAGTTTACTAGACGTGTAAAATACGTGTTTAAGGTTTTCTTACTAGTGGATCATATCTTATTGTTTATGTGGTTAAAAATATTTGGACGAAAATAAGTGACATATGATCCTCCAAGAGAAAAAAGAAAAAGGATGTACCAAAAAGGATGGATATATATAATGGAGGAGACAGAAGAGAAACAAGTCACTCTCGAATAAAGAGAGTGGGTGTTAACATCACCTATCAAAATCTTGGCTCCCTCCGGAAATAAATAAATAAATAAATTAAAAATACACACACACACACACACACACAAAAAAAAAAAACTTATAGTAAGAGATCTCTCATTTGGCTAAAAGACAGAATTTTTCTTTTCTGATGAAATTTTGATGATAAACAATACAAATGCATAATATGAGGGCGGCCAAACACCCGAGCATTGAATAATTTCTCTTTCTCTGGGCTTTGGGGACAATATGGGCGGACCTAAATTTTTTACCAAAAAATCTTGTTGAAACATTACCTCGTGCAAGATCGTGAACTTGTAAATTGACTGTGAGAAAAAAACTAAAGAGAGAATTTAGCCATGGCGAATACATATGAAGGGTTGACTAGAAAAAAAGAATTGATGGGGCAAGAGTTAAATTTTAAAAACAAAATTATTTAAGTGAATAAGTAATAAAATTAGTTGACAATGGTAGAAGATTAATCTTTTAATATCACATGAGAAATCGTCGCATAAAAAAATTCACATTCGGCCGCAAGCTAAGGAAAAGTATTAGGGGGTGTTTGGCCACATGAGTTATGAATTATGGATTGAATTTTTAGCTTATGGATTTCTACGACCTCTTGTGCCAAATTAATTCATACTAAAAAATAAACTAGAGAATGGGTAACTTTAGTACTACTCCTAGAACACAACCACATATATTTTAAACTCCTTCTCTATTACACATTTGTGTACATGGAACCTTCGCTCGTATTATACGTGGTAAAAAATAACGTAATACTACGTTGCGGTGCCCATGCAGCACTGCATAATTTTTCTTACTCATGTTAATTAGAAAATCAAGAATACATATAAGAGAGATTGAAATGAGAGACGAGTCGTAACTGAACAACCAGTATAAAATTAAAATCTGAAATCACTCATAAATTTAATTCTTAGGTTCGCCACTGCTGCCACCCACATCATACATGGAGTTGTTATCAAAACTGCGTTCAGAAATCACTTCCCGACAAAGGACACCATGAGGTCCATGACCATAATTTAAAATCCCTGTGGTTGCATCATCCATTTAACCACAACAACTATTACCATATATACCCTTGGGGTGCCCTTAAATGGTTTAATAATGAAGGGTTAGTCATGTAGAGGTAATCTGGTGAGTCATACATAGGATAAGCGACCTCGTAGAAGTAATATTAAGAAATGGCGAGCCATGTTATGCGGTGTAGGGTCAACTGAGCTCATGGAAACAGAGAAATATATTATTCGTATAAAAAAAATAATATGCAAATAAATAAATAAAAACATGGCGAGCCATGTTATGCATCATCCACCACCACGTTTGTTCTTTTGTTGGCCTCTCCAACTCATAACTTTCTTTAGTCGAGAAATTTTTGTGAAGACTAAAAAATAGCATTATTTTATGTCTTTTTAATTACTTACAAGGAAGACGTTTGGCTACGCTTTTTATATTCGGTTTGTTTGGATCCAAAAATTTTAATTCAACAAAAACAATTTTTATATTTTTGTATAATTTAGTTAGATTTCTCAGATAAATAAATTTTACATATATATATATATATATATATATATAGAGAGAGAGAGAGAGAGAGAGAGAGACACACACACACACACACACACATTTTTATTAATGCATTTTTATTTGATGAAATGCTAAAAATTTTGTATGCATAAAATTATGTGAGCTTGTATAATTTTATGAGTTTGTGTAGCCTTAGCCCGAACCCACCTTCCATATCTAATAAGCCAACCCAAAATGGTTTTTTCCTTTGTTTGGCCCAAACTCAATTGAATCCAAGCCCATATTCCCTTGACCATCAAAAACTTTGAACCATCGATCCATTCATTTTGACTGATTGTGTTAGGTGTCAACCACACAGAATTATTATTCATTAAC
This sequence comes from Arctostaphylos glauca, assembly GCA_019985065.2. Classification (NCBI taxonomy): domain Eukaryota; kingdom Viridiplantae; phylum Streptophyta; class Magnoliopsida; order Ericales; family Ericaceae; genus Arctostaphylos; species Arctostaphylos glauca. The sequence goes on from JAHSPW020000010.1 coordinate 5,963,395, forward strand.
CATCACCACGAACTGCAGGCTGAGGGGTATACGGCGGTTGGAGACTTGTTCTACGTCTTTTTCGATAATGGATGGAGGACCGTCTCACCTCAGAACCTACCCCTCCCCAGTGGGACCGCATAATAGAACTCTTATGCGATGCAAATTCTTATATAAGGAGACTCCTGCAGGTTCATTAAAGCTTATGTGAGCAAAGAACGGCTAGCCCCTATTTCGAAAGGGCACTCCAACACGTGGAGGAAATTCTCTATTCTTGAGTTACAGACATGGAACTCCATTATGTTGACTCTACTAGATAGAATACAACCCGTCACATATTATACGACACATGTTAACGGCAAATGTGGATAAAAATTCGTTTGCTGTTTCATTCAACTACATTTGTTCTTGTAATCCATAGCCTAACGAAATGCAAGTTAATGTGCATTGAATCTTATCTTGCCTCAGAGCTTTCATCCACATTTTGAACTGGTTCAAGGAGTCCCAATAGTGAAAATACTATCAGGGTCGGAATGGTTGGTTCAGTGTGAGCTTTGGTGCTGCTTGGAGGAGAGACGCGTCGAGCATACACTCATACTGGGGTAATGCTTTATCGTCCTCCAACAAAGCTTAAAAATGCTCCTTCAAAAGAGTCATGTGCTATATTTCAGCATAACCTATGCTTATATCTCATCAAAATCTGTAGGAAATCCTTTGCACATCATCTTCTCCTTCGCCAATGGGATCTCTTGTCCTTCGCCAATGGGATCTCTTGATCCCTAGGTCGTCACTCGAACCAAACCTCCTAAGATTATGATTTTATCCTCCAAATAACTTTTTGCCCCACATGGGTGCTGCAGAAGTCTTCTTGCACTTCCAATGACATCCATGGTCATTCATTTTTCACACTCAACCTCCATGTGCAAGGTTATTCAAACTTCTCTATATAAACCCTTCATCTTTCAATCTTCATCACCACAAAATCTTGGCATTTCAGAATTTAGAGAGAGAGAGAGAGAGAGAGAGAGAGAGAGAGAGAGAAGGAATTCATTTTTGAAGTTTTTAACCTCCATTTGGAGTTCAATTTGAGGTCAATCCATCAAATCTTATCTTCAATCAAGCTCTATCAAGGTAAATATACCTTCACCACACCTCAATTGTGTAGAATCTTGAATCAAGCTTCACAAAACTCTATTGAAACAAAACCAGATAAAATTTTGAAAAAAAACCTGACTATTAGTCACCATTGACCTTGACCGATTAGGTCTTGCTACTATCTCCTTTTGTTCAACCATGGTATCCTGATCCGTCACTACCAATCACCATTTACCTTGACTGGTCACCCTTTGAATCTGTCGATATTAACTGGTTTATACCACGATTCAACATTTACATATATAATCACATAAATGTCATGATGAATCTAATTCTTACTTGTTCAAACATATGATCTAGATTATTCACATCGCATGCATAATTATAGATCCATATTATTATTCTTATTGGTTGTGTAAGTTTCTTACTTGCACAATTACTTGATTTAGATGAATTATTATGCATGCACATTTATCAATTCATGCTTCCATTGTCATTCATTAGATTTAATAACGTGTATAATCTCATGAATAATTTGTTAATTCATCCTTAGTCACTTGCGTAATTGCTTGATTAAAATATTTTATTTTTCATGCTTAGTTATAAACTCATACTTATATAAATACTGCTTATTGATGAAATATAAATATGAATAGTTAATCATGCAAGAGTTCAGAGTTTAAGAATGATAAGTTGACACTTAACAAAACCACTCACGAGATTTTGGATGAAACTTGAAAACTTTGAAAGGTCACCAAACTGTCCGTCTTACAACTGTGAACTGTTAATTTTATTGGCTTCCCGATCTTTGTGAACGACGGATTCCAATATGCTTGGTTATAATTGATTGATGCTATCGGCATCCCGATCCTTGTGAACGATGTACTGCAATATGCTTGGATATCAACGTGACAATGATCATGTATGTCGAGCAACGTTGGAGGTGACCCTTGGCTGATTATGGACAACACTTGTGTCGACCTGAGATGAAATTTTGAGACACATGTGACATTATCGAACATTGAGTTAGAAACCGTATTGAAAACATGATTATTTTTGGAAAATATTATCTGTTCCCACTCTGAATCCTTAATTATATGTTGAATGCTTCCGCTCGTTATTATTATTACTCATATCATTTTATTGTAAATTTTTCTTGTTCTTGACTTTTCATGTCAGGTGTTGATGCAGACTTAACAGAGTCAAAATTCCAGATCAATAGCGACGACAACTTACCATAGAAAGACCAGATTGCACCATGGTTTACTTAGATTTAGTATGGCTCTGTAATTTCCAACGCTCTTAGTATAAATTCCCTTTTATTTCAATTATTATAATCAAATTCTATTTATGAAATGAAAAATCAATTTGGTTATATTAAATAATTTTATTTTAACATCTCCGAAATTTGAATCATTACATATTTGTCAAAAGTAAATAGTTAATTAGTCACTAGTATGTTATTCTTAAGATGCTAACGATAATTTATAACCTCATCCTCACACATTCTTAAAGTCGCCACTATTTGTTACTCCATCAACTGATTTATTGTCTATTCCGTGTTTTGTTAGATTATATCCAATGAACACGATAAAAAAAAAAATTAGAAACCACTCGTGATCTTAAATATTTGTCCATAGTTCCAAAACATGGTCAATCGTACGATAATTAAAAATTCCGAAATTCAATCACGGTTATTATTCATGATTATAGATATGTCTAAATTGATGTTAAAATTCATAAACGGTAATAAGATAATGGATAACATCATGGTTTGAGACAAAAAAATATGGATAAAACATTATAAGATTAGGAATGAGAGGTAAAATTGTGGTTAATTATTATATAAGACCATATTTTGAACTAAAAGATATTAAATATTATACAAATGAAGATAACTTGTCCTATTAAAAACCGTGGTCAAATGAAAGATTACATTTTATCTAAAATCTGTGGTCGTTGTCACTTTCAATAATTAATTTTCTATTACAACAGTGCTGTAATATGTTTTTAGAAAAGTGAATTTTGATAATACTTCTTCACCATTCACCAATATTATTATTTTTATTACATTTATTAAATAACATCAATCTTCAACAATATAACATCAAAACTATCCTATTATACGTGTCAACTAGCGCATTAAATCTTAATTTTGACTACAAAATATTTTTAACCGAATACTGTATGTGACTCTTCGAACATCAATTTGTGTTAGAAATTCATGTAAAATAAGTATTGTCTAAAGCTTATAAGTAGAGAAAAAAGAACCAACATAGGGAATGTGAGATTCGCTAACACTCTTTCTCACGCAAAGCGTGAATTGCAGATGTGAGAATGGCGGAGGGTTAGATGAGAGGTAGGGCTGGCCCCATGGTAAATCCCACAAGCTCCCAGACTCGAGCAACCCCCCAACGCGGGCAACAAAATATGTTTTTAATATAAATATAGATAAAAATAATAGAAAAGTACCAAAAAAAGTTATTATTAATACTAAGTGGGCCATCAAATTGAGGTCGGGGCTTGGGCAACCCAAATGTTGGGGTCTTAATGAGAGGATCTGAGTGCGTAACAGACTCAACTCCAATACCCTATTAGAAAGACATGAACCTAATTTAATGTTGAAAACTGACTTATAAAATAAGATTTGTCTAAAATTAATAAAGAAAGACATAAAGATTAACATAGTAATATGAGACTCGCTAACGATCTAATATTTGGAGTCCAACAAACAAACAAAGCCTAGTAGTATGAGGACCGACTTCACACATGAGATGTTGGAGAATGGCTTGGAGAGTGAAGAGCAAGACAACATGCATTAGCATTTTGCCAGCCTAACCAATGCACCTTTGTTTTGTTTGTGCCTCCTAAATCCTCAATGAATCCTCCCCACATTCTAGGGCATGTCACGTGCCTTTGCCCCTCTCGATCACCACTTGTCTTGTGGGACACTTTGGATTCATAATTTGGTGTTGGGATTTGTATTTCATGTGGGAGCCATGGCAGGGTTTCACGAAATCATTAGGCCAAGAAGTTTAACTTTTTAATGATTTGACTCATTCATTAATTTTATGTGTCAATAGGAGAATGACTAATTAAGTCCGTAGCGTCTACCAATTTTGCCATACTCCCCTAGAATCTCATTGCGATCCCATCTCCTTCTTTATGTTGGAACTCTTGAATGAATTAAATAGACATGAGTGTAAGAAAAAGGAATCAGTAGCGGGGAGATGGGGCTACTATATCAAGTTTGACATGCTAAAGGTGTATGTGCGATCGTGCCTAGCCAGACAGCTCATCAGGATGGCTCTGAAATGTCTTTTTCTCAATGAAATAGGGGAAAGACAAGAAGGAATTCAAACAGAACAATAACGAGAAATGAATTTCCTGGAGAGATCAATCGGCCAAGCCACTCCAAAGATAATACGCTAAAGTAGACAATAAATGGGATCAGAAATGAGAAAGATAAATAAAAAAAGAAGAAGAGGAGTTTACTTAATGAAAAAGAAAGTAATGGACTGTAAGAAGTAGAGATCAACGAAAGGTAACGTACTAGGCAAAGGTTAGCCCGCGGCTTACCAAGGAGACCAATCTCGGGATCGCCTACCTCGTACCTTTGTTGTAGTGCTTGTTGTGAGCTTATGGGGTACATAACTTCTTCGTTATTGTCAGTAGGATACAATCTGTCATGCATGCTTGCAATTTTTACGGTCTCAACCAGTGTCCCACTAGATGTGACCTTTTTCATCCTTTCCTTGATAAACTAGAGCACCATCCAACTCATTCATTGTATGTGTTTGAAAAAAGATTGATGAGATATTAGAAAATAGTTCAGTAAAGTACACGTTGATGTCTATAGATCCCGTCACGAGTCTCATTTCAATAATCAAATCTGTTTATTTTGTTCAATGAATATTCAGAATAATTTAATAGTCGAAACTTCAGCTTAAGGTTGTTTATGAGCCATGTTTGTGTAGGATTAGGTAGTGAGTGGTTTCTGTTGGGAGATTCCCTATAGTTGACTCTGTGGTATATATCGAGGGTAAGCTTTCTAGTAAATAAAATAACTAGCCTATCTGCAAATATTTATTTTATATACCAAAAAAATTTGTTATTGGCTCTGATAAATAATTCATTAAGCTAGAAGCTTTAAAAATACTTCCCCTCTGTGAAACGACAAAAATGAGAAGGATATATTTACAGCAGACCCATATTCTTTTTTTTATTCTTTTTTATAACTTGCTTTTGTAAAACTGTCCAACCATTATCATTGCTTTTCTCCAAAGATCGCATCATACATACCTTAGACAAAAACACAATACGCTTAAGTTTTCTCCCTATAATTGTCCGATTTGATCCTCTCCGTTTCTCATTCTGTTCAAATTGGAATTTCAGAGATTTTTTTCTGGGTAGGATTCAATTTTGAGGTAAAAATATAAAAATTCAGGGATGGAAGATGGATCCACGTACGTACCTTTGATCTGATCCCCACTTTGATCCCCGCCCCATTTTCTATATTTACAAAATATATGTTACATGAATATTTATATGGTTGTTACTTGATAATTATTTTTTTGTCACTACTTTACTGAAATTAAAAAAATAATTTTTTTTGCTATAACTTTTGTTTTGAAAAATTTCATGGCAAAGCGTAGATCACTACGGCGGAGATGGAGGATGGAGGTGATTCCTCGTTTTGGGATTCAGGTAGATATCAAGTTTGGGAGTCGGAGGTAGGAATGGTCAAATTCATCTTCAATCACCAGTTAAAACTAGAGTAAATCACCATATAAACTTATAATCACATAAAAGTTAATAACACTTAGAGAGGTTTCTAACATAAAACTTAAGAAAGAACAAACTTGTAAATATCAGGTCTTCACTACCCGTTTGATTAATGTTTGTGTAATTAAGGTCATGAAAATACTGCCAACCTAACACATTGCTTAAGTTTTGTTTGGATTAGCTTTTTCCATTTTTTTTTGTCTTAAATCCTTAGCCAACCTCACTTATTTATTACTCCTTAACTATTATGTACTATAATGCAAGGGGAGAAACGCTTGAGATGTTGTGCCAAATTAATGAAAAGCAGCATTGATGTCTTCCATAAAATGTTGAAGACAAAGTACAATTTATCTAGATAGGAGAACATGATTTATAAAACAGAATATAGAGGAGGCATATATTATTTTTTACTGTCCTTAATATCGGATATTGTAGATAAATATAAAGAGGAGATGTAATAAGTGGAAAATTGAGAGTCAGGGATTTTATATATGTACTTTGAATTTTATCTGGTATTACTAATCACCGCTAATATAAGTATGTAAGTAATTCCAAGAAAAAAAAATTAAAATCTCAATACATATTTCACGAATATTAATGATTATGCATATTAATGTACATTTTACACATTATTCATTGCCATAAAGAATGTGATTAGCAATTTTTGTTTATATGATAGTATCTTTGGTGCAACAAGTCGTTTTGTGACAATCAAAACGTTAATTTTCAAATGTTACAGATTTTTAAATATTCAAATTTAAAAAAAAATAAAAATTAAGAGCATCTAACCAAACTCGGTAGATAAGCTCCATTGCTATTTTAGCAAGCCAGAGCTCCAAAAATAGCCTAGATCTCACCAAAACTTCTGGTTGCTACAATATGTCGCCAAAACATGCAAAGTTCTATCCAATCGCCTACCTTCTTTTTGTCAATTTTCCTTGTGATAACAAGTTCCTGAGGAAATTCAGGCCTAGGAAAACGAAAGTGCTGTGGATATATACAAACCTATGCAGGGATGAGTACAAATATGTTGGTCCCCTTTTTTTTTTTTCTCAACCCAAAATAGTACAAAAAAAATTGAAATTGGAAAAAAAAAAAAATCAAAACCGTAAAAGGGGAAACACCTAATTCATCTATTACTACATTAGTCACCGACACACATCTCGCTGTGCCACCGACACAGAAGACCGCCGCGCGTACTCCCCACCGAGAATAGTCACTGACACTCGTCGTAGCCATCGACAACAGTCACTAACCCCAAATATGAAGAAGACCCACCATGCCACCGAACGATTCACTAACACACATCTTGCCAACAACCTATCGACAACGATGCCGACTTGGGTTATGATGCTTTTAGATTTTTAGTCTCCTAATCTAGGATTTTACCAAATTAGTTGCCATGTATACCATTAGAAGTCACTTAGAGTCTGATTAATGTCAATCATCTAGGATGGTTGAAAATAAGAGAAAAAAAAATCGTGTACGTAAAATTGTTATGCAATAAGCTCTGAAACAACTAAGTTTGAAATATATGCAAAAAGCTTACACTAAACTTTATATTTTCGAACTCCATAGTATGAGTGTCAACATTTCGAACCTCCACATCCCAATCCTCCATCCATCCTTAATCATGCACACTTTGAAACAAGTAGCATTTAAATATAGTTACAAACACCAAGAATATTTTGGTATTATACTTTCTCTCTATGTATGATGGATATGGACACAGCGTGTCTGAGACATGTCCATGCCTGTAACATGTGTCCCCAATACTTTATAGGTTCCTTTTTAAAAAAATACAAGTAGATATTCACCAATACATACATTGCAATGTCTCGAATAGGTTGCACCTTTTTGCTTAATTTTTAGATATTCTTCCTAAGGCTTTTCTCAATCCTTGGCTATTTCTTGTTAATCAGCAGTCGCCTTCTCTGATGACCTTTACTTGGGTTTCTCACAAGTTTTTTAGGATCTGAAATAATCATACCATCTTAACCTGCAATTTGAGTGACACAATATGAATGATATGCCCCAAGTCATAAGAAATATAAGGTGGCCATGTTAGAGTGCATACTTACATGTAAGTGAAAATTTGTGTACATTTAGCAAACATATGCCTAATGATATTTCCACTGCTATAATAATCGTCAAAAATGATAGTTAAAAATTGTCATTAAACGTGAAAGATGACAATTTTTCATTAAAAGGTATAAGATGATAGATTAAAATTATTATCATTAACTATAAATATGACAGTCACAAAGCGTCATTAAAAATAATACTATTATCTACTCAATATAGTCATTATACTATTATCTTTCCTTCCTAAGTTTAAAACATTGGACCTTCCACACAATTAATACCTTACGCTTATCCTCTTTAATCACCACATCAAACACAATATTCATGAGATATTATAATATCTAATATATAATATATATGTTCAACATCTTACGTGCATGTTTTGTTTTAATGTCAGTTTTAATCGAAATTGATATTACAAAAAGGGATTATATGACCAATTTTTTTGTAAATTGATTTCAATATTTATTCTTTTTTTTCAATGATAGGTTTATAAAAACTGACATGTTATTTATGCATTATTGTGGTAGTGATGATATTTTTTTGTAGACTAACATCAATACTTATTTTAATTTTTTCAATGACAGGTTTGTAAAAATTGACAGTTATTTAAGCATTATTGTGATAGCGATGGCAGTTTTTTGGTAGACTGACATTAATACTTATTTCAGTTTTTTCAATGACAAGTTTGCAAAAACTGACATGTTACATTTTTTTTTTATAAACTGACATCAATACTTATTCCAGTTTTTTCAATGACAAATTTACAAAAATTAACATGTTATTTAAGTACTATTGTAATAGTGATGATAATTTTTTTTATAGATTAGCATCAATATTTATTCCAATTTTTCAATAATAATTTTACAAAAATTGACATTTTATTCACTTTGATATTGTCATCTTTGACGATTATTGCAGAGTGTTCCCTCAAAAGTTTCATTCTCTACTTCTGCTTCAAGTAATTTAGTCATCACCCTCTCACTCTTGGCCTTGGAATCAAAGGCCTTATCAACAATGCGATGGAAAGTTGCTAACATCATATCATAGCGACACCATTTAGGCTTACATTCCCTATTAACATAGTTGACCTTGGAAAATGTGTGACTCCTGCTCACATCTTTTCTCCAGCTTCATAGAATTTATTTGTCTGAGACTTGGGTAAGCTTTTTCTTTGACCAAACAACAAAAATATGCTTGCACGCAATTCTCTTAAACTCACATCCTACAAGTACAACTAGTATCTTTTGACTCCTCATTGAAATATACATGGAAAGTAACAATTTTTAAAATTTCAATGTCATCAAGTCGCATGCCTTTTTCTATTTCAAATTTGTCCAAATCATTTACTCCCTTTACCTAATTTATTACCATGCAATTTTTCTAGCTACTTCCTCTCAAAAGTCCTTGCATTTAGCAATTCTCTTATTGAAACTAATTCTTGAATCCACAAGAGAACACATTCTTCACTTGTAAACTGGGGGTGTTTAGGAGTCTATTTTTTAACTTTTTATTTTTGGCTTTTTGAATTATAACTAGAATGAATTTTGAATTTAGGAGATGTGTTTGGAAAAAATTTACAGAATGTATTTTGCAAAAGTAGTAAAATAAAAATGCAAAAATGAGTTCTAGATCTTCTTTTAAGTTTTTGCTCTTAAAGTCTAAAATGGAGAATGAGTTCTATTTAGGAATGTGGCTCACAAACAGCAAAAATTCAAAAATAGAAATGAGCAAATACAAAAAAGAGGCTCCCAAACACCCTCTAAATAATGGGCATCTTCCTTTTCTTCTTTTTGTACCTTCTTACACAAGAGTCATTCTCATAGTGATCCACACATTAGAGTTATTCTCATAGTGATCCACACATTACTTCAACCCAGTATTCGAATGCATGTATCCATCAAAGAAAGCATTAATGCTTTCACTCCTCTGGATCGTTGACATTACCGCCCAAAAACGACAAATGCATCCACGACCCCTCTCCTCTTACAACCAATTAATCACCAATTGCCCCCTAACTCATTTGCATTGATGGCACTGTTCCATTTTCTTTCAAATTCTACTTGATTCAATGAATCATACACAGCATTATGAAGTCCGGACTTAGTTGGTTCATAAGATTTGTACCCCTTTAATTTTTCAAAAATCTTTTTCAACAAATGGCATAAACCCCAACGACGCTGTGCATCTAGAAAAACTATATTTATCGCATTTTATATGGCTCGACATTGCTCTGTGATGATTGCATTGGGAGAACACCCGACAGGCAAGCCACGTCTTGAACAGCCATGAAACTAAAGTTGTGTTCTCTCTTGATATGAAACCACACCCAAACAAGATCGACTGCCCATGATAATTTACATCTACAAAAGAAGCAAAAGACATATCGTACTTGTTAACTAAGTAAGTGGTGTCAAATGTGACCACATCATCAAATTATTTGAATGCGTTTCTACTCCTCTCATCACCCAAAAATACATTCCTTAATTGATGGTCTTCATCCAAATCCATGCCATAAATTTTTTTTTTGATAATACAATACTTATACATTGCCTCAGCATCTCCTTCATTTAGTTCTAATCGTCTCACTTTATCAAGATAATTCCTTGTATGCTTTTCTAGCTACGTCACATTTTGAGAACCCCTTGTCTCGATTGCACATGAGATAATAGTCTTTTTTATTATGATTTCAGCTTAGCTATTCAATTCAGATGTACGCTTTGCATGTTGAGAAAAAATCCGATTAAACTTAAGATATCGAGCTTTCTTCGGGCACATCTCATGCTTATGGTTTAGTTCAATTGAATTCAACATTCGCTTCTCATCGGTGGTGGCAAAATATATTAATTGATACTTAACATTCTATTTTTATCGTTGGATGGAATTTAACTGGATTGAGTGACTTTGTCCTCGACTTTTCACCCCGATGATAACTGTAAGTTATATTTGTCTTTTGTCTATCACCATGCTTCTTTGAGTGGATTGTAGAAATTCTTAGCCTTGCAAGGTCAATGGTGATTTCACCAGGTACATAACTTACGACTAAGATCACAAGGGCCTGCTGTAGGTAAGAATTGATCAATCTTAATCAAGACCCTTACGCTAGAATCGATAGGTAAGTTTTTGCTTCTCGGGGAGGAGAATCCTATAAACATTAAATGAAAGATTTATTATAAACCTACATGTTACTGATGCCTTATATACTTTGTTGTTATATATATGTGTGTGTGTGTGTGTGTATATTGTGTGTATGTCTTTCGGATAGTATTTTTCTACTGAGTGTCACAATTCATAGAGCATTTTCTCTGCCCCTGTTGTTTCAAACTAAATGTAGAAGACCAACTAGAGATGCAATCGGAGTTATAGCCCGAGCAAGAGAACTCAGGCTATGACAGAGTGAACTACACCAGCACTTGAATTCCTTAGCTTTAGAAGCTTTGTATCAGATATTTTAAATTACTACACCACTTGTAGAACCCGAAAGGGCATTTTAATAAATTCAATTATACTTTCGTCGCAATTTAATTTTAATAAATAAAGTATTTCTTTTTAAATGATGTTTAACTAACTAATCTTTTTTTAAACGGATTTTTATAACATCGAAAATCAGAGCGTTACAAATTCTAAGTACTAAATTAGTTATACAAAAAATAGTCAATAAAAAGATATAGGATAAGAGATACTAAATGCATATGTAGTACAATTCCCCCCGGGGGGGGCAACAAAATAACTGAATATAAACCACCAAAGCATGTTTATTAAGAGAGTATGTCTCGTACACTATTATGAATTTTTTTTATTAACCAGTAAAGGGGTAATCAACATAGCTCTAACGAAAAATCGCTGAACAAAAATTTAGCCAATAGCGTTGAAATTTAATAAAATATATATGTGCACATAAATTCAATTATAATATATATATATATATATATATATATATATATATATATTTACATAATACTTATATATAATGTACAAATGAACAAGTCAGAACATGCTTAATGGAGCTGTTTGACTAAGAGCACCCGTGTGTGGAATTTCCAAGTCAACAAAATCTGCCTCATAATTTCGGCCGAGAAAGTAAAGCTAATTTCTTGGTTACCTACTTTTTGGATTTTAAATTCCACGGAAAATAAAATAAACTTTGTTATACACACGGTACCTATACAAATGGATTTCCCACTACATAATATATATCTATTAGTGGCAAGTACTCACACGCTACGTGTGCAGAGAATAATAACATAGAAGAAGATAAAAACCTAAAATTAGGGACTCCCTCCATGATAGAGGAAGTGAAGAGAATGGATAGTTTCAAAACCGTTGAATTTTTTTTTTGCAGCAATGTAGTTTTTTTGGAACTTTACATAATTACCCCTATACTTATGTGAAGTACCAAGTGTAAGTCTGAAAATATCTTTCTTGATTGTGTATTTTTTGGGAAATTAAAAGTGTGAACCGATTTCAAAAAAGTGTTAATATCAGAAGAAGTGTTCACTTTATAATAGTCTAGATATACACAAACATTAATAAAATTGTGTAAGAAGCAAACTGAACTGGGACGTACGAACTTATCAAATTACAAATATTTTGATCAAATTCTGTAACAGTATTGAAATTATTGTTGAATTTAGATGAATAATTGCTCTGTTATCCATCCTAAAATTCTTATGTGACACCCCACCCTAGCCGGGTTGTGTTACTAGTTTTTGAGATTGAGCATTCAAGAGAGAGAGTCTCGGTGAATATTCGGATGAGTGCTCAATAGTCTCATATTGCTTGGTAGATATAAGTTCGGTGTTATATATAATAAATTAGGAAGGTCTTTTAAAGCTGTGAGAGCGTCAAAACCTAATGAAACTTCATAATCAAGCATGATCGTCCTGCAACAATAGAATGATGGATGACATACAGAAAAATCTACTGAGTGTGGGCGAGTAAAATAGACAATATTATACGAGACGGGAGTTGATTAGTACACCTTAACCTACTCAAAAATTTCAATATATGACATTAGCAATAGAGATATATAGAGCTTATATTCATCATTGAAGGTAGACATTGAGCCACTTGGGCACAGAAAGTTTAGTTTTATTTGAATACTTTGTTGAGTATGTCATTAGTCTTTATCTTCATAAACAAATGCGTACAAGTAAGGATAAGGCATAAGTTCGTTGGTTGAATTGTTAAATCAGCGATCACTATCTCTTTCTTGCTTCAATTTCCCAACAAGCATGTCCCCTTTTCTTTTAATTTTAATTTTTAATTTTTTTTATGAAACTGATCATTCATGCACCGAGCTTGTGTAAAGCACGTTGGTATTTAGTAGCAGAAACGTCACGAATTTGTCATCATCATGTAAGAATTAGGGACTCCAAATGGTAGTCTGCTAATGAAAGGATCGGAGAGGCTGCAGTGCTCTCGCAACTATGTAGTTTTGAATCTCATACATTTTGATAATAATTCTCGCGAAGGACAAAACGGATCTACCTACGTTATTTAGCCCCGCAATACACATACTACAGAAAACTACCCTACAGATCTTCCAAATCTGCTAATAAACTATTCAATTTTATAGGATTTAATTTACAAAGTTGCTCGTTCGAGAAGTGTAGAAGAACTCCCTTCGTACATTCCAACACTTTTAGAATGTGCCCCAACATTTATTGATGAGCGCGGTAAAAACCCATAAGTAATTGGTTCATAATCAGTGTTATCACGAGTTTAGAATTACGCGAGAATGAAGATTCTGCTATGCATTGTGCACGTGATTTTGGTTCACAAACAATTGTCCAAATGCTGCCCAAACTGTTCGAATAATTTTTTATACGTCAAAACGATGTCGTTTTAAAGCACAACATGTACTGTTGTGCGCAATACACAAGAAGAGTACTCCAAATCCCATAACGCTCGTGGAATGTTTTCATAGGCAGTTGTCTCATCCTTCACCCTTTTAGATCATAAAAGGAAAAAACAGAGGAGTGGAAATTAGAATGATATTATTTAGGAGACAACCAAATTTTCTATGTGCAAGTAAGAATATAGATTTTCATTTGATTTCGTCTTTGTAAGAGAACAAAAACGATGTGAAGTTAGAATTTTTTTAATGTGTACTCGGGATAGATAAAAACAGATCGAGTCTATATTATCGTAAATTAATATTAGCATGCCTCTACGAACTTGAATCGTCACGTAATTCTTAAAGCAATTTAAGCTTGACACTATCTTTTGAGGTTTTGTTTAGCCATGTGATATGTTATATATATCTCTATATATTTATATGTAGTGTATATAATAATATATGTATATTTGTATGTATGGATATATTATATATACACTAATGTATATATGTGTAGGTGTTATGGAATCATGTTTGCTTTGTCAAATAATCTGTGTTTTTTACTTATTTTTTTGCCATGAATAACTCTTCTTGATTTTTATTATATTTTCAACTTTATGATTTCGAATTTTTTGTCAATTAGAATTGAAAATGAAAATATTATATGCAAACTAAAATATTTCTTTTTTAGAAAATGACTATTTACTCGTTACTCGATTACATTCGACAGCGGTCCCCTGGATTAATATCTGGTAATTTACGCTCCGATCTGCCACGTCATCAAAACATCACAACTCAGACCACGTGGCATGATCGAATACACCCACCACATTCCTCACTTCTCTATAACCGTATTTCTCCCAATTTCAAAACCGTATATCCCTCGCCTTCTCTCTCTCTCTCTCTCTCTCTCTCTCCAAAACCGTAACTCTGTGTAGCCGTTTCTCTCTCTAGCAGAGAGTGACCTGGAATCAAAAAGCGAGCTTTGTTTTGTTTTAGAGCCTTTGCGTTTCAAAAATCAAATACAACTGATAAACTGACGAGAATGCCTTCCCTCTCATTTTCGATTACAGATTTCAGTTGCTTCTGATTTTGAAAATTCGCAGTCTTAGGTTTCTGATTCACCGACTCTCTCACATCCTCAGATCCCTCAATCCGTTCTCACTTCTCACTTAATGGCCTTCTTTTGATCGTCACATGCTTCACTAGGTAAGCGAAAGTTACCCAAAATCTACGGTCTTAATAATGGTTGATTATGTGAACTGCATATGTGGGAGTAATTGCAATTGTGCTTTGCGAAAGATTATTGGCTTCAATCTGGGTAGTTTTTGTTCGAATGCGAAGATCTCTTTGACGTGGTGTTCTAAATAAGTATAACCTCTGTGCACGGGGGCTAGATCATCAAAGTGGGTCCGTGGTGTTCATTTTGGTTGAATCTAAGTCTGGGGGCTGTGGATCTTTTCACGGGTTTGAAGATCTAATAGAGTATATAATTCTCATTTCGTGTTTTCTCTTGCATTTACTTACTGATTTGCTTTGGTTTGGTTGTTGGGTTTGTGAAGTTTTGGGTTAAGTGATTGATTGGTATCCTAGTGACTTGCGTACTTGTTAATTACACTTGGCTGCTATTTTTGTTTGTTTAATTGAGTCATACGACTATGTGATTTCCAATTTACTCGTTGTTTTATGTTTTGTAGGATGTTAGTGGGTTAGTTAGATTACTGCTATTTTTCCAAGTAATGCATCGACGTGGGCTAAGCTCAAGTCTTGCTATTTTGTTTACTGGTTTTCGTTGATTAGGTAGTTTTCTGAGACAAACAAACCCAAAGTTTGAATTGTTTGCGTTCTCCTCAATAAACAAAGCAGTAGATACATTGCTGGCACTTTTTGTTTGTTTTGGCCCTTTGTTTGGGGGGGTGGGGGAAGGGATAGTGACTTTGCCATTGACCAGTTTTTTCTGTAATTTTTTTGTCTTTAATTCGTATGGGTGATGCTCGATAGTTCTTTTGCATAAACAAGCGCTGGTAATGAATTTATCTTGGCAATTTGTTGTTGGTTTCGTTGATTTTTTGGTGACGGGAATCTTTGTAATAGTTTCCCTTTTTTATTTAAACTTTTACAGTAATAACTTGCCTTCGTGTACAAATTCGTTTGGCTCCCGGATGCATTTTGGTAAAGGAAATTAATACTGGTAATATGGTTGACAGAGGGAGCCGCTCTTTAGCATTTTAGCTTTAGTGGTGGAAATTAAGTGGCAACTAGTTTCCCAAATTAAGTCTGAAACTTCTAGTTTGACTTGTTTATTAAGTCAATTACATCTAGAATTTTGCAGGTCTCATGTGTGTGATTTACTTCATCTGTTGCAGTGTGCAATGGATGCTGACAATGCTGTACCTGTTTTTGTGAACGAGGTGAGCCACGAAAATGGAGTTCAGGAGAAAATTATTTCTGGAGAAGGAGGTTTTCTTTCGGGGGAAGTGAACGGGACTCCTGCCAGTGTTTCTGATATCACTGGCCCAAATGAAAATAAAAACATAGATGTCAAGTTGGAGGATGCTGCACCAAGTAACTCTTCTAGTGTAGCAGTGCCAGGTAGATCAACAGAAAGTGCCGAAAGTAATGGTTTGACTACCTCCAAGGTATGAGTTATTTGTTGTTTTCTTGGTTCAGTAGCCTGTACGCTCAAGCGCACACATATTTCTTCCTGAAAATGGGAAATGTGAATGACCATACATTAGTTTGATTGAAACCAACCTAGATGTCTATCTTACCTTAGGAACGGGGAATGATGGAAGCAGATCAGTCAAAGGGTCCTAAATCTCAAAAGGTTCCAAGTAAGGTCAAAGCTGAAAAGTCTTCTCGCCCCAAAGCTGTTGTAACAACGTCAGTGAAAAAGGGAAAAGATGGGAAAGATACGGAGACGAATACTACTGTTTCAAATGGTAACTTGGCTTCAAATTCACGCCCAAAACAAACATTTGCACTTGGAACAAAGAGTAGATCATCTAATGACAGAGAGGTTGCTGACCGCAACTCTAAAACAACACCTTTGCCAATCGATACTCGTGTACCTAAGGTACACATGGGTCCTTTCTTTCATTGCTAGCGCTATTTTTCTGTGTTGATGCAACGGAAGCATTATTTGTCTTTTGGTTTTTGATGATTGTCTTTTACAAGCTATTGTTGCAATTCTCTATTTACTTTGTAGCAGCAATCTGGAAAGTCAGATGCAGTATCCAGCATGAATGCAACAAAGTCCGAAGGCCTTATGTATGCTCTTCTTGCATCTTTCTTACTTGGCTTCTTATCTCATGTATCTCAAATAAGTCCGAAGGTCTTATTTCATTTATATGACACCATTAGCTTATATGTCACTATCATGTTTGAGAGGATATGGGATGACTCGAAGAGTTTAGTGGTCATCTCCATTTGAAATTTCTTGCTAGGATCATTGAGTTATGTATTACAGAAGATCTTGTTCCGCCAATTGTGAACTGTAAATTCATTACCACAGGGAGAAGACAAAACTGAAGGCATTGAGAAAAGGTCCAGCAATTAAAGCTGAAGATAGCACGGACTCTACTTCGTATCCTATAAATGCTCATCTTTTTCTGGACCTCCTTTTCCACCATGTAGTAGCAGGGGTGATTCGTGGTTTCCTTTAGGCCTGTCTATTGAACGAGTCATTTTATCCATTCATATTATTGTCAGCGCATCCTTAACTACTTGACAGAAGTCCCACTGCAGGAGATGATAAGCCTCGCAGACTGGGTACTCTTCCATCATATGATATCAGTTTTAGGTGCGATGAAAGAGCTGAAAAAAGAAGAGAGGTTAGATTTTATTTGCATAATTATTCCTTTTACAATTCCCTGGAGCAGGAGCTATGCCAGTCACCTGAGATGGTTACTTATATTACTTTTGGCAGTTCTACTCCAAACTTGAGGAAAAGGTTCATGCAAAGGAAGTTGAAAAAAATAACTTGCAAGCCAAAAGCAAGGTAATGGTTTCAAAGCTACTTGGTGGACCCTATATGGAATAGTAGTTTGTGTTTGACTAGTCCTATACTTCTCAAACAGGAAAGTCAAGAAGCTGAGCTTAAAATGCTAAGAAAGAGCTTGACTTTTAAAGCAACTCCCATACCAAGCTTCTATCAGGGACCTCCACCTCCTAAGCCGGAGCTAAAGAAGGTAACTATGTGTTTCCTATTAGATATGTTCGTATATCAATTCCACATTCGGTTCATAACATCTACATACTACAGTTAGATTCTTGTTACCTCTCAACAATAAAAAGTAAACACTCTTACGGGGACTCGCGAAGTAGCTCATTAAGCTCTAATTTGTTTTAGGTTCGCAACCATTTCAGCATGGTTTTCTGCTTTTAACAGTTGTTAACCAATTCTAGCGGTGTTGTTTTGCATTAGACAAGATTAGTCTGGCATTAGTTTTTGGTTTGATCAAAATGCGCTTTTTTTTAGGTGGTTTAACCACTATGGCGCTGCTCGTCTGCTGAAAATGGATGATCTTGTGTTTTGTTTAGCCTTGTGATTTAAGTTCTTTGGGT
Organism: Arctostaphylos glauca; assembly: GCA_019985065.2. Taxonomy (NCBI): domain Eukaryota; kingdom Viridiplantae; phylum Streptophyta; class Magnoliopsida; order Ericales; family Ericaceae; genus Arctostaphylos; species Arctostaphylos glauca. Next base: position 5,981,744 of record JAHSPW020000010.1, read on the forward strand.
AATAGATATCATCAGAAGTGCTTTGAGGAAGTCGTAAATATGCGATGAAAAGTTAGATTGGATTTATCCCAAACGTTGGGAAATGCTTTCAGGGTAGTTGTACACAAATCAAATGTGTTTAGACGGATGCTAGTCTCCTTATTAGGAATGGCAACGGGGCGGTTATCCGGATAACCGCCCCGATACCCGAATGGTATATCCAAACCGAACCCGCCCCGATAACCGAATGGAGGAAGAGAGAGTGCTCCATAACCGAACCAAACGGGGTTCGGGTATTACCCGAACCGAACGGGTAACCGAATGGTTCGGTTATTAATTACCCGAATTGAACCGAACTGTAACCGAAATTAAAAAAATCCTAATAAATATAAAAATATGCAAAAAAAAAAATATCTTATTAAAATTTTCAAAACCACTTATTGCTATTCCAAAAAAAATCAATTACAATTTCAAACAAATAACTCAAAACACAGTCAATTACACAACATCAAGTTCAAAATTACATTTCTAATTCTAATTAGGGTTGGCTAAAGAGTTATAAAATAATATATGTATATATATATGTGTGTGTGTGTGTGTGTGTGTGTGTGTATAAAACTATGTATTTTTAATTTCGGTTCGGGTTCGGTTCGGGTAACAGTTTGGTTATTCTTCTAACCATAACTGAACCAAACCCGAACGGGTACTTGTTCGTTCCTACCATATCCATACCCACGGGGAAAAAAACGGTTACGGTTCGGGAAAAATTAAGCGGTTCGGTTCGGATAACCATCGGTTCGGTCCAAATTGCCATCCCTACTCCTTATACAAGTTCAACCTTTGGAGACCTTTTTCAGTTGGTCTTTGCTATTTTGCATCATGATCCTTTTTTTAATGATCGGCAACAGTTTGTTTGATGAGCTTACTGGATGAACTTGCAGAAGATATGGGGTGGTTTTTCTAATAAAAAATATTTCTTAGGAGTTGCGTCCCTCTTTTGTTTCAGAAAATAATCAGTTAGAATTGTGTCAGATATTTACACATTTAGATGGATAAAGGGTTGCAATCCAACGTTAGGATTGCAGTCATGTATGAACATGTCATGCACAAAAAGGGAAAGAGTTTCACGAACTCTAGTTTCAAGTCTTGGAACAAAAGAAAAGAAGAGAAAACTAAGTGGAGGTACTTTTAGTAGCTAATCATCGGTTGATACAAAGTATAGGAATATGAATTACCAACATTAGAATATCACAAAGATGGCTGTCTTTATTTGGTGGTTAGCGCATCTCCATTGATTTGGCAAATCCTTACTGTTTTCAAAATTTGGCAGAAATGAGCAAAAGTGCGGACACAAGATTTGCTTTGGCAGACTTGTCACATCAAAATCACCGCTGTTGATCTTTTGCTTTTAAATTCAACGGTAAAATATGAGTTTTTTGTGCCATGCTAACTACGGAAAAACAAAGAAAAGAAAATAATTGAGAGAATATTTTTGATATTGAATTATACACAAATTTTGTAGCTACAAAATAAAAAACAATCTTAATTGATTCCACAGAATAAGGAATTCTACCTTATCAAATCAAATTCCAATTAATTCTCAATCAATCTCCTAATTCTAGGAATACAAATAATACATTTTTTGAAAATACAATTTCTTAATTTTTAAACATCAGCATCCTTATTTTCTACACTCCCCCTCAAGCTGGTGAATAGATATTTTTTATTCCTAGTTTGGATATACTTCTCTCGAATGCCGTACTACTTAATCCTTTAGTAAGCGTGTCTGCAAGTTAGCAAACAGTAGACACATAAGGTGTGCAAATCAAACCGCCATCCAGCTTCTCTTTGATGAAATACCTATACACTATGCTCTGTTCAATCATGTTGAACAGGATTACGAGCGTTTTTTTATTGCGGATTTTTTGTCGTAGTAAAGTCTCATTGGGCTATCCCATTTAATCTTCAAATCTTCCAATATAAACTTCAACCATAACAAGTCACAAACTCCTAGAGTCATTGCTCTAAATTCTGCTTCAGCACTGGATCGAGCTAGCACACTTTGTTTTTTATTTCTCCACATCACCAGATTTCTACTAAAAAAACACAATACCCAGAAGTTGATCTTCTATCAACCACAGATCCAACATAGTTAGCATCAGTGTATGCCTCAAGCACTAGTCTTGTATTCCTTATGAACTGCTCTTTCCCAGAGTACCCTTGAGATACCGTAGCACTCGGGTGGGTTGGTTTGGGTGGCATAGTCCATTGCAGAAGTCCCCTCCTTTTTGGAGAATCATTCTGTTAGAAAGAAAAGAAGAGTGGAATGCCCAACCAGACAATCAATACCGATAGAAGAGAGCTTGCAGATGGAATCTTTTGGGTTGTGCATGAATTGACAAATCATGCTCACAACATAAGCTATATCTGGTCTCGTGTGGAGAGGTAAATGAGTCTCCCTACTAGGCATTGATACATCTCTTTATTCACAGTAGCGTCACCCTCAACCTCTCTTAGCTTGTGATTAAGATCTATTGGAGTGCTTGTTGGATTACATGCTAACTTTTCTGTTTTCTTGAGAAAATCTATGACATACTTTTGTCGAGAGATAAAAATTCACTGCTTAGAGTGTGCAACTTCAATACAGAGGAAGTGCTGTAACTTCCTAACTCTTTAATCTCAAACTCCTTAGCTAAGCATTGCCTCAGTAATTGTCTCTCCTTTTCTCATTCTCGGTCATGATGATGTCGTCAACATATACCAAAAGAGCCATGACTCTCTCCCTGACCGTGTTTGTACCCCATGTTTATCATTACTCTTGCAAATCTTCCAAACCATGCCGTTAAGATTGTTTAAGCCCATACAAAGCTTTCTTAAGTTTGCATACCTGATCAATGATTCAATTGCTTTTAAATCTAGGTGGGATCTACATATAAATCTCCTCTTTAAGATTTTCATGCAAAAAAAAAAATTATTTACATCGAACTGCGGCAAGTCCCAGCTATAGTTAGTTGCCAAGGACAACAACACTAACAACCTTCATCTTGGTAACTTGAGCAAATGTCTCCTGATAATCTACTCCATATGTTTGGGTATGTCCTTTAGCCACCAAGTTCACCTTGTACCTTTCTAGTAATCTTTCAACTTTGTATTTCATAGTGTAAGTCCATTTGCAGCCCACAAGTTTTTGTTTTACTTGCAGGCAAACTCACCAACTTCTTTTCTAAAGCCTCTATCTCTACATTCATAGTTTGTTTTCAGTTTTTGTTAGATAAAGCATCAGATAGAGTGGTAGGAATCGACATGTTGTTTTGGCTAATAAGAAAAACTTTATGAGACGGTGAGAACTTTTCAAATGACATAACAGACGACAATGGGTATAAAGGACATGGTTCTCTTTCTAATGGCAATAGGAAGGTCCTCACCAAGATTATCACTAGAATCACTGTTAGACTCAATTTCCAGAGAATGTTCGTAAACTGTTACCTTATTTTCAGAATTCAGGTTGGATTCCTGGACTTGTGCCAATTCAGGAATTGCAACTTTCTTTCTTGAGTACTCCTGGCCGTTCATCATATCATCATGGATAACAACTGGAGATAGAGCGGTGGATGAGGAGGATGATACAAGTTTAGATGAAAGATCAATGAGAGTGAAATCCCAATCTTTATCTTCAATGATTGAGTTCCCCCCTGATGATAAGGATGAGTGAAAAAGGACTTGTTTTCGTTGAAAGAGGACATCAACTAAGGCATAAATATTTTAGTGGTGGATGATAGCACTTATATTGCTTTTGGGTTGAAGAATAACCCAAAAAGACGTTTTATTGCTCTTGAATCTAATTTTCTCCTATTTTGACTTTGAATATGGACAAAGGACCCATACAAAAACAAATTCGGAACAAGGTGATTTGTAGTACTTATATCTGGGTAAAATTTTGAGAGTACTCTATAGGGTTTTTGAAACTTGACTCTAGAAGGCAACTGATTTATAAGGTGTGGCTGTTAGAACTGTTTCCCCCCAATAAGATTTCGGAACAAGAATGCTTGGGTTGTATGAAATACATGACCATTTTTCCTTTCCGTCACTCCATTTTGTCGTCGGATATTTACAAATGATGACTCATGAATTATTCTTTCTTGTTGAAAGTACGGGGTTAAGACTTGGTTGAAATAGTCTGTGGCATTGTCTGAACTGAACTTTTTGATTTTGACACTAAATTGCTTTTGTATCATGTTATTTAAATTTGGGAAGACCCTACCCACATCAGATTTGTATTTAAGCAGAAAAATCCAAGAAACCCTAGTACAATCATCAATGAATGGCAAAACCAACATGCACCAGAAGTATTTGACATAGTGGAGGGACTCCAAGTATCACTATGAATTAGATGAAATGGAACAAACTTTTAATTGCTAATTGGAAAAGTTGCATGCTTGTGTTTTGCCAACTCACACACATCACAATGAAAGTTTTTAATATTTAAACCCCTAAATAAGGAAGGAAACAAAAATTTAAGATTTCTGAATGATGGATGTCCTAGTCTATGATGATGGAGTCAAATACTTTTTCTTTATTGGATAGGCGATGTTCAGAAATGAATGACGCGGATGGTTTGTCCTTGATGATACTTGAATTGCTTGATGTCTTAAGATAGTACATCCGTTTCGTTCCTTAGAATGTCCAATCATCTTTCTCAAAATTTGATCCTAAAATATACAGTAAGTATTGTAAAAAATCACATAGCAACAAAAATCATGAGTGGGTTTTTGAACATAAGCGACATTGGTGGACAATTTTGGAACATGAAACACATCTCTGAGTATGAGTGAAGGACTAATATGAACGTCTCCTAAACCTGCAACACTGGTTAATGAGCCATTTGCTGTAGCTATTTTCTTATTGGTTGGACATGGAGTATAGTGCTAAATTTCTATGATGAATGAGTCATATAATCAGTTACTCCCAAGTCTATGACCCAGGAGTTGGCAAAAGTTCTATTTGAGACATTTAATCTAATGGAAATAGGAAACTTGAATGTTCCAATGAAAAAGTACCTGAGGGCTTCTTGATGGTTTTTAGCAGATTTATTAGCTTCTTAGTTTCACTCTGATTAAACCCTCCTTAGTCCAAAGATTTTGTTTCTTATAGTTGCACTGCAAATACATGTACTTGGACTCTTTTGTATCTCCACTCTTTACTAAAGGTTGGAGGTTTCCCATGGAGTTCCAGCACCGCTCTTGAGTGTGTCTTGACTTTGTTGCAACGAGTGCACCATAAGTTGTCCTTGTTGTCAGGGTTTGCAACCTTTGATAACTCTATCATTCCATGTTCATTGGTTAGTGGTTGCTTTGGGTTTGTCTTCTGATTATGGGTTGCCACCATAGGTGATCCTTCCATGGTTTGGGGTTCAAACATAACTCTCCTCTCGCTCTCCTCTGCTTGGATTATGAAGATGGTCTCATTCAAAGACGGAAGCTCTTTTCCAAGAATTTCTTAACCCTTACTGGATCAAATTCAATGTTGAGGCTGACAAGGAAGTCATAAACTCAATTATTCTTTATGTAATTTTTTTAGTATTACCGCATCCTCAGGGCACTTTGTTTCAGTGCATAAATAATGATCGAGTTCTTACCAAAGATTCTTCAGCATATTGGCGTGTACCGTCACCGTTTTGTTTCCTTGTTTTGCTACACTGGTCTTGACTTTTATATTTTACACTTGGGTTGCATCCAATTCTTTAGTGTACGTTTGTTGAACAACCATCCATATATCCTCAATGTTCTGAAAATCGCTAGGCGCTAGCCGGGTGGTGGGGGACCTTCTAGCGCCTAGGCCTAGTAATCGGGGATTAATTGGCCTAGGAGGATTAGTCGATTTTTTTTTTAATTTTAATAAATATTTCTATAAAGGTTTTTAAATTTATTTTTTTGAGTACGCGAATAGTCCAAAAACACACATTTGATGGACCGGGGATCAAGTTCATCCTGATCAGGATCTAATACATGAACATAACAGGTGCAACCAAAAATCTTAGGAGGAAGGGAGTAAAGGGGGCGATCAAGCACAAGAAAGCATGTAGTATTTGACCGCCTAAGACAGTAAACGGCATGCAATTAATAAGGTAACCAATAATAAGAACGACATCACTCGAATAAGATTTAGGAACATGCATGTGCAATAGGAGAGCACGAGTGGCCGTCAAAATGTGGCCCGATTTGCGTTCGACATCTCCATTTTGCTGTGGAGTCCGAGTGCAAGAGGACTGATGTAAGACCCCATGTGCATCCAAAAACTGTGATAAAGCATGATGATAATATTCACGTGTATTGTCAGAATGAAAAATTTTAATAGGAACACCAAATTGTGTTTTTATTTCCTCATAAGAAGATGCAAACATGGACAGTAATTCAGAACGGTTTTGCATAAGATAAATATAACTAGTATGAGAATAATCATCCACAAAAATAACAAAATACTGAAAGTGAGAACAAGACAGGACCCGCATAGGACCCCAAATATCTGAATGCACCAAAAGAAAAGGACTCGGCACATGACGATCTTCCCTAAGGAGAAAAGAAACATGACGATGCTTACTAAACTCACATGCTGCACAAGGAAGCGACTCAACCCGATTACATGATGGGACCATCTATTTGATGGTTGGGAAGTGACATATGACCAAGGCGACAATGATGCTGGTAAGGGAAAATTATGGATTGGAAGGCAACAGAGGTAGAGGGCTCGTCGTCCAAAAAATAGAAGAGACCACCACGTTCAACACCGCCGCCAATCTTCGTCCTTGTTTGGAGATCCTGAAACACACAAGAATCAGGAAAAAAAGTGACTGAACAGTTTAAAACTTTGGTAATCTTACTAACAGACATAAGACTAAAAGGAAAGCAGGGAACATGTAAAACAATATCTAAACGAAGAGAAGAAGTTAATGGAACAAAACCCAAACCAACAATAGAAATAGTAGAGCCATCAGCCAAAGTGACACGAGAAGAAGTCCCAGAAGGACGACAATCAGACAAGATAGTAGGAGTATCGGTCATATTGTCAGACGCCCCAGAGTTAATCACCCAAGGAGTTTGGGAAGCAAGAGAGGCAGAAGGTGGACCTTTCTGAGCAAGTGTAGCTGTGGAGGCAGAGGACTGGCGGTATTGCTGATACTCATCCTCGGAAATAGTGACTACACGAAGGGCGGCACTGGAGGATAATCGTGAACCATCATCCTCAGAAACTGTGACCTGGTGGGTGGACGGACGACCATGAAGATCCCAACAATAGTCAATAGTATGATTATCAGTATTGCACCAAGTGCAGTGACGAAGCGCCCGCCCACGACCGCGATTGCCACCACCACCCGATGAGCGAGCCCCACGACCAGAATCACTACCAAAACCACCACGATTGGAACTATCTCGGCCCAAATCTCAACTGATACTACCACGAACAACTCCCCCTGATGTCGAACCACCACGAGAAAAACCGCCACGGGGAGCTGTAGTGACTAGAGCCGAACGGTTAGAGGATAACGAAGATGCAGAAGGAGGTCCACTGTTCAAAATGGAAGCCTGACGAATACGACAAAATCTCACCAAGAGATGGTAAAGTCGGTTCGCCCAAAAGCTACGAATAAATGGAATCATACGTGGGAGAAGGCAAACTGAATAGAAAGCGAGCAACAAACAAATACGGGCGCTGACGCTACATAATTTGAATATTAGTAGAAATAGGCTCCACAATCTTAATCTCCTCACAAAGACCATAGAAGCGAGCATAATGAGATTCTAAGGATTGTTCGCCCATGGTCAGCGAGAAAAAGGCCTGATAAAGATCATAAGTCCGGGAAGATTGTTAACCCCTGAATACATCTCCTGAACCTGTTTCCAAAACTTGTTTGGCGGTGGGTAGAAACATCAAAGGACCACTAATCTTGAGTTCTATACAATTCCATAAGTCGATGCGAATGCGTGCGTCCTTAGATTTTCAAGCGGCAAAGGTGGAACTAGAGGGTGCAGGAGGATCATCGATGGGCCACTGTGAGGTGGAATCGCCCTCAAAATAGAGCTCAACAGCCTCGGCCCAAAGAGCATAATTCTTCCCATTCAAAAGAATGGAAGTCATAGGCATTCTGTCGCGGAAGTGAGAAGAACTAGCAACAGGATGGGTAACAGTGGAGGTTGCAGATTTAGACTCCTTTTCAGACATCTTGTCAAACCCACCAATAGATCAAAGATAACCAACGAAACTCCAACCAAAGTAAGGATCAATAGCCACCTATGCTGTCAACATAACGAAAGACACCCAGGGCAAATAACATGAGCCCGAAAACCATAAAAATGACATAGTAGTACCTAGGAGAGCAAATAAAGGGCCTAAAGGCACATAGACCAGAAATTAGAGAACTTGCTGGAGACTGGGCACACGCAGCAGTGGCGGGGAGTGGTTGCTAGGCAGTTGCAGAGAGCAGTGGGTCGCTTCTAGTGGTTGATCGGAGACAAACAGAGGGAGCTGAAGGCTGGCAGAAGGCAGTGGAGAAATAGGTGTAACAGGAGGCAGCAATAAAGTGCTGCTACATTAACAGGAAGTCCGATTGCTACAGTAACTCGTTGCTAGAGTGCGCGCTACTACAGTAACTCACAACTAGTGGCTGCAACAGATTGGTGGGGTAGGATTTGACAGCTGCTAAGATTTGGTAGGGCTTGATAGATAGGGTTTATAGGATTAGGGTTATGGTGGCTATTAGGGTTTAGTAAGATTAGGGTGTAATACAATTAGGGTTAGGGTTGAGATGGAATAGACTTAGGGTTCAAGGTGGAATCAGAACCCGCTCTGATACCATGTTAGCAGGGAAGAAAAAGAGAGAAGGAAGTGAAAGTGTATAGGGTGTTCATTACCCTATCACGTAAAAGCTTTTATTTATATAAGCATTCATCTACGTAAGAGACTCCACATACTCAATGTGGGACTAGACTATATTCTAAACCTAGTATTCTAACACTTCTTATAGCTATTAAAATGTTTTCCCTAACTTATTGTGTGAGAGCTAATTCCATTTTTGAATGTCTAGAAAAGTTTAAGAAAAGAAAAGTAATGTTTTGTAGATATCATCCAGCTACTTGACACTAAGAGATATGAACTTTTAATGTGATTCACATTGGATCTCGCATTGCTCATCTCCAAAGATTTGTTATAATAAGCAACGGGACCCCATTGTATCGCTGGGGCATAGTTTGTGATGCATGAATGTATGCGATGCACATTGGTCTTTGCACTAAGTTGGCTTTCATTGCCTTGAGTCTTGAAGCAACTTGTTTTTCACCAGTAATTTATAGGGTGGCCTAGTAGTTTGGTTAAGAATCTTTACAGTACTATGGTTGATGGGTTCTCTGTTGATTAGTGAATGTGCACTAGGTTTGTCTCCTGTGATAGATTGCTCGTCTAAGGTACCTAATTCTTGCTTCTTCTTTAGTTGCAATTAAGGTGACCTCTCTCCTTTATTTGGCCCTGTGGCCTGGAAGCTTTATTGCGTTGGTTTCTAAAGCTGAAGATGAATCCACTTTTGTTTATCAAGGGAGGATAAAAGTCATTGAGGCTAAGTTTAAATGGTAGGATATCTTGATGGGTATGCGAATCTGATTTAGGTCCCATGAAACATATTGGAATGGGAACTGATCCCTTATCACCTAACGAAGTTGGAATCACATTCCCAAACCAAGTAAAAGGGGGATATAACAAATCCCGTATTCCAGCTCAATCCTTAAGAAGGAAAGGTCGACAGGTCGGCCTCCAAAACTTCCAAAAAGTTACATAGTAGATTAGATTTTAAACTGATTCAATCACTTGAAAAGGAGTACATCAGGCAATCAGGTTATTAAGTTATTGCGTGTTAGATTCCTTGCTAATGATAGTATCATTCCCACTGGGGAATTACGGCCATCAGAACATATACTAATGTGTTCGGTTGGGTTTTTCTCAAAAAATTTTAGAAAATTTTTGTGAACTATGTTTTTCCCAAACATTGTTACTTTTTTCCCAAACAATATTTATTTCCCTATAAGAAGAGAGAGAGAGAGAACACCTCGAAAATGCAGAAAAATTTAACTCCCAAATTTTTTGTGAAACACTTACACCAAATAACATTTCAGAGTTTTTTTTCTCAAAAATCGTTTCAGAAACACTCAACCGAACACACCCTCTATATTAGAAACCCATTATTCGTTAGAAATTTTGGTTGCGATTTGTGCAAGTACAAGTCTTCATGCTTGGGTAAATATTTCTAAGAAGAGTTCTTAGTGGTGCATATGTTTTTGGAAGTAGATGCATCAAAATTCCCTCTATATTGATTACATGGTACAGGTAGACTTACACACAACTTTCCATTTTGCTCATGTCCTAAGTATCTTTAACAAAGGCAGTTCCATTGGTGATTTTAAGCGATTGCTATTCAGAATGATCAGTCAAGTGCATAAATATTGATGTTGTTTTAACTCGAGGTAATTTTCATTAATCAATTCGCTGAGTCTCATTGTCATGCAACCAGTACATTCGGTTTAGCTGACAAGCATTACGTGGTGTTCATGTTGAATGTGATTGTTGGACATAGAAATTGAAAAAGTACGATAGTTTCTGTAAACATGGGTGGCATTGTGATAATTATGTCCGAGTAACCTGACTAAGAGTCCCCATATCATCCAGTCTTGTTTGGCTAAGCTGGCAGACTGCATGAGTAAGCAAGTAAACAACTAATGCTTCAACAACATAAGTTGGCATAGATGCGGTTACAATTGATAAGCGACTACTATGGCAGGTTTGGGTTGTAGACTGGAGATGTCCAATTTTTTCCTTTCCAACTAAGATCATGCATCTATGTACTCATTATCCAACCAAAGAAAAAAATTATGCAGCTTACCTGCATGCATTCAGGTTTTAAGTTAGAAGTAATCCTGCTGTTTTTCCAGCGGAAAGGGGGATAATGGTCTATCTCTTTATAGAAATATACTTGGCCTTTGTAGAGATTAAAATGGTGGTGGGGACTATTTTTGGCCATGGAGATAATGGGACAAGCAGCGTTGCTTCAGCTTAATGTAATAGTTGATCAAGCTTAACATGGCTTAGTCCTTTTCCATTTTGCATTCGTATGGTACTTCGCATTCGTGTGGTACCCTTAATAGTCTACGCATTCATCACTGGATGTTATTACCAAATTGGGAAAGGGAAAAGGAAATGGTGAACTATCTAGGAAGCAGATAAACCTCACGTAACCGTGTCCAACACACCACACTACCTGTGTTACACAAGGACACGACATGATGAGTCACCATCCTTATATGTATTGGGCATGTCTAAATGTCTCCGATTTTTTTACTTGGATAAGGTAGGTACATGCTAGTGCACATTAGGAACATGCTAGGGAAGCATTAATGAAACATTAGGAGGTCAAAATGCATTTTTTTAAAAGTCGGTGCAAAGTCAAAATTTCAGTATATGCTTGTTTCATGAATATTTGCCTAGTGATATTTGACTTATATTGCCAGAATGTTAATAGTGCTCGTGTTTGTCATTCTAATCTGATAGAAATATTGTTTTTGACTTTTATGTGAATTACAACTATGATATAAATGTCTTTTATCTGCAACGTGTCCCACAAAGTGCCCGTGTCGTGTCCACTGTCCGTATGTGTGCTTCTTATCAAACCATGTGTGAAATGTACCCGACAACATGACTCATAATATCATGGAAGGTAGGAGAGATTGGTTACATGAATTCTTACTGTTTCTTATTGCTTTGGTCTTGGTCTTGATGTTCTCTGCTACTGTGATGCAGATACCAACAACGAGAGCCAAATCTCCCAAGCTTGGTAGAAAGAAGACCTCACCCAGCAGAGATTCTGAAGGAAACAGTAACGGCAGCTGTCGATCTGCTCGCTTAAGCTTGGATGAGAAGTTGGCCCAAAACAATACCACCACCAAAGGACCTCCTTCCCATCTCAAGAAGCCACAGCGAAAATCCCTCCCCAAGTTGCCTTCTCAAAAAACCACCTTATCCAGCGAATCTAGTGATATTAAAACTGATGAATCGCATATCACAATTGCATTTAACGTTCAAGAGTCCAGCTCAAGCGATGTGCGTATAGTTGAAGATCAAGCCCAGACCCCCTCAGTGCAGGAATCAATCGCGTTGGAGATGTAAACAACAGCAGGCAGTGGAACAAAATTGTCTTAATTTCCCTCCAAGTTTTCACCTGCATATTACTACGAGAGGCATGAATAAGACTTGGAATTATTTGACGATGAAGGCTTGACGGGTTTTGAATCAAGGTTTGTTATGTCGTCTTGTCCATAGGCAGAAGCAAGGTTTGCTTGTTTGGTTACTAGGATTGTTGTATTATGTTGCAGCATTGTTTGATAACCGTGGTTGTTTTGCTATGTTGTCTCAATAAGCTTAAGTTGCCTGGTTGTTGGGAGCAAAATGAGAAAATTTTGAGAAAATCTCGTGTTTGAGATAGTCCATTGTACTGTACTTTCTGTTCGGATTCTAGTCTGATGAACTAGTGGGTTGTATGGGCTGTTAAGATTACTCGGATCGATATTTGTGTATTTGTTAAAGGATAGAAGCTTATGTTCCGTTTGTTAGTGTTCTTTAATCTCAGTTTCCTCATCTCAGTGGGTATCATGTTCGAACTTCTTCCCAATCTCTCAGTATAATTAGGCTATACACAAATCTGATGGTGGCCAGCCCTTAACTCCAACTTAGAAAAAGTACTTTGTCTCCATGCGACTCATCAAGTAGCTCATCAATTGTTTGTCAAGTTCTATATAATCTATGCACATCTTCCAAGTATTATCCTTTTTCTTAACCAGGTCAAGGGAACAAGAGATGGAAATGGAGGGGTGGTTCTTCGTCAAGTAGCTTATCCCAGATTGTAGCATTTCTTTAATCAGTTTGAGTTCCCTTTTTTTCATGAGTAAAAGAAAGTAGAGGAGTGGTTTCCTATTCAAGCCATGGCTATGCACTTGGTTGTGAAGTGCTGAAAATGTTCTTTTCATATGGTTGGTTGTGAAGCTTGGAGGGGGGTTTTGAAGGGTACTTTTACTGTAGGGTATGGAGGTAATTTTTGCATCCCAAAAACCATTTGGTAATGATGTTTTGCACGCTTGCATTTTTTACAATCATCTATTATGTGTTTGTATATATTGTTTCTATTTTTAACACTTTGTAGTGTTTTTTTAATTATATGTTCTATTTTTTATTTAGAAATTCAAGGCATCACATCATTATCTCTAGATATCATTCTAAAGACGTATTTTGCAAGAGCTCTCAGTAGAAGTGAGAACAAACACATCTTTATTTCGTGTTAACTTATGACCTCTAGTCGAACTCATATTGATTCCTACAATGGTACTAGCGACAAATCTACTTTATCTTTGATCTAGCAAAACACGGTTGGTATCTAGCTAGTAAAATATTTCTTTCAAATCTCGTGTAAAGTCATGTTTTGGTCAACCAAAATGCCATTTTATCATTTTCTTGATAGTGTATGGACTCTGTTAAATCTTGGCAAAAATGGAAAAAGCAAGTTTCTCCTATGAGTATGAGCTAACTTAAATTGCACTATTCAAAATCCTGCAAATGCAGTCCAAAACAATTAATATGACATTACGTTGGGTACGGTCAGTAATAATAACAGTAGACTGTGTATTATTAGTTTAATACAAGTTAGCTAGAGGACTCCATGCCTCCTTGTCATTACGCCGGTAATTGGTACGTAGCTTGAGGATCAAATTTGATTAAAGAATTGATTGAGCTTACCCAATTAGCCTAAAGAAAAACGAGTTCCACATTTTGTAGGTAAATCCAATCCCATGTAGTTATTTAATGTGTTGCTTGTAGATTTCAAACCGTGTTCCTTTTTTCACATCTTTGGTCCAAGAAGCAACATAATCTCTCTCTCTCTCTCTCTCCAACATCGAAAGTGGCTGTGGGCCTAAGTGATGTAAATATTGTAATAAAATAGGAGGTAGCCCCATGTGTTCCTCATGTTCAAATTCCCATCACTCAAAGTTATTATTGAAGCAATAAACAACAAATTATTAGCTGAAATAGTACCCATTTACCTACCGTTCTCACGCAACACACTAAAACATATTTGATACGGAAAACGTTTTCAGTAAATGCTTTTCGTCTTAAATCAACGGAGCGTACCGTAAGGTGTATGGATGGCGTCCAGATGGGTGATCTAATGTTTTTTCAGAGAGCATGTTTTTTGGTGTCCGGATGAGGCTAGCTTGTTGCGTCCGGACGGAGAGCGACGACAAAAATTAGATTTTGCCTATTTTTTGGGCATTCGTGTGTAGCTATAAATATATATATCCACATGACACTCGAAATGTAACCTTATTTCCCTCTTATCACAGTGAAACACTCCAACAACCCGTGGACGTACGATTAAGCGATTTGCTTAACTTGAAATCACGAAATGTGTGTCGTGTTCTTTTGACTATATAATTGTTTCTCGTTCTTGTTTTTGTTGTGTCATAACAATTGGTATTAGAGTGTCTTAGCTTCGAGAGGAATCGATGATAGAAGAAGAAGAAAAAGCAACGAAAATCGCAAGGATCGAGAAGTTTGATATCAACGATTTCGGACACTGAAAGATGCAAAATTCTAGACATCTGGGTGTTAGGAATTATTCGATTCACTCTGTCCAAATTAGTTGCGCACAACGTTATGAAGGAGACGACTAGTCAATGTATGATAACAGGTGTCGAGTATGTATGAGCAACCTTCGGCTAACAACAAGATGTTTATGATAAAAAAATTATTTAATATTAAGATGATTGAAGGTACTCTCGTTGTTTATCATGATCTTAATGAGTATAATACAATTGCAAATCAATTGTCGTCTGTTTCTATTAATTTTGATGATGAGATATGTGCATTGATTGTATTGGTCTCACTACTTGTTAGTTGAAAATCTATGACAATGGATGTTACTAATTCAGTTGGAAAAAATAAACTCAAATATGATGGATATTCGATATTTAATTTTGAGTGAGGAGATACGCAGAAGAGATACAAGTCAATAATATACCTCAAGTTCGGGTTCCGCTTTGAACACAGAAAGTAGAGGTTACGAAAAACCATAACATGGAAAGATCAAAATCAAAGAATGACAAATGTCAGTTTGCGTCAGGATAGTAACAAGGACAATAATAGGATGGGTGTTGGAACTGTGGTAAGATTGATTGTTATAAAAGGGATTGTAAAGTAGCGAAGCAACAAAACAAGAATAAATTTACTAATGTGATTGCAGAAGATATTTATGATGTTTTGCTTTTTTCAGATAACAGTCCAATCGACTCTTAGTTGTTAGACTCGGTAGCTTCTTTTCATATTACTGCATACTGAGAAAATTATCGATAACTATGTTTCTAGTAATTTTAAAAAGGTGTATTTGGTTAACGAGAAAATATTAGAAATTGTGAGTATGGGAGATGTCTGCACCAAACTGCCAAACAAATATACATTGTTGTTATAAAAAGTTCGACATGCACCTATGTTGATGAGAAATCTAATTTTGTGAGACAATTTGATATTGAAGGACTTTCAGTTACATTTGCTAGTGGTCAGTGGAAGATTAATACGGGAGTATTGATTGTGGCTCATGGAGTCAAAACAAACACACTGTATATAACGATGAGTCTAAGGGATATAATTTCAGTTGTCGATGCTGGGGTTGATGCAAATCTATAGCACTGTAGGCTGGGTCACATGAGCGAAAAAGAAATGAATGTACTTTTGTATAAGGAAAAACTTCCAGAGTTGAAATCTAACATGTGCAAGGGCTGTATTTTTAGAAAGAAAAATAGGTCAGTTTCTTGAAAAGCAGTAGAATACCGAGATCAAAGAATTTGAAGTTGGTGCACATGGATTTGTGGAGGACTTCTCCGATTGCATCCCTTGGAGATTCAAGGTACTACATCAATTTCATCAATGATTCTAGCATAAAGGTATCTGATATTTCTGATGCTTTTAAGAAGTGGAGGCTCATGGTAGAAAATGATGGCCTAAGGCTTAAGTACTTGAGGTCAGATAATGAAGAGGAGTACATTGATAAAGGATTCAAGGAGTTCTCTGTTACTAGTGGAATCAAGATGCAGAAAATAATTTTAGGAATACCACGGCAGAATGGTGTGACTGAGCGCATGAACAAAACCTTCAATGAGCAAGCAAGAAGCATGAGGTTGCATGCTGAGTTGCCATAAACTTTTTTTACCTTCTTTGGAGTGAAAAGAAGGTAAACTTTCATTTTTTTAAAGTTTTTTATTGTGTCTCTTATGTTCACATTAATTCTAATGCTCCCAATAAATTTAAGTCAAGTCTAATAAATATTTTTAATTGGTTATAGTGATGAGTCTTTTAACTATCAATTTTGGGATGATCAAAACTAGAAAATTATTAGAAATCAGAATGTGATATTTAATGAGTAATATGTATAAGGATCGATCAAAGACAGAGTCTACTAATGCTATGCTAGAAATTGATAAATCCGAAGTTCTGGATCTAGATGAGTTTTGTGAAACTCAATAGAGGACAAGGGTCGGGAAGACAAGGAGAATGTTGATTCCTAAGAATAATAGAGTAGGCCAACAACTATTGTTAGAAAATCTTTCAGGAATATCAAGCCGCCGCAACATGTCAAGCCATCCTTATTTTATATATTGCTCACTGTTATTGGTAAACCAGAGAGCTATGAAAATTTTTTGCAGAATAAAAGTTCAATCAAGTGTGAGTTGGCCATAAAATATGAAATAAATTTTTAACAAACAAATCAGACTTGAAAGTTGACAGATTTATCACTCGGTAAATTTTTTTTGCATAGTAAGTGATTTTATTGATCAAGGAAGGGCATGATAGTAGCATGTGCTACAAAATAGATATGTTGACAAAAGGAGTTATTGTTGACAAACTTAAGTCATGTTTAGCTTCAGTTGATCTCTAAGCTTGAGGAGGTGGATACCGTTATTTTGAGGGTTCTGTTATGGTTAGATGGTATAATAATATTTGAAGTGTAGATTTGAATTAGTTTTCAAGTGAAAGAATTATTATGTGAAGATAGCTTCAACGGGCATCCGGACGGTGACCCTTCCGGGTGGGCCACCTTGGCGTCCGGATGGGTGGCCCTAATTTTTTTTCCAGAGAGCATGTTTTTTAGCATCCGGACGGGAGTTGTTGCGCCTTGATGGAGTGCGGTGACAGAAATTATGTTTTTCGTGTTTTTCGAACTTTTTCATATTGAGCTCGCGTGTAGCTATAAATATAAAGATACAGTGCACTCTAGTGAAATACCTCAAGTTTTTTTCAATTACGCGATTATTTATCGTTCCTTTTTGTGTGTGTGTGTGTGTGTGTGTGTGTGTGTGTCCTAATACGTACCGTTCTTTTTTTTGGTCGATTTTGATACACAATCACGGGTGGGGTTAGTAGTTGTGGGTGTTAAAAGTTAGTCAAACGAATTATGTAAACGCATGTACAATCCAACAAGGGAAACTACATAGTGAGATGTCTTGGAGAATGGTAACAACAAAAGGAAACTTCATAGCTAAATTAAACTCCAATAAACAAATTAATTAAAGGAAAAGTCTTAGAAGACATATCATCTGAACACATCCGAACACAGATGTGTTCAGAACTATTAGATGCATGTGGAACATTTAAATTATGTGCATCTAATGGCTCCGGACATATCTGTGTCCCGATGTGTCCGAATAAATATGTGTTCTTGGCACTACTCTTAATTAAATGATGCCCAACAATTAATTATTTTTTAAGTATCATGTTATTGAATCCTAGATCCAAGGTCTCATACATGCCTCCATACAGAGGGATTGGGACAATGTCGCTTCGACTACAAAAGTCTTAGTCAAATGAAGTACTTGATTAATTATTCAAGTCTACTATGTCTAGAGAATATGGAACGAGAATCACCCGAGTGGTCCCACATAGAGCTTGAATCTAAACTTTGACATATAGAGATTGGCGTAATGTCACTTTGCTACAAATACCTTGGCCTAAAGAAGTACTTAAAAAGAGTATTATCTTGTTAATCTACATATAAAAATATATGACATTATCACACCATGTGCAAGTCGTACCAAATCCCACTTTAGTGATCATAACCCTCTTATGTACCTTTACTGTTAAATAATCTCTACAATAAATCAGTTCAATCTCATCTAAATAAGTGTTTTGATAGAATAAGCTAGGTGTGTGGATGTGTGTGTGTGTGGGTGAGAGAGAGAGAGAGAGAGAGAGAGAGAGAGAGAGAGAGAGAGAGAGAGAGAACACTGCAAGATGGTGATATGAAGGAAAAGAATTAAGAAATACAAGTGGATGATAGAAGTTCAAGGGTGATAATAATTAATATAATACGAGAGGCAAATTGGTGCAAGTGGATGATTTAAAAATCAAGAGAAACAATTAAAAGAAAACCAAGTGGCCAATTAGATGAGGCTGTCTCGAAGCCAATGAATCTAAAGTCTTAATAGGTACGAGGACCATTTTTCATACATATCTTATAAACTATGGCCCATTATTCGATAAATCGTGGCAAACATAATATTATAGAATATAATTATATAGAATTTATCTATACTAGAAAAACTTTAGTCAAGAAGACTCCGAGGGTGACAAGTGTTGTAATAACCCATAATTTTAAGTTAAGTTTAAAATAAATATTTGATATTTAGTCGGAGCATTTAACTACTTAAGTTCAGAACTAAAGTTTAAAAAATTAATTATGAATAAATAAAAATATAAAAATATAATTTTAATAGATCGCTCGAGCGAACTGTCAATTTACAACAACTTTGAAAATAACATCTTTTGAAATTTTTGTGCATTCATAGCCATTATTATGAGTATTATTGGACAAATTAAACATTTCATTGGATTCCTTCGAAATGAAACGAAATCATCAGATTAATTGGGAGATTTGATGGCCATTAGGATTCGGATTGAATAGAAAATTTAAGACATTGATTTTAGAAAATAAATTGGGTATTGATGAAGGATTTTTCACCTTGGATCTATAAATAGAGCACAAATTTCAATACTTTTTACACGAATTTTTAAAATTCGGAGATTAGAGAGTGTATTATGAAGTTTTAGAAGATTTTCAAATAAGTTTTGAAGGTGTTTTTGAGGAGAGAAGCTTTGAAAGTGTTTTTGAGGAGAGAAAAAACTAGGTTGAGATTCTATCCAAATACCGTCAAATGCGTTCAATTTTTTCGCGTGTTTCTTCAAATTGATGTAGGATTTGTTACCTACCAATTTTAGGGCTTTCAATTTCGTTGTTATTACATGATTTTATGTTCTGTTAATGTTTCTATCGAATTTTAGTATTTTGTCCGTACAAAAATGTTCAGTTCTAAAATTTTCAAAATCTAAAAAAAGCGATAGCTCGCTCGCTTAAGTGAGGTTGATGTTCAGTTTTTAAAATTTTCGCAAAAAAATAAAATAAAATAATAGGTCACTTGAGCAAGCTGCAGAAATTTTCAATTTTAAAATTTAGACAAAAAGCTTGTTTTGGCCACTCGAGCGAGCTAGGGTCACTCGAGCGAGACCTATTGAAAAATAAAAAAGAATTTCAGCATATTTAACTTTCTGTTCGGGCCCACGGGCTATGTTTGTAGACTGTAATTTGTCCACCAGATGCATGTACACCTCGCATAAGTATACACACATTATAAATTTGAACAAGGGTCTCCGTGGAATCTCATGAGAATTGAAATACCATGCTATTATGTGTTGATACCTTGATGTGAAGTATGCATGATGATATGTAGAATATATATTATTGGACTTTTGTTAGTTATAGAAAACAACTGTAAAGAACTTGAAAATTAGAATCTGTGGTTATGTTCGGTATGGTTGTCGTGCTGCCTAATGTTGGGCGTTGTTTCGAAGATGCTAATGGGTAACTAGTCCCACGTGCATGTATATTACGGGTACGACCGTCATGCTACTCGATGTCGGTCGTCATCTCGAGGTGTGCTAAGGAGTAACCAATCCCATATGCAAGATTGTTTATCGGACGTTGTTCCGAGGTGTGTTAAGGGATAAATAGTCCCACATGTGTGCTCGCTTACTAGGTTCAAGCCCCGAGGTGTGTTAAGGGGTATCCAATTCCAAGTGCATGCTCCTACCTCGTGCCATATCGGGTATCGTCCCACTTAAACATGATAATGAAAATGGAAGTGAAAAAGAGCATAATTAACCCAATGTGTTTATTGTTTTACTTTACTTGATGTTAGCATCTATTGTCGTACTTGTCAACTATTTTATTATCAATTGTTGTATGTATGTACACCTTTGAGTTTGATTTTTTCTGGTAACCTGTCCTATTGAGTTTTATTACTTATCGGTGCAACTTCTCTGACCCTACCATTTCATGCCAAATGTAAAAGAGTAGATGGAAGAACTGATTGAAGAGGAGATGGAGGAACCGATTGCATCGGAGGAGCCGGAACTGCTAGAGGAGAGACCTTCACTTGACTGCCTTACCATTAAATTACTTTAATGTTTTAGTTTATTTAAAATTCAGTTGTAAACCCAGAAGAGTATTTTAGTCATTTCAGTTTCAAACTCAGTTTACCATAGTTGTTACAAGTTGTTTTATTTCACTTAATGAATAAGAGTTAGTTTTCTTTTAATAAATCATTTTGACAAATGAAATGATATTTAAAAGATAAAACAAAAAATTAACATATCGAAAGTCGGGACGTTACAAGTGTCATCGCCTAGACTTTCAAATTAAATTTATGCTTTACCTTTTCTTTAAATCCACTTGGTTCGAACAACCAGATAATTTAAAATTTAAAATACTCTACTTGTTGGTACATTCTATTATGAGCCAATTTCTGAATAGAGAAATAAAGTACTATTTTTTAAATTTTTCTTTCTTTAATTATGAAAACTCAAATTCAAACTTAAAATGACATGATGAAATATCTCTCATTTAACTTTACAAGTCCTAAGCATAGTGTGGAATTTGAAATCCTACTTTTTGACTTCTTGTTGAATTCTTGGCACACCATTCTCCTTGTTATAAAAGACTCACTCTACGTGAGTACCGATCGAGGTTTGATCTTTGCCAGACACTTCAATGTTTAAGTTAGATTCTATAGGGAGCAAAATCAACTTGAAAGCTAGATGGTGAAAGTTGCGCGTATCTGAGGGTGACGTGCCCATAGAGTATACAGAGAGAGAACCCCCAACGAACTGCTGGGAGCACTGATAAGAAATGTTGTACTGTGAACTGCAAATCATGGTGCTTCTGCCACATGCCCTTCGTCTGCGAATCGAGCATACATGTTTGCATGTCCTGTAATTACTTTGTCCCCACGTCTTCTCAAGCAACTGCCCGCAACGTGGGAGGCAATTCACCCATGGTCGTGCCGAGCATTGTGCCCTCGACGGTACGACCGAACACTAAGTTGTGAGACCCATGGCCCCAGATGATAAATATGCCAACTATAAAGGACATTCGGGCCACTCTAAAAATGTGCGCTCACTAGGACTCGAGGCACGCCAAACAGTCTTGTCAAACTTCACAGCCCATCACAAGTAGATTCACCCCTAGGCTTGACTTAGCTCAATTCCAACATAGATAGGCTAAACATGTAGTGGGGTCGTAGGCTTGCGTTGTGTATCAGGCCTATTACAATGGCCCCTCAATTTCTTTACTCGGCACTTGACTAATGAGAGGAATCGAATGAACACAAGCTGGAGGTTCATGTCGCATGCTGACATATGCAGTCCGCATGGCATTGTGTTATTGGTTGTACCATCTCGTATTTCAAGGAAACTGTTGGCAGCGAACGTGATTATCTTTTGAACTGTTGCTTCGCAGATTTTGCCACGTGTCGATCATCCAACGGTGGAAGCCGAACTATTTCGTCTTTCGACGCAACCATTTTGAAAGTCGCGCCGAAGTATAAAAAGAGGAAAATTTGGCTCTCTCTCTCTCTCTCTAAGCTGAAGCCCCCTGTCCTGCGCTTGCAGTCTTCTTAACTCGAACTCTTCTTGATTCAGTCCTTGCTCCAATTTGCCTACACATTCTAGGTATCGAATCTATCTCTTTATCCATTATAACTTGTAGATCTTGTTCTTTTCCAGTCATTTGCATGTATTTTATGCGATTTTGTGGATTTCTAGAAAAGCCTTTTGAGTTGATAAGAATGGGGTTGTCACATTCAATCAGCCCCAATAACTGATCAAGGATTTCTGTGTAAGAATAAGTATATTTATTTATACTTTTATTTTGAAAATTAATCATTGTGTAATTTTTTAAATTATTATATAAAATATGTAGCTATATATGTGTAGATATAGATAAATAGAGAAAATTATGAAAATATATGAAATATAACAAGTTTATGAATTTGTATTAAAAAGAATTCATGTAATATTTTTGTTCGTGTAAGATAGCGCGTATAACTTTATAACTTTAACCGCAACCCAACTAATTTTTGTCAATTAGAGCATCTACACTAATGGCTAGGTAAATTACCTAGTGAACATTCTATAATATCATTTTAGCTAGTTATTTTTAGGGTAAATTAAATCAGGATCCTATTTACTTTTACAATGTAGTATTTTATCCCATACACTTTTTTAACTTATGTTTTCATCCCAATTTTTTATGGTTCGACAAGTTTGCCCTTATTTTCGAGTGTTAGATTACCCTCTTATCCTTTTTTAATTTTGATCCTATATTCTGATTGGGTATATTTATAATTGTAATCATAAATATGGCTACAATTAGGGGTTTAAATAACGTAACGAGTGGTCTAATTATAGCCAAATTGTCGTTGAATTTTGTTCATGGATATGCATTCGATTATAGTAAATTTATGGCAAAATTTATCAAATTTTATCATAGTATCAATTCGCCGGATTTTTTTCAGATTGTAGTAATTTACTATGTTATGTAAGTTAAATTTTGGTAAATTGTATTGTATGTTCAAATTAACCATGGAATACAAATTTACCATAACAATCAAATATAGCATTACAAATTTGGAAAGATTTACCATTCAAAAACCAAATTGTGTAATGACATTCCTCATTTGCCTCGTATACATAACCGCGCAAGTTTACTTATCTGGTATTCAAATTCACCATGCTCTAAATTCAATAGATTTGGGTACTGAAATTTACCATCAACCTAATTATTTTTTATGAACCCGACACTAAAATTGATCACATCCATTGAATTTTACCATCAACATAATTAGTAGCATTCGGTCCACAAAAAATGCACAGAGACCATGAATATCATGTGTGAAATTTACCATCAACCTAACTACAATTATCACCCCTTCTATGAAATTTACCACTGCACACAAAGGAGTCTAACATCAACATCATATACTGAAATTTACCATCAAAATTAACTGACCAAAATTGAACATGAACCCCACACTGAAATTGACCACATCCATTGAATTTTACCATCAACATGATTAGTAGCATTCGGTCCACAAAAAATGCACAGAGACCATGAATATCATGTGGTAAAATTTACCATCAACCTAACTACAATTACCACCCCTTCTATGAAATTTACCACCGCACACAAAGGAGTCTAACATCAACATCATGTACTGAAATTTACCATCAAAATGTGATGCGAAAAAATTGTCAAAACATTGCATGGCATGTGTGATAATATATTACATCCTATTTTTCCAGTGATGTTCACTGTGGATTGGAAGAAGAAGGTATCTGGAAGAACGCCCATTGGGCATCCATTGTCCAAGACGACGGTATGCTCTCCCTTATACAATCCAGTCCTGTGAATACGCACCAAGGGTCGAACGTAGACGGCAGATCGGGACCCTAGATCGCCATTTGTCAGCAGGCTACTGCGATTTTGGAACCCTAGGACGGAGGCTGAAAACCCAGAACGCCAATACGTACCAACGGTCGGATGTTCGATCAAAACACAACCCAGTCCCGTCAATCGCACCAAAGTTCGGACGTCGCCGGCAACTCGAGACCCTACATCGCCGGTCTTCAGGATGCTGCCTCTGTAACGGGACCATAGGACGGAGAAGAAGAACGGACATGACAAAATATGAACTGTCGGACGGTATTTGGACAATAAAAGGAAGTTATTAAACAAATCCCTTAAAATAAGGACAAAAATACTGATTTTTTGCTCAATCCACTTTAAGGGCATTCCGAGTATTTTTTAAATTTTAGGATGAAAAAATAATTTTAAAAAGTGTATAGGATGAAATACTAGATTAGTCTTAGAGATAAGACTGAACATTAAGTACCTCTTTTTTTCTACAGTACTCTTTATTTTACTTATTATTTATTAAAACATGCATTCTTGATTTTTAAATTTTTTCCTAACATCAAACTAAGGAGGAGAGAGAATGGAAAATACCAAAAAAATAAAAATAAAAAATTATATTGCTCATCAATAGTGCCTATGCAAATTAAGATAGGCACTGTAACAAAGTATATTTTAGCTAGTGCGTTATTAAGACTGTTGGAGAATAATTTCATGATTTTAGCTCGTTTCTTACACATGCTCTTACTAATTTAGATTATAATATGCTATAAAATCGCATTCATACACTAACACATAACAAATATATATAAAATACAAACACACACACATAATGCGGGAGATCCACCCATAATGATAATGTATCTGTGCGGGAAGTGTATGTGCATTTACTTGCAAAACTTGTGGACCTACCATTTCCTTTTTCCCTTTCAGGATTAGGATTCGGTTCATTGCATGTACACCCCTCTCTCTCTCTCTCTCTCTCTCTCTCTCTAATAACGAGAAAATGTTGACCCCACCTTGACAGTGAATGATGACACCTATATACACCAGATGTATACATTGCATAAGTATCCGCCACACCTAGTTCTTCTCATTCTATGCTTTCTATCCTCTCTTTTTTTCCCTAGAATTAGGGTTTCTGATGACCTCTTCCTTTTCATTTCTCTGATGCTTTCGTCCTTTGAACTTCTACACGCTGCTTCCACCGTCTTCTTGTTCGTGGATCTGCTCTTTTTTGCTCTCCCTCGAGAGTTTTTGGGGCTTGAACGTTTCAGATTCGTCCTCTCTGGGGTTTTCCAACTATACCCATGTCGAAGCTCTTCGATTACCGTGGTAAGCCTCCGGTCTTCTTGTATTTTTGAGCATGAATTGCCTTTTGCCTTAGTTGTGTCATGTGATGTTAGTCCCTTCTGTATCAATTTTTCATTAGATGCGGGATTAGTTTTTTGTTTGGATCGATGTGGATTTCGTAAAGAAGTTTTTTGTATGCTGTTCAACAATCGTAGCTGATTTTTTGATTCAATCTTTTGGGAGCTTTATCATGATGGACTTGAAATGAATTGACTTTTGCCTTAATTGTGTCATGTGATGAACCTTGGTTTCGAGGTTCACTGATAAATCTGTGAAGTTGATAGCTAATATGATGATGTGTCATGAAAACTCTCATTTGTTGCTCAGGTTTTGTTAGTTTTCTGTGCTATTTTCTCTAAGAAGTGTAAATGCTGTGTTTTTTGAACTCTGTATGTTGTTTCTTTGCTGCTTCCTAGGTACCTACTAATCCAAATGTGGGAAAATGTTTTGATATTATTGTGAGATTAAGAGATTTTATTAATGTGGACAAATTTGAGGGGTTTGAACTTCTATGCTGTGTTTTGATCATGAATTTATTACAAGTCAAAGGGGAAAAACGAATCAATATTTTTTTGGTTTCCCTCTCGTTTTTCCTTTCCCCTATTGACTCCCGTAACTCCATTATTCAGACACAGCCTCAATATTCCCCATAGAAATTTATGAGAGATTTATTCTGCTGAGTTCTGGCCTTCTGGGTGAATATGATTATCAGTCTGGAAAACAGATCAATACGTCAATTGAGATGCCTGTCGTCTGCGGCTATAGTGAAAATCTATTTAGCATGCCTTGGATCTAAAACATAAAGCCTAATTTTCATAGTGGGAAGTATGATTTCATTAAGTTTGTTGAGTTTACACTGAACTCATTTGCTAAATTGTTTTCCTTGTATATTGGTTTCCAGGAGATGTCACTTTTTGCCCTGGTGGGTCACTTTACCCCAATCCAAAGGAATCAAGTCCCTTTCTGTCCCTTGGTCATCAACTGGACCTCTATTTTCCTCCTCAAAAGAGGTCTCGCATCGACGCCCCTTTTTCATTTGGTGGAAGAAAAATCTTTGAGGAGCAGCAGGCAGCCTCCATTGAAGTCCTCTCTGATGAATGCCTCTTTGAGGTCTTCAGACGTTTACCTGGAGGAGAAGAGAGAAGCAGTTGCGCTTGTGTTTCCAAGCACTGGCTTATGCTTTTAAGCAGCATCCGGAAGGACGAAATATGCACCAAAAAGGCAACCACATCTTTGGAGAAGACCGAGGGAAAATCAATTTCTAGTAAACCAGATGAGCTTCTCGTTTGTAAGAAGAAGGGTGATCTTGTTGGTATGAATGGTGACGAAGTTCAACATAAAGAGACTGATGGATATCTTTCTAGGTGCCTTGAAGGGAAGAAAGCTACAGATGTAGGACTTGCATCCATTGCTGTTGCAACTGGTCATGACAGTGGATTAGAAAAGCTCTCTATCCGAGGAAGTCATTCTACTCGTGGCATCACAACTCTTGGTTTTCGGGCAATTGGACGTTGCTGCCCTTCGTTAAGGGTACTTTCTCTGTGGAATGTGTCGTCCATAGGAGATGAATGCTTATACGAGATTGCTAATGGTTGTGTGTCTTTGGGAAAACTTGACCTACGCCAGTGCCCAGCTATTACCGACAACGGTTTATTGGCCATTGCGAAGAAATGTCCCAATCTGATGTCTCTGACGATAGAGTCTTGTTCAAACATTGGGGATGGAAGTTTGCAAGCTCTTGGGAGTTTCTGCCCCAACTTGACATCCGTTTCAATAAAGAACTGCCCACTTGTTGGAGACAAAGGAGTTGCAAGTCTCTTGTCATCAACCGGCTGTTCGCTGACGAATTTGAAGCTTCAGGTTTTGAACATCAGCGATATGTCTCTTGCTGTCATTGGACACTATGGAAAGGCACTGACCGATCTAGTTTTCAATGGCCTTGAGAATGTAAGCGAGAGGGGTTTCTGGGTCATGGGCAAAGGTCAGGGTTTGCAAAATTTGAGGTCCTTTACAGTTGCTTCTTGCCAAGGAGTTACTGACTTAGGGATTGAGGCTGTGGGTGAAGGTTGCCCAAATCTAAAGCACTTTTGCCTTCGCAAAGGTGGAAGGTTTTCGGACAATGGCTTGGTTTCTATTGCCAAATCTGCAATATCACTTGAGAGCCTTCAATTGGAGGAATGCCATCATGTTAAAGGATATGGGTTTGCTGATCTTCTAAATGAAGGAAAATTGAAGGCTCTTGCTCTGGCTAATTGTTTGGGCTTTAAGGACTTGGCCTTTGGATTCCACTTACCAGTATGTTGCACTTCTCTTCGGTCCTTATCGATCCGTAATTGCCCTGGGTTTGGCAATTGTAGCTTGGATATGTTTGGTAGTTTGTGCCCCCGTTTGCAGCATTTGGAACTCAATGGGCTTCAAGGAATAACAGACGAGGCTCTTTTCCCACTTATTGTGAACTGCAAGGCTGGTCTTTCAAAGGTGAATCTAGGCAACTGTGTTAACTTAACAGACAAGGTTGTTTCTGCAATTACCAAGTTGCATGGTTTCAGTCTTGAACAACTGACACTCTATGGTTGCAAGAAAGTCACCGACGCCAGCTTAGTAGCGATTGCAGAAAATTGCTTGTTTTTAAGCGAACTTGATGTTTCCAAGTGTGAAATTACGGATTGTGGCATTGCAGCCTTGGCTTCTGCACTTCAGCTCAATTTGCAGATCCTTTCTCTCTCTGGCTGCTCTTCCCTATCAGAAAAGAGCTTGGCTTATTTGATGGAGTTGGGTCGGACACTTGTGGGGTTGAACATCCAGCAGTGCAATGCAGTAAGCAGCAGAATGGTGGACTTTCTCGTGGAGCACCTGTGGCGCTGTGATATCATTTGCTGAGGAGAAATTTGACTAAAAATGCCCTTTCTTGACGTATCAGGGAAGTTCCTAGCTAGTTTTATCCTTGTTGGTAGCAGCACTTCTAGTTTTTGGGTCCATAAGTGGTGGGTCTTGTTTTAGTCCAGCAACCTAGTTCCTTTTTTTCCAGGTAATATGGCCTATTACTCTTTTTTTTGCAGCTTACCTTACACTTGGTAGCTGTTGGAAGGATTTTGGCTCCCTAAACATGGGTACCCACAATCTTCATGGCCGTATTCCCTGATTCTTCAGGTCTGGGTTCTGGGTCTAGAAATTATTTTCCGTTTTCGTTTTCTGTTGGTGTTGGCTTCTACTCTTCTAGCATAGCCATGCATCGTGCTTAAGCTAAGCTTTTTATCAGCTTTCTGTTTTTGCAACTCTGTTTTCTTTAGTCTGTCCACTTTAAGTTTTACAGAGTCTTTCACGTCGTCGAAACCCTTGTGTTCTTCGAGTGATGGTTAGGTCTCTGTTTTCCTTTTCTTAAGGGTGGGTCAAGATTACCTTCTTAATCTGTTTGCTTCCGGTTGCTTTTTGACAGTTCAGATTTTTTGGCCTCGCGTTCTTTGGCTTTGGCTGTGACAATCCCTTTCCTTTTTGGCATGGGGTGTTTTTTTTTTTCCAAGCCCTAGTTTTTGTAGGCTTCCCCTGTTGGTGAACTGTATTCTGCAACCTGTATGAACCGAATTTCGTCTTTGTAAGTGTGTGCTGTTTTTGTGATGATATTGAATAAAAAGATTGCTACCTTTCTGTTACAATGGGATGTGAGTTCTGCTGTTACTAATCTGTTTCAGCTTCTTGTGCTTGATTTCTTATGTAACTTAAAAATCTTCACCACTTTAACACCATCTACCACCAACCATCTCTTACAAAATCAAAAGGTACCAACTTCCCTAGACTTCATCTAAAAATTCTTGCTTTCCCCAGCCAGGAATTAGGATCCTGCTAGGGGTGAAACTATAAATTGGAAAATCAGATCGGACCGGCAAACTAAACTAACTAACGATTTGGTCCAGTTTTTACTCAGTTAGTTCGGTCAGGTTCGATTTGTGTTTTTCCAAAATTTTCGGTTCGGTTTTTTGTTTTTAATCCTTAACCCCCAGACAGAACCGATCCAAACCGGACTGGATCGTTTCAGTTTATTTAAATCTTATGAAATTGGTTCCTTAAAATCAGTTTATTAACAGTGATTGAGTCATTATAATTGGGCCATTACAATAGATTTATTGATAGTACTTAAAAAGATAGGCCATGTAGGTCTACGGACACGGGGGCCCTGTAGTGAGCTCCTCACTACATGCGTGTAGTGAGCAAATCCAACCGTCCATTTCGGCAACGGACGGTTTAGATTCAAATCAGTATTTATTAATTATTTTTACAAATAAATATTAATTTGAATCTGAACCGTCCGTTGCCAAAATGGACGGCCGGATCTGCTCACTACACGTATGTAGTGAGGGGGCTCACTACGGTCTACTAGGTACTTGATTATTGATTATTTTTGTTTTTATTTGAAATTTTTTTGTCTTTCATCAATTTCTTGTGAATTATAAGTTCGTTTCGACAAGAGGTTTTAGAAAAATTATAAATAATGGACAAAATTTGAAAAAAATTCAAAAAAACCAAAAATAATCCAAAAACATGATTTTTGTGCGCTTATTCGTCGTCTTTAGCGATTTTTTTTAATTTTTGAACATAATTTTATATTTTTTAAATTCGTCTCATCAAGCCGGACCAATAATCTATAAAAAAAATTGAGGCCAAAACAACAAATGCAAAATAAATTGGAATAGAGACAACTTGCTTATTTTTAAGCAATTTAGGCCAAATGAAGATCAATTCAATCTAGCTTCTTCCTCGGAAATTCACCCAATATTTCATGCCTCTCTGCTAAAAAATAAGTTGGATTGGTTGGTTGGTGTTAGCTCGGAGGACTTGTACAGTTTTCTTATAGAAGGGTGGAATAGGGAGTTATGCAGTGTTCATGAAATACTGTCGTCGGTATTTCAAATTCTCTCTTCAGCACACATTTGTGTAAAATCTTTACTGATACAATCTGTAATGAAAAAAAATAAAGTCGGAGCATGACGTTACGATACGAAAAACGAGTCACGAATGAATATTGAAGATGTAATATCTGCCACTCATGTTCCATTGATTTCAACAAAGATTCCTCTTCTCTTTCTCTAGCACAAGTTCCATCTCCATTTATTATCACATGGATCTATGGATTTGCCAGAAAATGCGTATTTGAGATATGAAT
This sequence comes from Arctostaphylos glauca, assembly GCA_019985065.2. Lineage (NCBI taxonomy): Eukaryota > Viridiplantae > Streptophyta > Magnoliopsida > Ericales > Ericaceae > Arctostaphylos > Arctostaphylos glauca. Next base: position 6,012,112 of record JAHSPW020000010.1, read on the forward strand.
CATATGATAGGATTCCAATACAATAGGGATGCTATAATTGGGATTCGGAACCCTTTGCCATCATGTCTAAGAAATCATTAGGAAGTCTTTTAGGTGCACAAATTAAAGAACTCGGGGGATTTGTTGTACATTGAGCACAACATAACGTGTTGAGCGTCAAAATAATGTCGTTTTGGTGTACAAAACACTGATCGAATAGTTAAGCACTGATCGAAGAACTTTCGAACAGTATCTTGCCCCTGATCCACATTCCCAAATTAAAGAAGAACTATCGACTTCATGGGGTGCCATTGCTCTGGGTCCTAAAAGAATCTAAAAAATAGAGCCCCCAAACATTTGGGCCTATTTGGTATATTAGGTCTAATTTTTTTAAGTTTAAGTTTGTCTCCACATAAAATAAGCCCAACTTCTTAAGGGTTCAAACAAGTTTTGTGACACTATTGCAATAACTAAGAAGTCAAGACCTATTTGTTTACATTTCAAGATGTTTTGATAGCCAGAATATCAAGAAAAAAGAATATTGACAATAATGTAAAGGGGATTATAGTCTAATAAGTCTATTATTCGTGAAAATCTATTTGAGTATACAATTTATTATGTGTTTTTCGTTTGTTTACAAAATTCAGGAAGTCTAGTTTGTCAATGGTATCAAAATATTTTGGATTATTGGTAATTTGTGTACCGAGTGACAAAAGGAATTCATACCATCAACAAGCGCTGAGGCTTCTCTTTTCTATCATATCTAATCTTCATCTTCATCTTCATCTTCATCTTCATCGAGTAAGTTTTTTTATATGTATATTTAAATGATTGTTTTATGAATGCATGTGTTGCATAGCAAATATTATTGACTATACCTATTACAATTGCATTTGGAGAAAGAAGTTTTTCAAAATTAAAATTGATCAAAATTGATCTGCGGTTAATCATGTCTCAAGAAAGATTAAATAGATTAGCTATACTGTCCATTAAGAATGATTTGGTAAAAAAGTTTACATATAAGAACTTAACTAATTTTTTGCAGCTAAACTAAGCAGAGTAATATTCGAATGATATATTTTGAATTATTAAATTTATTTTTGAGTAGTTATATATTTACAATTTTTTGTGATGGTAATGTCTTTGTAAATATTTTATGAAGACTTTTTGTTGTACATATTTTGCAAGTAAAATATATAAAAGGGCCTAAATTGAAGAGTTCGCTTTGAGCCCCTGAAATCTTAGGGCCGGCACTGCAGCCAATCGCGTCTTTTCAACGTCCTATAGTTGCACCAAATAGTTGTTTGGTTTAGTCTGAACCAGTGCATATTCACATCTATTCTCTTCTATAAATTCGTAGTCCATCGTCCATTTCTTGTACACTCGAAAATTTACAACCTTTCAATGTCCAAACTCTAACCAAATTTCTCCCCTTCTTAGTCGATTTTTTTTCCAAATTTTGTTTGAGAGTAGAAACACTACATGATCTATTGTACACACACATTATCGTGTTTCTTCTGTGTGGGATGGTCATTGTATCTTGAGAGGAAGACATTTAGTAATTGCAAGCATCCGACGAGAGAGAATTATGTCTTAAAGACATAGCGCTAACATTGGCCTCGACCACAAATTAATTTTCTTATTTTAGATTCTGATTCTGATTCTACAACATTTCATTTTGGACATTTTGTAAGTATATTTCTTTAATTCTGCTTTAGTGACAAATAAGATTATCTGTTTAATTTTTTGTTAATATTTCTTGTTTCTGCTTTAGCGATAAATTAAGTTATTTACTACAAATTTGTTATTACAAAAATTAATTGTTCTACTATTTTTGCACTATTTACTCTGACAAATACAATAGACACCGAAATAGAGTTGAATAAAATGCAATAGGAAAGATCATTGTCATTTTTTTATTTGTTAATTACGTAGAACTCTCTAAATCTATATTTGGGTATCACTTTACCCTCTTCATCTTCTAATTGTCCCAATATACCCTCTTAATTTTTAATTTATATCAATCGACTAACAACATTAACAGAGTTGAGTATTTTACCATACTGACCCTCACTTTAGAGGGCCTAAAAACCCCCAAATCAATGTATCGATCACTCAGTCACCACTAACCCTAAATTATTCATTGTCGAGAAGGCAATGGAGAAGACGAATTGAGAATCATGATGACGTTACAGATTTGATCCTGGAGATATCTGAGACACTGGCGTGGAAGACTGGAATCGGTGAGTAAAAACAACAGGTATTCACCCCATACCCCTTTCACAATTTATGTTCAAGGGTTTTTGTTAAGTGCGTGGGAGTGTGAACATTTATGCTAAAAGTCTGATTTTTTGAACACTTTAAAGTGTATGGTCCCCTGGTTAGCATTTAAATATTATTCTGTGCATGTCCCTACATGTTATGAAAAGATAAATTCTTCCATTCTTTATCGCGCACATCCCCTTCCTTTTTTAATTCTTTATTCTTCTTTGTCGATTTTCTAGGGCAAATAAAATGGTTGATTCAAGGTGTGTGTTTAAGATCCACTGTGGGGGTAAATTTGTCAATTTCTTTAAGGAGGAGTATGTAGGTGGAGACCTAACCACTAGTGTAGTAGATGTGGATTTAATGTCGTACTTTAAGATTAGAAATTATTGAGGAAATAGGATGCCCTAGAGACTGTCATTTACCACAAATTCTCCAACTATGATATGGAGTCTGGTTTAATGATTTTGACTGGTGATATAGATGTAATTGAAATGTTTGATCATAACAAGGGTAGGCCTACATATGAGCAGGGGATGACCATCATAAAGGGTGGAACTGCAAAAGGACATATAAGCAGGGGAGGTCCTTTACTGTAGACTGGACAACTTGAGGTACCTAATGCACCCTACACATGTGTAATCTACAATGTAGTTGCTTTCTAATGACTTCTCAATACAAAATGGAACTGTAAGAGGACATATGGGCAGTGGATGAACCAGGGGTGGACCAAGAACTAAGGGTTGACCAAGAACTAAGGGTGGACACACTAGTGCAATAGGCAGGCCTGAATTATTTGGAAAACAAGTTTTAGTGGTTGGAACACAGCCGACCAGTGGTGGACAACCTGCTGTTGTGAGGAGAAATAGTGGACAAATGAACAAATTTCAAAAGATTGGCCCAAGCCAAGAGTCATCAGTACCCTGACGTATGAGATAACTAACTGAGATGGAATAATGAAATAATGTCACTGACTTTGTTTAAATAGTAAGAACCTTGTGTAGTTGTTTTGTTAAATCCTTATTGGAATGGTAACTCCTTAATGTAACTATATTTGTTGGAATGGTAATTCCTTAATGTAACTATATTTGTTGGAATGGTAATTCCTTAATGTAATTGTATGTGTTGGAAAGGTAATATGGTTTGTTGGAATGATAATTTCTTACTGTGTTTTGGTAAATTCTTGTTTGAATGGTAATATGTTTTAATAAATCCAAATGGTTTGCTAGTAGTGTTTCACTAGTATGTTGGAATGGTTTGCCAAATAGTATGTTAGAATGGTTTGTCAAATGCCATGTGTTATACTGCTATACACTTGGCCAAATGGTTTGGTGGTAGTGTGCAAACTGATATGTTGGAATGTTATGCCAAATGCAATTTATTATGCTATCGCACATTAGCCAAATGGTTTGTTGGTAGTGTTTCATAAGTTTGAAAGGATGGTTTGCCAGATGGTTTAATTTGCCAAAATTGTTTGCCAAATGCAGTGTGCTACGCTACCACAAGATTTATCCAAATGAATTAGTCATTCAAAAGTATTGCTGGTGACACATGAATTGAGGTTTCACTGGTGTTACATGTATTCGAATTTACCATTCATAAGTACGATCCACTATGGCTTGTAACTTGGTTACACAAGTATGCTGCAATGGCCATCCATAGATTCTACCACATAACTTAGTTACACAAAATGGTGTCTAATGGTTTGTCATGATGCAAATGGTGTCTAATGGCCTATCACATAGTTTGATAGTGTTCTACAAATAGATTGCCAAATGGTCTTCAACTTAAACAACCCAAGATCACCGATATGGTCTGCAAACTTATACATTATATATTCATTACGCAACATCCAAAATAGGATTACATATTCAGAACGTTAAACCAAAACCCAATGGCAATTACAAAAGCAAAGACTGAGCTACGTTGGAGCTTGACTTCCTTGACTTTAGATGCTCGTAACAACCTTCTCGGTTCCTCCTTCTTTTTCGACAATTCCTCAATTCTCTCTCTCTGCCAAACGACTCGAAATCATTCTTCATTCCTCCGTTCCAACACTTCATTCTCGTTTTTGGCCACTTATAATTTTCTAACAACGTGCTTGCCGAACTCCAGTCCCCAAGAGCAAGCTGGTAGATCATACCAAGCGAAATATGAACAATCACCCTACCAAACACAATCAAAACATCTCATACTCTGAAAATTTTAAATTAAAATGTGTTACCATAATAATAACCTTACCTTCTAATTAAACAGCTGAAGAATCTCCTCCCTGTGTTCTCAATAGTGTGGGATGTTTGGATTGGAGCCCAAATCCCACACGCACAATGCCCAAGTTCGCTTGGACTTAGAGATGGTTTGATTCCAAACCTGCATTCGGAGGAGCAACTGTTGATCTTTTCTTGGGGTGTGGAAGAGAGAAGAGGTTCAAGCATTCGAAAGACAACTGATAGGGCGGAAAACAAACCTTAATCGCAGAGAGAACACTGGAAAGGAAAGAAAAGACCAATAGAGGGGTAAAATAGAAAATATGAGCTCAAATGCGGCTCACGTGCATACTTAATGTGTTTTTTTTTTTTTTATGTAACCGAGTCACAACGGCATGATTTGATCGATACAAATTGAAAGTTAAGGGATTATATTGGGACAATTAGAAGATAAAGGAGATAAAGTGATATTCATGTATAGATTAAGGAAGTTTTGTGTAATTAACTCCCTTTTTATTTAGTTGTGCATAAAAATAAAGGAATTAAATTACGCCTTGAATGTGATATTTTAATCTTATTTTTTATTAGAGGAGTGCGAAAAGAAAAGAAAGAAGATACTTCAATTTTTTTTCATAGGTGTGAAATTTACATAACCGTATTTTATATGGATTATTAAATTTGATCATGCCAATAATCAATAAAAAATAGAATAAAATTATTATTCCTTTATTTGAGTAAATAATGATTCAATTGGGAATTAGCATTCTTTTGAGTTTTAATGAACCAACATGATCATGCCAATAATCAATAAAAAATAGAATAAAATTATTATTCCTTTATTTGAGTAAATAATGATTCAATTGGGAATTAGCATTCTTTTGAGTTTTAATGAACCAACATGAAAATTAAAAATTTTCAAGCTAATTATTTTATTCAAACGTAATTATATCCAATCAAACATAACCTTACATCCAACTAAAAGTAATTACCATTAGGAATGCCAATTCCGTCGCTTCGCTCTAATCCGATTCGTTCTCCGATCTGTTCAAATTGGAAATTTGGAAAGTTTTTTTGAGAACAGATTGGATTTGCAAATGAAAGTAAAAAAAATGGAGAACATGTCGGAGGTGGGGCTTGGTACCTCCGCCTTATTCCCTACTCTATTTTAAATAATTATTATTTTACTTTCTAATCCTTTTATTTATAACTATTTATAATATTTTCTAAAACTTCTTTAATTTTTTTTTCCTAATCAGTGTAAAATTGTCAATGTGTAGATATATGTGTGTGTGTATTAGTTTATTGCCAATATATAGATGTATATCAGTTTATGTATAGATGTATATACATATATAAAATTGAGACTATATATGTATATAAATGTATATACGATCCCATATAGTTAAAGTTCAATTTGTCTTGAAATGGTTAGTCTAGAATATAGCCTAGAAAATTTTAATTTGTCTTGATAAATGAATTTTTTTTATTTAAAAAAAATAAAGCGGGCAGGGCGGGGCGGGAATCCCCAATCCCCGTTCGAGGCGGGAATAGATTGTTGGGTTCATTCTTTGAACGGGAAACGGGGCGGGGATGGAGATAGAGTTTAAATTCGGAAATCAGAGATGGAACTGGGCAAGTTTAGCTCCGATCTGCCCATTGCCATCCCTAATTAATATTAATTTCTCTTAAGATTTCTAACAAATCTAGAAATTTTTCTTGAAATTCTGACAAATACACTGACCACTCTTTACAAATTTTTTAGCACATTCCCTTCTCCCATTAACTTCTACAAAAACTGTTATTAATTTTAATTAATAAACGATTAAAATATCTCTCTTTAATTTTTGTTTATCTCTGTGTTTCGTGCATATATATTTTTTACCCCTCCCTCCCTCTTTATCTCTCTTATATTTTGATAATTACTTTTCCTTAACAAAATTATATTTATCGTTAAATGAACCAATTCAACAGATTTCTTCTTTCTAATTTCTATTAAGTTTTAACTATAAATCATGATGTCATCTTTTAGAGTGTTATATATCAGAAATAGCATTTCATTAACCCCTATGCCTATAAAAATAAAAATTAAACCATTAACCCCACAAATGTTTTAATTAAAAAATTTCAATATAATTTTATATTTAAATGATACATAATGTCTAGTCTTTTTAAAACTTATTATTAACAAAAAATTACAAAAAATTGATCAAAGTCAACATTAAAATTTTAATAAGAAAAATGAGACGTTACAAGAAAAAGGTAAGATATATTCGTTTTGTCTCTACACTTATATTATAAATAAGTACAATAAATTAATAATGTATATGTATCCCCCATGATAAAATATATACATCCAAATATATAAATTTAAAAATATTTATTTTAATTAAAAATTTAATACAAAAATAATTACACAAAATCAATCAAAATCAATATTTCAAGATCTAACAAAAAGAATATTGTGTTACAAGTAAATTACATTAACTCTCTTTTTTAACAATCTCTAAAGGTTTTTTTTTTTTATATATGATAAGCTAGGATGCATATTTATTTTATATTAAAAAAGGCAAAAAAATAACGAAATTTATTAAGTAATAATAATTAATTTTTTATAAAACTAAATAATAATTACTAAAACATAAGATGCCTAATTAATTTTATAAAGTTCACTAATATAATCCAAATTTAATTTAATTTCAAGATTTATAACTCCAACAAAAAAATTGAAACATTAAAAAAATACGTTAAATCACATGACAATTTTTTGAAGGGATACACTAAAAATATGTGTGTACTTCTATGAGGTAAAATACATATTGAAAACGCAAACATAACAAGATACATCAAGTGATATATACAACTCAGGTGTCTGATCAACTTAGCTGTCTGCAAAGTCTGAGAGGACTTAACTTTTCGAGAACATTCCTTAAGACTACATTGTTCGATTGTATACCGTTCCAACCTTGTTTGATTATATTCCTAAGATCACTACGTCTGATCAACTTAGCTGTCTGCAAAGTCTGAGAGGACTTAACTTTTCGAGAACATTCCTTAAGACTACATTGTTCGATTGTATACCGTTCCAACCTTGTTTGATTATATTCCTAAGATCACTACATATGGTCAAATCTCATGTAACGGTTCTCCGTCTCAATCTAATAATGGATAAAGATCATAAAGTCTATTTTGGTGTCGTTCCTATCTTCAAGAAATTACCCAGATACCACATGATACAGAGGCTCCAATCTTATATATAACCTAAGACAACTCTATAGTACGAAAACTTTGTTATTCTGGTTTCTTGAGATTTCCTTATCATCTTCTTCACTACAAGCTGTGACTTAGGCATCGAAGGGGTGTTTGCAAAGCACCACACTGGTGTCAAGTGTTTTGCAAGTTCAGGCGAGTGGGTGGTGTTCCAATCCGCTCCATCAACTATAATGATGGCTTTTTTGAAAGTAAGCTAGAAAATAAAAGGGAAGTGAGTTGACACTTTCAACTCCATAACTTCCTTCTCAAGAGAAAAAATAATAATTCCGTAACTTCCTTGACAAATATAGGAAACAGTCTAAAGGAGCAAGATATTATGAACAATGTCATTAAGACAAAAATCGGTGGTTTATGCACCAAAAGTGGGATAAATTTCTCGGTACCGAGTACCCGTACAAATTTGCAATGAAAACCAAAATAAAAAGTGTAACCTTATTTTGAAGCTCAATCATACAATCCCTCTTGTTCCCACACATCAACGAGAAATTCCACCATTTCCTGTGAATTCAAATGCAGTCACCAACGAAAACATAGCTATTAGCTTGCACACAAACAAACTACAACCACCCTATATAAAAGTCAGTGAGTATTACAAATGAGGCTTACCGGGAGAGGGATGGGCTGGGGAAAAGGTTTATTGGTCCCAAGTAAACTCTCGTAAGTTGCATTTGAACTGCAAAAGATAACAGCAAATCACGTGAAGATATAGATACCAGTGCTGGTCAAAGCTGTGATAGTACAAAACATAATTGCAGCCTTCTCACTCAACCAAATGGCATTGCAATAGACTTTCAGGTCCCATATAAGGCCTTGTCCACATATGAAAAAAAAGTAGAGAAGCTTACGGCTACATTTTTATCCTGAATTTATCGGCTGCTTGGGGGAGAGAAGGGAAACAAGCAAAGAAAACTTTAGGTAGATTCAGACACAAGTTTACCTTTGTCTACTTCATTATCTTCTTATGTTTTCCTTTTCTTGTAAATTCCTCAACAAATGTATATTGCACAACACAATCACAACCTTATGATGCCATATATATGGCAAGTTTATACGCTCTTATTATTATTATTTTTTTATGATGAGTAATCCCTTACCAGAAACGCCGGGTTTATGTACACCCTGTCGCACTCAAAGACCAGGCAAAGCCAAAATGCATGGGAACCATAATTACCTTGTGCAGTTGCCCCAAGATATTAAGAGGATTTAGAACAGGACCCACACTTCTTCAGGTATGGTTCTATACCTGTGCATCTACAGCTTGGGTTGACAAGTTTGTACTCCACACATAATTAATTAAACCTAAGATAACAAAGTGAAACACCTTAATCTGGGTTCCCGGACTTGTTTGCTTGTCTGAGACATCTTATTTCCAGCCCATTGCTGCCTTGTTTGATTCCAAAGAAGAAGACCTGCATGAACAACGAACTAAGTTAAGGTAGTTTGATTTTCCATAGGACGTCACATTTTTCCTTTTTATCAAGCAAATACTGAACAGCTAAGGTAGTTTGATCACATACTACCTTGACCAGAAGAGAAGTCTAAAACAAGCAGTAATGTTAGTGTCGACTCAAATGTTAGGGAGAAGCAATTGACATGGGACTATGGAATGCTTTGTTAACAAACATTATGAACTGGTCTTAAACTCACAGGCCAACCACGCTTCGCATCTGTGGTGTTCATGCCCGAAAGACTGGAAAACAAGGCTTAATTTGGTTTAACAAAAGGCATAACTGACACGGCTATGAAACGACTTAATTGCACATTAAATTATAGGACTATGGATCAGGGCATTCTCAAAACTTGATGGAATGTCCAAAGTCTAATTGCAAAAAGTCGTGGTTCCAGGCATACTTCTATCTGGAGATTCTAAAGAACAACCACAAGCCTAAATAAAGCTTCACAATCAACTAGTTCCCAGTTTTGGGGACTGAAAGATATCTTAAAAGATGAGAAAGGTGACTTATCAGAAACAATGTCTAAGCAACTCTTCATTGATACAAGGGAACAAAAAACCAACCATTCTGGAAAGAAGTAAACAACATGAAAAGTTATTGGTTTGAACTTGCCGTGATTTACAAACTCAGTAGGATTACTACTGCTTCCAACACTGCCGTGGGGATCTAAGGGGGGATTTGATGTGCTTATGGATGAGACACTTCTCTGGGACTGAACCGCACTATTGTCCACCTCAAAGGTGCTGCTGCTCCAAAAATCCTCTGCCATGCTTGGTTTCTTGACTGTTTGGCCTTGAATTCTCAGTCCCTTGGATGGCTCATCGACAGCAATTATCAGTGGGGGCTTTGTACAACATCCAAGACAACCTCTGCTCTGTTGCAAATCAGGTTTATAACCATACAAAAGATTAGTAACCACACAACTTGCAACGCATAAAACAAAAAATATAATAAGAAGTAGATCTAGAATCTTTTAACTGGTATAAAACCTATGATTCCTCTCTCAAACATAAGCCAACTAAACAAAATAAATAAAAGAAAACAATACGTTCACATATTAGATACTTTAGTGGTGTTTTTTTAAAGATAATTAGCATCAGTGCATCGTACAATAAACTGGGCCAAGTTATTTTTTTTTATTTACAGCACCAATCACAATTAAGTCCCGTCCGAAGGAAACTGTATCCAGTCATTTAAATAAATTTTAACCAAGACAAACAGAAACTCCGCTACCCAGTTCCTGCTTACAAACGGGAATCTGATGACATTCACTAAGCAGATCAGTCACGCTTTTTGTAGAAATTCACAAAAAATCAACTTATAAATGGAGATATATGATCCAAATTCTCCAGCTTCCAAGGCAATGGAAAATGATAAAGCAAAATAACTCTACAAGTCCTAGAAGGACCAGCTACAAATACTGACAAAAATGAAGATCAATATATCATCAACGAAAGACGACTGGTTTACAAATTCAATACAAAACATATGAACAGCATTAATTTGAACATCGATATAATAAAAAGTAATGAAGCTAAGTATTCCAGCTTTAAACTAATTGAATGTTCAGATGATGACAAAAAAATTGGCTCACATAACACACATGGAGCCATAGACACATGCTAAAGATTAAATCACCAAACTATTAGTCAATTTGGATAGAAAATGGGAATCACACCAAGCGCAAAAATATAAAAGCAAAGAAACTATAGTAATGTAATTAAGCTAATAGAGTGCACAGCATCCAACAGAACTCATATTTGTTTGCCCCAATGAATGGTATTTGTAACAGTCAAACTCACAGCGGCAACAAGAATGTGCTCGCCATGGGTTTTAAGGACATTAGCTTTAATTAGCTACACTCAACTCAAGCAAGATGACTGGTTTACAAACTCAATACAAAACATATGAACTGTATTAACTTTTTAATATCGATATAATAAAAAGTAATGAAGCTAAGTATTCCAGCTTTAAACTAATTGAATGTTCAGATGATGACAAAAAAATTAGATCACATAACGCACATGGAGCCATAGACACATGCTGAAGATTAAATCACCACACTATTAGTCAATTTGGATAGAAAATGGGAATCACACCAAGCGCAAAAATATAAAAGAAAAGAAACTATAGCAATGTAATTAAGCTAATAGAGTTCCCAGCATCCAACAGAATTCTTATTTGTTTGCCCCACTGGATGGTATTTGTAAGAGTCAAACTCACAGCGGCAACAAGAATGTGTTCACCAGGGGTTTTAAGGACATTAGCTTATGATTAGCTACACTCAACTCAAGCAAGATGTCATCCACGGTCCGTACGGGTAAAGCCCAAAGAAAAGACCATAGATAAATAATTATATAAGCAGTAAAGCTGTATATGTAATACTGAAAGGCGGTGCACAAAGCGTATGGAGAGAAGATGTACAAGCTCTGAAAGCACTTTTCCAAAATACTAGACACAATTTGTTCAGACATCAATAAGTTATCCAGAACTCCTCCCAACACCCATCAATTTCGCATAACAGTTTGTTGTTCATAGTCTACCATTTAACCAGATGCCTTATTGTTACACTTAACGTCCCCTATATGTGCCAAAAATTTCCTCCATCTTTCGCACCCACAAGGTGTCGTGGGTGCTCTAATGAGGAAATAATAAGAAATGGAACACATACAATCTTCCAACGAGAAACACTAACATTACAGAAAGAGAAACACTAAAAATGCTTCTGATCATGTTCAAAAACTAATTTACTCAAAATTCGGATAACCACATCATAACTTCCCATTCAACAGCGATCACTTTATGCACAGGAAATTAGATACTATCCTTTCCATATTACAGCAAGGGGAGAGAAGCAATTTTCTGCTTCAAACTATAATCAGTTGGCAAATAATAGCTGACAGGTAGAAAGGGTTACAACTCCAATAAACACCACGTTTTTAAGAAAATTATAGGAAAGCAATCGCAAAATGTTCTGCAACATATGTTCTGCCACACCATGACAACTTATTTGCATATTTAAAAACACAATCATTTCTTTGGGAAATGCTAAACAGACAATCACTGTGCCTCTTCCTTCGGTTGTAGAAATAAGTATTCCTTTCCGACAATTTCCCTAATTAACAGCAACACTACGATCAGAATCCTGGGAATTTTCTGATCCCACTAAGCACAAAACCTATGAAGAACACAAAAAACACAAAGCAAACAAAAGTATCTTACACCAAAAAGACTCATGCATTTATCTTTCGACTTTTCCATCATCAACTTGATAAGAGCATAGCAATAAGCTCCACAAAAACCTACAAATGAACAATACCGCCTTCTCCTAAGGCGTAAATCGATTTGAATAAGCAAACAACATGTATTGCACATAGCTCACATCACAGAGTTTGGTGATGAAAAAAGCAACTGAAAATAGAATTGATTTAGGACCTCAAGCTATAGTAGCAAATATAAGACAAGTAGGACCCACAAAATACATTCCTGGTCACTCACTCTTGCTCTCAATCAAACAACAAGCAAGACAAGATTCCAAACCAAGAAAAGGAAAGCCACGCCTAGCAAATACAGAAATAATCCCCAACTGGGTTTCATCTAAAGATAGTAAAAGCAAAATCTGAACTACAAGATTGTTCCCCAAACTTAGTTTTTGGTAAGGAAAACAGAAAAAACGTCTACTAATAACCATAATTTGCATAGTTAGTTTTTGGAAGGAAAACAGAAAAACGTATACTAATAACCATAATTTCCATAGTCTCAACCTTTCACGTTGTACCTTTTTATAACATTTCATTTTTCTCATTAGCCAAATAGAGGTTCCAACCAGGGTGAGAAAGAGTAAGTAGAACTACAGTATGCATAAACAAAATATCATACCCATATTTATAGATAGATAGTTAGATGATGGATATATAAGGATGGAAAGCCTGACCCCATGCATGCGAAGATATGGCAGATCCAGGACGGAACTGATTGGCAGATTTGCATTTAATTAGGGAAACAACTTCGATAACCTGAGAATTAAGAAATTAAAGTTCCGATCATTTTGATTCAAGTTCAACCAACTAATCAGTTTGGCCGAGAAAAAAGAGGGGAAATTTTCTAGTCAATTCTCTAGGCAACCTACACAGAAACAGAGAATAATAGAGCAGGTAATACCGATGATACCTGTCAAATAACATGATGGGTTGAATTTCTCGATCAATAACAGTCTCTCTGGAAAGGACTTCCACGGGTAACCTAATCAAAACGTCCAAACGTGGGTTTACAGTGTTCTTGCTCCTTCACACTGTTCTCTCCACTGGGATTATCGGGAAAGGAGGAGAGAGAGAGAGAGAGAGAGAGAGAGAGAGTCATGTGTCATGTGCCATGTGCTGTTCCACGGTTTCCACCCACATTTTAAAATAAATATAAAAAAATACCACGGCCAATGAATGCAAGTTAGGCCTCATTTGGCTTAACTTTTTTTTTTTTAATAATTTTTTTCTCTCTATATATTTTTATTTTTATTTTAAACTAAAGATAAAAAAACCACTGCCAATGAATTAATTCAAGAATAAATTTTACTTATTTTTCTTAAAGTTTTTGACAATTACAGACACCTCTCTCATTATTTTTTGATAATTACATACACCTTTTCTTTATTTTAATTGTTTGCTGCACTTATCTTTCTTGCCGTTACTTAGTGATAAAATCAATGACGTCAAAGCACGAAAAATGCACCAAATTGACAATCGTATCCCCTCTCTCTTGAGCACTATATGTGTTTTATCAGGAAATATTAGTACCCCATGATTTATTTTTGAAATGGACCTTGCACAATATTAAAATCAAAATAATATTACCACATTCCAAAGTGATTTGAATTTTTTTTTTTTTTTTGAAAAGAGAATCGCTCGTAATAGGTCAAATTCCATAGAGGGGTTAGTTTTGACAGAAAAAAAATGTAAAGAAATTGACCATTTCAGTCCCAAAAAAGGTGATTTGTGAGAACATACTTTTTCGAGAAAAGAAAATTTAGATAAATAAAATAAGAAAAAGTAAACATGGAAACAATTAAAATATAAAAAAATAAGTTTTTTAACGATTTAAATTCAATGAAGAATATATATCGTAGACTAACTCATTTAATCACACCAAATATACACATTCAATTGATATCCGTTCAAAATATGAAAATTTGGCCTTACTTTTCTTTTGGAATATTTTGTCCTTATTTGAATTTTTTTATAATTTTTTATTTTGCATCAATTTTTTTGTGAATTATTAATTCGTCTTGATGAAAGGTTTTGAAAAATTAAAAAATTATTACTAAAAGCTAAAAAAGGTTTAAAAAGGATTAAAAAAAAAAAGTCTACAAAATTTTTCCATTCTAGATTATTTTCTTTTTTAGTTATTTTTTTTCAAATTTATAAACTTTAACTTTCTAGATAATTTATTTCGTCAAGACGAATAAATAATTCTAAAAAATTATACGCAAAACTAATACCACAAAAAATATTTAGTGATTATTTTAGTTCCAACTATGTTTTGTTTAAATTAAGTTTTTCTTGACCTTTTCAATTCGATAAGAACAAAGAATAAAAAATTTTGATTATTTTTACTCAACTAGTCAAGTTTTTTTTTTTATATAGTTTAGGACCAAACTCCTATTTACTGGATTACTTTTTCAGAATTTAGTTGTGTTTTGAAGATTAATTATTGAGATATATAATATAGATATACGAGATTTTATATTATTTGGCCTTTAGTCAATTTTTTAAAATTTTATTGTGACTTTACTTTTTAATACATCTAGTCTAAATACACTTATAAAGTAAAAAATGGCAATTTTATGAAAAAAAATCACTTAAAATAAAAAGGTTAACCAAATGTAAAATGTTCATTATAAATAAAAATTTACAGATCAGGAAGTAGTGAAAAATATTTGTAAGATGTATTTTTAAAAACGAAAACAGATGCCAAATGAAAAAGTGCAGGAAAAGAAGCACCCCGAGCTGGAAGTGTGAAACTCCGATCCTTTTAATCAATTAAATTATTTTGAAATATTTATCGAAATCATGAAAATTGCTCGAATTATGAAAATTGGCATAATTGAGAAGTTGGCAAATTTGACATGTTTGGTGGAAATGTGGTTGATAAATGATATTTCCATGCTATTCGGATTTACTTTTATTATCGAGAAAATTATCGATTAAATGTTCATACGGTGCCCCGACCGCCAGGGGATAAGAAATATGGCGAGGTGAATGAAATAAGGTGAAAGGATCGACGACCGATAGATCCGCCGGATGACGTCATGCCGATTTTATATCTGATAGGGTAGCTCCCTATATTCGGTGACCGTTGAACAAAACAACTGAATATTATTCTAGATGGATATCGTTCCTAGAAGTGAAAATTCACTTGGAACCTGAAATGAGAAGTTAGACTTCAGAAAAAGAATTATGATTCTTTATAAATGTGATGGATCACTTGGCATAATTGGGAACTATCAATTATTTTAAATTGCACGTATACGAGAAAAGTCATTTTCTGCCTGAAATTCGATAAGCATTGTTATAACGAAATTCACACTAGCCTAGTGCTTAAGAGTTGTTGTTGATTACAACTACAGGTGCTTCTGAAGTCGAGGACGCTGCGTGATTTTGTCTATCTTCGCCAAGTTATTAGATTTTCATGATGTTAGTAATGTACTTTGTATTTCAGACTTATGTTTTTGTACTTTTTGATACCTGGCCGAGCCGCCTGTGGCCGAGCCAAGGATTCTACTATGGATGATGTAATAGTTAATTTATCACTAGCACTTCGGGAGTATTTTTAATGTTATTCCGCATTTTTTTTTATATCGCACTCTGATACCACTCTTGTCACGACCCGTCCCAAAAATACATGGTCGCGACCGGCCGATGGGGTTTAATCCATCAAGGCCTCAATTTATAAAACATGAAGCGGTCATACTGGTAGATGACGCGACCCGGACGCACCCCAGTCATTCACGAACGTGATTGCTAGTAGCATTATGATTATATGTGTAAGATTTAGTCTTTCTAGCCTTTCGTCAAATCGTTCAGACTTGAGAGTAATGACAGTTTGGGGACCAAACTTCCCAAGGTGGTAAGAATGTGAAACCCCGATCCTTTTAATCAATTAAATTATTTTGAAAATTTAAAATTTTAAGTTTATAATTATTAATTTGATGGAATTTAAAAAAAAAAAATGATTCTTTGGCCTAAGATTCTACCTTGCGATGTAATAATTAGTTTATCACTAGCACTTCGGGGTATTTTCTTCTTTACAATATTTCCGCTCTTTCTTTTAAATATTGCACTCTGATATTACGGAAATCCCTAAACCAGTTTTATAAGTTGAGGCCTTGATGGACTAAACCCCATCGGCCGGTTGCGACCCCTTGTATTTGTTTATTTTTTTTGGGACGGGTCGTGACAGGAAGAGCTGACTTTGGAGTTGAAGACTGTGACAACACACGGAGACCTTATTCGTAGAAATATTGTTACATTATTTTCAAATCACAATGTAAACCCAGAAGGGGTATTTTAGTAATTTTATTAAACTTTTACAAATAATATTTTATTTTGAAATTCATATTTATGAATTAATGTTGTTTTATTTAAAGTAATGGAATTAAAATTAATTTTAATTAATGTTCCGAGAAATCGGAGCATTACAAGTGGTATCAGAGCATAAGCTCATCTCTGCGATCTTGGGTAGGTTGGGTAGATCATAATTCCCGAGAGATTATCCGTTAGTGTTAATCTACAGTATATGTAAGTCTACTATATATATATATATTTCAAGGGCGGAGGTATGTTGAGAGGGTGAGTGGCATATGCCATCCCCAATTTTCAAAACTTCACCTTTTTTTTTTTAATTTTCTATTTTAATTACTATATCAAGAGTAATTATTTACTGGTATTGGAACATCACATAGTGTTTTAACACTTTCAGTCACTACACATTAATGTAAGTGTTTTTATATTTAGCCTTGGTTCTCACACAATTGAATATATGGTGATGTAGAGTATTGGAACACCATGTGGCGGTGTCCCAGGATCATGCATCAATTTTGTTGTTGTTGTGATGCTCGCCAAGGGAAAAAGTGTGGTGTAAGGGCTCTATTTTTTATCACCAAGTGTTTGTTATATGTTTTTAATTATTAAATGTCGATTTTTGAATATTAATTACGTGTTCGTACTATATTTTTTTTCTTATTTATAGGATTATATATATTGATTTGATTTGATTTTTGGATAAGATTAACCTTATAACATGTCAAAAAAAATTTTGGTGTTATGTACGGTTAACTTAGAACATATGTACATGTTCAAATTTTGTCACTCCCGAGTTTTATTTCTAGCTCCGCCCCTGATATATTTTGACATTGGATACTGAGCTAGAGATGGACGCTATCATCAACTTCTATGCAGAGCCAATTATCATGGACCAGAAGACGAGGTTTCGAAATAGAATAAGTCCAAGGAGGATCAAGAGTCGAAAGAAGAAGAAACGATCTTCGATATCAACAATCGACTACCGCAATCGTCAACACCCCACGAGACGAACCAAGTAGAATGGGAGGCGAGTTTTTTTTAGTGAGAGAGAGTTAAGATAGGAAGAATGGACACGACAGTGAGATAATTAGGTTTTGGTAGAGAACAAAATACATATCACTATGTACTCTTTTCACATTATTGAAGATCTCGGCTTTCATGATTATGTAAAGATAGTATTAGATTTATATAGTATTTTTAAAATAAAAAATATATATTTCAAAAAAAGCGACTCATTAACCCAAAGCGCACGTTGTAGAATAGAACCTATCAGTCAGGATACCAACACCAACAATAACCGAGGACACGTCGTCAACGAGATGCCTATCCACGACGCGAACTCGAAAACTGATAATGTTGCGAACGTCAATGACGTACCACCTCTAGTTAATCCACCAGTCGAAGAAACCTCTAATGTCATGCTTGGACCTGAGCAGATAGCCCAACTATTTCAAGTCTTTGTTCTCTCATTCACAATGCCACTATCTCAGATGCTGAATCCATTGAACTTGCCTCAAATGACGAACTCTTCACCAACAATGCAGTGTCAACCTTACCAAGTCTCAATCACTCAGAGCATATTACTATCTAAGTTTTGCAAGCACTGATCTCCGTTTTTTCGCGGAGAACCCGAGAAGAATTTAAGAAACAAAACTTGCTATGCTTACAAACAGAAAGGTCACCTGAATAAATAATGTCTACAATTTCATAGGCACAACGTCCAATAGAATCAACAAGAGAGACAGTGAATGATTATTCTTTGGAGGCTGCTTCTTTAAGGGGGATAGAAAAGAGTATCGTCATCATAGTCTGTGTTCACTCAATCAACTATAATGATTGTTTTTAACTCTTTTTTTTTTTTTTGAATCCTTCAATTTGCACCTATCTTTATTAAGTTTATAATTTGTACACTCAAATAAGTATTTCCCTTCTAACTTTTCTATCATTTCAAATTCTACAATTTGTGTTGAATGATTATTTGCCTATCATTTTGTTTCTATGAGATTGATTTAGTTTTAATCTTTTCGAACTTTTCAATCTACGTTTGTTATTGCCCATCTTTTCAAATTTTCTAAACCTGTTGGCTAAATTTTTGCCAAATTTTTCGAATGCATTCAACCAATATCACCTCAAAGTAACTCAACACTCTTGTCAATCTCCAATCTGCAAATTCAACTTGACTTTAAATTGTTGAATGTCTCGTATTCTCAAACTTTCTGCTCTCGTGACGTGTACCCAAAACATTCAGTGTATTTCGGTTTCTTTTTCATTGATAACATCATATCTGATGAATTTAACCGTTTGCTTTGTTCTGTGGAATCCGGGTTGTATATTGGAGACCACAATCAAAGTACCTTTTCGTTCTTCAAGAACTTTGAATTGACAAACTCAATGTGCATGCAAGTTTCAAAATGCTCACATATGCCTTGTGGCACTTCTCTTCTTTTGAGATGTCTAATCTTTGAAATGATTTTGTTCTAAACTGTATTGAGTTACTGAGATTCTGTCATTGAGAATCTCAATAGATTATCTTGTTCTAATTCTATTATTCGAATGATTTTGTCCTCCTAAGCCGTATCTACACAATGACACCTTTATCGAAAAACAAGATTATGATATTTGATTTGAAATGCGTTTGGCCAACGTAGTTTCAGGATGAATATCTAAGTTGGTTTTTTATTATTTGATATTGTACTTTAAACTTTGTTCTTGTTGCAATTTAGTTACATCTGTCGTAGAAACCTTTAATAATTTCATAACCTTTCGAACTAGAGTATCCGCTCATTACAATTGGTTATTCGATCTTCAATTCTTAGACGTTGCGATATAACTCCTCAGTTTGTATTCATTAAGTTCACCTCTAATTGTATTTGACCACAACCACTTATCCACAAAATCTTAATCAACTTTTGAACTAAGATTTTGAATTGTATCTCGGAACTTGAAAGAGTGCATACTCTTTTCGTCTTTTAGTATTTGAACTTCCGATTTATCTCATTTTGTATTCTAATATGATCCTAGTAAATGTAACTATTCCTAACTGCTCCATAAGGGGCACAGACTATAGGCATTTGGGTTTCTCGAATAAGGTGCAAACTGCATTTCCTGAAGTGTGACTTGGACTACAATGACTACTCAGGACTTCACGAAATTCAAGACATTACAGCATCAACAAATCATTGAAACCGACATAAAATTAAGCACACCGATCCATCCACAGAATGATGAGTAGGTAGAGAAGCTACTTCAAATTTAAGGGAGATAGGTAGAATTCAGCTTCTACCATGACGCGTGATGACACAATCAAGGCAACACACCATATGGGGAGAAGTCGATTCAGGTCTCATACCAAGAAAAGAAGACTCTGCGACGCCAGACCATCAAGTTGGTCAAGACTTGATTACACATTAGTACCTGGAGAAGTCAATTTGGAAGCAGGAAGACACGAAGCGAGCTATCTACCCAACTTTCTAACTGCTCTGCAGAATAATACTTGTATAATAATGTCGAACGAACGATCCATAACGCAAGTGCACGTGTAATTGTGTCAGGTAAAAACTAGTAGAACATTTTAACTAGTACCCTTAGTTGACTAATAAAACTGACCCTTGATGTTCACGTTTAAAAAAAAAGGATTTTATTATTAAATTTTTAGGTATTTATTTGATTACCTAGATTAGTGTTTTGAATGATCGCACTAAGTGCACGTGTGGGATTTGAAAACGAGAAGTATCAGATTATGTTTTTTTCCCAATATCTTTTCTCATGCCAAAGGACGTACGTTCAGTGCATTAAGTTAAGCTCGAAGGCCAAGTTGTGAACCCAAGTCCTTTTCTTTGTAGAGTCATCACAACCCCTTTGGATTCCCAAAACATTCATTTATTTTTATCCTATCCCCTAACCTATGTTACCCTACATAATGTTGGGATTCCACCCCGTGTGGGCCTTGGGCTTAGGCTGCTCAGTCTTTAGGACTTAGTCTTGATAAGCACCTATTTAGTAGGGTTGTTGGGATTCCACCTATTGAGTAGGGTTGTTGGGATTCCACCTATTGAGTAGGGTTGTTAGCATTCTCTGTATCAGACATCGGCTATATATTGAGCCATGTCTCTCATTGAATAATTGGGAGAGAGAGAGGCAGAGAGTTGAGAGAGATACACGAGTGACTGGTGAGTTTCATCTATTGTGAGAGTGTGAGTGTGAGTGTGTAAACACAACAGACACGGATAATTCTCCGGATCATAGTGAAACCCCCTTCCCCGTGGACGTAGGTCTGATTGGCCGAACCACGTATATTTCTGTGTTTGATCTTGTTTTTGATTTACTGTTTTCTGCTGCGAGTGGTGCGTGTGTTGGGCATAACACATAAATGGCCAACTCTTTTGTTCTTCCATTCACGCACAAAACAGAGGGAAGTTAGAGAGAGAGAAAGATAGTTTAGGAAGAAAGAGGCCTGCTACTGAGTTGTCTTCCCACCATTTCAACCTCCGTTTTTCGTCGGAATCACATACTACATGTAGACACACATACCTTAGAATCCTAGTTTTATGCAATTTGTAGATATTATATGTATTTTTTTAGAGGAATTGCATATTTTTATCAGGTCACGACCCAATAATTAGATATTGTCCAAATTACACAACACTTGCACATGTATATACTTTTTAATGTGTTATGATGTCCACGAATTCTCATATAATCTCGTGAGAGTAAGAATGTCAACCCGACTATATTCTGTTTAGTTATTTTACTGTTTAAATAATTTTAGTAATATTGTTGAGATTCTGAAAGGAAAGAATGTGTTGTTGATGGAATTTATGACATAATTAGGTCATGATGCAATTCTAGTTAGTTTATTTTATAGCCGTTATGCTGTCGATTTTATTTTTGAAACTTAGTGTCTTTGATTTGGAAAAACCTAGAGTCATATGTTAGAAACATTGGACTGGATACCACTTGTGACACGAAAGTGGAAGATGTCAGAGCATGCATTGTATTCAGATAATATGTAGAGACAATAAGAAATGTTAAAGGAAATAGAAAACTGTTTTGACCCGTGGTGGCAGTTTGATTCGGTTTTTGTTCCATTTGTTTATGGCATAATTATGCGAAGTTGATTATGATTTGTTTATAAGGACTTGAACTATGAGTAGCTAAACACAATTGAAGGTGACTTTAGGACGTCTACGATGGCAGCTCCGGACCCGAGGGAGTGACGACCAGTGTCTTGCACGTCCTTAAGCCGATAAGGAGAAGCGACTAAGGTTCGAGGCGACTGATCCTGATGAAGCCACGTTGCGAAGGATCTAGATAGGGTAAAGATATTGACCTAAGTAGACGGTAGAAGGTCTCTGCTTTGCCGAGTCAATATTCGGTCGAGTATATCACCTTAGACTACGAGCCCTTCGTAAGTAAGAACTAGTCAATATTAACTAATTGTCTATACTAGTGTTTAAAGGATATGATTGGATTCCCGAGCTAGTGAATCCTAAAAACTTAAATACAAGATTCATAACGAACCTACGTGTTCATTTCCGCTACTTTATACTCGGTTCTTTAATGTGATTATTATATCTATCAAATTGCATATTTCTTAGATTAGTATTTCGGATATGTTTTTCGCTGAGTATTCTGTACTCATGGAGCAATTTCTCTACCCCTGGCATTCATGCCAAATGAAGAAGTGCAAAAAGAGAAGCAACCCAAACTGAAAGAGCCAAATTTTGAAGCTGAAGACCATGACAACATATAGAGACCTTATCTTTAGAAGCTCGTTACATTATTTTCAAATCACAATATAAATTTAAAAGGGATATTTTGATAATTTTTGTCAAACTTCCGCAAACAATGTTTTATATTAAAATTCACATTTAGAATTAGTATTTTAATTATATTTTGTTTAAATGAATGGAATTAAAATATTTTAATAAAGTTCCAAGAAATCGGAACTTTACACTCTAACTTTTCATGATCAAGTATTTCGTGACTACGAATGATCAAGCTGAGCAAATCATAGCCAACACCGTTTGTTCACCACCCCCAACCCACCTACCCTTTGCTAAGTTTTTTTGATAACCGAGGTGTCCGACGAGGGCGCAGGGACATGGCGGCATGGTGACCTGCCAGGGGGAGACCCCCGCCTACCCACCGACTAATCCTCGAGGCTCTGAAGTTAACGACCGGGTAAACCTCCAGTGGCCCCAAGCGCCTTTTTTCAAGGCTAGGTTGTTTGTGGGCACCGAGTTTCGACCACGGAACCTCCGGGTTTACGGCTGGTCTGCTCTCCGCTCGGGCAACCCCTTGGGGTTCCCTTTGCTAAGTTGTGACTAGCCTCGATCAAAATAAAAATATTGGTTAAATCAATGACGTTTCTCTCGATTTTACCCAAAATTTATCCTTGCGGCCAAGGATATCTCTAGCGGGTAAATGATATGTGCACAACTAACAAATCCCCTAGCCCCACCATGCAAGTTTCCCACCATCTCCATGTTGTCAACCCACCCATCCATAGGGTAGTTAATAGGATAGTTAATTCATTTCCTTGTATCTAGCATGCATTATAGGGTAGTTATTCCAATTGCTTGTAAATAGATAGGAGCGTTTCATTATATATGGTGTGGCCTATATATACGGCCAATTTATGAAGCGATAGGGGATCAAAAACCATAAGAATTATTATCTTCTCAATTCTTTTATTCTCTTATCTACTTCTTTCTCTAAGTTATGGCTTTCTTCCTTTCTTTTCTTTCCAATTAACCAGGTTTGAATCACGATTGTTGCCCAAGATGACAAAACGAGACTTACTTCTGAGGTTAGTCCCTAATTGGTTCTCGAATCACCTGGTCAGCCATGAAACTTATCGACTACAAGATTTATTCACCTCCTGCAATATTCTACATTACAAATTTGATTACTTTGTATATCTTTAGTGCTCTATTTGCTGTATTAATATTGATCCCTTCGCATTCTCCATTGAACGTTATATTTTTCTTTTCTTGAGAGAAGTTAGTTTCTTTTGTTCGATGCACAATCATTGAGTTCAACATTAGTCATGTAATACCGCACACAGAATCGTATGGTAAGCAAAGAATAGGGTGGTTGTATACCTATTATTAAAGGATACAATAATTTTTAGTGATAATAAGATCCCCATCAGGATCCGCCACATGCCTTTTAGTACTTTTAGTGCACTAAAGGAACTTATAGATTCCTCGAGTTTATTAAATATGTCAAAATGAATACATCAGATATATCATTTGAAAATGTACATGATGGTACAATTAATTTATGTCACTTGAAAAGTTGCTCTCCTCGCAAAAACTAGTCCTGTAATATTTTTCCGTAACTACCCATATCTAACTATTGACGCTAAGGTGTTGGAGATCAACAACGAAATGGGGAAACTGCAAAACTAAGTCGTTTTGGTGTAAAAACGAAGACTTCTATTGGTAAGAGTCTATCCGAAATAGTGTTTTGTGCACTAAAACGACGTCATTTAACACACTTGTGCACATCAGGGCCTTTGAGTCTATCAACAACATTATTGTTTATGCGACAATGTTGCCAAAGCCAAATATGTCTAAATAGAATCCTAACAGTTCAGCTGAAACCATTTTAAACATTCAGAATTTAGCATAGCATACAACAGTTTGACACCGAAGTTGTAAGCAAGTATACAAGCTCGATACCTTGTCTTCACCGCTCACACCACTTGGATTCATTGATTCCAGTTGAGCATGGCACCCACAAAACTTACTTTAACAGAAGGTTGAAATTTCTTAGACGTGGACACCATTTGAGATGGTCCGGCGAACACTTGAGCATGTTGATTCACATCATCAAGTTCATTTGATCGAGAGAGTCCATTGAAAGTTCATAGGGAAAGTTTGGACCATCCTGTAAAAGATTGACAAAATACGCGAACACTTGAGCATGTTGATTCACATCATCAAGTTCATTTTGATCGCGAGTCCATTACATGAACACTTGAGCATGTTGATTCATATCATCAAGTTCATGAGACCGAGGGAGAAGAAGCCAAACCGTAGACAATCACCTGAAAATTCTTCAAATCCTCTTGGCAAAATCACAAAGTGATAAAACGAAAAATTGTCAGAATCTCAGTCAATTGGCAAGATTAGAATCATTAAGATCAACCAAAATTTCCACCCACCCAAATCCCATACGCAACTATTTCCCTAAAGCATAACTCACCAATTCGCGCTAGATTAATGACGTAACCCAATAAATCACATAAAAAAAGACAAATAAACAATAAAAATCCCAACACTAAGGATTTTTGAGTACATGTATTGAACCAAGCACAGTTGCCTCACAAATTGAAGCAGCAGCAATTCTACACATAATAGTGCGGGAGAATAGACATAATGTTGAGCATGATAAATATGAATTGTAACATGCACGTGCCAGAGAAAAAGAAAGAGACAGAGAAAAGCCCAAGCCACAAATGCCACAGAGACAGGCAGAGAAAGAAACCTGTGTGTTGGGAGTTTTACTTTCAGAACCTAAACAGACCATACAACCTAGTGAAAGATTCTTCATAAAGTTAATGGCTGGCTGTGAGTGGGAGACAAATTCTGGAGTCATGCGATGCGGAGAAACTGTATAGCAATTATGCGCTTTTGGAGGTGGAGACTATTCGTGTTTACTCATCCTTTTCCCTTATTTACACTCAAAGAGTAGGAAGTTAAAAGTAATGAAGCTTGTAAGAATGATCTAGGTATGGAAAACAAAGAAAAAAATTTAGATCAAGGGAAACACCAAAAGGGTATTATTTTGAAAATGCTGACAAATGCATATCTATCTATACATAAAGAGAGAGACAAGGAAAGATATGCAATTGTGATTAAATGTAAACCTAAAAGAAGCAATTTAAAAAAGTTCAACAACAATACTAGTTTT
This sequence comes from Arctostaphylos glauca, assembly GCA_019985065.2. Lineage (NCBI taxonomy): Eukaryota > Viridiplantae > Streptophyta > Magnoliopsida > Ericales > Ericaceae > Arctostaphylos > Arctostaphylos glauca. Next base: position 6,037,783 of record JAHSPW020000010.1, read on the forward strand.
TCATGGGAAACAATTTATCTGCCAGTTAGGTATTAGATTAAAATTCTGCTCTTCTAAAGTTACAGAGCCCCTTCAATAAAATTTGACAGAATCCCATTGTTACAATTACTAAATCAGTAGATCAACTGCACACCGAACACAGTTTGAAGAGACTATGAAATTCAACCAAAACCATGAAACGGAAAGAATTCAATTCTTTATCAATCCATATATTTCTTGAAACATCTTTCGCAACGAATGCTAGACATTTACAAAATAAAGAAAGCGGTCATGAAAATTTAGAACATGTGGGGGTGAAATTAAATTTGAAAGTGAAAGGGATGGAAGTGTTAAATTTGCACGTACTCGACAAATGTCCTCTTTTCAAAGTACTTGTTGCATTTGTACAAGGCTACAGAGATATGATTAGATCCCGTAGAAAAATCCAAGGAAGATGCTGACATGTGAGCATGCATGAAATTTGTTAAGTACACCTCATGTTTGATACTAAGACACCTCATTTTGTTCTCTTTCAAATACATTCCACTTGTGGTGTGAAAGGAAACACGGGGGAAGAAATACATGGTTGGGATGAAGAGTTTGAGGGGTAATTTTCGTAGGGACTACAAGACATATAATGTTCAGGTGATGGGAGTTTGGTTAAATTAAATGGCAGGTCATAATAGTTACAACAGGTGAGTGGGGTGTTACATTTCTCACTCATGAGATGTAGACATGTAGTTATCAGTATACCAACTTCACACTTCTGCCCTCAGCCCACTTCTTCACCCTTCTGTTTGATTGGCAAACTACTTGACTCCCAAGTCCCTAACTACTACACATTAGAAAACGGTACCAATTCTGTTCGTCTGACTTAAAAAGTCATTTTTGTTTTTCCAATACAGCAATTATATAAAGGCAAACTATTTAGTGATCATCCTATCGACGAACTAAACATTGAGGAAAATTTGTGCAATATTCCTACTACAATATACATGACACTAGTACAGGAAAAAATAACTTCAGCTCTATTTCTTCCCCTCTATTTTACCTGCCCACCCGCAAGCAACCCCCCACCCCCTCCGTGGGCCCCGTTCAGAATAAGACTTATGGCCTCGTAGCTGCATGACTTGATAATTTATGTATCATCTCGTGTTATCCCATATCGATAGTACTTTAGCTACTGGTAACAACATCAAGAACATTTAAGATATAGAATTCTTAGCGGACTTCCTTTACCAATCCCTCTTCCACATGATTAAAAGAAAATGACATGAACAGGATAGGTAACTCTAATTTTTTTAGCTTCTTAGAAGCACAGACATGTATAACAGCTTCACGTATCCATGTCGGACGTGAGTCGGACACGGCACGTCTCTGGACATGTTTCGAACACACAAAAATACGTGAACAATTGTTTTATGATATTTCTTTAGTCGGGCATGTGAAGACGCTAGGACACATTGGGGTTAAAGCCATATAGATGAGGAAAATTACGTGAATTCATAAGATATGTCTACAAGATACTTATAGTTATTTTCAACGTGTTCCCAGCCATTCTTGTCCTAATCTTTGGAAAAACATCTCAAAAGTCAAAGGATATGGAATGATCGATTCACCGTTGACAGCATTAAACCCAAAAGGACTAATGTTGTGGTGTTGCAGATCAAACAAGAACTTGATAAGCCAAATCCGCGGACGAAAGAGAGAGAGAGAGAGCAGTTTTTTCAATTCCGAAGCCTAACGCGTTCGGTGCCTGTGTATTGTCGTGTTCATGTCTATATCTGTGCTTCTTAACTTAGCTTCAAGCAAGCCACATTTTTATGTTGGTGATGTAATCAGACATAGAAAAATAAAAGTAGTAGCCAGTTAAATCAGAGAACATATGTGAAGTTAGATTTCTGTTAGACTAAGAGAGAATCAACTTGGCAAATCCTGATCTGTTGTCTGAACTGTAACAGTGGCATCCTGAGGTTTCAAGTGACAGTGGCTGTAATCATAACTGTTAAAGTGGTGTTACCACAGTAACAATCCAACCATCACGAAAACACGAAACAGTGACAGCCAATCACAGCTTTTGTGGCTGTACTAATTGGCGGCAACCACCCCTAATGTGATGTAATGGCCCGAACGGCAAAAGATAATAGTGGTCACCCATTTTTCAAATCATAGTAATCTCCCATTTACTTAGGTTGGAAACTATGTTATATGGGCTCGGATACAGGCATCAGAAGCCGGAATTTACAGATCAGTCATATACAATATATTTCTAGCTTAAATGGTATTTACTAGCTGTCTTAGACCATTACATGCATATTTTTAGAGTTCTGTGGATAGCTCGTCAGAAATTTGAGTTAGAAAATATGCTTGTCCAGCTAAACAAGTCCAACACGGATCCCATAAAGTTATCCAAGAGTCACGTGTCCAACACAGATACTTTACAGTTTATATAATTTGAAGGATAGATGTAAGGTTGGGAAAGATGAACAAATTTATCACCATTGTGTCTTCGCAAGGAAAATCCACACTTCTAGTAATTTGAACCTTCACCAGGGGAAATTAAAATACTACATAAGGATTCGTAACTTTATTACTTGTAGTTTTCCTTCGGCAGTCTAACATTAAATGGTCAATGTTTTGAGACTCTGTTCACGGTCATAGAAAAACTACTAGCTTTGACTAGGCAGTTTATGTCTTTCCACTATCTGTTCTCCATGTAATTTCTACCCAGTTGAATTTTTCAAAAAAGGAGTAGTGGTGAAGACTGAATACGAAAGAACATTTCACGACATTTCCCCACAATGAATGTCCTGAAACAGCTCGATGTGGCTATATGTTCAAATAAAAGTCCCAAAAGCTTAACGGACCAATGCTCAACTGGTAAGCCTAAAAGAACCTAATATGGTGTGTAAAGATTCAAGCGAACAGCTGCTATCACTATATGTTCCATATCTACTCATATCTACCTGAGTTTGTATGCACACAGCGCACATTAACATTCCATACACACCTAAATCTCTCAAACTGAAAAAGGGCCGAGCCATTTGGAGTTTTTAGTGCTGAATTCCTCTAATCTTATGCGGCAAAAGGTATTACAAAGTATGGTTCTTACGGGGTTTTCAATAGTTTACTAAAGAACCAGTACGATTAGGATGCTAAGTTACACAAGGAATGACCACAACTTTAGGGTTTTCCATGAATGTGAAGCATATACGTGAACAATGTTGTCGATACATTTTAGTTTTATGTGCTATTGCTACTTGTGGAAGTGAGTTATATTAGTAGTCAATGACAAAGGCTTGAAAATCACTAATGCGTCTTTTAGGCATTACACCTTTGGTTTAGAGTGATGCACAATACAATCGGGGCACTAGAAACTTTGAAGAACTCTCAATTGAACTCTCTTAATTAGAAAGAAAAGAATGATAATATACAGACTTCTAATATTGTACTTTAGTTAGGACTTCATAATCAATTAGAAACTGAAAGCTAAAAGCCATACATGAAGAAAGGAAAAAAATAACTACATGCCATCATGATCTCTATGGAAGGTGCAAAGCACCTTTTTCACATAGAGTTGATTTTCACTTATGACCTGACAACGGTTATAGTCTGTCAAGAGGGCACAGAACTTGACCCAAGCTAATACATCGGGCAACCATTGTCCATACATGACCAGTACTTCTTCAAATTACTTAAGTGCCCATGTGGTAAATACAACGATAGGCATATTCAGTATATAATTGAATTGATTTCCAAATGTGCAAAGTGGGCTCTATCTTGAGATTCAATCAACCTACTTTATTGGTATAAGCATGCTCTTCCTTGAGCATTACGGCATGCGCTAACCATGTCAGTTGATTTCGAATCAGCAAACATCCGCATCAGCGTATTAAACGTCACCACGTTGGGCTTACATTTCAACTGTTTCATCTTCGCATACATCCTATGAGCGGCATTCACATCCCTTGACTTTAAAATACATGCAAAGATTGGATTGAAGGTATACGCATTGGGAGTACACCCTTTCTTGACCATCGTATCAAGTATCTTAACTGCATCCTCAATATTCTCATCTCTACAATAACTCTCTATGATAAAATTATACGTAATCGTATCCGTATATGCGTTAATCTTAAAATATAGTGTTAATTCACTCTCATCAAACCGTAAATCCAGTCAAATTTGACAAGAATCAATGCTGGAAAATAAAAAAATTAGAAAAGGTTTCATTATATTCCAGGTTTTATGACACAAGGCTAGATATAAGGTAAGCACAGCTTACCAACATACATTGAAACAGAACATAATGTCGAGTGCTACACTGGCAAATTCATGTGTATGCATATTTAATGTATTAAATCGATACAACATACAATATATGCAAGCATGCATGTTTGCACACTCTGATAACGTAAGCATGCACACATGCATGTGACTCACACATATTTCATGCTATAGAAGAGTTTTCCTCGATGACTAACAAAATGTTCAATAGAGATGAACATGTTAGGTACATAATTCATCATTCAGTTAGTGCATAAAATCAAATATAAGCTACCACTGCCATCACTAACTCTATAGGATCAATTTTAAGGTTCCAAGAAATATTTTTTGATCAGTATAGACTACATCAGTTTTGAAAAAAAAAACAAATATAAGGACTGCTTCAGAAATCATGACAAGTAAAGAAAATGTCTTGCACCTGTGTGGAGTCATTAGGATCACTGGAAGTCATTAATTGCCGAGTAACCAGTCACTTTTCTAGTAATAGTATGACCTATCATGGACATTGGAAAGCTAGTGCGTCCCATAAAGAAAACCCCTGCTGTCTAACGACAGTTCTAGTTACAGGTTGTCTCGTAGTATGTATTTCCCCATCAAACTTCCTAAAGGCTTCCATTGCCTTTTTAACTCAGATCCATTTGATTGCCTTTCCAACCTATCATCTTCCACTTTGCAACTTGTTTACCTTAACCCAACTCTGAAGAATCTCATCTAACTTTGGTTCTGGCAAAAACCCTTTTTCTTTCATCTCTCCGTAATAATTACACGCTTCCTCCAACTTTCCATTCAGAAAGAGCCCATGTACCAACGCAACATATGAGCTTCGGTCTGGGCCACCATTATTCCTCATCTCACTCCACAACTTGAAGACATCATTGAGTTGTCGCCACCGACAGAACTTCCTAATCAACATAGTGTACGTATCATTGTCTGGACAACAGCCCACTTTATTCATCTTTTGCAATAACTCAAACACTTCATCCCCTGTTCTTAGAATCTGAAAGAAGGCATGGTAAGTCCGAATGGTAGGGGACAAGCCACGCTGCAACATCTCATGCAAAACTTCTTGAGCTTCATCTAATTGGTGAGCTCTACAGAGAGGCTTGATCAACGAGTTATAAGTGACAGCAGTAGGTGCAATACCATTATCTTCCATTGTTTTCAACATATTTTGTGCATCCTTCACAAGCCTGCCTTTGGCAAGAGCGTGAATGACCCCATTGTAAACTTTCCTATCCGGACAAATATCAAGTTCCTTCATCTGATTAAAAAGCTTAAGAACCTCATGACGATTATTATATTTCGAATTGCAAGAGATAATACTTGAGTACGATATGACATCACGCGGAATCCCTCTCACACTCATTTCCCTCCAGATTCTCTTTGCCTCACTGGGATTACAAACAATGTTACACCACCCATTCAAAATGATGTTAAAGCTCTTAGTATTAAGTGGGAAAACTCTCTCATTGCAAAAAAGCAAATGCTCAGCTTCTCTCACATTCTTGTACCTACATAGAGCAGATAGAAAGTCATGGAATTGCTCCATACCCACTTCGAATTTGAACAGCTTATGCGCATAGAAAGTGTTTATAGCTTTACCCACCTCGTGTATAGCGCAGTATCTCCTAATCAAGATCAACAGCGTCTTAGGAGTCACAAGAGATTCCCCATTCCTATTTCCCCCTCGCATTTCGTTGATCAGCGCCCAGGCAGTGTCGAACTTTCTCGTTTTGGCTAGAATTGAAATCATGGAGTGGTATTCGCGCAGAGAAGGGGCGTAATTCGGCTGCTTTTTTACCCACAAGAAAAAAGTGAAGGCTGATTCCCAGTCATTTCGCACCCGACTAAGAATCTCCACAACTAATTCCGATGAGGGAGTTATACCACACTGCTCGAGCTTGGTTTTCAGTTGAAGTTTTCCGTTCCCCTTCTCGAGTAAAATACCCAAAATGGTTGACATATCAGAGGAAAGAAAATCAAATTTTCCGTGTGGGCTTTTTTCATCGTCGTCGTCGTCGTCGTCACCATCACCTTCTTCTTCTTCGTCTCTGTTTCCAATGACTGACGAAGAAAAAGAAGAGCAGAAAATGGGAAATTTAGGAGATTTGAAGGGGATTGTGATAATTCGTGAGGTGTAGGAAGGGTTCAAGTTAGGGCATGGAAACTGAAACTGGGTAGGGTCAGGATGTTCTGATTTGAGATGGTTCCGAAGGTTCAGATAGGAAAAGGTCAGAGCAAATCTTCTTCTGGAGGCCCCCAACATTACTGGATGATCTTGGTATTGTCCACTGTCGTCTACTAAGGAACAGAGAGAACTGTAGTGGCTGAGGTACAAGTCTTGAGCAACAAGAGTTGAGGGGCACCGGCCGAGGTACGCAGTTGGCATTGGTCCTATTTGGGCTGTGGTTTTTATGTGTTTATTTATTGAAATTTTTTTTGTTCTTATTTGAAATTTTTTTGCAATTTTTTGTTTTTCATCAATTTTTTTTGATTTATTGGTTCATCTCGACAAGAGCTTTCAGAAATGTTATCAATCATCGGCTCAATTTGAAAAAAGTTCAGAAAAGACAAAAATAAATAAAAAAACAAAGTTTTTTGTACTTATTCGTCGTCTTTAGTGACTTTTTTTAAACTTTTGGACACAATTTTATACTCATTAGATTCTTTTCATTAAGACGGACCAATAAACTACAAAACATTGAGATTTAAACAAAAAATGCAAAAAAAAAAATGAATAAAGACAAAAAATTTGAATAAATATAAACCACAGCCCAAATAGGGCCATTGTCAAACTTCTCGACCCAACAAGAGCTCATTTTTAGGTTCGGCCTAGCTCAAGCCCAATACAAATGAGCTGAGCATGGTCCACCCACCCATTATATAACGTATGCGGCCAGAGTTAGCGACCTCCTCTAGGAGATGTTACTGGTGCGCAATGATATTGGTATATATTGGCATATTATTTTGGATTTATCACTAAAATTAAATATATATTTTTTAAATAATTTTTTAAAATAAAAATTATATTATATATATAAAACAAAGCATCATAACTTTAAAATAAATTATTAAACATAAAAGGAGATAATTTTAATATCAATTTATGTCTAATTGTTCAAAAAAATATTAATTTACTTATTTATTTTTTAAAAATAAACTGGTATTGTACGGTATCGGTCAAAACAGGCCAATACGGTGATCAGAATAATACGCCGGTACCGTTATGAGATCGGTACAAGCCGTATCAGTCTGCACCGCTGATACAATACATGATTGATAACTTTGTATCTGGACTACCATTGGTCATGATCATGAAATGGCTGATCTAACAAAACACATTATGCTTTATAAGATTAGGTATAATGTGTAAAACAATGTTGTAGTTTTCCATCAATATCAGTAGTGCCCTCTTGTATCAGTAGTGCAACCACTTGTAATTTGAGGCCAGTTCATTTCGTTTGTGTTTTACTTTCAAGTTCAGTTTTGGTTGGAACCTTTCCACCCATTAATGAAAAAGAAGGTACACAATAAATGGTATAGTTTGGTAATATTGTGTGTAATAAGGCCGAGATTCACGATGAACATAAAGAGGCTATTTAGCAGATAGATAGTTGATTGGAATCATATGCCTCATAAGAGTAAATAACTGCATCTTACTTGGTTAAAGTGACACACGAAATAAAGATAAACGAAAAAAAGACTGCAGTTCTTCGCGTCACAAGCCGGGACGGAGTCAATTGGTGGGGGAGTGGCAGGTGCCACCCCCAACTTCAACAACTTCAATAGAAAAAAAAAAAGGTCTAACAAGAATGCTTAGGTTAGAAAAATTCTCCATGATCTCTTCTCCAGTCTGCACTGGCCGATACAGTTTATAAAACAGTTCCTGTCAGCATTTTGAATTACTGTTTTGATCAAACCTTTTTTGGTAATATTTTTAGCTGATTTCTCACGGGTACTCTTAAAAATATGTTTTAAACACATTGAACAGCTCGGATCATTAAAATTTAATCAGGAATGAAGAGTTTAGATATTAGTCTAATATTGGTTTAAAAAGTTTTCTCTCTTTAGCCTTTCTCACATTTATAGACTAAAGATCAAGGAAACGTAAAACGCTATTACAACCTCGATTCATTATTAGTATTATGATGACTTTTGTATCATCCACATACTAGCAATAACCCGTGCTATGCATGGGACTTGTAAAATCAATCGAGAGACATTTTATTATATCAATCTATGTATTCTTTAACATTTTAATAATAATTATCTACTGCAGTAATACAGTAAAAAACACTCAGTTTTCATAGTATGTACAACTTGAAATATCTTCTTCTAAATTCTAATTTTTTTAGTGAAATGTCAAAATTAATATCTTCATAACTTTAATTCGATCAATATTCCTTCACTCTTGCCTCTAAAAATTTTGAAATTAAATATTAAAATTCAAGAATTGTGATAGTTTAAAGTATTAAGATTATTTTAAAAAAATTATAATTATGAGTCACTCTGCCCATCATTTTATCACAAAAAATAGTCTCAATATTTTTTGAATAGAACAACAAAATAAATAAATAAATGCTATATGTAATATTTATCTACCTAACCACAAAAAAAAATCTAAAATATTAAAATTAATTATAAGTAGAAACATAATATTTGTTAGTTGGATATATTTTAATTGAAAATAAATTATCAAAGCCCTATTTATAACTTAGCTAATAAATATATAAAAGTTTCAATAAGTAATCTAAATGTGATTAAAAAATTCCAATTAAGACACTTCTCTTTCTCAAAAAATTATTAATTTATAGCGTAATTAAGAATTTTTGTGCAATTTAAATTTTCAATAGGTGAATATTAATGCGAGTAAAATTCAATAATTCATATATCATCCAACTTGATCCGTCGTAAAAATATTATAAGGATAAATCTTCCTACACCACAATAAATACGACTCATTTAACAAAATTCAAACCGTTAGTATAACTAATCAATTTTATTGCTCTTATCCTCAACATTAGGTGACTATTTTATATCTTTTACTTTAAATTTTAAAAATACAAAAAAAATTTGAAGATGGTTTTGTTTTTAATCTTTCATCTTGCTATTTTATTTTATTTTTAACAGTCAACCTACGTAAGAGATAAAATTAAAATTGCCCAGAAGATTAACCAACTTGTTGATTTAAAGGATGAAAGATTTTGTAGCAGGTAGAAAAATATCAACCTACCTAGGAAATTGATCAAAAAAATTCTCACTTCATTCAATTTGATTCAGACACATCTATACGGTGACAAAACCGTTGGTTCAAAATCACGAATTCGTTCTTTATCATTGTGATGCCGAATGTTTGCCTTTATTTTAATCCTTGTAATAATTCTCAAAGATTTGTAAGTATTTTTCTTAGCAAAATGACACTTTGTGATTATATATATTTATCTTGACCTTAATTTGTATAATTTTTTTTAAAATTTTCTTATTATAAAATATATTTATAAAAAATAAATTCAAGTTAAAAAGAAGTGATACTTTGCTTTTAACATCAAAATTAGGGATAATGTAAACTGACATCATCATATATTTATTTTTTTAAAAGAAATTATGAACCAAAATTTATTTATATGTAAGAATATATATATATATGTAAGAACATTCTCTGTGTAATTTTTTAAAATATTATGCTATGTGTGTGTATCTGTATTTGTGTTTCTATAGATATAGATATATTTAAAATATTTATGAGAATAAAAATATCACCCGTGAAATATGGTAAGTTTTTTGAATTTGAATTTCAAAAAGATTCATATCTTATTTTGGTTGTTTTAAGGTAACATGTATCACTTTAATATTTTGATGACAAACAAATGATCTTCTGCCACTTGGCATGCTTTGGGCGACTCTCACGAAAAGTCGCCCTACAATAATATATAGTATAGATTATTGGATTAGGCGATCATATTTCGTGGGCTTGCGTAAGTTAAAGGAAAGGGCCCAAATTAAATGGACGGTGACGGGCCTGCTCGGCCATTTGATTTTTGGATTGGGGTTGACACGTTAGTCAATTTGTCATGTGTTCAGCCGCTCATTTTTAAATAGATTGTGTCATAATACATTTTTAAAATGAACTAAAAAATGAATAATTAAAAATTATTTTTGAGTTAGCCTTTGAAATTCTTAATACGTAGGGAATTGATTTTCACAACTTATTTTAGCCTTATGTACTCTTTTTTGGTCCTTATTATACAAAATTATTAAAGTATCCTTCTATTATATAATCTTTATTCCCTTTGTGTTTAAATTATTATACTACTCTTACAATTAACTAAAAGTAAATAATATTTATTTTTTGTCTTTTATTTAATTTTTTAATTTTTTATGATTTATTGGTTCGTCTCGATTAAAAAAATTTAAAAAGTATAAAATTTTGTTTAAGAGCTAAAAAAAATCACTAAAAAAATAATTCTAAAAAGCGTTGTTTTGAGGTTTTCTGTGTATTTTTTGAATTTTTGGATATCATTTTATATTTTTCTGAATCGAGACGAGTTAATAACCATAAAAAAATTGATATCAAATAAAAAATTATTTTTTCAAAATAAGAATAAAAAATTAATCAGACAATAATTTAATAATTAGTACAGGCTAAATAGATCTTAAATAAAAGAAAAACTCTGACAAAAATTACATGCAACCATTTATTGTTCATACAATCCCACAAAATTTTAATTTTTATTGGAGATTTTTCTTTATTTAGGATCTATTTAGTTTGTAGTAATTATTAGATTATTATCTAATTATTTTTATTCTTATTTTAAAAAAATTAATTTTTTATTTTGATCGTTATTAGTTTATCTCGACAAAAGATTTCAGAAAAATATAAGATGATGTTCAAAAACTAAAAATAAAATAAAAAAAAACAAGCTCAAAATAATATTTTTTTAGACTTATTTTTTTTTTAGTGAAAATATTTTGGCTTTTGAACATAATTTTATATTTGTTAGATTTCTTTCGTCGAGACAAACCAATTGTATTTACACTTCTTAATAACAGACAATACAAAATAGAAACTGATTTCTACGCATCCATTTTAGTCACATGCACTTCTTTTTTTATCTTTATTTAAAAAATTACTAAAATACTCTTCTATTAAATACTCTTTATTTATCTCTTGTGTTTAAAATACTATACTACTCTCGTAATTAACTAAAAGTAAATAATCTTTATTTTTGTATTTATTTAATTTTTTTGTATTTATTATTTTTACGTCATTTTTTTTTCTCTTATCCTACTCATAGCCCTTCAACAAAGGCAAAATTGTGAAATTATCCCACCTTATCTACCAAACATTACACTTTTATAAAATATATTATGCACAACCCCAAGGGGTTGGCCGAGTGGTAGCACAGACGAGCTGTAAACCCAGACGTCCCGTGTTCGAAACTCAGTAGCCTTGAAAAAAGGCACAACTATTCCAAACCTTGGGGCCACTGGCGGCGTATTAATGGGCGGCTCGTCAGGCCCCCGAGGATTAGTCGGCTGGGTGTTGGGGTCAGGTTCGAAGGTCACCATGCCGCCTGACTCACGTGCCGTCGGATACCTCGGCTATCAAAAAAAAAAATATATATTATGCACATGTCATGCAAACTTTTTGCAGATTCAGATATTTTCTTGCTGTAATACAAAAATTTATAATCAAGATTTACAATCTAAAATTCAAAAATTAATTGGCATCAATTTTGGCCTAACTTTTCTTTTGTATCATAATTTGTCTTTATTTGAAATTTTTTTGTAATTGTTTTTGTTTTGTATCAATTTTTGAAAACTATTGGTTTGTTTTGTTAAGAAGTTTTAGAAGTGTAAAATATATGAACCAAATTTTAAAAAGTTCAGAAAAGATAATTAATTTAAAAAATTTGTTTGTTATAAATTATTTTCGTTTTTAGTGAATTTTTTTAAAATTTTTAAACATAATTTTTTTACTTCTTATATGTATTTTGTCAAAATGAACCGATAATTTACAAAAATCAGATGCAGAACTAACAAATATAAAAGAATGAATAAAGACAAGTAATACCGATTTTAATAATTATTCATTATCTATAACTTAATCATGGTTGCTACGTTATGGACGGCAACAACCAACAAATCGTGGACGGTGAGATCTGGAGAAGTCGCAGTAGTCATTAAATCTAAAAATAATAAAGAGAAATACTAGCATATAATATATCTCAAATGTCAAATATGAAAAATGTTAAAAGGTTTCAGTACATTTTTACATGTTTCAACAAATATCTCAAACACTATTTTTAATTTTTAATTTTTAATTTTTAATTTTAATTTTTAATTTTAATTCTCATTTTTAAAATTTGGAAAATGAGACATCCTTCAAAAATACCAAATCCTACTTAAAAAAAAGGTGAATTTTAGTATTGGAAGAAATTGTTGGATTACACTAATAAAGTACTAAAAACGAAAAATCAGTTAGAGTGCACTACAAATAAAGATGCTCTGATAAGAAAAAATCATCTTCAGTACCGATTTGGAAAGGTTGTAGTGCAATTTTTTATAGTGCAAGTATAATGCGGACAAAACAACATATTTTTGTTTGCTTTGCCCACAAAACTATATCGTTGTAACTTATGACACGAATTGTTGTCAAAATATATGATATTAAAACAACATAGTTTCGAGAACAAATCAAACAAAATTATATTATTTTTCTGCACTATACACACACTAGAAAAAATTACACGACTGCTCTCCGTTAAATACCGGTTCGCATTATGTAGCAGGTTAGAAGACTTTCTCTATAAATATAAATGGTAGGCCCATAGGTCAAGACTTTAGTCACATAATCCTCCAATAAGATTCTACTCTTTTTCTTTTTTTTGTCACTCTTCGTTTTATACTCTCGCTCTCACTTCTCATTCTTACAAATTTGAATAGTTTGAAATATTTATGTTGATGATATTAAAAAATGGTGAAACCTCTCTTGTCTTGCTGGTTGGCTCCTGCACACACGTCCAGTGATCAGAGAGTGGTTGTCCGATAGTGAACCTTCCGATGATCAAGTTAGAATCATGTCAAGATCAAAGACTGTAAGAAAAACTAGAGAATAATGACTCAGTCCCTTCTTCCATCCATGTCTATGGGTTTTAATACCTTCGCAAGAGAGGAGGAGATGGGAGTGGATTTCTGCCGTAATAAAGGTCGTGATTTCTGGATTTGCGCCATCTGAACTGATTCCTCTCACGCCATTCTGGAGATATCGGGAGATCCAGTGTGCCATTAGAGAGATTATGCAGACATCCAAGAGATTCAAGAAGGCTATAGTGTAATTTTCTATAGTGCACATCTAGTGCGGGCAAAACGACATAGTTTTGCTTGCTTTGTTCTCGAAACTACATCGTTTTAACTTATGTCACGAATTGTTGTCAAAATACTTATGATTAAAATAATATAATTTCAAGGACAAAACAAATAAAATTATATCATTTTTTTCGCACTACACATGCACTACAGCTCCCCCAGGAGGGATACCGGCCTCTTGCATGCCCGAAATGCCAATTCGGGAGAAGTCCAAGCGGAGGGGCCCTATTGGCCTAGTAGGTGGTATATTGATTGACCGGTTTTGGTCTGGTAGGTTGGGTGAAAAGATAGTTGGCCGATCAGTCCTTGTGCGGTTCAAATCTGAACTCTTCATCTATAATATGCTTTCACGGTCGCACCTGTGTTGTATTCACTAATTGGCAGTACTGTATTGCCGTACTACATCACAGCACTTTTGGTACGACAAAATGACATCCATGTTATTTAAATTTTGGTCAGTAAAATCTGAGAGCCCCATTAAAGGAAGAGAGAAGAAAATATGACAAATGCCAAATCTGTACCAAATTGGCACAAAATCTGGAATATCCAAAGTCTAAAAGCTCATGTGGTATGTGAGCATTGGAGCAACGAAAAGAGAAATGAAATTCATTTTGCGGCATTGACAACCCATTTTCCATCTCACTAGTTTTCTAATAACACAACATATTGGGCTTTCATTTTTTTCTTACCTAATTTTCTTTAAATGCATAATTAATTACAAGCATCAAATTAAGCTCTAACATATACTGGCAACATTTTTAACTGACTAATAAGAAATAACACAAAATATATATGCATGACCCGTCGTAATGAAATGTTTTTTTCTTTTAAATTATTGGAATCGTGACTGAAAATGAATATCTCTCAACCTCTCGTGCCAATTGGACATGGAAGCTGAAGAAGTTTAGTAAAATACTCCCGTTTTTATACACAAGAAAGATGCCAGTCCACCGCCCACTTGTAACGATATCCCAACTATACATAGAGCTTTGCTCTACTTTTGATTGGGATCCCCACAAGTGTTGAAGGATTGGATTCCTAAATGTTAGTTGAGATGCGCGTAATCTGACTCGGACACTGAGTTATCAAAAAAAGAGAAAGATATCTTACCAAATGTGTGCATAAGGTTATTATCACCAAAGTGAAGGTTAACAAAATTAAACTCATCGAAGTTGGTTGTATTTTTGTCGTGGTACATTTTTGGCCTCATATTTGGGTGAAGATTTTTAAAAGATAATTACGTGGTTAAAAATACACAAGAATAGGAATAAAACTAAGTTTTGACAGGAAAGTGGGGCTTTGGTCAATAGTGACACAAAAACAATGAAGGATTATGCGACAATGAAGGGACTTTATGAGTTTACTAGCAGACATTAGATTTAAACAAAATGAAGGAACGTGAAGAGAATGTTGTAAAGTGTTGTCTTTATTAAAAACAACTATGCCTGTAGAATCAATAGGAACCAACGATCCTGTAGGTAAGTTAACTGAAGGAACATAGAAGGATTACTTTGAGAGAAAATATAGGAATTAGATGTGATATGATCCGTAGCTTCACTATCAAGAATCCATGAATTAGAAAAAATGAAATTGATGGATGGAAGAGATGGATGGAATTGACCTGCTGCATTAGCAAAGATATCTGAGTTTTCGGAGGATGGTTTGGACAAGTTTACCATGGCAGTGGTGAGTTGTTTGCATTGCTCCTCAAAAAGCCCACAAGAACTTGGTGCAAACTATGGGTTCTCAAATTAGATGGGCACAAAATGGCTGTGTGGATTGGCTGCTGTTGTGTGAAAGGGTTTGTGGCGTGAGCCTAGTGCGCGAAAGGACGTCCCGTGTATTATTGTTGTTGCATCTGCCCCTATCTCGCAGTTGTTGCTGAACATTTCCATGGTTTTCTTCATTTGAGCTCTCTCCACGAAACAACATGTTTTTGGGTGGGTATCCATGTAATTTGTAACAAGTCTTGATGGTGTGTCTATCACGATTACAATAAGTTTAATGTAGATCAGAAGAGGATGAACTATCTCCCGGCAGATTTTGATTTCTGAAACAAGAAGGGATATTGAAGGATGAACAATCTCTTGAAAGATTGTGGGTTCCGAAATAATTAGAAGGGTTAGAGCCTTTGTCCATTTGCATTGCTGCAACAATAGAAAAGATTTTAGCTGAGGAGGAACCAATTTTTTGTTGTTTTTCTTCTTGAGTAATTAAGGAGAACACCTTCCGAATGCTTGGGAAAGGATTCATGAGAAGAATCTGATCACGTATGGCATTGTAGGAATCATTTACACTCATGAGAAATTGCATAGTTTGATCATGTTCCCGTTGTTCATGGTAGAGACCATCATTTCACCACAAGGACAAGTGGGTTGAGTTTTATAGGATGCAAGTTCATCCCATAAAGCTTTGAGTTTTGTATAGTATGTGGAAACTGGCATAGAATCTTGTGCATGTGAATCGATTGATCTTTGAATATGAAAAATTCATGGAGCATTGCCTTGTGAGAAACGAGCATGAAAATCTTCCCAACTTTCTTATGTCGTCTCAACCTATATAACACCGTTTGCTAAATCTGCTTCGACGGAGTTGAGAATCCATGAGAGAACCATTTTGTCGCAACACTCCCACGTGGCAAAATCAACAGGTTTGTTGGCTGCGTCTGCAGCTTTGATCGCATCATTAACAAAATCAATTTTGTTTTTGGCAGTGAGTGTAATCACCATAGATCGTCTCCATGTAGCATAATATTACCGTCAAGTGTTTCCTGACAAGTAAAAGGCCCGGATAATCTAATGAATGAATAAAAAAAGGGCTTGAGGATTCAACCGTGGAGTTCTTATTCTGGTCGTCACCCTTGTTGATTGAAGGTAAGGGTGTGAAAACCCTTGAAAGCTTCAAATCATAAAGATATGAAAATCAAAAGCCACCAAATTGGAGCTTTGATACCATGAAAATAATAAGATATGGAACATAATTTCTTGGTTGTTTATTATTGAATTACGGGTACAAGAAATATATATATAATATTTCTAAGCCCATTCTAGAACAATACTAGTAATTTAGTACTACAATTAATATAATTAAAGATGATCCGCTAATTATGGAGTCAAAGACAAGAAAGATAATTTATTTTAATTACTCAGTATGATTTCCAACAGGCATTTCAATAAGAAGAATAAAGAAATGAGTCAATTAAAGCATAGTTCCTACGTGAGCTTTCATCATATTTATTGTAGTTATATGTACCTATTACACTCTTACTATAATATATAATAATGAGGTACACTCCTATAATTAATAGGATTTAATTGAGCTGAATAATTCCCATTACTAACCATAGGAGCCTGTAACACTTTTTTATAATTAGTACAAGCGATACTTGTACTCTACACACGAGCATGAAAACTCTTCATTCAATTAGGATTTAATATTAATATGAAAATTACATTAAGAGAGTTTAAACACGAAGTTTAAATATTTAATTTTTTTAGTCGGAAAACGAATAATATGAAGAAAAAAAATATTAGTGTTAGATGTTAACTTTTAGGGTATTTTATATATAAAAAATTATTTCATCTATAACTCGGTTTTACTTAACTCCTTTCATTTCTCAATTGTCCCAATATATCTCCAGATCTTTCCAAATATAACAATTGACTTCTTTTAGATTGACGCAGTTAGAGAGGAGAACACGGGAAATAGTAATGTGCATCAGTGCAAAAGAAGCCGATTGTTACCTTTGAAAAAATCAAGAGGTACATTGGGACAATTAAATTAAGAGAGTTAAGTAAAACCGATGGATAGATTTTTTACTATTTTCTTTAAAAGCAGATGAGCAAAAATTTGCTTCGTGTATAATATATATATATATATATATATATATATGAATAGATTGATTGATTGATTTTTTTGTCAAAACTTACCTAACAAAAGTGGGGGGGGGGGGGGGGGGGGGGGGGGGGGGGGGGGAAATAAAAGTCGGTGCTGTGTGTCACTATTAATATGGCAAGTGCAGTACAAAGGTAGTTACTAACACTTATGGGGTAGGCTACATCCACCACCTCATTATTTTATCTTCACCTCCGCAGAACAGGGAAGCAATCTCAGCCTACCATTTTCTTTCCATGATCTATCCAAAGTAAGAATTTAGTTTGAAACAGGTACAATTATACAATACGAGAATTGAAACACTAAATAAAAATATATATCGAAAAAATACCATTCGAGTTCTGTGTTTTACACATTTAATTCACTTAGGACAAAATCGTCGTCTTACCGTGGGCGTTGGAGGTTTGCTTCGGCATCTATCTTTCAGGGTAAAACGGCTCATATGAACGGAATAACACGTAACTCTGTCCGTTTATTGATTGAACCTTCTTATGTCTATCTCTCTTTCTCTCTCACTTGAATGAACAAAATTCAGAAGTATTTTCGAAGATGAAAATTCGTGTATTGCAAACAACCAAAAATAAAATTAGTATAAATAGAACTATAATTTGTTTTTTTTTTTGAAATTATATAGCGGCCGAGACTTTTGAGCTTTCAACAAATATGATATTATTTACTTTAGACTGGGTTTGACCTGACTTAATTATTTGATTATTATTTCGTCTGTATATAACTTTTTTGGTAATTTTTTGTCTTTCGTCAACTTTTTGTGGATTATTAGTTCGTCTCGACGAGAGTTTTCAGAAAAGTTATAAATAATTGACTAAAAATTTGAAAAAAGTTCAGAAAACACAAAAAAGTGCTTATTCGTCTTCTTTAGTAGCTTTTTTTTTTGTTTTTCGACATAATTTTATACTTTTTATATTTGTTTTATCGAGACGGACTAATAATTTATAAAAAAATTAAAGTCAAAATAATAAATGTGAAAAAAATTTAAACGGAGACAGGTAAAGAGAAGGCAGGCCAAAACTTGTTTAATTTGAAGCAAGGCAGGCCAAACGGGTAAAGAGAAGATATGGTTCAGAGATGGGTCGTATATAGTTGAGCAGATGAGACTTTTATTGCAGCATCAAATTATCCTCTGGACTTTTGGCCACTCTCTTAAGTCTTGCAGTCCACCACCGACAGTCACTTAATACTCTTTTCAAATATTTATTAATTATAACTCATTTTAGTAAATACAAGTATTTTTACGTATATTTCTTTTAAGGAAATTCACATCAATTAATAAAAAAAATATTTGAAACAAATTTGATAAAATTTAAGAAAAAAGAAGGGAAAGAGTAGTACGTACTAATAAGACTATTAAAAGCAATGTTTGTCTTCTTCACTTCATTCATCTTTCCCTCATGGACCTCATGATCATGCTCTCTGCAACTACTCTCTCTCTCTCTAAATAACTACTACTTGAACAAATATGGTACAACCAAATAAGTTCAGAGGTGTTAGGCAGCGCCAGTGGGGCTCTTGGGTCTCCGAAATCCGCCACCCATTACTGTAAGTTCTCTCTCTCTCTCTCGCGCACGCGCGCGCACACACACAACTTCACCCCATCACACCTTACTATAATTAAACCCCTCACAAAATCCCCACTTTTCATAGATTTATACACAGTCATGCTTCACTTCCAATAGATGTACATTATCATATTATATTCCCATACATTTATGTCTCAAGTCATAATTCTCGGTATCTTCTTTACCATATTTAGTTTATTGTATTAGCTTTTTCTTATTTTCTTAGTTGGCGGGATTGGATTGTCTAATTTCTTAATTTCTATGATTACATTCCTTTCTTGTATTGTTTCCTTAATTGTAATATGTTTCTTTTGTTCACTCCATCTCTCCCTATATATAAGGGATGGTTAATTGTACGAATTACAGAAAGAATTGAGCCTGTGTTCCTCGATTGTTTCAGTCTTCAAATTCTTTCAGACACGAACATTCATGTTTCTCTGTTGTAGGAAGAGGAGGATCTGGTTGGGCACATATGAGACAGCTGAGGCAGCTGCAAGGGCATACGACCAAGCAGCCATTTTGATGAATGGACAAAATGCCAAAACAAATTTTTCAACAAACAAGGAGTTAGGTGACAAAGAGCAACCAATTAGAGAAGAAATCCCAAGCCAAATCATGTCAGACATACTCAGTGAGAAGCTCCGAAAATGCTGTAAGGGCCCATCCCCTTCCCTCACTTGTTTAAGGCTTGACCCAGATAACTCCCACATAGGAGTCTGGCAAAAACGGGCCGGGTCGAGTTCGGGCTCCAACTGGGTTGTGAGATTCCAACTAGGAAAGAGAGAGACGAAAACCGAAGAAAGAATTGATGACGTGTCGTCATCCGACTCGGTGGTGGTGTCTCAGGTGGATAAGGGCGGCGGTGGTTGTGGTGGTGGTGGTGGTGATGAGATGGATGAAGAGAATATAATTGCAATGCAGATGATTGAAGAACTCCTTAATTAGTTTGAACTCTCCTATAATGCTGCCTTTACCTCCTAATGGAACTGTCCTAGGTTTAAGATAATTATCCTCAGCAGTCGCTTCTTTTCCTACAGCTTGTGCACTTGCCAATCACTAGGTCACATTCCGAGCAGGCTCCACGCATGTGCAGAGGGTTCTTTGTCGAATCATACTAGGTCACTTTAATAATCAGTATTGTTCATTTTATATAGCTTGTCCGCAAGATTGACGATGCTAAAAATCATGTTAATTGGATATAAATTAACACTTGATGATGATGGTCGAGTGTGACTACGCCTATTTTTATAAGGACAAATTCGCTATTATCATGGTATTAATCAATATTTGATTAACATGATTTTGACATTGTTATTGTTTTTGACGAACTTTATAAAATGAACTGTTCAAATCATCGAAGTGGACTCGATATGAACTCACAAAAGACCGACTGAAATAGTGAAGTTTGAGTTTGGTGTGCATATAGTTTCTGTAAATAGTATAAGTTACGTTGACAATAATTTATGGGGCCAATGAGAGAGACCAATGTTATTTATGGTTGGTATGAGTTTTAAATGAGAGAGAGACCAATTCATGTTATTAAATGCAATGGAGTAGGGGATAGCCTTTCTTTATAATGCAGTGTTGTCTATATATATTGCTGTGTGTAAATAGAGATGGACTACTTGTGATAAAATCATAAAATGAATAAATGTGTTCTGTTGTACTTCTAAAATTGAATTTCTAAGATGACAAAAAGTTGTATGAGATCTCATTTTTACTTTTAGTCAACTTTTTAGTTTTGTGTACATTACTCTAGACACAATTAAAAAGTAAAATACTGCATGACAATTTTTCAAAAAACTTCCTAAAATTATAATGACCCGAATCAAATAAATCGCGAATAATATTTTTTCGGGAATTTAAGATTTCTTTCGCATATTTTATTCAATTACATTACGGTTCGCTATACACTTTTACACGTACAACGCACACACATTGCATGCATGCATGCACACGTATCTGATATATTTAACGCACATTATGTTATATGTGTGTATGTGTGTGTATTTATACATTATCCAAGTTAACATTTTCCATATATATGTATACACACACATATATATTACTCGGTGGGGTTAGTTGACCACATTTACCACTGCATAAAACAGAGGCGGATATAGTATTTAAGACAACTAGGATCAGGCGCAAGAGGTAATGGAGTGGAGTCCACGTGGACGGAGGTGAAGTAGATTGAGGAGAAATTTGAGGGGTGTGGATCAATGTTCTGAATACCGGATCGGTTTGCGTACCGGTTTTTCTACTGATACGGTACGTACCGGTACCGGTCATGTACCGGATACCGTATCGGATTTATCGCAACTATCAATATATATATAAATTATAGAGAGAAAGCAAAAATTAATTAATTTTTTAGCAATTTAAAAAAAAAAAAACAAAAAAACAAATCCGGTACCGGCCGGATACCGGGCCGGTATCCGGCCGATACGGCCGGTATCCGACCGGTACGGCCGGTATCCGGCCGGTACCGGCCGGTATTGAGAACGGTACAGTACTAGAGGTACTTGGTACCGTTTTTTTGCCAAAACGGTACGTACCGGCCGGTACCGGCCGGTACGGTACGGTATTAATAACTTTGGTGTGGATTGTGGAGCGAGGGAGTCGGCGCGGCTGCTTGGAGTGAGGTGGAGAAAAACAGTAGCTTTTTTCTTGCTTTATGCCTTGTTACTTTGAAGTTGCTTCCATCATCGGAAGAGTGAGAGAGAGACTTTTTTCTTGGTTTGTAGATGTGGAGATAGAGGAAATCCAAGCAAGTATGCCAATTCAGAAACTGAACATAAAGTTTTTTTTCTCACTTTTTCCTTCAGACTTTTTCCATATTTTATTTGTTTTGCCGTCTAAAGGAGGGGCAAGTAAGAGGTGAGTGGGTGAGGGACAAATTATCAAATTATTCAAAAAATATGTAGATTATTTGAGGTGTTTTACAATTGAGTGGGGTCAACGGAGGTCCACCCAGACTTAAATGAGTGGGAATGTCGTAGGAGATTAGACACATTAGGGAGAATGTCTACATGTATTTGCAAAAAGATTTGAAATTCAGCGAATAGGCATTAATCATGTTAGTTTTAAGCGTCTAACTAACGTGGCTTAATGCACTTAACAGAACTACCTCGGACAACTCCACTTTCAACCTACTGTGTTATCCTCCTCCATCTTCAGGAACTTCGATCAACAAAATAACAAGAAAAAGATATATTCCACAAAATCAAATTTTTGACCCATTTAATTAACCATTTAGAAATCATTTGAAATGAGTAAAAACGAGTTATACCCATTATAACCCATCACAGAAATGAATTGAATTGAATTTCAGCAAATTTAGGATAAGATAATTAAGAATTCTTAAATTTGAATGAACATTGATGCCCTACCCTCAACAAAAAGACAAGAAAATTAACTCACATACCCCAAGAATAGATTGGATCGAAACAGCTTTTCTGTCAAAACCCTTTCTGAAGGTGAAATTGTGCCCCTCGTACAGTTGTAAACACATTCCAACCAAATGTGCTGCTTCCTTCATCAAATACACTTGCAGAGATATAAAGAGACCTCTGATACACAGAAAAATAATTATATGTCACCACCGATTCCTCAATCAGAGTACAACATGCAGAAAAGATAATATTTTTTTCATTCAATGCATATGAGAAAGTTTGGAAAAAGTTTCGAAAACAGAATACATATAATGCTATGAACATTATGGATTTTCCCCTTTGCTAAAGCAGCAGCATCTTTAGCAATAAATCACCATAACCAGCAAGTGTCATAAACTAGATCAAACATTCCATTAGTTCATACATATAGATCCTTCCGCTAGTAAAAACGATAAAATTCGACTTGGCTAATGAAAAACCTATGAAATAGACTAGCCAATGAAAACCCTGACTTGGCTACAATCGTGGCACATTACAAGCTAACACCAGTTTTTCTGTATGAAAAGACAAAAAAAAGCAGCGTAAAACTGACCGGTAACGATGGCAGAGTGGTCTTGCGGCCTTAACCAATCAAATCCGATCAGCGAGGTACCTCACAAGAGAATTGATCGGCTTGGTAGAGTCAAGATTTTCGATTCCCCTTGACCTAATTTTGATGCGGGCAAGGTAATCTGTGGCAATCCAAGAAAAGCTCAACATCAATGTTTCGCCCCCAGCATCATCAATGTGTTGCGTCTCCATTGACTTTTTCACCCAAACAGGATGGTAAGTAACCTGGTACCACGCTGATGCCTTCTTCTCATACATGGCATTCTTCTCTTCTTCGGGGAGGTGATCAAAATCAGGCCCCAAATTGTCAAAAACTTGCCTGAACTCTTTCCTAAGAGAGCTGTAAGCATGTTTAAGCTTCTCTTGAAGATCCCCTCTCTTTCGGCTATTGTACTTCGGCATGGACCATATGTGTCCAGTAACAACCTCTTCTTCCCGGTTCACCTTTTTTTAAATCATCAACCAAAAGAGATTAATATCACATAAAGGAAAGCAGAACAAATAAAAGGAGGACAAGTTGTCTGCCAAAGACAATGCAGAGATGAAACCCAAATGGTCACCTTATATTGTCCAAGAAGAGCATTCAGTTGCCCATCATAAGAGCACTTGTGTTTCCATGCATCAGACATGAAATCTCTGGAACCCGGAATATCAAGGGCAGAATCGTAGGGAATGTTTTCGGGAACAAATGTCAGATCAGAAGATGCTTCTTCCACATCTTTGTCGTAAGTGTCTTTTATTAGACGATAGAGCCTCCCCAGGATTTTCTTCGACTTGTACGTTTGATACTTTTCTTTGCCCATAAAGTCGGGATAAAGTTTGGGTTTCAAATGAGGGGGCATTGACACGATCATCCCAGTTTTGGGAAAATCAACAGCTGTGGCTGCAAGTTCAGCCAGTTTAATGCACTTCTCATCAAGTGCACCGTACTCGCTCAGATCAGCATGGACCACGTGAGCATTGCAAATTGTACCCAAATTCTCATTCACCATGTTGCGGGTGAAAAAATCTATTATGTCCTGTAAATTAAGCAAAAAACATACTCTTAAAGAGATGGAACGAAGCCCGTACAAAGTTTGTAGTGATGGGGGGCCAAGGACAAGCCCATACAAAACTAACAACTACTCATACGAATATAAAAGTGATACTTGTTCTCAGAAAAGATATGACAGAGAATCCGGCCAAAGAGGTACTTTTTGAATACATATAACCACTTCTTCTCTTGGAATTAATCAATTTTGGATTCCTTTCTCTCATCTACTAAAAATATGGAAGGTTGATCCTTTACTGATAGATGGAACAATTCATCCATCACCACTTAAGAAGAACGGATAGGAACACTGGAATTAGATACAAAACAAGAGGGACAAGCAAATACGTTATTTCTCTGCAATATACGACATGGACACATTGGTGGATACGCTCAATAGTATATATCCAAATATATTGTGATGCGAATATGGGGCAATTACACATTACAAATTATTTAATAGATAAGATACAACAATTTATGAAGACTATGGATTGCCATGGACTCAAGAATTTGTTAAAAAATAGGATATGGATGTGGCTAGAAATTCTCAACAAGTCTTTCAAAATTCGAAGTCAATTTAAATAGTCTTCCAACTTTGTACAGCAATATGTAAAATTTCGATATGTTCGATAATCACATGTTAGCTAGTGTTCAAAAAGTGTGGATCACATTTATTTCTCAGTCAAAGACACCAAAAATGCGTCAGCCACGTTGCAGAAAGAGTGAAACGTATCCAAACTAAGAATTTTATTTCTCAATTACAAACATGAAAAAAACTGTATTGGACACATCTGAGAGTGCGGACTTGGAAACGAAAATGGACGAGCCAGCTACTTTGAAGTGTTCGTGCTTTTCAACTAGCAAGAAAATCCAAAAATAAAATCTGAAATTATAAAAAAATTACATAATATAACAATAAAATTGCAAATTCTATCAATCGGTAATTCAACAGAAATACTGTCTCATGAAAGAAAAAGGCAATGATGAGAGAAGATCAAAAGGATGGAATCACTAGCAATTGATATGCAAGTCTTATTGATGCTTTGGAACTGGGGGGCCCTTCACCTCTGCAACATAGTTCTCAGTGACAAAATGCGAGTAATAAGCATTTGATATAGCTTCTAAAACTTCAATAACGAAGCATATGAAAATGATGACAAGAGCGTTATAGTGCCTCATGTCATCCAATAATTTGCTTCTTTGTAGTTACTTTTTGTTTGGCAGGAACTTTTCCTCCTAGTATCCATTTGAAACATGCCCTAGTTCACCTTTTCTTCCACTAACTTTTCCTCTGAATCAATTCACAGCTACAACGTTAAAGTGCATCAGACTGCCTTTCTACAAAGAAACTTCCTCCTACTGTTCCAATATACATACGTAAAAAAAAAAAAAGAACTAGTGTTATCATCACAAATGGACTAGATTCTGAGTGCTTTAAGCAAATCAGCTGCATCCAGTATAGTACAATTTTTTTCCTACTACTATGAAAATCTTTCGTATCATAAAAGTATAGCAAGTCGGAAGTTTTCTTTTCTCCTCTTCTTTTAAGGAAGAAGCAGCAAAATAGCCCCAAGTCTCAATGATAGGTGGCCAAAAATTAAGGTCAAAGCATCAGGTAGTGTAGATGCGAAAACAAAAGCATCTGATTTATCTTGCAACTGAACTAGAATGCAGGAATCATAAGTTCTATTCAGAAATGACAGTTAATTACCTTCTGACTAACTGGACGAGGCAACTGTTTAGCTTCTACCGGTGAATAGTCCATTGGTGTCCAGCTCTTTTTACTAGGTGGAACAAGGTTTTCATCCCACGTGACAAAATACAAATCCCCATCAAGGTCACTTCCTGATGCTTCGTTCGGATGTGGTCTATCTCCCTTTTGAGGGAAGACCAGACAATCAGAAAGATGATGCAGCCCAGGGGCATCCACCGCTTCTAGAACTCGTATATCTCCAGGGTGAAGACATGGATTTTTCGCTACCACCACAAACCCCTTAATTACTTGAAGATTCTTCTTTGTTACGGAAAACCTGGAGCCGTGGTTCACGAAACAATTTTCCAGAGAGGGACTTGAGACTTGGACGAAGCATTGGCCTTGTTCTAGCACCCCTAATTCATCCAAGCACCCCATTAGCCATCTCCCTGAAGGAACAAAGATCCTAGCCTTTTCTCTCAGGCCCCATAGCTGTGAAGCCCTTATACAAACCAACATGCCGCGAAGGTGAGGTTCTGCTTGGGGCTTGAAACCAGCGCTCAACATTATTGCTGCTGTGTTCCCTTGATCTGCACACGAAGCAGTGAGGATATCAAAAGCCACATCTGTGTCCACAACCATTTGATCAAGTTTTGAAATCATGCGCTGCTGCATTTTCCAAAAAACTTCATCCGGAACGTCCAATGTGGAGAGTAGAGTCACGATCTGACGGTTCAGAAATCCTGGCTGGAACCGAGTCCACGAACATATTTCAAGGATCGTGTGGTTCGACTCAAACTTGATCATACTTGGCCTCAGGGAGAGGCGGACCCCATCATTCTTTCCAGGCCAACAAGCAATAACCCCTTTGCAACCAGCGAATCTTATTTGGTAAGCACAAGGTGGGTTCACTGTTAACTGCAATTTCTCCGCCACTTTCATTGCCAAATCAGGTGTTATTTTACCAATCCCATCAGAGAAAGTATACGAATTTCTCTCAATATCCGGCAAGCCTTTGTCAACCTCATTGGGTGAAACTTCAACCGTGGCATAAGTGGAGGAGAAGCACTGTCCCATTCTAGCAGCACACTTAGCAGTGTTTCTGTTTGTGAACTTGCCCATCCACTCAATTATATTAAGCACGCTAATATGCTTGTTTTCGGCAAAAAACCAGGCAGAACGATCCTTTAACTGATTTGATGAGAAGGCCAAAAACGAGTACTTGCGGCCACACAAATAAAACCCCTCACTAAGAATACTCTTTACCCTTTTGAACACGGCAGTTTTCTGAGGGAAGGAGTTTGAGGTGATATCTCTCACGATCGGAGCAACATAAAAGTTGAAAACACTGCTGTTTAGAGTTTGCATGCCTTCATCCATGAAGGTAACCCTTAGAAAGCGATCTGAAACTTCTCTGTAATTCCTAAGAACCCGATTCGAAAGCTCCACAGTGGGTGGAAGACAGTAGGCTTTGGTTGGAGTAATAACCAATCTTCGTACTTCAACAACGTCATGCAAATGTGTAGTAGGGCTCTTGAAAAGTTTGGGGTTTTTCAGCAACCAATCCTGCACAAGTTTCAGTCTCCTATAGGCATCAAACACGGGCCTCTTGTAAGCATATATGTGCTTCAATGCAGCTACATTGACTTCATCTGATTGGCCTCTGAGCAGATCGAAAAACTTATCAGACAACTGGTGAAAGTTGATTATGCCTTTATGCATGACCGCATTCACCATAAACATCACTTCAAAAGTTATTTCTCCCTTGTATTGGATACAGAAGAAAAAGTCCTGCATTGGCATTCCAAAATCTTTTTCATCCATAACCTTGAGGCGATGTTTGAGTATATCATCCGGAACCCTTTGTTCCCTAAAATACCCCATGGCCTTCTTAAGTTTCAAGCCATGACGAGGTGGAACCGAAACCCGGTAAGTATTACACTTACCGATGGCTCCACTTGGTGTAAAATCTGTGGTTCGGATCCAAGGATCATCGTCATCCAACAAATCGAATGGAACAGTTTCCTCAACATCATCGTCGGCTGTCCTGTAGTATAGCAAAGGAGATGAGGACAGCTGCAAAAGAACAACCAAGGATGAGGTATCGGAATACTGTTTGACCTCGTTGATGTCCCTCACCAAGAACTCAACCTTGACGTTGCACTTTATAACAGCATGTTTGGAGGTGCCTTTAAGAGTGAACGCAATATCCTGGGTGAAGAGGAATGTGCAGCTTCTGTTAAAGGGATCAACCACAAAATCAACCCCAGCAGCCGGTCCTTTCCAACTGACAACAAATTCGTCTCTGCTAACCATAACCCCAACCTCAATTCTAACATCAGATAATTTATAAGGGTCCATAGTCCTCCTCCTCTGATTCATGCTATAAGGATTCTCAGGTCCCAAACTAATCTTCAAAAGTTTGTTGGTCAATGTAAGATCGCAACGCCCTGCAGCATCCAAAGCCAACTTTGCTGAATCAGGAATTGCAAAATGCACAAAGGCGTGGGGTTCCACCTTTTGATAATTGTTCATTCTTTGGATATTACGAGTGCCGGTGTCAAAATTCGGGTACGATTCCGGAGGGGTGGAAGAAGTCTTCAACCTACACCTCCATACAGATCCAATGTTATCTTCAAAGTAATCCACGAGCATTTTGGCAGTGACTTTATTATCAAAGCCACCTACGCTAATTTGCGTTACTACCATTTTCTTCTCAATTCCCTCTGAATCCATTCTTAATTTGACAGAATCACCAGAATACAATATCCTAAACTGCAGAGTCTATTCACCTCTTTTTGCAATATCCAGCTACATCTGTTACACAAACAAGAAATCTATAAGGGACATGTTTACAAGCTAAGTCAACACTTTCATACAGCATTTCACGAAAAACAGGTTGCATCCCCTTGGAACTTCTCTATGCATATGTGCTTACTTGTACAAAAAGTTATAAGCAAAAGCAACACAAACAGTATAGTTTAGAACTCTTACTCCCCAACCAACAAATAGAAAGCAAATCAAATTTGAGATGACACCATTAGTTGACCAGGAAAAGACAAAACCTAAAAACCTTAAAAGTTGCAAAAAGATTTCCCCGAATAAGGCTATACCTTAATCTTTTAGAAAAGCAAATCCAACTTCCGAAATCAATTACCTTACCATTTCTACTCAAAGCAAGATATGAATTTGAGCAGAGAAATAATCATCTCGGCCTATTTACAAATGCTATCAATTGATAATACAGGTCATATCCGTAGCTCTTCAGCCTCAGGAATGAACTTTCAATCAATCAAGACAACAAAAAAAACAAAAACCAATCGAGTAGTTGATTACCCAAATCTTGCGTTCCTTACTTTATACCTGCATATGCTAAAAGACAAAAACAAGAAAAAAACAAGACACATACTTTAATAGTCTTATTAGAGCATACAATGTGGCAAAGACCTAATCTCATGCAGAGACATCAAATCCAAATCGAGCCACTTGAAAATATCAAATGGCTACTGCACTATAAGTCAAGGCATTTTCATGGCCAGGGAAGCTATATGAAGCACAAACACCAGGTTTACTTGTTTAGTAAGAAACAGTTAAATTCTTGTCAAGAAAAAAAATAACCAACTTCGATAAATAGGATTCTAATAGCCATGAAACAGATAACAAAGTAGAGAAATTATTGACACAGTAAGAAAAACATAAATGGACATATCACTAGTTTCCCATCATTCTACATCACCAACTGCAATATATTGTTGCTGAGAATTTCCTTTATAATCTTTCAACAGATGGAACCAAATACAAGTATTTAAGCAGGCGCTGACACAAAATGATGGCAATAAAATGGTTCTTTTTTTAATAATAAAAAAAGTAAACAATGCATTGTAATGTCTCATGCTAGAAAATTTAACAACAATATTAAGATTGTAACCCCAGAAACAATAATCCATCAATTCATAACATGTTTGACATGATCCCTACATAGAGGATACAAAAACATTGCTTCAGAGATATAAGGGGAGGATAGCTACCAGCAAGAAATATATATCTCAACTATTAAACAATTTATGGGTAAGTTTAACCCTGTACGAAAGGACAGACCCAAAATAAACAATATAGAATGAAGAGACTTTCAGCAACAGTCAAGTGCAACACCTCCAATGTGACGAGTGTAAACGACGTATGAAATATTATAAAGGTTCAACATTTTAAACACAAAGTTTCAGAAAATATCAGACATGTATATGGGGGAATTTGCTATGTTTTCCCTCCTTTTGCAACTACTAAGAAAAGGGTGCCTCACATGTCAACCAAGAGGACGTCACAAATCTTAATACCAGTATCAATAAGATTTGGATTTGAAGTATTTGTTTGGCTCACGTACGAACACAACAGCTAAACCAACTGCAATCCCTTCCCTATTAATGTCCTTAGAAACAAAAGCACTTGAGAAGACAAATGGTAATGTTCTTTGATCCACAAAGCTTTAAGCAAAAAATGAAAACATGGGGATGAAAGGCATTCAACTAGTCACTGTACCATTTTTCACAATAAGTCTGGAACTGTTGATGCTGGATATTGGCTCAACAGCTTAACCTATTAGCAACACTGATATAAAATCATAACACATCGCAATTTCAGTTTTGACTTGATACATGATTTTTTGCTCATTATGCATACTCGGTAAAGCTGAAATGCAACATTGTGTTGATTGGTGTGACAAATCAACACCTTCAGTTACCAACTTTTGTAGAAAGAGCCTGATGAGATGGGTAAGTCAAAACCAGAGAATGCAAGTAAGTCTTCATATCCATCAGTGATAAGAACCCCACAGTTATGACGAAGACATTATGTTTCCTAATGTTAACAGCCCCAAGATATTGGCAAATTAACTTATCTTCCTTTGTAAATCGATAAATGGATTTAGATGTTAACTTTTTAATGGATTTGCTATACTCTGAATCTACCCTGAAACTGTAACAATTGACATATGTTTGGTTCAGAGGCTTACTTCCAAGAAGAACATAACTGCAGAACAAGACAGTAAAAGGAAGTACATTAGTGCACTCTCTAGCCAAAAACAAGGCAAACAAAGGAAACAGACCCGTTTAGAATTGGGGATTAAGCTCTCTACTAGGTAGAAACTGTACAGATAAACTTGAACACAAAAAATGATGTATTTAGCTCTCTATTAGTTCATCAAGAAAACTTGGGCATACAAAACAAGAAAAAACCAATCCATATTTCTGAGTTAAGCAGATCATGCCTTTCTTTAGATCTGATATTTCTAATGTTCAAAGACTGAACAAAACATATCAAGACCAGGAACTTACAGTTTTAGTAGTGTAGCAATTTGGCCAAGACCCGATCTAACATTGAGGTCAAGTCCAAATCAACCTTGTTGGTAATAAATACCATGCCAACTGCAGAGAAAAAACCAACTTAATTAAAAATGTAATAATAATATCGGATAGACATAAAAAATTATAACAAAATCAAGAGATTAGAGACCAAGCAAGAAAAATGGAAATGGATATAACACATGCTTCTTGTTCCCCAATTGTAACAATCTCCTTTATGCTCATAGGAACAAACAAGGAACCATGTCCAAGAATTAAAGTAAGCGATGACACAAAATGTTGGCAAGAAAATGGCAAATCACTTGATAAAACAAGGAAACTATATGCATCATAATCCCTCTTGTTACGTCACTTCACGTTGCTTCCAACTTAGAATCCCACAAATAATATATAATTCTTACCTTCCTAAAAGTTCTAGCCAAAATTAATGTCGAACGCCATTCCACATCCAGAAAGTTAAAATATTTACTGCGTATATTTCATAAATTAGGAGGGAAAAAAAGGATAGACCATAAAATCTAAGATGGAAAAGGAGAACCTTTCCAAAAGAAGGAAAAGATAAATGAAATTAATTTGAAAAACAAGATTTTAATCTTAACAAAAACAAGATTTTAATTTTTTCCGGCGTGTACTTGATGATAAAATGTAGCAAAGGGAAATAAAAGAGCTTAAAAGATCAAATCTTCGTATCCCATCTCTTTTGGACCATCATATAAAAACCTAAACTTCACCGATCTCGTCTGAGCCTAAAACAAGCACTTCTGTTACTTGATTAATTGAAAATGCTATTTTCTTTCATCTATTTCCGTTCTAGCAAACAATGGCTAAAAGATTTCACATTCAAGAACACAAAGATTTCACATTCAACACAAAAAATGCGATATGCATAAATAAACGCAACAGATATATCCCAATTCCTGAACATTTGAAATCACGACATTGAGAAATTGTAATACCTTGTAAACCGCCCAACAATCTTCCCAGTTGATCAAGCCAGCATCGAAATTATTTGAGAGAGAGAGAGTGAGTGAGTGAGTGAGTGAGGAGGACTGACAAGTCACTTATTATTGATGCCTATTGCTTTGCTTCGTCTCGAAGAATACGGAGGAGATGGGAGAGAGAGAGAGAGCGCGCAATGAGCGTGTGTGCCTTTCAGTTTCACACGCGGGACGGACTATTGTTTTCTCGCTTTAGCTATCAGAGAAGAAACTTGCTCTATTTGTCTTTTCCGAATATTTTTTAAATTTAATTTTTATTTTTTATTTTTTTTTTAAATTTCTTATTGTGATAAATAATATTTTATACTCCTTCCGTCCCAATTTTTTTGTCCATTCTCGAAATTCTAACTTATTAAGGGAACACAATGATTGGTCTTTTAAGTTTTAATTTTTCCATAATACCCTTAACTTTTTAGCATTAAATAAGATGACACATTTTTCAATGTGTGGGTTTTTAAAAAAGAGGAGGGCATTAAGATAATTTTTACAAGTCAATTTTAAAATTGGACAAACATTTTGGAACATGTAAAAGTCAAAAAGTGGACAAACAAACCGGGATGGAGGGAGTAAAATTTAACAAATTTAATATTTTAAAAAATTGCTTTTAGTAGAGTATGGAGGGTATCACCCCCTCTTTAGTCCGCCATTGCCTGAGGGTGCTCGGGAACTTTCATTTTTTTATTTTTGCATTTGGCTATTAAGGGTTAAATAAAGGGGGTGTATGGGAGTTTATTTTTTATTTTTTTATTTTTTATTTTTTGAATTTTTAGATTATAATCAGAATGAGTTTTGGATTTAAATGAGTGTTTGGAAAAAATGTACAGAATATATTTTACAAAAGTAGTAGAATAAAAAATAAGAATAAAAATATAAAAAAGAACTCTAAACCTCCTTTTGAGTATTTGCTCGTAAATTCCAAAATAAAAAATGAGTTATGTAGAAATGAGGGTGTTTGGAATCCTATTTTTTATCTTTTTATTTTTGGTTTTTTAGCATTTT
This sequence comes from Arctostaphylos glauca, assembly GCA_019985065.2. Classification (NCBI taxonomy): domain Eukaryota; kingdom Viridiplantae; phylum Streptophyta; class Magnoliopsida; order Ericales; family Ericaceae; genus Arctostaphylos; species Arctostaphylos glauca. The sequence continues at coordinate 6,070,973 of JAHSPW020000010.1, forward strand.
GACTTTTTAGATTATGGGCAATGAATTTCAAAATTGGGAGGAATGTTTAAGAGGAGAAATATATAGAATGCATTTTGCAAAAATAGCAGTGTTTAGGAGAAGAACGATGAAAATGAGTTATGAATTATTTTTTATCAATTTGTCCTTACTGTGTAAAAATATGCCTCCATTGGTAGTAAGCATTCATGACAGAGTGCCATAACAAAAATTGGACCTCATGAATTCCATCTTTCAAGTTCCAGGAGCAAATCAACCATATAATGGTAAGAACTCAGATGTAAACAAGGGAAACAAGATTACATACATATAAACACATACATGACGGTGCACTAACAAAATTAGAGGTGAAATTGAAAACCGAAAAACCGGACTGGATTGTCGGTTTGGGGAGAAAAAAATCGGTCCGATCCGATTTTGATTTGAAGGATTCTGAAAATTGATTTTTCGGTCCAGTTTCCGATTTGGTAACACGAAAAATTGGATCAAACCGGACCGGACCGGATCAGAATATATATATATATATATATATATATATATATATAGAGAGAGAGAGAGAGAGTGAGTGAGCTTCTAATGAGGGATCCCTCAGTTTGCTACGGTGTGAATCTCGTATTTTTTGATCAAATTATGATGATCCGAACCATTCAATGAGGGATCCCTCAGTTTGCTACGGTGTGAATCTCGTATTTTTTGATCAAATTATGATGATCCGAACCATTCAATGTGTTTAAAACATATTTTTAAGGGCACCCGCGAGAAATCGGCTCAAAATAATATCCGGAAAGACTTTGATCCATTCAATTTTTTGTAAAACTGTTCCTATCAGCATTTATCAAAAACTGTTTGGATCAAGCCCTTTTCGATATTATTTTGAGCCGATTTCTCACGGGTACCCTTAAAAACATGTTTTAAACACATTGAGCGGTTCGGATCATCAAAATATAATCTACAAATGAAAAGTCCACATTTTAGTAAAATGAGGGATTCCTCATTAGAAGGGGACTCTCTCTCTCTCTATATATATATAAGTTTTAAGTTTTAATAATTCTAAATCTATATTCCATTAACTTTTTTAATTTTTAGGATTCCGTTTGTTCTAATCTAACCCAGTAAGTTTCTTTGGCCTTTACCCTTCAGCTTTCACTCATTCAGAGCTCTGAGGTGAGACCGTGAGAGGACTAAAACCCTAGATCTGCCACTCAAACTCTCTTCGTCTCCACTCTCTCTCGGAGGCCTACGCTACACCTCACTCGTCACTAGTATCTCAGGGGCTAGAGCTCTCGCCCAAGGGCGGAGGCAACAAGGGCCTGAGGTGGGCTATAGCCCAGGTGGAGTGCAAAAAAAAATGAAAAAAAAAAATTTTATATGTAAAATTATACCCAAATAAGTTTTAGCCCACCTCATATTTGTGTATAGCCCATTTGAATTTTTTGTGTAGCCCACCTCATTTTAATTTTTAGCCCATCTGAATTTTTTTTGTAGCCCACCTCATTTTAAAGTACAACTTCAGTAGTGTACTTTCTTGTACTTTTCTTTTGAACATTTACATATTTATATACAAGGTTCTCGGATATTAGTTATAAAGCTTTTTTTTGCTTATATATAGATATAGTAGTTTACTAAATTTTGGTTAGCCCAGGGTAGATTAATGTCCTGGCTCCGCCCTTGCTCTCGCCTCTTATATATCCTCTCAGTCTCACTCGTCTCTCAACCTCTTAGTCTCTCACTCGACTCAGATATCATAGTTCTCTCTCTCTCTCTCTCTTCTCTCTCTCTCTCTGAGTGTTTTGATATAGGGCCGAGACCCTAGTGCTCAGACCTTGGTAATCTTCTTTCTATCTTTGAGTGTTTCGATTCTTAAAAAAAAATGCTTGACATCCATGGAATTACCTCATGTAATCTGTATGGAATTTGTTCGAAATATTACTATAATATAATATGTATCTATATATGGAATCTGAATCTATACAAAATTTGTATATACAAAAGCAATATTTTATCTAAATCTGTATGGAATTACCTCATGTAATATGTATACTCTTTGTTAATGTAGGGGTTTTCGGTAATCTAGTATCTAGTTGTAGTTTGTTTGGTTTAGGTCTCTTTGGCTTTGGAATATAACATTGAAAGTCTTGCTCCAAACAAGTCTCCTACAAACAAGAAATTTGAATTCCATTTCATTTTTTATTGTTGTGTTTGGAGCACCTAGTTGCAAGCTCTGCCCCAAAATTGATAGATCCTTTGGGACCTCCCGTAAAATTTCAACTTGCTTATTGTTGTTGATCTTAAATACTATTAGTTACCCTCATACAGGCACGATCTTAAATACTAGGTAAAATGCAATGACCTCCTTTGTGTTTTTTTTGGTTGGATAAACCACTATTAATTAGTTACCCTCGTACAAGCATGTTTACTAATTAAACACGGTTATGAGTTATAGTTTTAAACTTTCATGATTTATAATTTGATGTGTTATTTATAAACTACATTTGTTCCTAATTATGTATGAATTTTATTTTTAGAATTTTTGTTAGTTTTTATTAAAAAAATATAATATATCACTGGATATAATATCCAAGATACAAACAAGTAACAAACTTTGGATATGACAAGTCGAACATACATGGTGACAAGTAATGGATCCTTCTTTAGCTCCTAACAAATACGCCCTTAGGTAATGACAGGGATGAAGACAAGATTCTATGTTAATGGATTCGAAATTTATGTAGAGTCATACACGACATGTAATGACCTGTATTTTTAATTCAGTAAATAAAATATTTTTATATTTTAAAAATCATAAATAAAGAATTTTTTCATATTTTTAATTTTGATTTTGAGTGCTTATAATTTTGCTTGAATGTTTATTTAATTTTGATCATTTAAAATCATTATGAGCATTTTCATACCATATATTAATTCGTGTACTATCAATCATATATATGTACATCATACACACATATGTTGCATGTCTTATATACAGGCATACATACATGATGTAAATACATATTATACATACCATGTATGAACTTCATATGTATGGATAGTGTACACTCACACGTATAAACACACACATTTTATACATGAAAAAGTCTAAAGACATAGGTGTGTCCGGACACATATGTGTCTCTAGCATTACTCTTTATACGTTCATTTTACATATGCATAAGTGATGCATCACAACCCCTTATCTTGGACTCGCACCCACCCAATTCTCTTTGTAGGCCCAAAACCTAGACCAAGTCTTTTGGTCTCACATATATTGGACCCAAGCCCATCTAACTCGGCCCAATACCCATGGCTTCAACCACACAAAATATTGCCCCTTGAATCATCATGAAACCCACTTTATTTATCTTCTTTCACGTTGGCTCTCTATCCTTCTCCAACATGCCTATTTTCCTCTTCCCTTCTTGCTGCCAGGCAGACCATAATGTTCACATGAGTTACATGCAAAACAATGGCAGAACTTCCTCCCTCCTCTCAATGGAAATCTCTCTCTCTCTTCACACTCACTCCACCCTTCACCTGCCCTCTTCCCTTCTCCTCAATGGCAGCCATTTCCATTTTCATGCTTAATTTCACTCTAACCTTGGTAGCATTTGCATGCTCCTTAAATCTTTTTTTTTTTTTTAAATCTAATGATTTCCTCCCCTCTATGTATTGAGACTTCACCTTCATTCTTCTCTCCCACAAAATTCTGGTATTCGAGAAGTCTAGAAGGTAAGAGAGAGCTTCATTGTGAGAAAAAGGGGAGTTATTGGTAAGATTTCAGTGGGTTATCAAGTAAGGAAACCCGGAAGTTGTTTGACTCAATCCTTTAATCTGAGTTCAATCGAGCTCTAGAACTTTAATTTCAAGGTAAATATTTCTTTCCTCGTCCTCAATTTATGCTACAGATCCTAATTTTGGGCTTCACAAAGCTCTATCGATGACATCCTGTTATAATTTTTGGAGAAGATGACCTCATTTAGAACTCATTTGAGATGACAGAAGTGAATTGAGTTTCAGCAAATTTTGAATAGATGAATTTAGAATTCATTAATTTGAATGAATATTGACCCCCTACTCTCGACAGCCAGACAGGAAAATGAACACACATACAGTAAAACTGTGCCCCTTTCACACAGTTGGAAACATTCCAACAAAATGTGGTTTCTTACTTCCTCTTCAAATATATTTGCATAAAAGATAATACTTTTTTCATTCGATGCATATAAGAAAGATTGGAAAAAGTTTTCAACACAAAATGCATATAACGCTATGCATTGTGGATTCACCTAAAACAGCAGCTTTAACAATAATCACCATAGCTAGCAAGTCTCATAAACAAATTTGAACATTCCATTAGTTCATACATATAGATCCTTTCACACAGTAAAAACGATAAAATACGACTTGGCTATTGAAAAACAATGAAACAGACTAGCCAACGAAAACTCCGTGTTGGCTACAATGTAGCACATTACAAGCTAAACACCAGTTTTACTATATAACAAGGAAAAAAACACAGCTTAAAACTTACTAGTAACGATGGCAGAGTGGTTTTGCAGCCTTAACCAATCAAATCCGATCGGCGAGGTACCTCGCAAGAGAATTGATTGGCTTGGTATCGTCGAGATTTTTGATTTCCCTCGACCTAATTTTGATGCGGGCGAGGTAATCTGTTGCAATCCAAGAAAAGCTCAACATCAATGTCTTGCCCCCAGGATCACCAATGTGTTGCATCTTCATTGACTTTTTCACCCAAACAGGATGGTAAGCAACCTGGTACCACGCTGATGCCTTCTTCTCATACATGGCATTCTTTTCTTCTTCGGGGAGGTGATCAAAATCAGTCCCCAAATTGTCAAAAACTTGCCTGAACTCTTTCCTAAGAGAGCTGTAAGCGTGTTTAAGCTTCTCTTGAAGATCCCCTCTCTTTCGGCTATTGTACTTAGGCATGGACCATATGTGTCCAGTAACAACCTCTTCTTCCCGGTTCACCTTTTTTTAAATCAACCAAAAAAGATTAATATCACATAAAGGAAAGGGGAACAAATAAGAGGAGAAGTGGTCTGCCAAAGACAATGTAAAGACAAAACCCAAATGGTCACCTTATATTGTCCAAGAAGAGCATTCAGTTGGCCATCATAAGAGCACTTGTGTTTCCATGCATCAGACATGAAATCACTGGAACCCGGAATCTCGAGGACAAAATCGTAGGGAACGTTTTCAGGACCAAATGTCAGATCCACAGATGCTTCTTCCACATCTTTGTCATAAGCATCTATTATTTGACGGTAGAGTCTCCCCAGGATTTTCTTCGACTTATATGTTTGATACTTTTCTTTGCCCATAAAGTCGGGATAAAGTTTGGGTTTTAGATGAGAGGGCATTGACACGATCGTCCCAGTTTTCGGAAAATCAACAGCTATTGCTGCGAGTTCAGCCAGTTTTATACACTTCTCATCAAGTGCACCATACTCGCTCAGATCAGCATGTACCACGTGAGCATGGCATATTGTACCCAAATTCTCATTCACCATGTTGCAAGCGAAAAAATTTATTATGTCCTATGAATTAAACAAAAAACATACCGGTAAGAGACAGAACGAAGCCCGTGCAGAACTTGAACTGGTGGGGGGCAAGGACCAGCCCATACAAAACTAAAAACTACTTATATGAATATAAAAATGACATTTGTTCTCAAAAAACATATGACAGCGAATCTGGCCAAAGAGTTCCTTTTTCAATACATATCACCACTTTTTCTCTTGGAATAAACAAGTTTTGGATTCCTTTCTCATGTACTAAAAATATGAAAGGTTGGTCCATTAATGAACATGGAACAATCCATCCCTCACTGCCTAAGAAGTACGGATAGGGACACTGGACACGGATACAACACGGCAGGAACAAGCCGATACGTTATTTTTCTACAATATAGGATGCTGACACATTGGGAGATACGTTCAATTGTATATGTACAAATATATTGTGATGCGAATATGAGGCAAGTACACACCCCAAATTATTTAATAGATACGGTGCAACAAGTTATGAAGACTATGGATTGCCATGTCTCAAGAATTTGTTAAAAAATAGGACATGGGTGTGGTTAGAAATTTCCAACTTTGTACAGCGATATGTAAAATTAAGAGGTGTGATAATCCCATGTTAGCTAGTGTTCAAGAAGTGTCATCACATATCTATTTCTTAGTTAAAGATACCAAAAAAAGCGTCAGCTATGTTGTAGAAAGAGTGTCGAGAATGTGTCCAAACTAAGAATTTTATTTCCAAATTACAAACACGAAAAAATTGTATCAGATACATGAGAGTATCAGTGTCAGAAATGAGCACGGACACGGTCGCGCCAACTTTTTTGAAAATGTTCTTGCTTTTAAGGATAGCAACACCAACTAACAAGAAAATTCAAAAATAAAATCTGAAATAGTAAAAACGTTACATAATATAACAATAAAAATGCAAATTCTAATAATCAGTAATTCTATAGAAATACTAAATCATATCGATACTATAACATGAAAGAAAAAGGCAATGATGATAGAAGATCACAAGGGTGGCCTCACTAACAACACTAGGGTATCCAAACAGTAGAGACGACAATGGGAGTAATAAGCATTTGATATAGCTTTTCTAAAACTTCAAATAACAAGTAATGAAGACTATGGATTGCCATCGCCTCAAAAATTTGTTAAAAAATAGGACATGGGCATGGTTAGAAATTTTCAGCTTTGTACGGAGATATGTAAAATTAAGAGGTGTGATAATCCCACGTTAACTAGTGTTCAAGAAGTGTCATTTACATATTTATTTCTTTGTCATAGATACCAAAAAAGCATTAGCTATATTGCAAAGTGTCGCAAATGTGTCCAAACTAAGAATTTTATTTCCAAATTACAAGCACTAGAAAACTGTATCGGATACATGTGACTATGTGAGTATCGGAATCGGAAACAGGCACGGACATGGACGTGCCACCTTCTTCGAAGTGTTCATGCTTTTAAGGATCACAACACGAACAAGCAAGAAAATACAAAAATAAAATCTGAAATTATAAAAACGTGACATAATATAACAATAAAATTGCAAATTCTATCAATCACTAATTCTACAGAAATACTGAATCATATCGATACCAAAACACAAGAAAGAAAAAGGCAATGATGAGAGAAGATCAAAAGGATGGCATCACTGACAATTGATATGCAAGTCTTAATGATGCTTTGGAACATGGGGGCCTTGATGTACCTCACCTCTGGAACATAGTTCTCAGTGACCTACTAGACACTAGAGTATCCAAACAGTAGAGACGACAGTGGGAGTAATAGGCATTTCATATAGCTTTTCTAAAACTTTAATAACAAATAATATGAAAATGATGACAAGATCGTTATAGTGCTTCACATCATCCACCAATTTGCTTCTTTGTATTTCCTTTTTGTTTGCCAGGAACTTTTCCTCCTGGTTTCCACTTGAAACATGCCATAGTTCACCTTCTCTTCCCCTAACTTTTCCTCTAAATCAATTCACTACTACAACCTTAAAGTGCATCAGCCTGCCTTTCTGCAAAGAAATTTCTCCTATTGTTCCAATATACATATGTAAAAATAAAAAACAACTAGTGTGATGTACAGCAAATGGACTAGATTCTGAGTGCTTTAAGTAAATCAGTCGCATCCCCTATAACACCATTTTTTCCTTACTACTACGAAAATATTTCGTAACATAAAAGTATAGCAAGTCAGAAGTTTTCTTTTCTCCTCTTCTTTTTAGAAGGAAGAAGCAGCAGAATAGCCCAAAGTCTCAATGATATCTGATCAAAGAAGTAAATTAACCACGTGATAGGTGGCCAAAAATTAAGGTCAGAGCATCAACTAGTGTAGATGCAAAAACAAAAGCATCTGATTTATCATCCAACTGAAATAGAATGCAGGAATCATAAGTTTTATTGAGAAATGAGAGTTACTTACCTTCTGACTAACTGGATGAGACAACAGTCTAACTTTTGGTGGAGCATAGTCCATTGGTGTCCAGCTCTTCTTGCTAGGTGGAATAAGGTTTTCGTCCCACGTGACAAAATACAGATCCCCATCAAGGTCACTTCCTGATGCTTCATTCGGATGTGGTCTATGTCCCTTTTGAGGGAAAACCAGACAATCAGAAAGATGATGCAGCTCAGGCGCATCCACCGCTTCTAGAACTCTTATATCTCCAGGGTGAAGACATGGATTCTTCGCTACCACCACAAACCCCTTAATCACTTGAAGATTCTTCTTGGTTACGGAAAACCTGGAGCCGTGGTTCACAAAACAATTTTCCAAAGAGGGAGTTGAGACTTGGACGAAGCACTGGCCTTGTTCTAGTACCCCTAGCTCATCCAAGCACCCCATCAGCCATCTCCCAGAAGGAACAAAGATCCTAGCCTTTTCTCTCAAGGCCCATAACTGTGAAGCTCTTACACAAACCAACATGCCACGAAGGTGAGGTTCTGTTTGGGGATTGAAACCAGCGCTTAACATTATTGCTGTTGTGTTCCCTTGATCTGTACACGAAGCAGTGAGAATATCAAAAGCCACATCTATGTCCACAACCATTTGATCGAGTTTCAAAATCATACGCTGCTGCAAATTCCAAAAAACTTCATCCAGAACGCCCAAGGTGGAGAGTAGAGTCACAATCTCACGATTCAGAAATCCTGGCTGGAACCGAGTCCACGAACATATTTCAAGGATCATGTGGTTCGACTCAAACTTGATCATGCTTGGCCTCAGGGAGAGGCGGACCCCATCATTGTTTCCAGGCCAACAAGCAATAACCCCTTTGCAACCGGCAAATCTTATTTGGTAAGCACAAGGTGGGTTCACTGTTAACTTCAATTTCTCCGCCACTTTCATTGCCAGATCAGGTGTTATTTTACCAATCCCATCAGAGAAAATATACGAATTTCTCTCAATATCCGGCAGCTCTTTGTCAACCTCATTGGGTGAAACTTCAACCGTGGCGTAAGTGGAGGAGAAGCACTGTCCCATTCTAGCAGCACACTTAGCAATGTTTCTGTTTGTGAACTTGCCCATCCACTCGATTATATTAAGCACGCTAATGTGCCTGTTTTCGGCAAAAAACCAAGCGGAACTGCCCCTGAACTGATTTGGTGAGAAGGCCAAAAATGAGTACTTGCGGCCACACACATAAAACCCCTCACTAAGAATACTCTTTACCCTTTTGAACACGGCAGTTTTTTGAGGGAAGGAATTTGAGCTGATGTCTCTCACAATAGGAGCAACATAAAAGTTGAAAACACTGTTATTTAGAGTTTGCATGCCTTCATCCATGAAGGTAACCGTTAAAAAGCGATCTGAAACTTCTCTATAATTCCTAAGAACCCGATTTGAAAGCTCCACTGTGGGTGGAAGACAGTAGGCTTTGGTTGGTGTAATTACCAATCTTCGTACTTCAACAACGTCATCCACGTGTGTAGTAGGGCTCTTGAAAAGTTTGGGGTTTTTCAGCAACCACGCCTGCACACGTTTCAGCCTCCTATAGGCCTCAAAGACTGGCCTCTTGTAAGCATATATGTGATTCAATGCAGTTTCATTGACTTCATCTGATTGTCCTCTGAGCAGATCGAAAAACCTATCGGACAACTGGTGAAGGTTGATTATGCCTTTATGCATGACCGCATTCACCATAAACATCACTTCAAAAGTTATGTTTTCCTTGTATTGGATACAGTAGAATAAGTCCTGCATTCCTTTTTTTTTTTTGATCGGCAATAAGTCCTGCATTGGTAATCCAAAATCTTTTTCATCCACAATCTTGAGGCGATGTTTGAGGATATAATCTGGAACCCTTTGTTCCCTCAAATACCCCATAGCCTTCTCCAGTTTCGAGCCATGACGAGGTGGAACTGAAACACTGTAAGTATTACACTTACCGATGGCTCCACTTGGTGTAAAATCTATGGTTCGGATCCAAGGATCATCATCATCCAACAAATCGAATGGAACAGTTTCCTCGATATCATCGTCGGCAGTCCTGTAGTATAGCAAAGGAGATGAGGACAACTGCAGAAGAACAACCAAGGATGAGGTATTGTAATACTGTTTGACCTCGTTGATGTCCTTCACCAAGAACTCAACCTTGAAGTTGCACTTTATAACAGCATGTTTGGAGTTGCCTTTAAGAGTGAACGCGACATCCTGTGTGAAGAGGAATGTGCAGCTTCCGTTAAAGGGATCAACCACAAAATCAACCCCGACAGCCGGTCCTTTCCAGCTGACAACAAATTCGTCTCTGCTAACCATAACCCCAACCTCAATTCTAACATCAGATAATTTATAAGGGTCCACAGTCCTCCTCCTCTGATTCAAGCTATATGGATTCTCAGGTCCCAAACTAATCTTTAAAAGTTTGTTGGTCAATGTAAGATCGCAACGTCTGGCGGCATCCAAAGCTGACTTTGCTGAATCAGGAACTGCAAAATGCACAAAGGCGTGGGGTTCCACCTTTTGATAAGTGTTCATTCTTTGGATATTATGAGTGCCAATGCTGAAATTCGGGTACGATCCCTTAGGGGTGGAAGAAGTCTTCAGCCTGCACCTCCATACAGATCCAATGGTATCTTCAAAGTAATCGACGAGCATTTTTGCAGTGACATTATTATCAAAGCCGCCTACGCTAATTTGCGTTACTACCATTTTCTTCTCAGTTCCATCTGAATCCATTCTTAATTTAACAGAATCACCAGAATACAATATCCTAAACTGCCGTCTATTCACCTCTTTCTGAAATATCCAGCTCCACCTATTAAACAAAGAAAATATCTGTAAGGGAAGTGTACAAGACAAGTCAAAAATCAGGTTGCACCCCCTTGGAGCTTCTCCTTACATATGTGCTTACATGTATAAAAAGTTATAAGCAAAAGCAACACAAACAGTATATAGTCTAGAACTGTTATTCCACTACCAACAAATAGTAAGCAAATCGAAATTTGAGACGACACCATTATTTGACCAGGAAAAGAGAAGCATAAAAACCTTTAAAAATTGCAAAAAGATTACCCGAATAAGGCTATACCTTAAACTTTTGGAAAAGCAAATCCAACTCCTCAATTCAGTTAGCTTATGATTTCTGCTCAAAGAGTAAATACTGAATATCAAAAGAAGTAAGATATGAATTTAAGTGGAGAAATAATCATCTCAGCCTATTTATAAATGCTATCAATTGATAATACAGGCGATATCCGTAGCTCTTCAGCTTCAGGAACACACTTTCAATTAATCAAGCCTAGAGAAGAAACAAAAACCAATCGAGGAGTTGATTACCCAAACGTTGTGTCCCTTACTTTGGACCTGATTATACTAAAAGACAAAAACAAAAACAAAAAAACAAGACCACACACTTTAAGTATACGAGAGCATACAGTGTGGCCAAGACCTGATATCATGCTGGGCATCAAGTCCAAATCGAGCCACTTGACAATATCAAATGGCTACTACACTATAAGTCCAGGCATTTTGATGGCCAGGGAAGCTATATGAGGCAGATACACCTTGTTTACTTGTTTAGTAAGAAACAGTTAAATTCTTGTACAACTACAAAATAGATAAATAGGATTCTAATAGCCATGAAACAGATAACAAAGTAGAGAAATTACCGACGCAATAAGAAAAACGTAAATGGACATATCACTAGTTTTCCACTATTTTACATCACCAATTGCAATGTATTGTTCCTGAGAATTAATCTTTCAACACAGATGGAGTCAAATACAACTATTTAAGCAGGCGCTGATACAAAATGGTGGCAAGAGAATGGTTCTTTTTCTAATAAAAAAGAGAGTTAAAACTGCATTGTAATGTCTCACGCTAGAATATTTAACAACATTATTGAGATTGGAACCCCGGAAACAACAAAAAATGCCTTAATTCGTAACATGTTTGACATGATCCCTACATAGAGGATACAAAAACATTGCTTCCGAAATATAAAGGGGGAGGATAGCTATCAGCAAGAAATATATATCTCTAACTATTAAACAATATATGGTTAAGTTTAACCACGTACAAAAGGATAGCCCCAAAATTAAACAATATAGAATGAATAGACTTTCAGCAACAGCCAAATGCAACACCTCCAATTTGACGAGTGTAAACTACGTATGAAATTTATAAAGATTAAACATTTAAACACAAAGTTCTAGCAAAAATCTGACATGTATTGAATTTGCTATGTTTTCCCTCCTTTTGCAACTACTATGAAAAGGTTGCCTCACATGTCAACCAATACGCGTTTGACTCATGTACGAACACAACAGCTAAATTAGCTTTGTACAAACATGAACAGCTAAACCAACTGCAATCCCTTCCCTATTAATGTCCTTTGAATTAAAAACAATTTGGAAGACTAATGGAAATTGTGGCCCATTTGGGCTATAATTTTTATTTATTTGTTATTTTTGTCTTTATTCTTTTTTTTTTTGCATTTATTGTTTAAATCTCAATGTTTTGTAGTTTATTGGTCCGTCTTGATGAAAGGAATCTAATGAGTATAAAATTATGTCCAAAAGTTAAAAAAAAAGTCACTAAAGACGACAAATAAGTACAAAAAACTCTGGTTTTTTATTTATTTTTGTCTTTTCTGAACTTTTTTAAAATTTAGCCGATGATTGATAACTTTTCTGAAAGCTCTTGTCGAGATGAACCAATAAATCAAAAAAAATTGATGAAAAACAAAAAATTGCAAAAAAAATTCAAATAAGGACGAAAAAAATTTCAATAAATACCACAATAAGTACCGCAGTCCAAATGGACCCACAGTAATGAGCCGAATCGGCAAGGACCTTTGGGCCAAACTATTCATGTGTTGGGGTTAGGTGACCAAGCAAGCCCAACAATAACTTTTCTTAGCAGACTGGACCAAGACCTAACCACGCCCATAATACATCACTGATCCCGCAACCTGCCCAGTCTATAGATGCGCATTGTTTGGGTCAGGCCAGTTCGGACCCAACAGATCGACCCGTGCCACATATAGCAGACTAGAGTCCACTTGGCTGATAGGTGTATCGGTTACAACACGTGCCATCTGAGTTGGATCACGGTACGTCATCAGCTAGTGTCGTAACGGAATTATATTACGGGTTATTATCTCGGGAAGCATGCTCCGCACATGCTTGTCGTGCCTTGGTGCTCAAGCCAGGCCAAGTGTAAAGAGTGCAAGGCCTAAGGAAGTACGGTACACAATCTCTGAACCCAAATCAGTACTCTCTTTTACTTCATTTCCACCACGTACTGACCTAGACATTAGAGTGCTTCCCGGCCAAACTCCGGCTGATAAGGCACTAACTTTTGGTTGTGGTTGCAGAACACACGTAGGAAGGGCTCTGAGCAGACCAAACAAGAGGGAGGAAGCGATACTCGGACTAAAGGACTCCACAAGTGGTGACCACAGTGGGAGCATTTCGTGTCAATTTCCTCACCTTCACCAGAATCCTAATTTTTTTCTGGTAACTTCCATGGCTACCCATGGCGATAGTGATTGCCGAACCAAAGCTGCTTGAGAGGAGGTGCTAGATAACAACATGTCGCCAGTGGGTCTCACAAAAGAACTGATTCGAATGTCAATATCAAGTTATTTCATGATACCATCCATAACTGATTTTTTTTTAATTGCTTTCTTACTTTGCTTCACTTAGTTTGACTCTATGACAGATTGTTAAAGGTGGATTTTGAGACGAGTCAAGGTTGAGTGGTTGGCTACGTTGGGACTTGGTTATAAGTTGAAATGCCTTTAGGCATAGACAATTTGCTAATTATCAATACCTTTTTAGTGGCTAAAGGGACAGGCGATACGCTAGCTGTTGGGGTTGTGTATTTTTCAAAAGAGTTCTTCAAAATCACTTGTCCCACATTGGCTAGCTAGAACACATTTGTATTCTTTATAAGTGTGGAGGCTCCATGGACCATTGATGAGCTAGGCCCAAGAGAGGCCTCGCGCGCACACGGGTTGGGCCAAGGTCCAAGCCAATTTGTGAAAATCGATCCGGAAACCAGTTAACCGGGTGCGCGTTGCGAACCTCGCGCGCAGGGGGGGGTGCAAATCCCCGAATTTGGAGCCTCGCGCACATACGAAGTTAGCCCACGTTTTTGCAAAAAAATTAATCAAACCATTTTTTGGAAATGATTTCCCCTACCATTCAGAAATTTCTCCTACCGTTACAGCAATGAAAAAAACGTGTTTAAAACATGTGCTAAATCAGTTTTGGTAAATTGATTCAATCAAATTGCTGTGATTGATTTTTCTTTCCGAAAAAAATTATTTTCTCCACGCCTATATAAGGTGCTGTTCTCCAGCCATTTAAAATAGATTAAAAATATCAAAAAAAAAAACATTCTCAGAAATTCATAGAGCAAGAAAGGTCGATTGTGTTTGTATTTCCGGTCTTTTCCCGTGCAGAAAAAGATCGAGACAGAGGCTGTATTCTGGGCTGTTTTATCCTGGAGACGGCGTGGCTGCAACTGCTTGCACAGAGAGGGCGGAGCCGCGAAACGTCTTAAAGAGAGCGACCTAGTCCGCGACTCAACCCAAAACAACGGCCAACTTTCTGTGGTATTTCTGTTCACTTGTTACAGATTCTGAGGTAAACGGTTCCATTAATTTTTAAAGTATTTCCAACAATTTTAAGACGTTATTATCTGCAATGGAACTTGAGAACAAATCTGCTTTTGCTCCCACCGATATCAACAAGCCATTTCGATTTGAGGGCTTGCACTATAAACGGTGGAAACAAAAGTTGTTCTTTTACCTCACTACCCAGAAATTGGCCTCCTGCTGTTCTTCTACTAAACCCGCTGTTGTTAATCCATCTACTGACCAAAATCGTCGAGAAATTAAAGATTGGACCGATGATGATTTTATGTGCAAAAACTATATCCTAAATGCCCTGTCTGATGACCTTTATGATTACTATTCAACTTTTGATACCGCCAAAGATGTTTGGGATGCACTACAGAAAAAATATGATACTGAGGAGGCTGGATCTAAGAAATATGCTGTGAGTCGATATCTGAAATTTCAGATGGTCGATGAAAGATCTGTGGTGACCCAATCCCATGAGTTACAAAAAATTACTCATGAAATTTTGTCTGAAGGTATGACTATTGATGAACAGTTTCAGGTTGCAGTCCTCATCGACAAACTTCCTACAGGATGGAAAGATTTCAAGAAGGATCTCCGCCACAAAACAAAGGAGTTTTCGATGGAGAGTTTGATTGCCCGTCTTCGAGTTGAGGAGGAGGCACGGAAACAAGATCAGAAAGATGAGATTCTTTTTGTTGCTAACAAAAGGAATCAGAGTTCGGCCGTGCTCAAGCCGAAAGGGAAGATCATGAAACCAAACCAGAACCGCAAGACTCAGAATGTGAAGCCCTATCAGAACAGGAACCAACCCCCTTCGGGTGGCCAGGCTCGAAACACGGACTCTGTCCAATTTGTGTGTTACAATTGTAACAAGCCTGGTCACATGGCAAGAAATTGCAAGAACGCCAGGCGTCGCACTGGTCCCCAGGCGAACATGGTGAATGATGAACCACTCGTGGCAATGATATCAGAAATCAATCTGATAAGTGGTTCAGAAGGGTGGTGGATAGACACTGGCGCTTCCCGCCATGTCTGTTATGATCGTTCCTTGTTCAAGAATTATTCTGAAATTGATGATAAGAAAGTGCTTTTAGGTGACTCCCACACCACTAAGGTTCTTGGTGTTGGTGAAATTGATATCAAGTTCACCTCTGGAAGGACTGTCACTATGAAAGAAGTCCTGCATACTCCAGAGATTAGAAAGAATCTTGTGTCTGGTTACCTCCTCAACAAGGCTGGCTTTACTCAGACACTTGGAGCGGATCAGTATACGCTCACCAAAAATGGAGGTTTTGTCGGTAAAGGTTATGCAACTGATGGAATGTTTAAGCTTAATGTTGAAATGAATAAAATTACTGCTTCCTCTTATATGGTTTGCTCTGTGAATGTTTGGCATGCTAGACTTTGTCACGTAAACAAGAAATTGATTAAGAACATGAGTAACTTAGGTTTTATTCCCAACATTTCCTTAAATGATTTTGAGAAATGTGAATCATGTAGTCAGGCCAAAATCACTAAGAAACCGCATAAATCAATTTCTAAGGAATCAGAATTGCTTGATTTGGTGCACACTGATATCTGTGAACTAGATGGAGTCCTCACTAGAAATGCACAACGATATTTTATTACCTTTATTGACGACCATTCAAATTACACCTCCGTTTATTTGATGAAGCATAAAAGTGAGGCTTTTGACATGTTTAAAATCTTTCTAACTGAAGTTGAGAATCAGTTTAATAGAAAGATTAAGAGACTCCGTAGTGATAGAGGAACCGAATATGATTCGAATGATTTTATTGCTTTCTATAATTCTACTGGCATTATTCATGAGAAAACTGCCCCTTACTCACCTGAAATGAATGGAAAGGCAGAGCGTAAGAATAGAACTTTGTGTGAACTTGTAGTTGCCATTATGCTTAGTTCGAGTGCAGCTTCACATTGGTGGGGTGAAATTCTTTTGACTGTATGTTATGTTTTGAATAGAATCCCTAATTCTAAATCTTTGATTTCACCTTATGAATTATGGAGAAACAAGAAGCCCAATGTTTCTTATTTTAAAGTTTGGGGCTGTTTAGCTTATGTACGCATTCCTGACCCTAAAAGATCAAAACTGGCTAGTAGAGCTTATGAATGTGTTTTTATTGGTTATGCTGTAAACAGTAAGGCTTATAGATTCTTCGATATCAACAATAAGGTGATTATAGAATCTATTGATGCTGACTTTTATGAAGATAAGTTTCCTTTTAAATCTAGAAATAGTGGGGGCACTGAATCTAGTAGTAGTACACCTAGATTAGAAGAACCTAGAAACGTGAACTCTAGGGACACAGATATTGAACCGAGAAGGAGCAAGAGAGCTCGCGTCTCGAAGGACTTTGGTCCTGATTTCGCATTCTCTTTAGGAGAGGACCCCACTACACTTCAGGAAGCCTTGTCTTCCCCAGATGCTGTTTTTTGGCAAGAAGCCATTAATGATGAGATGGACTCGCTAGAAACCAATAGAACATGGAAACTAGTGGACTTACCACCAGGTTGTAAGACAATTGGTTGTAAGTGGGTTCTTAAAAGGAAGTTAAAGCCTGATGGTACGGTAGATAAATTCAAAGCTAGACTAGTAGCTAAGGGATATAGGCAAAGGGAGAATATTGATTTCTTTGACACTTATTCTCCTGTGACACGGACTACCTCTATCCGAGTATTGATTGCCATAGCTGCTATCCATAATTTAGTGGTACATCAAATGGATGTTAAAACTGCTTTCTTAAATGGTGACTTAGAAGAAGAGATTTATATGGATCAACCTGAGAGGTTTGTTGTCCACGGACAGGAACGAAAAGTGTGTAAATTAGTTAAATCTCTTTATGGGCTTAAACAAGCTCCTAAGCAGTGGCATGAAAAATTTGATAATCTTGTCATTTCGAATGGTTTTAAGGTTAACGAAAGTGATAAGTGCATATACTTCAAGTTTGACAATTCAGTATGCACTTTGATATGTTTATATGTTGATGACTTGCTTATATTTGGTTCTAGCTTATCTGTTGTGAATGAAACCAAATCTTTGCTTAGTAAGAATTTTGACATGAAAGACTTAGGAGAAGCTGATGTTATTTTGGGTATCAAAATTACTAGGTCAGATAATGGCATCTCACTTGATCAGACTCACTACATTGAGAAAATTTTGAAGAAGTATAATTATTTTGATTGTAAACCTGTTTGCACCCCTTTTGATCCCGCTGTGAAATTATTTAAGAACACTGGTGATAGTGTTAGACAATCTGAATATGCAAGTATCATTGGTAGTCTTCGTTATGCTACTGACTGTACTAGACCAGATATTGCATATGCTGTGGGTGTATTATGCAGGTTTACTAGCCGACCTAGTATGGAGCATTGGCACGCTATTGAGAGGGTAATGCGGTATCTCAAAAGAACCATGAACCTTGGGTTGCATTACTCCAAATATCCCGCAGTTTTGGAGGGATATAGTGATGCTGATTGGAATACCCTCTCGGATGACTCCAAGGCAACTAGTGGATATGTGTTCAATATTGCTGGTGGTGCAGTTTCTTGGAAATCCAAGAAACAGACAATATTGGCACAATCTACGATGGAGTCAGAGTTGATAGCACTAGCTACTGCTAGTGAAGAGGCAGGTTGGTTGAGAAACCTTCTGTCAGAAATTCCTCTATGGGAGAGACCGATACCGGCGATCTTAATCCATTGCGATAGTACCGCGGCTATTGCAAAAGTTCAGAACCGTTATTATAACGGCAAGAGACGACAAATACGTCGTAAGCACAGTACAGTGAGAGAGCTCCTCACTACTGGTGCCGTTAGAGTGGACTATGTCCGGACGGAAGAGAACCTCGCTGATCCTTTGACGAAAGGACTGGCTCGGGAAAAGGTGTGGTACACCTCGAAAGGGATTGGACTAAGGCCCATTGAGAAATGAGTCACTTGTGATGGATACCCAACCTATAGACTGGAGATCCCAAGAAATAGGTTCAAAAGGGAAAAACGAGTCACATAGGTGATATGTTGAGAATCATGCTAAATTAAAAAATTAATTCAATCCCTAAGAAGCATGACATCCTGTAGCGTGAAAAGGTTGTGTTATTTTATAACACTTAATGAGTTCTATAGCTCTATGTGGAGTGGAGTACCTAGACTACAGGAGTACTCTTGATAGACTCACCTATATGAATGTTGGAGTGTGGCCGCTCCTCGGGAGAATTGGGGCAAATTCTCTAGGTCATTCATGAAACCGGGATATAAGCACATGGCCGTAAGTGCTGGCTTAAGAACATTACACAAAGTGGAGTTGTGCGTGTGGTGCATTCAGCCATAGAGTTCAAGACCACAAGTCACTCTAGTATCTTTCTGAAGCACTTACACTATGTAATGGTTCAAGTCGGTAGACACCATTACTTACGCATTGCTCTATACCTTCTTGCTCGATGAAGATATTTTTTTAAAAAATACAAGTGGGGGATTGTTGGGGTTGTGTATTTTTCAAAAGAGTTCTTCAAAATCACTTGTCCCACATTGGCTAGCTAGAACACATTTGTATTCTTTATAAGTGTGGAGGCTCCATGGACCATTGATGAGCTAGGCCCAAGAGAGGCCTCGCGCGCACACGGGTTGGGCCAAGGTCCAAGCCAATTTGTGAAAATCGATCCGGAAACCAGTTAACCGGGTGCGCGTTGCGAACCTCGCGCGCAGGGGGGGGTGCAAATCCCCGAATTTGGAGCCTCGCGCACATACGAAGTTAGCCCACGTTTTTGCAAAAAAATTAATCAAACCATTTTTTGGAAATGATTTCCCCTACCATTCAGAAATTTCTCCTACCGTTACAGCAATGAAAAAAACGTGTTTAAAACATGTGCTAAATCAGTTTTGGTAAATTGATTCAATCAAATTGCTGTGATTGATTTTTCTTTCCGAAAAAAATTATTTTCTCCACGCCTATATAAGGTGCTGTTCTCCAGCCATTTAAAATAGATTAAAAATATCAAAAAAAAAAACATTCTCAGAAATTCATAGAGCAAGAAAGGTCGATTGTGTTTGTATTTCCGGTCTTTTCCCGTGCAGAAAAAGATCGAGACAGAGGCTGTATTCTGGGCTGTTTTATCCTGGAGACGGCGTGGCTGCAACTGCTTGCACAGAGAGGGCGGAGCCGCGAAACGTCTTAAAGAGAGCGACCTAGTCCGCGACTCAACCCAAAACAACGGCCAACTTTCTGTGGTATTTCTGTTCACTTGTTACAGATTCTGAGGTAAACGGTTCCATTAATTTTTAAAGTATTTCCAACACTAGCGAATCACTGGCACGTGCTTAATGTGATAATTTTTTCTCTCCTTTGAAAGTGATTAGGTGTATTATTCTTACATGTACACTGCTAAACTTATTAGGTGGTCAACCTTGATTAAATTGTTGATGTTGGCGACGCTTATTTTATTTTGTGTAGCTGATGAAATGGTTGGCATAAGCATGATTTCCTCACTATACTCAACATGCCTAATATATTCATTTGAAAAGGGTCATGAGCTATGTAGATTGCTTCCTAGTCACCAATTGCTGAATGAGTAAATTGTTCAGTCAGCTTGGTTTTCCCTCTCCTTTTTCTCTCCTAATTGGTGAACGGGACCTTAGGTGAAGATTACATAAGAAACTAGAGAATACAAAACAAGGAAAAACCAATCCAAATTGCAGAGTTAAGCACATTATTCATTTCTTTAGACCTGATATTTCTAACATTCGAAAACTGAAGATAACATATCAAGACCATGGACTTAAAGTTTTAGTAGAATAGGCAATTTGTCCAAGACCCGACCTAACGCTGAGGTGTCAAGTCCAAATCAACCCATTCGTAATAATACCATGCCAAATGCACTATGACACGGGGCATAAAATTGCTCAGAAAAATTAGGCAAATGCTATAAAAAAAGCCCAAAACATCACATTTAAGAAAATATATGTGCAGAAGTGCTAAATAGTTGCACAGAAATAACCAACTTACTTAAATACGTAATAATAATATCGGATAGACATAAAAATGATACCCAAATCAAGAGACTAGAGACCAAGTAAGAAAAATGGAGATGGATATAACACATGCTTCTTCTTACTCTGTCTACATCCCCAATTGTACACCAAGATACTGTTCTTTTTTAACGATCTCCTCCTTCATGGTCATTTGAACAAAAAAAGGAACCAAATCCAAGAATTAAAGTAAGCAGTGACACAAAATGTTGGCAAGGAAATGCAAATCACTTGATAAAACTAGTAAACTATATGCATCATAATCCCTGTTGTTACATCACTTCACATTGCTTCCAACTTAGAATCCCACAAACAATATATAATCCTTTCCTTCCTAAAAGCTCTAGCCAAAATTAATGTTATACGCCAATCCAAAAAGTTTAAACATCTACTGGGTATATTTAACCAATTATAAGGCAAAAAAAGAAGGATAGACGCACAAAATCTAAGACGGGGAGGGAGAAAC
Organism: Arctostaphylos glauca; assembly: GCA_019985065.2. Lineage (NCBI taxonomy): Eukaryota > Viridiplantae > Streptophyta > Magnoliopsida > Ericales > Ericaceae > Arctostaphylos > Arctostaphylos glauca. Next base: position 6,092,127 of record JAHSPW020000010.1, read on the forward strand.
TATCCAAAACTACCAGCGTTCAACACCTTCAACACTTTCCAAAAGAAGAAAAAGATCAATCAATTTCATTAGAATCATTGGATTGCCGATACTGATCAATTTTAACAAAAACAAGACTTCAATTTTTTTCCGGCAGGTAGTTGATGATAGAATGTAGCAAAAGGAAACAAAAGAACTCAAAAGATCAAATCTTCATATTCAATCTCTTTTGGGCCATTATTAAAAAAAAAAAAAAACTAAACTTCACCAATCTCATTTGAGCCTAAAACAAGCACTTCTATTACATGATTTTTTTCCTCTATTTCCGTGCTAGCAAACAAGGGCTAAAAGTACCAAATACCAATACTCAAGAACACAAAGAATTCACATTCAATACAACAAAAATGCGATAACATAAACACAAAAAATATACCCAATTACTGAACATTTGAAATCACGACATTGAAAAATTGCAATACCTTGATAACCCCCTAATAACCTTCCCAGTTGATCAAGCCAGCATTGGTAACAAGTCACTTCTTGATTCCTATTGCTTTGCTTCGTCTCGAAGAGTAATAAGGACATGGAAGAGAGAGAGAGAGAGAGAGAGAGAGAGAGAGAGAGAGAGAGAGAGAGAGAGAGAGAGAGAGATTAATTGAGTGGAAGAACAAGTCACTTTTTTGATGCCTATTGCTTTGCTTCGTCTAAGAGAGACCAATGGCCAATGAGTGTGTGTATTTTCAGTTTCACGCGGGAAGGAACCTTTTTTTCTTTATTTCGTTTTTTTCCATTTTTTTTCTCTCTTCTAGTTTTTTTTTTTTTTTAATAACCGAGATATCTGAGTCGGGTTTTGAACCTGAGCTTATCAACCAGACAAAGACACAGTAATCCTCCTTGTTGCCAATAAGATTTGATCTCAGGGCGTCCGAAATTACGGCTCACCCCAATCTCTATTCGGGCAACCTTTGAAATTTCTCTTTTCTAGTTGTCAGAGAAGAATTGTGTTTTCTCTTGTTGTCGAGAAAAATAAATTGGAAAGAAAATAAAATTTTGAAAGAAAAACCAAATCTTTGTTATAAAACTAGTGCAGATACTAAATAAATTTACAGAATATAAAATAAGTACTGAACACAAAAGATATAGAAATATAGTTATTTCATGAACTATTAAGAACAAAATAGATCTTTAGGATCTATATAATTTTATTCGGTATTTTTACTTTCTGAGCTTTTTTCTCCTTTTCAAAGTTTTCTTTATATAGGCAAAAGACCAAAACAACAACACATACTATTACACCAATCTATCATAAAATCATAAATTCTGAAGAATTTGTGTCATCCACATGTGTTTCACAACAATCTCTACCTTTTGCTCCACATGTATTATTTTTGAATAAAAAAAGTATATTTGCATATATATTTTTAAAAAATTCCTACCAATTTAAAGGAGTATTTGAGATCTTTATTCTGGCTCAAAAGAATTAAAAAATATGCGCAAAATAATTTATTTTTTTATCTGAATTAACACGGCAAATTATAGTGGACTAGTATATTGAACAATATCCTTGATCTTCCAATTAAACTTGGACTTGGGACAATTTTATAATTTATTTAGAGTGGTTGGGACAATGATAATTTGGTTAAATTTGTAAGATAAGTTCTAAATGTACGGCTATAATATAGATTGGAGGCCGGGACACATACAATTCATATGTAAATTAAACATGATCATTCAATATATGAGAAGTTCATAATAATCAAAAAGGAAAAAAAAAACCTGCAAAAAGAATCATCGTAGAGGGATAAGTTGAAGAAGTTTCTCGTGGGATGAATTAGTTGAAGAAACAAGGCGTTAATTAAAAAAGTGTGACCATATATTTGATAGTGGTGATAGTGGACAGTTGTGTGGAGCATTGGTTGAAAGATAAGTTGTATTTTTTACCCTTATGGCCTGTTTGGATGGGGAAAACACCCCCTTCATAACTTATCACCCCTTATTAGGGTGGGTCCCCCAATTTGGCATGGTTTGGAAGGCTTTAGTTCCCCCCCCCCCCCCCCCCCCCCCCCCAACATTTAACTCCCTGATTATTTTTCCTCCAAGTTGGTGTTTCTCCCGGATTATTTTTGGGCTGCCTTGAACCTCCCCAAAAGTTATCCGGGGGTAAAAGTAAAGCATTTTGTCAATTTTACCCCTCTTTATCCCCTTCTTCCACAATTTTGGGAGAAAAAAAGTAATCTACACCGCTCATTCGAACCCCTTTCAATCGTACTTTTCGAATTTTACTATAAAAAAATACTAAAAGTTTATCGTTTACTTAAAAAATTATTTTGAGATTAACCGTGTACTCGAAATATTTTGATAAAGGGTTCTTGAATTATGGTAAGGTATTTGTGATTTATATGTTGTTATTTTTTTGTTGATTGATAAAATAAAGTTAAAAATCTCATAAATTATTAAAAAAATATTCACATTCATCACATGGCCTAATGGGTCCAACTTTAGAGGAAAAAAAGTGACCGATACTGCTTATTTGAATCCCTTTCAGTCGTGCTTTCTGAATTTTATTCTCGAAAAAATACTAAAAAATTATTGTTTACTTAAAAAATGATTTCGGAAATAACCGTAAGTTCAAAATATTTTGATAAAATGTAGTTGAATTATGGTAAGATATTTGTTGATTTATATTTTATTGTTATTTTTCTCTTTTTTGGTTAATTGATAAAACAAAGTTAAAAAACTCTTAAATTATTAAAAAATATTCATATTCATCACATGTCTTAATGGACCCAACTTTTGAGGAAAAAAAAGTTACCAACATCGCTCATTCGAATCCCTTTCGGTCGTACTTTCATTATTTTATTCTCGAAAAAATACTAAAAATTTACTGTTTACTTAAAAAATTATTTTGACAATAACCGTAAGTTCAAAATATTTTGATAAAAAGGTTATTAAATTATAGTAAGATATTTGTTGATTTATATTTTGTTGTTATTTTTTTCTTTTTTTGATTAATTGATCAAACAAAATTAAAAAAACTCTTAAATTATTCAAAAATATTCACATTCACCACATGTCCTAATGAACCCAACTTTTGAGAAAAAAAAGTGACCGACACTGCTCATTCGAATCCCTTTCAGTCATGCTTTCCAAATTATATTCTCGAAAAAATACTAAAAATTTATTGTTTACTTAAAAAATTATTTCGGCAATAACCGTAAGTTCAAAATATTTTGATTAAGGGTTGTTGAATTATGGTAAGATATTTGTTGATTTATATTTTATTATTATTTTTTTAATTGATTGATTATTTTCATTTACCATTCGTTTTTTTAAATAACATTTTTTATTAAATATAATACATTAATGAATTTCTTAATTTCAAATTTTCTAATATTAATTATATATGTTGAGTTTTGCATTTATATACTTTATTCAATACATAATTAAGTTTAATACTGCACAAGGGCAAAATAGTCATTTGACAATTTTTTTTCTTATCCACCTACTCGTATCCCCTCATTTCATAAATCATTCAAACCAAGTCAAAATATATCTCCCTGTTTAATCTTTCATCCAAACCATCTACTTTTTTATACCTCTCTATAAATATCACATCAATGTGGGTCATCCCTCCAAAAATAATACCCCCTCTTATCTTATCCCCCTTCAAAACTTATCCCCTTAAAATAATACTCCATCCAATCGGCCCCTTATGGTTATAGGGTGATTAAGATAATTCAAAAGTAATTAGAAATGTTTTATAGGGACAATATAAAAATTAAAAATAGACACAATAACAAAATTGAAAGATACTAAAATAGGGATCTCCTTTTATATATAGAATAAATTTAGAAACTTTTGTGGAGTCAATTGATTTTATTTGTATTCAGTTACATTTACTTGTCTGCGCCGAAAAATTCAATTTACTCTTTACATATGCCTAAACACGATTGAGCTGAAAAATCTATTTTGTATACATAATCCCACACTTTCATAAAATCATAATCTATTTTGATTTTAGAACAAAATTTATAACTCACAATTCAAAATCTAACAAAAAATCATCTGTCAAATGCTCCTTAAGACTGCGAGGCTTATGAATTTTTGTTGATGCATGAGAGCTCCAGCGGATTTAGAAATTTCATATAGAGGTCACTTATTTAGAATAAACTTAAAAAAATTCAAAAGTCACACTATAATATAATGGGAGTAAATTTAGGTTAAACTTAAATTTAGATCGCATGTCAAAAATGTGACAATGAGATATGTGTTGTATTGTGTTATGAGCACAACACACATACTGTGCGAGAAAAATGGTACTATTTTGGATTTTAAATAAAATATCTCTTGTGTGTTGTGTATACACGCTTGAGCTTGCTATAAATCTCGAATTTTTTTAAGTAAACAATAATTTTTTTTAAAAAATTTAAAATTAAATTCAGAGAACACGACCGAAAGATGTTCAAATTAACGGTGTTAGTCACTTTTTTTAATGCGACAGTGACAAAATTAAAAAGAAAAGTAAAAAAATATGTCCATTTTACTACCGCCGCATTAAAAATTTTGGATTTTAAATAAAATATCTCTTGTGTGTTGTGTACACATGTCATTAACAAAGTTTATTTTAAAATTTTGAGTTTACGGTTAATCTCGAATTTTTTTTAAGCAAACAGTAAATTTTTAGAATTTTTTTAAAAAGAAAATTTAGAGAACACGAACGAAAGATATTCAAATAAATGGTATTGGTCATTTTTTTTAATGCAACGGTGACAAAATTAAAAAGAAAAGAAAAAATATATCCATTTTACAACTACCGCATTAAAAAAAAGTGATCAACGCTGCTTATTTAAACCCCTTTCGTTAATAGTTTCTAGATTTTATTTTCAAAAAAATTTTAAAAGTTCACTATTAACTTAAAAAAATATTTTGAGATTAACCCCGAACTCAAAATTTTAAAATAAAATTTACACACAACACAAAAAGTATTTTAACTAAAAACCCAAAACGATAAAAAAAAAAAAAGAAAAAAAAAGAAGATAATGTCAGGGGGGTCACGTGACCCCGTAGTCCCTCATTGCATCCGCCCCTGCATGGTAGATAAATGGACATTGTAATAACTGTGAATAATATGAGGCAACAACAAGAGAAATATAGAACGATTATGTAAATTGTAGATAAGTGTTTTTTCTAAAAAAGAAAGTTAACACACCTCTGAATAGCAGAACAAATATTCTCTCAATCCCTCTTCTTGAGACCTAAATCCATAAGACAATAAATTGCCAAACAACCCTTCACTTCTATGGCCGGAAGACACTTTAATAATTAAGTTGAATCGCAATAGCTCTCAATATAAAGTCTATAATAACAGTTTATAGTGTATTTTTTTTATCTTGAAGTGTATATTTATTTATACACTCTTTAACCCACCATTTTGACTTTAAATTTGGTTTTAACTCCTCATTAGAAACGGATTAGAATTGCATTCTGATTGGTCACTGATAAGACAAGCCTTATCTGGACTCCTTAGACTCTTATATTCTATAGTTAGAGTTTCGTTCACACTTAAACTTCATGTCATGAGTTGAATTGGTCTTAGACTCCTCGTCTTTTTCTGATTTAAATTGTTCCCAAGAAAATCGAAGATCATTCTTATCTTAAATTTAGTCTGTTAACCGCATTTCTCAGGTCAATTAATCCACTTCGTGTCTCATCAATAAGCACATGCGCAAGAGCACTTTTTTACCGAGCTGTCTATTTGTTTAATTTAATAAGAAAAGCTTAATTCAATTTAATTAAGTTTTACCTCCTTCAACTGCTCCAACTTTATCTGCTCTTTGCTAAGCTAATGAAGGAGGCAAAGCTCACTCAAACGCTTTGGTCATATTTTTTCTACTCAGATAGGTATCTTCTATTCACTCGTCGGAATTTGTAACGACCCGGAATTTTTAATGTATTAAAAATAGAACTAAAAATTCTTTTAAAATTTAGTTCATGTTTTAATTAATATATAATCTAGCCATTAGCATTAATTGTTTTTAGATATTCATGTTTAATTCTTTATTTGTATTTATTTGAACATTTTAGATTATTTGATTTATCGACGATTGAGATCGCGAGGTTGCACGGGTTAAGATAGAGTGAGAACCATAGGATTATCTTTCCATTTTCTTGTTCAATTCTTTAATGACGTTGGGTTTTTAAAACATAAAGAGGAAGAACAGTTTTTTCTTTTTTGGGACATTCATGGTCATGATAATGGTTTTACTAGGGAAATTAATATTAATGCTTTAAGGGGATGAATTTTCTTGGGCCGGGAGTTGATTGTTTTCTTTTTAATACTTGGTTTGGTTGTGAGCAAATCATAGTTTATAGGGTGATTTTGAGAGAAACCAAGAATACAGTGAGTTTGAGAAAGAGAGGAAGGGATGCAGAATTTAAAACCTGGCTAAATCGTTTCTGTTCATTCGTTTGCTTTCCGATCTAAGGTAGGATTGTTATCTCCGGCCATTGGTTTAAGTATTTTCTTTAGTAGAAAAATCTTATCTCTAATTCTTAGAAATATATTTGTGATACAATTTCATGTTTAGTTTTTAGTAATTATGTGATTTTTGATCGGTTCATGCTAGGAAGCGTAAACACTAAAATGTTACGAATCTGAAAGAAATAGAAACTTGGTGTGAATCTGATTTTGAGAATTTTCGTTCAAATTGTTCGAAAACTCTAAAATTTCTGAAATTTTTAATGAAAATTCCTCTATGTGTTTTCTGTATTGTGTAAAAATTTCGAAGCCTAACTTGAAATATAAAATTCTATAAAAATCCGTAACCAAGCTGCTGCGGATTCGTTATTGTGCAGACTGGTTTGACACACGTTAGGAAAACGGCCATAACTTTTAGCACGGGTATCGAAATTGCGCACTGTTTGTTTTATTTGAAACTAGATATATAGAACATCAAAAATATATAGATTTTGCAATTTACTTTTACCTATTAGAAATCAGTTTTTCTTCTAAAGTTGATAATGCGGTTTTTGGTATTATTTTGGTGAATATTGATAATAACATGACACGCACTAGTTTATGTTCATTTGTTCTCGTGGGATTTCGTGTGAGCAGGAATACTGTGGCCTTGTTTGGTAACGCTTCCTGTTTTCTGTTTCTAAAAACGAAAATAAAAAACATGTTTGTTTGTACCTTAATTTTTTTTTTTTTTTTTGTATTACTGAAAACAGAAACATGTTTGGTGTGCCCCCCAAATTTTATTTTATTTTTTCACAATTTGTACGAACAGAATATTGCTACAAATAAACATTTTTCAATAACCAAATATATTACATAAGCAAACTAATTTCGTTCTAAAGTCAATCCAAAATAGTTATACAAAAGTGAATTAAAATACTGCATAGCTAAAATGTTACACAACCATCTTCAGAATGATAACGAAGAACACGAAGAACAAAATAAAACATAAAAGTATATTGCATGCGAACGAAGCACATACAAAATACTTGATCCAGTCTATTGAGCGTGCTCTGTTGTTCACTTCGAATGATCTACCATTATAATTTTGTTGGGGAAGGTGATCCAGTGGCAAATCATCTTGGAGGTGTAGCTCATCTTGCCATATAAACCCACTATAATGGTTCAGATTACGGGGACATCGATAAAATGGTCTTCCATAGTTTTTATCTGTCTTTGCTATTCGTAACACCATTCTACCAAATCGACATTTACATGGAGGGCCAAACTCTTCATATTTCGCCATACCTAAAAATAAGATGAATTAATTGTAACTACCAATGTATCTCATTAGATTCACAACTACAATAATATTACAAATGCACAGAAAGACCAAACAAAACATTCGACAAAATATGAAATAGAGATAAGTTAGAGTCATATTCCTTACATATTACAAACCAAGTGCTGAAAAAATATGCAAATATACAATAACATAACTGCTACAAGCTTAAGTAAGTCCATACAACATAACACACATATCAACGCCTTTGGCTTTGATATATTTGACGAGCAATGGTATCACGAAGTCTACCCATTTGTCGCAATTGACTTGGTGTTACATTTAATTGTTGTGAGGCTGTTGTAGAACTTCAGCACCGTCATTACACTGTTCACTATCAACAATCATGTCCTCATTGCTATATATAAGAAACACCTTGTCATTTGGGTCATGCATTCTTATAAAGTTGTGGATTGTGCAACATGCAGTTGGAATATATTTTTGGGTCTTCACACTAAATCCCCTAGGCATTGTTACCAAGATGGGAAATCGTGCCTTCAATGCACCAAAACAACGCTCTATCACGTTGCGAAGTGATGAGTGATGGTAATTAAACCATTCCTCTTCTTTTTGGGGCAATCTAGTACGACCACGGTAGGTAGATAAGTGGTACCGCTCACCCTTGTACGGTGTCAAAAATCCCGGCATATTTGAATAGCCGGAATCAACCACATAATACTTACCTATAAGCAAAACAAGCAATTAGAAAACAATCATCATGATTACACGAAATAGTTTATCTAAAAAGTAACTACGTAGCTTAAGTCATAAACTCTTTACCTTGAGGAGGCATGGAAAATTGCATGGCTGGATTTTGAGCACACTCAAGAAGCACTCGTGAGTCATTTGCCGTTCCTTCCCATCCCGACAACACAAAAGTAAACTTCATGTCGAATGAACATGCACACATTACATTTTGTGACGTGGTTTTGTGCCTACCACGATATGAAATTTGTGTCCGAGCGGAAATCTTTGCATCTACGTGTGTACCATCTATAACACCGATACAATCCTATAGAACAATAGACACGTAAATAAAAATTATGTGTCATGATACCGGATAAAGCCATTGAAAGTTTAAAAAAAATATTGAAGATACCTTAAAAAATGGCCAATACTTAGGGTTATGCATAATTTGGGGAGGAATTTCGTCAAATGATGGAGGTTGAATAATAATCTTTCCAAGCCTACACACGGCCTTTAATACCCGGATAAAATATCTAGAAATGGTTTCTCCTGAATGTTGGAATCGCTCTTGGATTACTCGGTTTCATATGTTATGTCCAACTGCAAGCAAAAAAATACATACTTGCTCTTGAACGGTTAAATACCGAGAATGCTTTAATCCGCCGTCTTCCTTAAGCGCCTCACAAAAAGCAATGAAAACATATGTTTCCATTCGAAAGCTTTCTTCACACCTTCCATCGTGACCATTCAGTACCTCTATGACATAGTCGTGTCCTCTTAGTATGGAAGTTCGACAAGGTGTACGTTCATAGTGTCTTCGATAATGCTCAGCTAGTGCTAATGTAACTAACGCAATCACGGTATCATCGTCGGAATCAGTTTCTAATTCTTTATCGCTGTCATTGCTTGAGTCCATTCCTTATCTTGTAATCAATTAATAGGACTCCAATGAAGAAAAAAAAATATCTTATCTAACACAAATACACCTATAAAAACCATAACAACTGCATATAAGGTGATAGGATGCATAGTTCAAATGTAACAAACAGTCTAAAAGCTCCACCAATCATAGTTCAACAAAGTTATTAAAATAAAGACTCCAACAACCATACTTATTACACACCAGAATTCCAAGTTTAGAACTAATAAAATAAGCCACAGCATGAAAACAAATGGCTTATGCAGCTACACTCTCCTTCAGAATCACTCTTTTGGGGTTAGACTCGTGATCCAATCCTTCTTCGTGTTTTCGGGCATATTAAGAAAGATGGATCTCCATCCGGGGTCTTCCTTAATGGTTTTCACTGCAACAGCATAATCCTTCCCTTCTAGTTCTTCCATTCCATTCAAAACATTCATACACTCTGTTATGAGGTTGTTTGAATCACCAAATTCAGGGGACGCAACACTGTTTGTGGACTTGGCCATATGCTTTGCTTCAAGAAGTTCCACTTTTTTTCTGTTACTTTCAGCGATAACACTCAAAGATAGAGTTAGATTGGCAGAGAATGAGTTCCTACTCTTGCTACTTGCCTTCGCATCAGAAGACTTTGCAAGTTTGACATCCTTCATCTTGCCTTTCCTACTTGACCTTTGTACTTCCACATCGTCAAGGCCTTCTTCTTGTTTAACCTGTATTCCTATGGGTTCTGAACTTTCTGTTTCTGAAGGAGATTGGGTTGATGCATGAGCATTGAACCCAGTGACAGTGGTGTCTCCAAGTACTCGGGTCATCACGGCATAGTGTTTGAACCCCTTTTTCCTGAAATGCTTTGCCTTGTTGTTAACATTCATGACAAACACATTTGCCTATATTAAAATTCTAACTAAAAAGGAGACCATAATAATTAAAGAATTATGGGGTATGTCTAACCTGGTACAGCCGTTCCCAAACTTCGGCATCAGCAGTTACAGTGCCATTTATAGGACACCATCCAACTCCACTTTGTTTACAAAGACTCACAAACTTGGTGTGCATGGTTCGCAATTGGTTGAACTTGTTCCTAATTTGATTTTCAGTGTACAGGTATCCGATTTTAGCCATCAGTTTTTTCCTCATCCGTGGGCAAACTTCCTTTTGGAAAGTACCTGCTGCCCTACTATGGAGTTTCACCTCTTCATCCATGATTTCAACAAAGATGGCCTCATTAGATGCAGGCCAAGGTCCATCTTTTCCAACCACTTCGACAACGTCATCCTCATTCCTCATAGTTTCGTCAACATTGGTAGCCATTTCCTAGTTTGAATACATTTGCTTAAATAAGTACACCTCAAGGCCTAACATGCTTCACAATTGATTATGTTTCTAGATATAATATAACATGTTGTACATGTCTAAGGCTACAGTAGAAGAGCCTTTAACGGCACGAACATATTTTCCAAACATTTGCACATGTTATGGGCAAATAACGACAATTTGATAACAGTTGTGAGTTCCTTCTACTCTCTTATGCAACATTAATAAAAGGACAATGCACTATATAAGCTGAAATGAACATATATTTTCCAAACATTTGCACATGTTATAAGCAAATAATTACAATGCAAGTGATTGATCAAAGTATAAGGGGATGGATGATGCCCTTGGCAGTGTATAATTCCCAACATTACCAATTCTCAATCAACTTCCACAAGTTTCAAAAGGTATCAAGAGTCAGATCTATAAATTCCCGTGTTGAGATGGTAAGCGTGAACTATGTCATTGGGCCAGGCAAGGACTCAAGATAGTCCAGGGTTCTAAAAAGCCATCAAAAGGAGGGAGTGGGGAAGAAGGAGATGAAATATTCTGGTAAAGGCATAAGAAGAAAATGTGAAGCCACATGAGACAATGCCATATAACTAAATCCCCCACGCCTCACAACCGGAATGAGATTATGTAATGAGTATCAGCAACCAAATTGTGAAATGCAATGATGATGCTTTGCACATCAGGAATCTAGAAGCCTTGATACTTCAGAGACTAGTGTATAAGCTCCCATAATTCTGCATATAACACACACCCGATCAGAAGTTTTGCATTAGGGAAAAGCTTAACCTACCACTCCAGTAAGAACCGTTTATGTTGATTAATTTTCCAATAGCTTTGACCCCCAGGTTTGTTTGTTTTCCCCTTTTCCAAGTGCATCTTGTATTGGCAAGAGTTACTTCAGAGAATTGAACCTTACTGAATTATAGTTTCTGTTTTTCTATTTTTTTAAAGAGCTTCGCCACGTTTGACTATTACTGGATCACTAAATAGAAGTCTATGGTCAGAACTGTTGTTAATTGCCAATACAACGAAAAGATGATTTAACATACTATATTGAAATTTATACAGTATCATTTATCCATCAACCCCACTTGATTTCAATGATCGACCAATATCACTCTCCTGGTATGATTTTCTTTTATAGGCTGAAACCAACGATCATGCTCGTATTTCAGACCTATATTGTTCCTACACATACTGGGATAAAGCAAGGTCAATCTAAGTGGGTTGCACGTCAATGTCCCTCTGTATGTCACTTCTATCTCTTCTCCTTGAAGTACGTTTACGACACAGAAGGTCTACGTACTTGCACCTTACACAATAACAAATCACATAGAAAGAGAGAATATGACGAACGTGCACAGATGGGTATGTTGTCACACTTGTTACTTGTGTCTAATGCAAAACATTTAAGCAAGTGCATGAACGTATAACAGAGTGTGAGAAAAAAGAAACAAAAGCTGGGTCGGTCTTTGATTTGCGGTAAGAGCATTGTGTGTGTGTGTGTGTGTGTGAGACAGAGAGCTCACCCGCACTTTATTCTCAATTCATTTCTTTAACTCATAAAATTACGGCAGAGGGAAGATCGACACAGGGAGATGGAGGAGGATAATAATGTACCTTTTCCTGCTGGAGATGGAGATGGAGATGGAGGCAGCGAACAGTGGCTGTCGTTGCTCAGACGCGAAGCCCTAAAAATCTGAGATTATTGCACATGTATCAGTAAATCCAAAAACTTATAACTATGAAAGAGGGAAGAACGAGAGAGGGAGATGGAGGAAGAGAATACCATACGTTATTCTGAGATCTGACCGATGGAGATGGAGGCGGCGAAGAGCTCATAGCCGAAACCCTAACTCGTGGATCTGGCCTTCTGTGTTTAGCCCCAAAACAAAACAAAACAAAACAAATATTCTCAAACAAAAAAATACGGCTCCCGAGTTTCGAACGTAGACCATGCCTATGTAAGGTCCTTCCACTATTCACCCGCTTCCGCTTCCGTTTTCGGTTTTTGTTTCCAAAAAAAATGAAATCTCACTTTCTCTGTTTTCATTTATTTCGGAAATAATGGAAACAGTTTTCCATTTTTTGTAAACAAAATTGAACACAAACATGTTTTTTTTCCAAAAATTCCAAAAAACTGAAAACAAAAACAAAAAACTGAAAATAAAATGGTTAACAAACAAGCCCTGTAAAAGTGACCTTTGGTGTTGTTTTGGCGAATATGAATCTTGTTGGTAACAACATGATAGTTGTTAGAAAATTATGATTATATTGATAAGAACTTGGACAAGTGATAAAAGTGAAAGTAATTTAATCACAACTGTCGTGCTACACGTTGATTTCTCGGGTTAGATTCCCGAGGTGATTGGTGGTTCGATTTCCCTTCACTTTTATTCCGGGTTCGATTCCCGATGTACTTTTGTTCCGGGTTAGATTCTCGAGGTGACTGGTGGTTCGATTCCCCTTCACTTTTATATCGGGTTAGATTCCCAAGGTGATTAGTGTTTTGGGTTAGATTCCCAAGGTGATTTGGTGGTTTGATTCCCCTTCACTTTTGTTACGGGTTAGATTCCCGAGATAGTTGGTGGTTCGATTCCCCTCTATTCTTGTATTCTGGGTTCGATTCCTAAGGTGGGTTAAATTCCCACTGGCCGTCGTGTTGTGTTGATTATGGGTTAGATTCTCTGGGCGTCGTCCCGATTAAAAGAAAAATGAATGAACTTAAAATATTTCAGCTCTCCTTTATAGTTTTTTTAATATATCTGCATTGGTTATTTAATTCTGTTGTTATGCTTCATTTTATGTATTCTGCTGTTATGTCAAATCTCCTGTTATATGTGCTTTTACCTATGGGTTCGATTTTCGGATAAATCTTCCTACTGAGTTTTATAAACTCATCGGTGTAACTTCTCTGCCCCTGGTGTTTCATACCAGATTTTGAAGTGCAGTTGCAGAAATATCTGTCCGAGTAGGAGAAAGTGGGAGCTACTGGAGGACTGTGGCGGCGTTTGGTTGTCCTACCCTTAGATGCTCTGTTATTTTATTTGTTTTTAATAAAATATAAATCTCAAGAGTATTTTTATCAAATTCACTTCCACATTTTAAAATTCTGATTTATCTTATTTCCTGTTATTTTAAATTAAATTATAAAAAGCATTTATTTGATTTATGTTTCAATTAAGCAAATAATTGAATAAACGATTTTAAATAACGTACCGAGAAATCGAGACGTTACAGAATTCATATCGTTGCATTCAGTGGCGGATGCACCATAGGCCCACAGGGGTCGAGTGATCCCCTGGAATTCTACTTCTTCTTTTTTATTTTTTACGGATTTAGATTCTAAATAAAACACCTCTTCTGTTATGTGTGCACATATAACGTTAAAAATTTCATTTTAAAATTTTTAATTCGTGGTTAATCTTGAAATATGTTTTTAAGTTAATGGTGAATTTTTAAATTTTTTTCTAAAATAAAATCTAGGAACTACGACAAAAAAAAGATTTAAATGAGCTATGTCGGATAATTTTTTTAATACGGCAATGGTAAAATGGGTATATTTTTTTACTTTTCTTTTTACTTTTGTCACCACCGTATTAAAAAAAAAGTGACCAGTATCTCTCATTTGAACTCCTTTCAGTCGTGTTCTCTGAATTTCATTTTCAAAAAACTTTAAAAAACTTACCGTTTACTTTTAAAAAATCAAGGTTGACCCCAAAATTAAAATTTTTAAATAAGATTTTGTTAACAGTGTGTGCATAGCACACAAAAGGTGTTTTATTGAAAATCCAAAATTGTACCTTTTTCTCGCATAGCATGGGTGATATGTTCACAACACAGTACATTTCCCATTCCTATATTTTTTACATTCGATCTAAATTTAAGTTTATACTAAATTTGCTCTTATTATATTGTAGTGTGACTTCTGAGATTTTTTTAAATTTTTTTAAATAAGTGACCCCCCATATGAGATTCCTGGATCCGCCGCTGGTTGCATTTAATGAAACCAGCATACGTGACAACTTTTGTGATGATCGACATGTTTCTCATGCGTGTGAAACCCAAACGGCTATAAATATCTACAAAACCCTCCACTTTCATTGTTTACTATTTACCCTTCGTCCCCCCTAGAGTCCCCATTTATTTGTCTTTCAAACTTCTTGAGTTCACCCAATCTTCTCGATTTCTCTCAAGGTTTCATCATTGTCTCTGTAAGTCCCTTCTCTACCTTTGTTTCTTTTTTCTTTTTTTACTATTATCCATGTTCCTCTTTCCCAAAAAATAAATCTATGTTGGATACCTCCGAAAAAATAGAAGAATTCCGTCGGCAATACAACATCCCCGACAATGTTGTAATCGCATTTGATGACCCTCAAACTCTCTGTGATTGAGGCACATGTGATACCTTCTGTATCCATCTAATGACTGTCATCGAGGCCAAGGTGAGATTTCTCCTACACCCCCTCCTATATAGGGTTTTACATTTTTACAAACTCACCCTCATGGGAATATCCATAGATATTTTAAGATAGTCACGTGTATAGTTGAATTAAACCCAATCTTTAGAACCGACCTAGGGTTATGAGACATCTAATATAACTACAATATGGTCAAGGCCCACTCTGATATGTATTATCTTTTCTGAAAATGAAAAAAAAAAAAACTATTCGTATTCATAACTCAAGTTAAATAACTCTTAAATAGCTCAAAGGAAAATCTTTAGTTTAGGCATTTCATTTATTGAGTGGTCTTTAAACCCATTTCCTTTTTGTTTGTCGTTTAAAATCGATTTGGATTAGATTTTTTATGGTCCAGTTATTGAGACAATGTAAAGGGTGTTTCCTTGTTCTAGGATCCTTTATATTTTCTTTGTTTTAAATCATTGGGTTTAGACATAACTCATGTAATTTTGAATCCTTTCAAAAAGGCAACAACCTGCCTTGTTTGAAACAACGATGATTTCCTTATCTATACTATATATTATTGCAGGAGGATTTTTCGTGAGAGTCGCCCTGAAAGTGACAAGTGGCAAAAATTAATTGGGCTGTCACCAAAATTTTAAAGCGACGCATGTTACTTTATAAAAATAAGGGTAAATTAAATCGGGGTCCTTTCTACCTCTTCAAATTAGATTTTCATCCCATCCACTTTTCAAATTTATGTTTTCATCCTATAATTGTATGGATAGACGACTTTGCCATTACTTTTGAGAAGTAGTTTATCATTTTATCCTGTGGTTAGTTAATATTTGAATTGTTTGGTTTAAATCTGTAGCACGTTTTTAGGCTTAAAATATGGGATCACAAATCTCTTTAGGAATATTACTCCAAGATCAATTAGAACATTTTTAACCTAAAAATATGGGATCACCATTATCTTTAGGAATATGTATACCTAAATGGCAGTTGTGATTATTTTTCAATTATATCCCGGATCATTTAGATTTGGCTGGAATATTTACCATTTCGTGTTATCGAGTCGAATTGAAGTTTTATTAATTTGACCATAACCTGCAAATTGATTCATTTTACGTGAGGAACCATTGCGTGGGAAATGTCCCATGACTTGCATCCGATGTTGAATAACTGTAAATTTACCATGATATTTTCTAATTTGACCACAACCTGTAGATTGATTTATTTTACCATAACTTAGATATTGATTATTTGTCATGTAATTTACCACGTAAATTGACATGTTTACCAGATGTAATGCATGGCCTCTAAATTTATCAAATATACCATACCGTAAAATTACCATGAAATATAGGAAATTTACCATATATTGTGTGTTACATCAGGTTTCACTATGGTATAGACAAATCTATCATAAACGGTCGAACTTGATGTTGACCGACAAATTTAAACATGAACGTCAATTTATCATGATAGCAGAAAGCGTCCATTTGACTTGTAGGGGTCATACATATCCACAGTTTCATGTTGCCGTTTTCACTTTCATATTTTTACATAATATGTCTCGCAAATTTACCATACCGTATATACACTATTCAAAACAATATGGTATATACCATTTAAAATGCCGACCATGATGTTTGATATTAAGATTATATTTCTATTATATTGCTAGATCCTTCATACTTGGAATTATAGAAAACTGTTCAAATTACAAAATAAACAGTTGCAAAGTAGCATCAAAATTGTATTTCAATCGAACTAATCTATGATGTACGATTCTCCACATTTATAAGCAACTCATGTAGTATCTCGGCCCGTATCTTTTGGCACTCTGCTTTTGTTAGATTGGCATCAATGGCGTCATTTCGAAACTATTGTCGAATGATGTAACACACAATAATTTCACAATCGAGTCTGCGTTCAAATAATCATATAGAAAGATTAGTATTTAATTTTTTTTGACAACCCAACTCGAATTCAGGAAACAAGGGACAGATTAGATGTTACGTCGAAACGAAATTTATTAGATTAACAACTGAAACATACCAGATTACCAAAATATACAAAATTACATTCGCTATCAACTGTAACATCAAAATGAAATATTCCATGACTGTCAAATTTACCATCGATCTCAAATATAATATTCATTTCAAATTTACCCCCTACAGCAAATATACCATAACAAATATACCAGCCGTACCATAACAATAAAAAATATACCATCACTTCAAAATTTACCAGATTACCAAAATACACAAAATTACATTTGATATCAGCTATACAATTAGAGTAAAATATACCATAACAGTCAAATTTACCATCGGTCTCAAATATAATATTACTTTCAAATTTATCCCGTACATCAAATATACTATAACAAATATACCAATCGTACCGTAATAACCGAAAATATACCATCACTTCAAAATTTACTAGATTATCAAAATACACAAAATTACATTCGCTATCAACTGTACCATCAGAGTGAAATATAGCATAACAGCCAAATTTACCATCGGTCTTAAATATAATATTACTTTCAAATTTATCCCTTACAGCAAATATACCATCCCTTCAAACATACCATAACAAATATACAGGCCGTAACGTAACAATCGAAAACATACCATCACTTCAAAATTTACCAGATTACTAAAATACACAAAATTACCTCCGCTATCCACTGTATCATCAGAGTGAAATATACAATAACTGCCGAACATAGCATCGATCTCAAATATAACAGCACTATCAAATTCACCCAAACAGCAATATACCATCACCTGTGAACGTAAACTGAATGTACAAATAAATCATGTATAAGTCATCGTAATATATGTACAGCTTCAAATCTACCAACATTCAAATCGTACCTTTTACGTTCTATAAATAAACTATATATAAGCCATCTTCATGCAAATCAAACATTTATCCCCAACATTTCATACCTTATACTGGATCGTAGTTCGACGAAAGCCGTTCGAATACCGTTATCGTCATCTGTTAGCGACCAAATCAGGCGGTCGGTATTCCGTCGGAGTGGTGCATTTTTGGTCTGCGTTTCCGATGGGTTTATGGAATTTGAAGCCCTAGATCTATGGCGAGGTCCCAAAACGGAAGATGGTGGCCGATGATTTCCTCAATCCCATGATTTTTGGAGAGGACGTTTCCTATTCAGGAGATAATGATGCTATTCCGTTTATCATGAATGTAGGGATTCCGGGCGTCGATTTAGGAAGTATATATTAACCAGGGTTAAATAAACTAGAGGGTAGGTTTGGTATTTTTTGAAAAAAAGGACTGAAAATTAATATACAAAAGTGCATGGGATGAAAAGATAATAAACACTAAGGGAAGGGACTGAAATATAAGTTCCCCTTTTTTTTTCTACTTCTACTACTTTTTATAAATATATTTTTATTATAATTTTTTTTTAAATTTATAAAATTATAGTCAAGATAGATTTGTATAACCACACTGTATTTACTATTACTAATGAGTTGTGGACCGACATGTCATAATAAATTCGCTTATCTTTAAAATTGATGGGTTGATTAATATTTTATACAATTTTTATTTACTCGGTTAAGTAGTTTAGTTTTAAAATAAAATCAAAAAACAATTAGATTGACGATGATATTTCTCTTAATGATAGATTTATATAAAAAAAGATGCATAAATTTATCATCAACTCTTTTGTGCATATATGTTGTAGGCATCCTTCACGTTGACAGTGAAAAATGAATACACCAAAATTAGAAAAAGAAAAAAAATATTTATTCGCATCTCCATGTATTTTATCTTATTTATGATTTTGTCCATATTTTCTCTCTCAATTAGACTGATTGTAAATGTATAATGATCTGAAAAAGGGAGAAAAAGAACAAAAAGTTGAATTATTAATCAGTGTTCGTTTACTGTATATGTTTTTCTTATTTTCTTATTTTTTTATTTTTTAGTTGTAAAAATTTTGAATTTGAAATACGATGTGACAATTACAAAAAATGAATATTAAGTTAAGAGGTACACCAACATTAATTTAGTGACAATGATTCAAAGATTTTACCACGATCTAAAAAGATCTTATTGAGAAAATTTGAGTATATAATCAATCCTAATTAATCGAAATTTAATACTCAGTTTGGTTTAATTTTCAATTTTGAACCCAACTGATTAATATTTTTATGCATGTTTACTAATTTTTACATGATTTAAGATTTTGGAAGGTTGTTTAATTTAAGTACTTTTTAGATGATCAATTTGGCCCAACTTTTTTCCTCAATTATTTTTGTCCTTATTTTATTTTTTACAATTTTTTATTTTGTGTCAATTATTATGGATTATTGGTTCGTTTCGACAAGAAGATTCAAAAAAATTAAATTTTTTTGAACTAACATTAAAAAATGTTTATGTATGACAAAAATAATCCAAAAAATATGTCTGTTTTGAATTATTTTCATTTTTAGTGAATATTTTTAGCTTTTAAATATTTTTTACTTTTAAGATAAAAGAATAATAGTTAAAACAAAATTCGAGTGTATGTGTAAAATGTACATATCACTGATACGGATTTTATGGTATTTTTTTTTACATTATGACCATGCTTTACATTATGACCATGCTTTTTTTTTTGAGTTATATGTTTTTACATATTATTATTGATTTTAATATTTTTTGATTTTATGTAAGTAATTATTTCTGTCGTCATAAATATTTATCACCCGTGCATAGCACGGGTTTTATGCTAGTAGTAGTTTGAAATTGGGAGTTCGGTCCCGACGAACCCAAAGGCCAACGACTTAGCATCAGAAGATTTGGAAACTTCTGCTAGTACCCTTCCTTTCCATTTTTTTTAGATTTCGTATCTAGGTAGTTGGGATTAAGTAGGATATTTTGACCTCAGACACGACTTACGAAAAATATAACTTTTGTAATCATAGCGGTAGAGAGCATGGTGGTCGGGAGCAAACGTTGGGGAACGATAGTGGTCGGAGCCAATGTTGGATAACGACAGTGGCTGGGAGCACGGTCAACATAGTGGTTAGGATTATATCGGACAGGAAGATTATAATTACGGAAATCTTTGGTATTTATCATGACGTGCCAAATATCATGATCAGTGATGCTCTTGACATGACAATTATCACGATCAGAATGATTTGATTTGAAAGTCCAAGACTTGTGGTTAACATTTGAGATTGTTGAATAACACTTGGGATATGGATTTAATGGATAACATTGAGGATTTCACTGTTGAACTTAAACTTTAATAATACTTTATTTTATTTTTATTCTCGCACTTATGTGTTATAGCTTCTATATAAATTGCACATATCATGTCATATTTTATCTCGTCATATCTGTCATGCACATGTAATGAGATTAACATGAGGATAAATTGAGTCTCATCACTCATGGTGTAATTTTTCTATCCTTTGCATTTCATGCAAAAAGTACTGAGGACGGCGTTGAGGAGTTAAAGCACCTGACCAACTATGAGACAACTAAGGAATTCATCGAGCCTTAATTATCTAAAATAAATGTTCAGTATTTTCATTTTTGAACTATGTTATAAAATGTATTCTATTTTTATGAAATTAAATTTTATATATCAAACGTACTAATTCAACTTGTATTTTTACTCCTTTTCAATGAAATGACTATACGTGGCATTTAGAGAAATATTTTATTTAACGTTTTCAAAATTCAGAACATTACAAAAATTTTAAAACTACTTCAGAGTTATATGTTATAATAAACGAATGCGAATAATAGAAGGTAGGTAAGAGTAAAATGATCAAAATATGAATAAATTTATTTTTCCCAGATTATACTTTCAAACAAACGCGACACATGGAGTTCGATGCATCACATGACCGATACTGCTTATTTGAATCCCTTTCAGTCGTGCTTTCTGAATTTTATTCTCGAAAAAATACTAAAAAATTATTGTTTACTTAAAAAATGATTTCGGAAATAACCGTAAGTTCAAAATATTTTGATAAAATGTAGTTGAATTATGGTAAGATATTTGTTGATTTATATTTTATTGTTATTTTTCTCTTTTTTGGTTAATTGATAAAACAAAGTTAAAAAACTCTTAAATTATTAAAAAATATTCATATTCATCACATGTCTTAATGGACCCAACTTTTGAGGAAAAAAAAGTTGCCAACATCGCTCATTCGAATCCCTTTCGGTCGTACTTTCATTATTTTATTCTCGAAAAAATACTAAAAATTTACTGTTTACTTAAAAAATTATTTTGACAATAACCGTAAGTTCAAAATATTTTGATAAAAAGGTTATTAAATTATAGTAAGATATTTGTTGATTTATATTTTGTTGTTATTTTTTTCTTTTTTTGATTAATTGATCAAACAAAATTAAAAAAACTCTTAAATTATTCAAAAATATTCACATTCACCACATGTCCTAATGAACCCAACTTTTGAGAAAAAAAAGTGACCGACACTGCTCATTCGAATCCCTTTCAGTCATGCTTTCCAAATTATATTCTCGAAAAAATACTAAAAATTTATTGTTTACTTAAAAAATTATTTCGGCAATAACCGTAAGTTCAAAATATTTTGATTAAGGGTTGTTGAATTATGGTAAGATATTTGTTGATTTATATTTTATTATTATTTTTTTAATTGATTGATTATTTTCATTTACCATTCGTTTTTTTAAATAACATTTTTTATTAAATATAATACATTAATGAATTTCTTAATTTCAAATTTTCTAATATTAATTATATATGTTGAGTTTTGCATTTATATACTTTATTCAATACATAATTAAGTTTAATACTGCACAAGGGCAAAATAGTCATTTGACAATTTTTTTTCTTATCCACCTACTCGTATCCCCTCATTTCATAAATCATTCAAACCAAGTCAAAATATATCTCCCTGTTTAATCTTTCATCCAAACCATCTACTTTTTTATACCTCTCTATAAATATCACATCAATGTGGGTCATCCCTCCAAAAATAATACCCCCTCTTATCTTATCCCCCTTCAAAACTTATCCCCTTAAAATAATACTCCATCCAATCGGCCCCTTATGGTTATAGGGTGATTAAGATAATTCAAAAGTAATTAGAAATGTTTTATAGGGACAATATAAAAATTAAAAATAGACACAATAACAAAATTGAAAGATACTAAAATAGGGATCTCCTTTTATATATAGAATAAATTTAGAAACTTTTGTGGAGTCAATTGATTTTATTTGTATTCAGTTACATTTACTTGTCTGCGCCGAAAAATTCAATTTACTCTTTACATATGCCTAAACACGATTGAGCTGAAAAATCTATTTTGTATACATAATCCCACACTTTCATAAAATCATAATCTATTTTGATTTTAGAACAAAATTTATAACTCACAATTCAAAATCTAACAAAAAATCATCTGTCAAATGCTCCTTAAGACTGCGAGGCTTATGAATTTTTGTTGATGCATGAGAGCTCCAGCGGATTTAGAAATTTCATATAGAGGTCACTTATTTAGAATAAACTTAAAAAAATTCAAAAGTCACACTATAATATAATGGGAGTAAATTTAGGTTAAACTTAAATTTAGATCGCATGTCAAAAATGTGACAATGAGATATGTGTTGTATTGTGTTATGAGCACAACACACATACTGTGCGAGAAAAATGGTACTATTTTGGATTTTAAATAAAATATCTCTTGTGTGTTGTGTATACACGCTTGAGCTTGCTATAAATCTCGAATTTTTTTAAGTAAACAATAATTTTTTTAAAAAAATTTAAAATTAAATTCAGAGAACACGACCGAAAGATGTTCAAATTAACGGTGTTAGTCACTTTTTTTAATGCGACAGTGACAAAATTAAAAAGAAAAGTAAAAAAATATGTCCATTTTACTACCGCCGCATTAAAAATTTTGGATTTTAAATAAAATATCTCTTGTGTGTTGTGTACACATGTCATTAACAAAGTTTATTTTAAAATTTTGAGTTTACGGTTAATCTCGAATTTTTTTTAAGCAAACAGTAAATTTTTAGAATTTTTTTAAAAAGAAAATTTAGAGAACACGAACGAAAGAGATTCAAATAAACGGTATTGGTCATTTTTTTTAATGCAACGGTGACAAAATTAAAAAGAAAAGAAAAAATATATCCATTTTACAACTACCGCATTAAAAAAAAGTGATCAACGCTGCTTATTTAAACCCCTTTCGTTAATAGTTTCTAGATTTTATTTTCAAAAAAATTTTAAAAGTTCACTATTAACTTAAAAAAATATTTTGAGATTAACCCCGAACTCAAAATTTTAAAATAAAATTTACACACAACACAAAAAGTATTTTAACTAAAAACCCAAAACGATAAAAAAAAAAAAAGAAAAAAAAAGAAGATAATGTCAGGGGGGTCACGTGACCCCGTAGTCCCTCATTGCATCCGCCCCTGCATGGTAGATAAATGGACATTGTAATAACTGTGAATAATATGAGGCAACAACAAGAGAAATATAGAACGATTATGTAAATTGTAGATAAGTGTTTTTTCTAAAAAAGAAAGTTAACACACCTCTGAATAGCAGAACAAATATTCTCTCAATCCCTCTTCTTGAGACCTAAATCCATAAGACAATAAATTGCCAAACAACCCTTCACTTCTATGGCCGGAAGACACTTTAATAATTAAGTTGAATCGCAATAGCTCTCAATATAAAGTCTATAATAACAGTTTATAGTGTATTTTTTTTATCTTGAAGTGTATATTTATTTATACACTCTTTAACCCACCATTTTGACTTTAAATTTGGTTTTAACTCCTCATTAGAAACGGATTAGAATTGCATTCTGATTGGTCACTGATAAGACAAGCCTTATCTGGACTCCTTAGACTCTTATATTCTATAGTTAGAGTTTCGTTCACACTTAAACTTCATGTCATGAGTTGAATTGGTCTTAGACTCCTCGTCTTTTTCTGATTTAAATTGTTCCCAAGAAAATCGAAGATCATTCTTATCTTAAATTTAGTCTGTTAACCGCATTTCTCAGGTCAATTAATCCACTTCGTGTCTCATCAATAAGCACATGCGCAAGAGCACTTTTTTACCGAGCTGTCTATTTGTTTAATTTAATAAGAAAAGCTTAATTCAATTTAATTAAGTTTTACCTCCTTCAACTGCTCCAACTTTATCTGCTCTTTGCTAAGCTAATGAAGGAGGCAAAGCTCACTCAAACGCTTTGGTCATATTTTTTCTACTCAGATAGGTATCTTCTATTCACTCGTCGGAATTTGTAACGACCCGGAATTTTTAATGTATTAAAAATAGAACTAAAAATTCTTTTAAAATTTAGTTCATGTTTTAATTAATATATAATCTAGCCATTAGCATTAATTGTTTTTAGATATTCATGTTTAATTCTTTATTTGTATTTATTTGAACATTTTAGATTATTTGATTTATCGACGATTGAGATCGCGAGGTTGCACGGGTTAAGATAGAGTGAGAACCATAGGATTATCTTTCCATTTTCTTGTTCAATTCTTTAATGACGTTGGGTTTTTAAAACATAAAGAGGAAGAACAGTTTTTTCTTTTTTGGGACATTCATGGTCATGATAATGGTTTTACTAGGGAAATTAATATTAATGCTTTAAGGGGATGAATTTTCTTGGGCCGGGAGTTGATTGTTTTCTTTTTAATACTTGGTTTGGTTGTGAGCAAATCATAGTTTATAGGGTGATTTTGAGAGAAACCAAGAATACAGTGAGTTTGAGAAAGAGAGGAAGGGATGCAGAATTTAAAACCTGGCTAAATCGTTTCTGTTCATTCGTTTGCTTTCCGATCTAAGGTAGGATTGTTATCTCCGGCCATTGGTTTAAGTATTTTCTTTAGTAGAAAAATCTTATCTCTAATTCTTAGAAATATATTTGTGATACAATTTCATGTTTAGTTTTTAGTAATTATGTGATTTTTGATCGGTTCATGCTAGGAAGCGTAAACACTAAAATGTTACGAATCTGAAAGAAATAGAAACTTGGTGTGAATCTGATTTTGAGAATTTTCGTTCAAATTGTTCGAAAACTCTAAAATTTCTGAAATTTTTAATGAAAATTCCTCTATGTGTTTTCTGTATTGTGTAAAAATTTCGAAGCCTAACTTGAAATATAAAATTCTATAAAAATCCGTAACCAAGCTGCTGCGGATTCGTTATTGTGCAGACTGGTTTGACACACGTTAGGAAAACGGCCATAACTTTTAGCACGGGTATCGAAATTGCGCACTGTTTGTTTTATTTGAAACTAGATATATAGAACATCAAAAATATATAGATTTTGCAATTTACTTTTACCTATTAGAAATCAGTTTTTCTTCTAAAGTTGATAATGCGGTTTTTGGTATTATTTTGGTGAATATTGATAATAACATGACACGCACTAGTTTATGTTCATTTGTTCTCGTGGGATTTCGTGTGAGCAGGAATACTGTGGCCTTGTTTGGTAACGCTTCCTGTTTTCTGTTTCTAAAAACGAAAATAAAAAACATGTTTGTTTGTACCTTAATTTTTTTTTTTTTTTTTGTATTACTGAAAACAGAAACATGTTTGGTGTGCCCCCCAAATTTTATTTTATTTTTTCACAATTTGTACGAACAGAATATTGCTACAAATAAACATTTTTCAATAACCAAATATATTACATAAGCAAACTAATTTCGTTCTAAAGTCAATCCAAAATAGTTATACAAAAGTGAATTAAAATACTGCATAGCTAAAATGTTACACAACCATCTTCAGAATGATAACGAAGAACACGAAGAACAAAATAAAACATAAAAGTATATTGCATGCGAACGAAGCACATACAAAATACTTGATCCAGTCTATTGAGCGTGCTCTGTTGTTCACTTCGAATGATCTACCATTATAATTTTGTTGGGGAAGGTGATCCAGTGGCAAATCATCTTGGAGGTGTAGCTCATCTTGCCATATAAACCCACTATAATGGTTCAGATTACGGGGACATCGATAAAATGGTCTTCCATAGTTTTTATCTGTCTTTGCTATTCGTAACACCATTCTACCAAATCGACATTTACATGGAGGGCCAAACTCTTCATATTTCGCCATACCTAAAAATAAGATGAATTAATTGTAACTACCAATGTATCTCATTAGATTCACAACTACAATAATATTACAAATGCACAGAAAGACCAAACAAAACATTCGACAAAATATGAAATAGAGATAAGTTAGAGTCATATTCCTTACATATTACAAACCAAGTGCTGAAAAAATATGCAAATATACAATAACATAACTGCTACAAGCTTAAGTAAGTCCATACAACATAACACACATATCAACGCCTTTGGCTTTGATATATTTGACGAGCAATGGTATCACGAAGTCTACCCATTTGTCGCAATTGACTTGGTGTTACATTTAATTGTTGTGAGGCTGTTGTAGAACTTCAGCACCGTCATTACACTGTTCACTATCAACAATCATGTCCTCATTGCTATATATAAGAAACACCTTGTCATTTGGGTCATGCATTCTTATAAAGTTGTGGATTGTGCAACATGCAGTTGGAATATATTTTTGGGTCTTCACACTAAATCCCCTAGGCATTGTTACCAAGATGGGAAATCGTGCCTTCAATGCACCAAAACAACGCTCTATCACGTTGCGAAGTGATGAGTGATGGTAATTAAACCATTCCTCTTCTTTTTGGGGCAATCTAGTACGACCACGGTAGGTAGATAAGTGGTACCGCTCACCCTTGTACGGTGTCAAAAATCCCGGCATATTTGAATAGCCGGAATCAACCACATAATACTTACCTATAAGCAAAACAAGCAATTAGAAAACAATCATCATGATTACACGAAATAGTTTATCTAAAAAGTAACTACGTAGCTTAAGTCATAAACTCTTTACCTTGAGGAGGCATGGAAAATTGCATGGCTGGATTTTGAGCACACTCAAGAAGCACTCGTGAGTCATTTGCCGTTCCTTCCCATCCCGACAACACAAAAGTAAACTTCATGTCGAATGAACATGCACACATTACATTTTGTGACGTGGTTTTGTGCCTACCACGATATGAAATTTGTGTCCGAGCGGAAATCTTTGCATCTACGTGTGTACCATCTATAACACCGATACAATCCTATAGAACAATAGACACGTAAATAAAAATTATGTGTCATGATACCGGATAAAGCCATTGAAAGTTTAAAAAAAATATTGAAGATACCTTAAAAAATGGCCAATACTTAGGGTTATGCATAATTTGGGGAGGAATTTCGTCAAATGATGGAGGTTGAATAATAATCTTTCCAAGCCTACACACGGCCTTTAATACCCGGATAAAATATCTAGAAATGGTTTCTCCTGAATGTTGGAATCGCTCTTGGATTACTCGGTTTCATATGTTATGTCCAACTGCAAGCAAAAAAATACATACTTGCTCTTGAACGGTTAAATACCGAGAATGCTTTAATCCGCCGTCTTCCTTAAGCGCCTCACAAAAAGCAATGAAAACATATGTTTCCATTCGAAAGCTTTCTTCACACCTTCCATCGTGACCATTCAGTACCTCTATGACATAGTCGTGTCCTCTTAGTATGGAAGTTCGACAAGGTGTACGTTCATAGTGTCTTCGATAATGCTCAGCTAGTGCTAATGTAACTAACGCAATCACGGTATCATCGTCGGAATCAGTTTCTAATTCTTTATCGCTGTCATTGCTTGAGTCCATTCCTTATCTTGTAATCAATTAATAGGACTCCAATGAAGAAAAAAAAATATCTTATCTAACACAAATACACCTATAAAAACCATAACAACTGCATATAAGGTGATAGGATGCATAGTTCAAATGTAACAAACAGTCTAAAAGCTCCACCAATCATAGTTCAACAAAGTTATTAAAATAAAGACTCCAACAACCATACTTATTACACACCAGAATTCCAAGTTTAGAACTAATAAAATAAGCCACAGCATGAAAACAAATGGCTTATGCAGCTACACTCTCCTTCAGAATCACTCTTTTGGGGTTAGACTCGTGATCCAATCCTTCTTCGTGTTTTCGGGCATATTAAGAAAGATGGATCTCCATCCGGGGTCTTCCTTAATGGTTTTCACTGCAACAGCATAATCCTTCCCTTCTAGTTCTTCCATTCCATTCAAAACATTCATACACTCTGTTATGAGGTTGTTTGAATCACCAAATTCAGGGGACGCAACACTGTTTGTGGACTTGGCCATATGCTTTGCTTCAAGAAGTTCCACTTTTTTTCTGTTACTTTCAGCGATAACACTCAAAGATAGAGTTAGATTGGCAGAGAATGAGTTCCTACTCTTGCTACTTGCCTTCGCATCAGAAGACTTTGCAAGTTTGACATCCTTCATCTTGCCTTTCCTACTTGACCTTTGTACTTCCACATCGTCAAGGCCTTCTTCTTGTTTAACCTGTATTCCTATGGGTTCTGAACTTTCTGTTTCTGAAGGAGATTGGGTTGATGCATGAGCATTGAACCCAGTGACAGTGGTGTCTCCAAGTACTCGGGTCATCACGGCATAGTGTTTGAACCCCTTTTTCCTGAAATGCTTTGCCTTGTTGTTAACATTCATGACAAACACATTTGCCTATATTAAAATTCTAACTAAAAAGGAGACCATAATAATTAAAGAATTATGGGGTATGTCTAACCTGGTACAGCCGTTCCCAAACTTCGGCATCAGCAGTTACAGTGCCATTTATAGGACACCATCCAACTCCACTTTGTTTACAAAGACTCACAAACTTGGTGTGCATGGTTCGCAATTGGTTGAACTTGTTCCTAATTTGATTTTCAGTGTACAGGTATCCGATTTTAGCCATCAGTTTTTTCCTCATCCGTGGGCAAACTTCCTTTTGGAAAGTACCTGCTGCCCTACTATGGAGTTTCACCTCTTCATCCATGATTTCAACAAAGATGGCCTCATTAGATGCAGGCCAAGGTCCATCTTTTCCAACCACTTCGACAACGTCATCCTCATTCCTCATAGTTTCGTCAACATTGGTAGCCATTTCCTAGTTTGAATACATTTGCTTAAATAAGTACACCTCAAGGCCTAACATGCTTCACAATTGATTATGTTTCTAGATATAATATAACATGTTGTACATGTCTAAGGCTACAGTAGAAGAGCCTTTAACGGCACGAACATATTTTCCAAACATTTGCACATGTTATGGGCAAATAACGACAATTTGATAACAGTTGTGAGTTCCTTCTACTCTCTTATGCAACATTAATAAAAGGACAATGCACTATATAAGCTGAAATGAACATATATTTTCCAAACATTTGCACATGTTATAAGCAAATAATTACAATGCAAGTGATTGATCAAAGTATAAGGGGATGGATGATGCCCTTGGCAGTGTATAATTCCCAACATTACCAATTCTCAATCAACTTCCACAAGTTTCAAAAGGTATCAAGAGTCAGATCTATAAATTCCCGTGTTGAGATGGTAAGCGTGAACTATGTCATTGGGCCAGGCAAGGACTCAAGATAGTCCAGGGTTCTAAAAAGCCATCAAAAGGAGGGAGTGGGGAAGAAGGAGATGAAATATTCTGGTAAAGGCATAAGAAGAAAATGTGAAGCCACATGAGACAATGCCATATAACTAAATCCCCCACGCCTCACAACCGGAATGAGATTATGTAATGAGTATCAGCAACCAAATTGTGAAATGCAATGATGATGCTTTGCACATCAGGAATCTAGAAGCCTTGATACTTCAGAGACTAGTGTATAAGCTCCCATAATTCTGCATATAACACACACCCGATCAGAAGTTTTGCATTAGGGAAAAGCTTAACCTACCACTCCAGTAAGAACCGTTTATGTTGATTAATTTTCCAATAGCTTTGACCCCCAGGTTTGTTTGTTTTCCCCTTTTCCAAGTGCATCTTGTATTGGCAAGAGTTACTTCAGAGAATTGAACCTTACTGAATTATAGTTTCTGTTTTTCTATTTTTTTAAAGAGCTTCGCCACGTTTGACTATTACTGGATCACTAAATAGAAGTCTATGGTCAGAACTGTTGTTAATTGCCAATACAACGAAAAGATGATTTAACATACTATATTGAAATTTATACAGTATCATTTATCCATCAACCCCACTTGATTTCAATGATCGACCAATATCACTCTCCTGGTATGATTTTCTTTTATAGGCTGAAACCAACGATCATGCTCGTATTTCAGACCTATATTGTTCCTACACATACTGGGATAAAGCAAGGTCAATCTAAGTGGGTTGCACGTCAATGTCCCTCTGTATGTCACTTCTATCTCTTCTCCTTGAAGTACGTTTACGACACAGAAGGTCTACGTACTTGCACCTTACACAATAACAAATCACATAGAAAGAGAGAATATGACGAACGTGCACAGATGGGTATGTTGTCACACTTGTTACTTGTGTCTAATGCAAAACATTTAAGCAAGTGCATGAACGTATAACAGAGTGTGAGAAAAAAGAAACAAAAGCTGGGTCGGTCTTTGATTTGCGGTAAGAGCATTGTGTGTGTGTGTGTGTGTGAGACAGAGAGCTCACCCGCACTTTATTCTCAATTCATTTCTTTAACTCATAAAATTACGGCAGAGGGAAGATCGACACAGGGAGATGGAGGAGGATAATAATGTACCTTTTCCTGCTGGAGATGGAGATGGAGATGGAGGCAGCGAACAGTGGCTGTCGTTGCTCAGACGCGAAGCCCTAAAAATCTGAGATTATTGCACATGTATCAGTAAATCCAAAAACTTATAACTATGAAAGAGGGAAGAACGAGAGAGGGAGATGGAGGAAGAGAATACCATACGTTATTCTGAGATCTGACCGATGGAGATGGAGGCGGCGAAGAGCTCATAGCCGAAACCCTAACTCGTGGATCTGGCCTTCTGTGTTTAGCCCCAAAACAAAACAAAACAAAACAAATATTCTCAAACAAAAAAATACGGCTCCCGAGTTTCGAACGTAGACCATGCCTATGTAAGGTCCTTCCACTATTCACCCGCTTCCGCTTCCGTTTTCGGTTTTTGTTTCCAAAAAAAATGAAATCTCACTTTCTCTGTTTTCATTTATTTCGGAAATAATGGAAACAGTTTTCCATTTTTTGTAAACAAAATTGAACACAAACATGTTTTTTTTCCAAAAATTCCAAAAAACTGAAAACAAAAACAAAAAACTGAAAATAAAATGGTTAACAAACAAGCCCTGTAAAAGTGACCTTTGGTGTTGTTTTGGCGAATATGAATCTTGTTGGTAACAACATGATAGTTGTTAGAAAATTATGATTATATTGATAAGAACTTGGACAAGTGATAAAAGTGAAAGTAATTTAATCACAACTGTCGTGCTACACG
This sequence comes from Arctostaphylos glauca, assembly GCA_019985065.2. Classification (NCBI taxonomy): domain Eukaryota; kingdom Viridiplantae; phylum Streptophyta; class Magnoliopsida; order Ericales; family Ericaceae; genus Arctostaphylos; species Arctostaphylos glauca. Next base: position 6,123,694 of record JAHSPW020000010.1, read on the forward strand.
TTGATTTTTCGGGTTAGATTCCCGAGGTGATTGGTGGTTCGATTTCCCTTCACTTTTATTCCGGGTTCGATTCCCGATGTACTTTTGTTCCGGGTTAGATTCTCGAGGTGACTGGTGGTTCGATTCCCCTTCACTTTTATATCGGGTTAGATTCCCAAGGTGATTAGTGTTTTGGGTTAGATTCCCAAGGTGATTTGGTGGTTTGATTCCCCTTCACTTTTGTTACGGGTTAGATTCCCGAGATAGTTGGTGGTTCGATTCCCCTCTATTCTTGTATTCTGGGTTCGATTCCTAAGGTGGGTTAAATTCCCACTGGCCGTCGTGCTGTGTTGATTATGGGTTAGATTCTCTGGGCGTCGTCCCGATTAAAAGAAAAATGAATGAACTTAAAATATTTCAGCTCTCCTTTATAGTTTTTTTAATATATCTGCATTGGTTATTTAATTCTGTTGTTATGCTTCATTTTATGTATTCTGCTGTTATGTCAAATCTCCTGTTATATGTGCTTTTACCTATGGGTTCGATTTTCGGATAAATCTTCCTACTGAGTTTTATAAACTCATCGGTGTAACTTCTCTGCCCCTGGTGTTTCATACCAGATTTTGAAGTGCAGTTGCAGAAATATCTGTCCGAGTAGGAGAAAGTGGGAGCTACTGGAGGACTGTGGCGGCGTTTGGTTGTCCTACCCTTAGATGCTCTGTTATTTTATTTGTTTTTAATAAAATATAAATCTCAAGAGTATTTTTATCAAATTCACTTCCACATTTTAAAATTCTGATTTATCTTATTTCCTGTTATTTTAAATTAAATAATAAAAAGCATTTATTTGATTTATGTTTCAATTAAGCAAATAATTGAATAAACGATTTTAAATAACGTACCGAGAAATCGGGACGTTACAGAATTCATATCGTTGCATTCAGTGGCGGATGCACCATAGGCCCACAGGGGTCGAGTGATCCCCTGGAATTCTACTTCTTCTTTTTTATTTTTTACGGATTTAGATTCTAAATAAAACACCTCTTCTGTTATGTGTGCACATATAACGTTAAAAATTTCATTTTAAAATTTTTAATTCGTGGTTAATCTTGAAATATGTTTTTAAGTTAATGGTGAATTTTTAAATTTTTTTCTAAAATAAAATCTAGGAACTACGACAAAAAAAAGATTTAAATGAGCTATGTCGGATAATTTTTTTAATACGGCAATGGTAAAATGGGTATATTTTTTTACTTTTCTTTTTACTTTTGTCACCACCGTATTAAAAAAAAAGTGACCAGTATCTCTCATTTGAACTCCTTTCAGTCGTGTTCTCTGAATTTCATTTTCAAAAAACTTTAAAAAACTTACCGTTTACTTTTAAAAAATCAAGGTTGACCCCAAAATTAAAATTTTTAAATAAGATTTTGTTAACAGTGTGTGCATAGCACACAAAAGGTGTTTTATTGAAAATCCAAAATTGTACCTTTTTCTCGCATAGCATGGGTGATATGTTCACAACACAGTACATTTCTCATTCCTATATTTTTTACATTCGATCTAAATTTAAGTTTATACTAAATTTGCTCTTATTATATTGTAGTGTGACTTCTGAGATTTTTTTAAATTTTTTTAAATAAGTGACCCCCCATATGAGATTCCTGGATCCGCCGCTGGTTGCATTTAATGAAACCAGCATACGTGACAACTTTTGTGATGATCGACATGTTTCTCATGCGTGTGAAACCCAAACGGCTATAAATATCTACAAAACCCTCCACTTTCATTGTTTACTATTTACCCTTCGTCCCCCCTAGAGTCCCCATTTATTTGTCTTTCAAACTTCTTGAGTTCACCCAATCTTCTCGATTTCTCTCAAGGTTTCATCATTGTCTCTGTAAGTCCCTTCTCTACCTTTGTTTCTTTTTTCTTTTTTTACTATTATCCATGTTCCTCTTTCCCAAAAAATAAATCTATGTTGGATACCTCCGAAAAAATAGAAGAATTCCGTCGGCAATACAACATCCCCGACAATGTTGTAATCGCATTTGATGACCCTCAAACTCTCTGTGATTGAGGCACATGTGATACCTTCTATATCCATCTAATGACTGTCATCGAGGCCAAGGTGAGATTTCTCCTGCACCCCCTCCTATATAGGGTTTTACATTTTTACAAACTCACCCTCATGGGAATATCCATAGATATTTTAAGATAGTCACGTGTATAGTTGAATTAAACCCAATCTTTAGAACCGACCTAGGGTTATGAGACATCTAATATAGCTACAATATGGTCAAGGCCCACTCTGATATGTATTATCTTTTCTGAAAATGAAAAAAAAAAAACTATTCGTATTCATAACTCAAGTTAAATAACTCTTAAATAGCTCAAAGGAAAATCTTTAGTTTAGGCATTTCATTTATTGAGTGGTCTTTAAACCCATTTCCTTTTTGTTTGTCGTTTAAAATCGATTTGGATTAGATTTTTTATGGTCCAGTTATTGAGACAATGTAAAGGGTGTTTCCTTGTTCTAGGATCCTTTATATTTTCTTTGTTTTAAATCATTGGGTTTAGACATAACTCATGTAATTTTGAATCCTTTCAAAAAGGCAACAACCTGCCTTTTTTGAAACAACGATGATTTCCTTATCTATACTATATATTATTGCAGGAGGATTTTTCGTGAGAGTCGCCCTGAAAGTGACAAGTGGCAAAAATTAATTGGGCTGTCACCAAAATTTTAAAGCGACGCATGTTACTTTATAAAAATAAGGGTAAATTAAATCGGGGTCCTTTCTACCTCTTCAAATTAGATTTTCATCCCATCCACTTTTCAAATTTATGTTTTCATCCTATAATTGTATGGATAGACGACTTTGCCATTACTTTTGAGAAGTAGTTTATCATTTTATCCTGTGGTTAGTTAATATTTGAATTGTTTGGTTTAAATCTGTAGCACGTTTTTAGGCTTAAAATATGGGATCACAAATCTCTTTAGGAATATTACTCCAAGATCAATTAGAACATTTTTAACCTAAAAATATGGGATCACCATTATCTTTAGGAATATGTATACCTAAATGGCAGTTGTGATTATTTTTCAATTATATCCCGGATCATTTAGATTTGGCTGGAATATTTACCATTTCGTGTTATCGAGTCGAATTGAAGTTTTATTAATTTGACCATAACCTGCAAATTGATTCATTTTACGTGAGGAACCATTGCGTGGGAAATGTCCCATGACTTGCATCCGATGTTGAATAACTGTAAATTTACCATGATATTTTCTAATTTGACCACAACCTGTAGATTGATTTATTTTACCATAACTTAGATATTGATTATTTGTCATGTAATTTACCACGTAAATTGACATGTTTACCAGATGTAATGCATGGCCTCTAAATTTATCAAATATACCATACCGTAAAATTACCATGAAATATAGGAAATTTACCATATATTGTGTGTTACATCAGGTTTCACTATGGTATAGACAAATCTATCATAAACGGTCGAACTTGATGTTGACCGACAAATTTAAACATGAACGTCAATTTATCATGATAGCAGAAAGCGTCCATTTGACTTGTAGGGGTCATACATATCCACAGTTTCATGTTGCCGTTTTCACTTTCATATTTTTACATAATATGTCTCGCAAATTTACCATACCGTATATACACTATTCAAAACAATATGGTATATACCATTTAAAATGCCGACCATGATGTTTGATATTAAGATTATATTTCTATTATATTGCTAGATCCTTCATACTTGGAATTATAGAAAACTGTTCAAATTACAAAATAAACAGTTGCAAAGTAGCATCAAAATTGTATTTCAATCGAACTAATCTATGATGTACGATTCTCCACATTTATAAGCAACTCATGTAGTATCTCGGCCCGTATCTTTTGGCACTCTGCTTTTGTTAGATTGGCATCAATGGCGTCATTTCGAAACTATTGTCGAATGATGTAACACACAATAATTTCACAATCGAGTCTGCGTTCAAATAATCATATAGAAAGATTAGTATTTAATTTTTTTTGACAACCCAACTCGAATTCAGGAAACAAGGGACAGATTAGATGTTACGTCGAAACGAAATTTATTAGATTAACAACTGAAACATACCAGATTACCAAAATATACAAAATTACATTCGCTATCAACTGTAACATCAAAATGAAATATTCCATGACTGTCAAATTTACCATCGATCTCAAATATAATATTCATTTCAAATTTACCCCCTACAGCAAATATACCATAACAAATATACCAGCCGTACCATAACAATAAAAAATATACCATCACTTCAAAATTTACCAGATTACCAAAATACACAAAATTACATTTGATATCAGCTATACAATTAGAGTAAAATATACCATAACAGTCAAATTTACCATCGGTCTCAAATATAATATTACTTTCAAATTTATCCCGTACATCAAATATACTATAACAAATATACCAATCGTACCGTAATAACCGAAAATATACCATCACTTCAAAATTTACCAGATTATCAAAATACACAAAATTACATTCGCTATCAACTGTACCATCAGAGTGAAATATAGCATAACAGCCAAATTTACCATCGGTCTTAAATATAATATTACTTTCAAATTTATCCCTTACAGCAAATATACCATCCCTTCAAACATACCATAACAAATATACAGGCCGTAACGTAACAATCGAAAACATACCATCACTTCAAAATTTACCAGATTACTAAAATACACAAAATTACCTCCGCTATCCACTGTATCATCAGAGTGAAATATACAATAACTGCCGAACATAGCATCGATCTCAAATATAACAGCACTATCAAATTCACCCAAACAGCAATATACCATCACCTGTGAACGTAAACTGAATGTACAAATAAATCATGTATAAGTCATCGTAATATATGTACAGCTTCAAATCTACCAACATTCAAATCGTACCTTTTACGTTCTATAAATAAACTATATATAAGCCATCTTCATGCAAATCAAACATTTATCCCCAACATTTCATACCTTATACTGGATCGTAGTTCGACGAAAGCCGTTCGAATACCGTTATCGTCATCTGTTAGCGACCAAATCAGGCGGTCGGTATTCCGTCGGAGTGGTGCATTTTTGGTCTGCGTTTCCGATGGGTTTATGGAATTTGAAGCCCTAGATCTATGGCGAGGTCCCAAAACGGAAGATGGTGGCCGATGATTTCCTCAATCCCATGATTTTTGGAGAGGACGTTTCCTATTCAGGAGATAATGATGCTATTCCGTTTATCATGAATGTAGGGATTCCGGGCGTCGATTTAGGAAGTATATATTAACCAGGGTTAAATAAACTAGAGGGTAGGTTTGGTATTTTTTGAAAAAAAGGACTGAAAATTAATATACAAAAGTGCATGGGATGAAAAGATAATAAACACTAAGGGAAGGGACTGAAATATAAGTTCCCCTTTTTTTTTCTACTTCTACTACTTTTTATAAATATATTTTTATTATAATTTTTTTTTAAATTTATAAAATTATAGTCAAGATAGATTTGTATAACCACACTGTATTTACTATTACTAATGAGTTGTGGACCGACATGTCATAATAAATTCGCTTATCTTTAAAATTGATGGGTTGATTAATATTTTATACAATTTTTATTTACTCGGTTAAGTAGTTTAGTTTTAAAATAAAATCAAAAAACAATTAGATTGACGATGATATTTCTCTTAATGATAGATTTATATAAAAAAAGATGCATAAATTTATCATCAACTCTTTTGTGCATATATGTTGTAGGCATCCTTCACGTTGACAGTGAAAAATGAATACACCAAAATTAGAAAAAGAAAAAAAATATTTATTCGCATCTCCATGTATTTTATCTTATTTATGATTTTGTCCATATTTTCTCTCTCAATTAGACTGATTGTAAATGTATAATGATCTGAAAAAGGGAGAAAAAGAACAAAAAGTTGAATTATTAATCAGTGTTCGTTTACTGTATATGTTTTTCTTATTTTCTTATTTTTTTATTTTTTAGTTGTAAAAATTTTGAATTTGAAATACGATGTGACAATTACAAAAAATGAATATTAAGTTAAGAGGTACACCAACATTAATTTAGTGACAATGATTCAAAGATTTTACCACGATCTAAAAAGATCTTATTGAGAAAATTTGAGTATATAATCAATCCTAATTAATCGAAATTTAATACTCAGTTTGGTTTAATTTTCAATTTTGAACCCAACTGATTAATATTTTTATGCATGTTTACTAATTTTTACATGATTTAAGATTTTGGAAGGTTGTTTAGTTTAAGTACTTTTTAGATGATCAATTTGGCCCAACTTTTTTCCTCAATTATTTTTGTCCTTATTTTATTTTTTACAATTTTTTATTTTGTGTCAATTATTATGGATTATTGGTTCGTTTCGATAAGAAGATTCAAAAAAATTAAATTTTTTTGAACTAACATTAAAAAATGTTTACGTATGACAAAAATAATCCAAAAAATATGTCTGTTTTGAATTATTTTCATTTTTAGTGAATATTTTTAGCTTTTAAATATTTTTTACTTTTAAGATAAAAGAATAATAGTTAAAACAAAATTCGAGTGTATGTGTAAAATGTACATATCACTGATACGGATTTTATGGTATTTTTTTTTACATTATGACCATGCTTTACATTATGACCATGCTTTTTTTTTTGAGTTATATGTTTTTACATATTATTATTGATTTTAATATTTGTTGATTTTATGTAAGTAATTATTTCTGTCGTCATAAATATTTATCACCCGTGCATAGCACGGGTTTTATGCTAGTAGTAGTTTGAAATTGGGAGTTCGGTCCCGACGAACCCAAAGGCCAACGACTTAGCATCAGAAGATTTGGAAACTTCTGCTAGTACCCTTCCTTTCCATTTTTTTTAGATTTTGTATCTAGGTAGTTGGGATTAAGTAGGATATTTTGACCTCAGACACGACTTACGAAAAATATAACTTTTGTAATCATAGCGGTAGAGAGCATGGTGGTCGGGAGCAAACGTTGGGGAACGATAGTGGTCGGAGCCAATGTTGGATAACGACAGTGGCTGGGAGCACGGTCAACATAGTGGTTAGGATTATATCGGACAGGAAGATTATAATTACGGAAATCTTTGGTATTTATCATGACGTGCCAAATATCATGATCAGTGATGCTCTTGACATGACAATTATCACGATCAGAATGATTTGATTTGAAAGTCCAAGACTTGTGGTTAACATTTGAGATTGTTGAATAACACTTGGGATATGGATTTAATGGATAACATTGAGGATTTCACTGTTGAACTTAAACTTTAATAATACTTTATTTTATTTTTATTCTCGCACTTATGTGTTATAGCTTCTATATAAATTGCACATATCATGTCATATTTTATCTCGTCATATCTGTCATGCACATGTAATGAGATTAACATGAGGATAAATTGAGTCTCATCACTCATGGTGTAATTTTTCTATCCTTTGCATTTCATGCAAAAAGTACTGAGGACGGCGTTGAGGAGTTAAAGCACCTGACCAACTATGAGACAACTAAGGAATTCATCGAGCCTTAATTATCTAAAATAAATGTTCAGTATTTTCATTTTTGAACTATGTTATAAAATGTATTCTATTTTTATGAAATTAAATTTTATATATCAAACGTACTAATTCAACTTGTATTTTTACTCCTTTTCAATGAAATGACTATACGTGGCATTTAGAGAAATATTTTATTTAACGTTTTCAAAATTCAGAACATTACAAAAATTTTAAAACTACTTCAGAGTTATATGTTATAATAAACGAATGCGAATAATAGAAGGTAGGTAAGAGTAAAATGATCAAAATATGAATAAATTTATTTTTCCCAGATTATACTTTCAAACAAACGCGACACATGGAGTTCGATGCATCACATGACCCCCCCCCCCCCCCCCCAGAGTTTTTAACTATTTACATTTGACCTCATTGCGTTAACTTAAAAAATAAATAACTATGTTTAGGTGATTCTAGATTGTCCATTTATAAGGACGGAGTCAGGATTTTGTAACGGATGTGGCATTACTAATAACAAAATTTAATATTCAATATAAAAAAGAGGAACGTGGTCTAGTTCGTGACGACCGACGACAATCAGAGTATCGAACGAATTCCAAACTCCTTCCTAACGAGTGGCGGAGCAGACTGCGAGCGAAAGAGTGGAGACCGGAAAGTGGCCAAGTTTGGATGAGACAATCGGACAGGGGAGGAGAGTGACGATTGACGACAATGACGATGTCGGAGGAGGGGGGTGGCAATCGAGGGGCGTCGAGAAGTGTGAGAGAAGAGAGAGATAGAGATGTTATATTTGTGTAGGGTGAGGGGGCCGATCTAACTTAAACTGCTATAAAATTAAATTATTTTTTTAATTGAACTTGAGGGTGGCACATGCCACCCCGCTCCCTTAGCTAGCTCCGTCCCCGTCCATTTGTTCATTATTTTAGTGTTTATTGAGTAACCCAATTTAAAAGAATTCAAGTTATGAACTAATTTTGTTTATAAATTCAAAAATCATTCACCTTGCATAATTTCATCCTCGAGAGACCGGTTTAACATTTTTAAGCTTGTGAAATTTAAAAAAAGTGTGACTCAATTAAACAATATTTTATTAAAATACTGTTATTCTAAGAAATTTATTTTGTACATTATTAAATAATTTTACAAATTAATTATAATCAAATCTTTACTTCACAATCCACAACCTAAGAACAATTGATTCCAAGTATCCCTTTCAGTGAAATTGTGATGATATATGCAGGGAGGAACTAAGGGACAGAACTATGTATGAATTTAAGAATTACAAAAATAATTATATTTTGATCCCTTCAAATTATATTCGGTCAACTTTTTTTTTTTTTGAAAAACAAATCTTGGCCCACCAAAAGGTTAAATTCTGATTTCGCCCCCGATTATATGCTGGAATGTAATTAAAAGATTAAGAAAAAAATAAAACGAAGGAAGAATATAAAAATTCATCTCCAAACGGTCCAAACAAAGAGGCAAAGAGAATCTAACCAGAGAGCGGATATCCTCATTCGGTTCCTCGAATATTCCAAGGTTCTGGGCATCCATACATGCCATTCCCCTCTCTCTCTCTCTCTCTCTCTCTCTCTCTCTCCCCCTCCCAGACTCCCTCTCCCCTATACATACAAAACTTTGTATCATAACCCCCCTCTCTCTCTCTCTCTCCATATTCGTGTCTAGCACAATACAAAATTTGTATTAGTAATAGCGTTTTTGCCTCTGCAACAGCACAGATAGAGCCGTGGGAGGAGAGTTTCGAGTACCTGAGGGAGGGACCATGAAATTCTCGAAGAACCTCAGCAACCTAATCGAACAAACATTGCCCGATTGGCGAGACCAGTTCTTGTCCTACAAGGATCTGAAGAAGCAATTGAAGCTGATCTACCCCAAAGAAGGCGGGGAGGCTAGTACTAGTAACAGCATTAGGTCGAATAAACGGTTGAGACTTACCGTTGACGATGGCCGTGTAGAGGGCACTGGCGGCGGCATGGCGGAGGAGAAGGAGGAGGCCATGCCGAAGGAACTTATCAATTTCGTGAGGCTGTTGGAGGACGAGATCGACAAGTTCAACGCTTTTTTTGTTGATAAAGAGGAAGAGTACATTATCAGATTAAAGGTATCTGTTCAATTTTTGTAATATCCATCATTTCCTCGATTTAATTATTTTGATTCATCTTTCTAATTATTTGTTGTTAGTTGAAGGGTTAGAGTTAGGATTTTGAGATGGAAATGGGAAATCATTTTTTGTGCGTCATATGATTCTCGTGTTGATTGAATATATATGTGTATACCGTATACGTATGTACATATATATCCAAATCAGACGATATTCCATCGACAAGAGATATGCACTCTAATTCGATAGTATGTTACTCGGCAAAGTATCAAGTAATATGAACCGAACAAGCTCAAACTTTGAATCACTGTCCCGTTATTAATTTTTTCTTTCCACATACATATAAAAGCATAGATTGAGAATAAGATGTTAATATTTATCTTGCCTTCCTTTTCGCTCCTCACAAGGACCAAGATCATGTAAATACCATGTTGCGGAATTGCCCGAACACACATAATCGCGTGGAAAAAAATCAAGAAAAGAACGCAATCATAAAGCACAACAAAGAGATTTTTACGTGTTTCCCCATATGTGCAATTAGGTTCATTTACAACTCGCACAAATTTTACTATGTATTGAATATATAGATTACGGGATACATCGGCTGCTGACATAACACATACTTATGAGATAGATTTTACATCACCAGCTATCGTAATACCATTGTCCAGGTTTTGGGGGAACTACCCCTGAGCCCCCACCATGGACGTTGTCCTATGGACTCCCGCAACCTGACCAATCCCATTATAATCAGCGAAGTGCCAATCAAAACCGAATCAGGCCTCACAAACCCAACACACCATTTTGTTTCTGCAACTTTTATTGAGAACTTGAGCAACTAAGTTTTGGTTATGCTGTTATTTAATGGATTTAGGTTCCTGCCCTTATGGACTTCTATAACACCATAAAGAAGCTAAATGAAATCATTGTTGACATTGCCGCATAATGTATACAAACAGAGTTACCTGCATAAGGGGGCTTCCCCATTTCACACCTTCATTGGCTTTAATATTTTCTGCAAGTGTGTTTGTAGGCTTTCCATAATTTGGTTTGGTTCACTTTGTTTAGGGCCTTAGGCTTTTCTATGATTTGGAGTTGTTACTCTCTTCCAAGCAAGATTTTTGATGCTTAGGTGCTGAATGCTAATGTATACTCCAAACTAGACTATGCTCCTTGGTGTAATGCATTACATATCTAGTAATTTACTTACTTTTCTCATCTCTTTCTTTTTTAGGATAAAGTTTGAATTGCAATATCGGATGCAATGTAGTTTACCTTTGGTGAAATGCAGAGTTATGTATTTAAACACAAGCTTTTTCTTGGCTTTTCATTGGAGTACAGGTGCTGCAAGATAGAGTGACTGAGGCAAAAGATTCAAACGAAGATTTGATGACTGTAGGGAGGGAGATTGTAGATCTTCATGGAGAGATGGTTCTGTTGTTGAATTACAGTGCCTTGAACTACACAGGTACTTTTTACCTCTTACGCTGATAATTGAAATGGCTTTGATGAAATAATTGAAGTGGTTTGATGAAGTGGTGGATTATCTACGGTCAAATGATCTACAGGATAACTGTTATTTATTTATTGTGTTGTGTCCATAGTAAACTTGTTTGAAATAAAACTTTTGACATTTTGTTTTACTACCTCCATTCCCAGTTGTCCTTGTTTTGTTTGTGGGTTGTAACAGAATCTCTTGTTAACACCACTTTTTTGCTGGATAAGAACCTCTTATTTCTTCTGTTTTCCAGTGCTTTGGAGCTCCTTATGCCTGTTTCCATATAAGCCAAGTCTAGCCAATTAGTTGGTTGCTCAAATTTAGTTTAAAACAACAAGGAGCTTTAAGATGAAGTCAAGGAATGTTGGGTCAAGAATTTTCTCTCTACTAATGCGATCAAGAATTTAGAAAGCACTTGACAAAATCTACACATAATATGAATTCCTCAATAAAGGTGTATTAGGCCAAATGAGTTCTACCAAATTCCCCAAGAATTTACCAGTTCAAGTGATTAGGATGGCAGGACCCTGTGGAATTGATCACCCATGGATCTCTCCATTTTTTATTTTCCTTAGTACAAGTAGTTTACCTTCTTGTAATAACTATGGATTATAGAAGAAGGGTCTGATAATGGTTGTATGCAGGCACGCTCAAACATGGAAAGGTGCAACTTCAGATAAGTAGCTCAGCATACCTTAAAAGAGAGATCCATGTAACTGTTTGATTGTGGTGGTTATATTATAGTGGTTTCTTAGAAGGTTTTAAGGTGAAGAACCCCTTCCTTTTTGGCGGGACCAAAAGGAAGGAGATTGAGAGTAAGACCTGGGAGGAGATTGTACAGTTCAGTGTTTACAATCTTGTATGTATACGATTGTTATTGTCAAAGTTGTATCCGATCAAATTTTTAGGGGCTGACAATCGTATACATACAAGATTGTAAATTGTACTATAGTTCCATGTCAAAAAATGGGTTTGGAGGTCTCTTGTACTTTCAACACACAGCAGGAAATGCTGTGACCTAAAACTACAACCTAAGAAACACAGACACGGACAGAGACATGAATATGGATATGAACACGTGACACAGTAGTTTAGAATTAAGGGGAAACGGAAATTTCTTGCAACAATATTTTCAACTGCAATTAGTACATATGTTACGTCTGCAAACACTTAAATTACTACGACATAACACTAAATTAGCAAAAAATGAAAACTAGCACTATGAACTGATCCATCCCAAAGACAAACCACGAGGCACAAGTGACAAGTTTGTTTAGATTTTAACTCTTGAAGTATTTTACATTAGATACGTGTCTCAAGGGAGACATGCATCTCCAAGATTTGTCCCCTGTCAGATTTTATCATAAACCATTGGACATGGCACTTGGCATGTCCCATTCGTATCTCCACGTGTCACAGATGTGTCGAGGTCACCTGCATGTCCGACATGAATACGGTAACGACTCAGGTGTGTTGGTGCTTCATAAGTTTACACCGTTTTGCCATCAAACATGTTCCTAGCTCATCGTCCCTTCTTCCCTGTTTGGCTAGCAATTGTGTTACCTAAAGAATTTAAGCAACCCAGATATGGTCATCCACTAATATTCAGGAAAACGACAAAAGCAGTTCATTCACTATAAAAAACCAATTGATTCACTAATATAAAAAACTTGTTTATCCACTTAACATTCACAAAACCAGTTTCCAAAGAGTGATACTGATACCACAAACTGGTATCCCCTTAGAACTTAGAAGTACAAAATGCATGAAAGAATTAAACGAAGTATGGTGAAGGGTACCTTCCAATCGTATGAGCAGATTACAATTGAGTGACAAACACTAAGATTGAGTTGAGCACGTGAATAAAAATGGGTCAAACCAGATAAACCACCAAACCTCACGCGAGTTGTCACTGTACCCTCCCTTAGCCCAACTTTTACATCATCACCCAGCTTGCAGTTTCTAGCAAAACCTACAGAGCAAAAGTTGGTTCACAAGCATCACAAGTATTAGAGAGCATACCATTTTTATGGTGAAGAAAAGCTCGTGATGAAAAGAATCAAGCATCCTTTCAACTGATGGGGTTTGAGGTTGCGTGAAGGGAGGAGCAATGGTAGAGGTTGATCAATGGCACAAGGAGAGATGAACACTTTGTTTTGGCTGGGTTAGGCTTTTGTTTTCCCCCCGTCAAAATGCTGGCATCTGACATGAGTTATTATTTCCCGTTTGTAGAAAAAAGGGAAAGAAGCCCTGATTTTCTGGGGAACTCGTGTAATACTGAAATGACATGGTTCATCTCACAGTGGCTCTTGGTGTGCATAATGTGTCCCAAAAAACGTAGTGGTGGCTCTTTGTAATTATAAAATACAGTGATATAGTTTTTTGTTTGTTTTGAACTGATGCTATCCAAATCTGCAATACTTTTGTATAGGATGTTTTTCAGATCGAATATTAGTTCTTCTAGTATAAAATGCACAACTGGATTGTACAAAATAAACACGAGTCCAAAGATTGGAGAAAGTAGATAGCTCAAGATGATAAAATAAAATTTTGCTGCTTGATGTTGTTGATTTCTACTGTTTTGAAAGCTTAATTGTTTATTAATAACTCGAGTTTCTCCTGTGCAGGACTAGTGAAGATCCTAAAGAAATACGATAAGCGAAGTGGCGCACTAATTCGCATGCCTTTCATCCAAAAGGTTTTGCAACAGCCATTCTTTACAACCGACGTTCTTAACAAGCTTGTGAAGGATTGTGCAACAGTCCTTGATCAGTTTTTCTCCACGAACGAGCAGTCAACATCATCATATCAAGCAACTGAAGGGAAAGAAGATCCTAATACCAATGGAACTCGTGGAAAAAACGAAGGCAATGTCCAGAAAGTTCCGGAGGAACTAGCAGAAATTAAGTACATTGAGAGTATGTACATGAAGCATACATTAACAGCGTTGGAGGTGTTGAATAAGGTTCGAGGTGGAAGTTCTACGGTTAGCATGTTTTCGTTGCCTCCGATGCGAAGTAATGAGTCACAGGCAGAATGGAAAAAAGTCCCTGTAATAGAGCAATCAGCCAAGTAGATTGGGGAAATCTTTTATTTGACTGTTTTCATTAAAGGGTTACCCTTCAGATCCCATCAGTAGATGGTGGTGCTCAATATAAGGATCTTATAGGGTTACTCTGAACTGAACTTGTTTATCTTACCAAGCACCAGAAATTATGTTGAAACAAACGGAGCCTTACTGTCTCTATTACATATGAAAGTCCAACAGCTTTTGTTAGCTGAGATTGGTACAAAGGGAGAGTGGAAGTTGTCAAATATGATAATAATCGATGTTCATGATGTTGGAAATTAATTATAATCGAAGTCCATATTTTCATAAAACGATAAAGAGGTAGCAAGGGGTGACCATTACATGACACCTTCCTGAGTAGTGGTCATGATGGTATCATGATAAAAAAAAAAAAACAACAATTCAGTAGAAATAAGTCTAAGACCAATTCAACTTAAAAAGGAGTTTTAGTTAAATGAAATTTTAACGGCAGAAAATGAGTCCTTGAAAGTCCAAATCGAATTTATCTCGTTAGTGGCCTATTGGAAGATACTTTTATTTTGTTTCTAATGAAAAAATTAGAAACCCAAGAGAATATGAATTAATTAGTCGAAAGATCTATAAATAAATGTAAAGATCCATGTTGAAAGGTACATAAAAACATACAGACTACTGTTATTATACACTACATTTGAGAGAATCTTGTGATCTTTGTTTTGACTTAATCATCGAAGTGTCTTTCCGCCACATTGACGAAAGATTCTTTGACGATCTTTTGTCTTGCATATTAAATTTGTCAAAAAGTGATAAAGTGAATATTTGTTCCTGTTGTTATTGAAATATTTACTTTCCTGTTAATAAAAATCGCCCACCCATAGTCTCATTAATTAGTTGAGATCAATCTCAATCGAATGCATTGTATTCGAGAAATTCAAATAATTAGATATTTTTTTAACTATTATCTATTAAATCAATTTTGGTCTATCTCTCTCGTGCTACCATTGATGGTAACTATATCATTACTTCTAGCTACGACATCAGTGGCTTACGATAAACACATTCAAATCGTCTTAGTGTTAACAAGTTTTTTTCTCTTCTAGATGGAATCGACAAAGAAAAAAAATATTGACAATAACAAACTAAAATATTAGAATGTGCAATCTTAATAAAGTGAATGTGTAATTCAATACCATATTTCAAAACTTCTCTGAATGCCAAGTGTTAGAACAACAAAATAAGAAAAGATCAGATTAAGAAACTTTTTTTTTAATAATCTTCAAAAGATAATAATATGGTTTTGTTGATACAAGAAAAATATTTAAGTTACAAACTACTCCTATGATCTATTCTAGCTAGGCTCCATTTGCCCTAACTTATTTTTCTGACTTATTTTTTGTCTTTATTCAAATTTTTTTTGTATTTTTTATTTTTATATCATTTTTTCATGGCTTATTGGTTCGTATCGATGAAAGAAATCTAAAAAGTATAAAATTATGTCCAAAAGTTTAAAAAAAGTCACTAAAGACGACGCTGTTTTTGGCTTATTTTTTGTCTTTTCTGAACTTTTTTTAATTTTTTAACACAATTTTATACTTTTCTGAAATCTCTTGTCGAGACGAACCAACAACCATCAAAAATTTGATGAAAAACAAAAAAAAAATTCAAATAAAGACAAAAAACTAAACAGTGAATAATCCAATAATTACCACAGGCCAAATGGATCCTAAGTCTCAAATTTGGATTTTTTTTTTTTTTTTTGAAGCTATTTGTAGACAAACTCAAACCCGCCTAAGCTTTTGAATCAAACAATTTAGATGTGCGTGAAAAAAGTTATAAGTTTTTGTAACTTTCTTTATCATTTGCTTTTGAATTTAAGCATGCCAACAAATTTCGTTTTTAATCGGGTTGGTACATGTGTCAAAATTTAAAGTAAACACTTGATTTATTTTCTCATTCAATAAAAAGCTGACAAAATATGTGCCTAAAATGGGGTTACATAAACTTTTTTCTCTACTGGAGTGATATTTCAGTGATCTTGAGACAATGTCACGTGATGTTCCAATAAGCTTATTCACCACAAATTCAAGTTAACTTATATACTTGCTTCTTGATTTCACATGAATATCCGAATATGTGGTAGAAAAGAGTATTAAGGTATCACGTGATAGTGTTTTAAGATCAGTAAATAATTTTTAAGTGCATCGTGGCTCCATTCAACAACATTGCAAATTAATTCATAGAAATACGAACGAAAAGTGATGGAAGAATAAATATATGTAGGTTTTTAGAATCTGAAAATCTGTAATAAATCATTCTCCTGTCAAGCCTCCCTGCAGAAAGACGAGGGATAATAATACCATGTTAATTAAGTAATCACATGACGTCAACGGACATAAGAAGCGCCTGTAGCTCAGTGGATAGAGCGTCTGTTTCCTAAGCAGAAAGTCGTAGGTTCGACCCCTACCTGGCGCGAAAGCATATTTTTTCCATCTCGCAAATCGCTAATCTTGTACCAACGAGACGTTTTAATATATATTTTTAACAAAAATAAAATCTTACAACTTAAAAATAAATCACTAAATATAAATAATAATAATTTTAATTTTAATTTATAATAGGAACTGTCTTGTGTTTAATTAGAAGGGTATTTTAATAAATTTGTATAATACAAATAAAAAAAGAAGTGCAAATGAATAAAAAAGGTGTGTGAATATCATTTAGCTTTTTTAAATTATACAGTGGATATAATATAATTTGGATAAAACTTGAATATCATTTTGCTTTTTGAATTTAAATTAATTGATTTGGTTTAAGTTGATGGGTTTGATTGGAATTATTGATAAATTTTATAATAATCTAAAGTTGTGTTTTAATTGAGTTTATTTTATAAATTTTGATAATTTTTTTTGAACGTGACATGAAATATGGTTGAACAAGTCAAATTGTTCAAACCGGATGAAATTCAACCGGTATAACTAATTCGTTTTGATTTATACATTTCTCAAATTGAAAATTGATTCAATTCTATAAATTTTATCAAATCGGACTAAGTTTGACCGATTACATCTCTATTAACTACGATGGAATTAAATATAATAATTGTAAAAACCAAACAAAGCAGAGCCCCCCATCATTCATACTTCTAATCCCGATTCACTTTACGTGATCAAACCACCATCGAACAGCCCCTCTTTCCACACCCCACACCCCACACCCCACAAACCTATTTAACCCCACTCCTACATACACTGCCTTCTCATGCCAGAAAAACCTCCAAACCATTTTCTTCCCCTTTCAAAAAAGGAAAGAATGTCCCTACTTGCAGAAGCCCCTGGCTTTCTCCAAGTCTTCTCCGACGGATCGGTAAAGCG
The DNA here is from genome assembly GCA_019985065.2 of Arctostaphylos glauca. Taxonomy (NCBI): domain Eukaryota; kingdom Viridiplantae; phylum Streptophyta; class Magnoliopsida; order Ericales; family Ericaceae; genus Arctostaphylos; species Arctostaphylos glauca. The sequence goes on from JAHSPW020000010.1 coordinate 6,141,332, forward strand.
TTTCGCCCCGGAAACAACCCCTGCATCTTCTCAATCATCCTCCAATGGCTACAAATCCAAGGATGTGATCATTGACCCATCAAAACCCATCACCGCGCGAATCTTCCTCCCCGACGAAATCTCGTCTTCATCATCATCATCCAATCAGCTTCTTCCAGTCATTGTTTATTTCCATGGCGGTGGTTTCAGCGTTGGCTCTACAACATGGCTTGGCTACCATGTTTTTCTTGGAAATCTCTCTGTCACCTCCAATTCAATTGTCTTCTCAATAGATTACCGTCTTGCCCCAGAAAACAGGCTTCCTATTGCTTACGAGGATTGTTACACCGCGATTCAGTGGCTACAAAACGAGAAAACACGCGATTCGTGGCTTGACCGAGCCGACCTGTCGCGGGTTTTCCTTTCCGGTGATAGCGCTGGCGGAAACATCTCCCACCAGGTTGCTGTCACTGCGATTCGAGGGAATCAAACCCATGTGGAAATCAAAGGGTTGTTGCTTATACACCCATACTTTGGAAGCGAGAGGAGGACTGAAAGAGAAATGGCAGAGGGGGCGGCAGGGGATGTAGCGATGAATGACATGTTTTGGGGTCTGAGTTTGCCGGAAGGGTCGAATCGGGACTATTACGGGTGTAATTTTGAGACGGCGGTGGTGGAGAGGGAGGAGTGGGGGCGGTTTCCGGCGGTGGTAGTATACGTGGCGGGGTTGGATATGTTGAAGGAAAGGGGGTTTATGTATGCAGAGTATTTGAAGGAGAAAGGGGTGAGAGGAGTGGAGGTGGTTGAAGCAGTGGGGGAATTGCATGTATATCATGTGTATGATCCTGAATCTGAAGCAAGTAGGTTGCTCCAGAAGCAAATGAGTGGATTCATACACAGCTTTTGAGAAATTCATAGATGCGGATGGATCGAACTACATGGACACCGGGGGACTCAAGGCCTCTCCAAATATTTTTTAAAAAATTTGAAATTAGATATAAGTTTAAAAAATTATAAATAAAATTATATTTTGACCTCCAAATTATATTCGGCCTTATTAAACGTTGAATTCTGATTTCGTCTTTTGTAATGTATTATTTGCGTAGTTGTTATGCATTTTTAGAAGTGGATTGATTGTTCGCATCTTGCTGGGTTTTAATTTGCACGTAAAAGTATTAAAAAGTTTCAAATTCAAGCCAACCGCCTGAATCTATATTTTTCCTTTCTCGTTAAATATAAAAATTTGGGATTCACGAGTTGCAGTGCAGTTTTCTAATAGCACAAGTAAAATGATGTCATTTGAGATTTTTTAAAATCAAAATTCGGATAGAATAAATAAAATCAAACTTTATGGAAAATTCGTAATTTGAGATGTTTTAAAGTCAAACAGTTGGGATTGAGGAGATTTTTTAAATCAAAATTCGGACAAAATTCTGAAATTTATTTTAGTTTAAGAAAAATTTAACAGAGGTTATATTGGACGTGATAGAAATTATATTACAGTTTATTTTGTCAAAAAAAATTCAATTTTTAAGTTTTAATAGCTCAACTAACGATATTTGACGGATTTTAAAAAGAGATAACTGTACAATATTTTAAAAATAAGAGAGGTCAAAATAATTTCAAAAAGACCAAGAAACATTATATTATATTTGCAAGAAGCCTCAAGGGAGGTCAATGTTAATTTGTTGTTAATGAATTACGTTTGGCTTGATCCTAAATGAGGGGTACATAGGTAGTCTTAATAAATAATCAGGGTCCAGTCTATAAAACAAATAAAATTTATTTTTCCCCTTTTCTCCTTGAGATTACAATTATTGTAGTTGGAATTGGAAGAATTTTTTTTCAAATAAAATGTGTGATTAAGAGATAGGTTATATTTAAATAAGTCTGACTTACATAATAAAAAATTACTTTAATAATTACTTATTTAAGTGAGATTTTGCTAAGAAAAATATCAAATTTTTACTTAGTAGAATTTATGGCATGCTCAGCAGGACCCATTATCCTTTTTCTGTCCAACTATAGTTTAATTTCTTTTGGTTTTGCCAACATGTTGCAATGGCAGCAAGAATCTTGATCTACTATCACAAGAGCTTCATCAAAAGGTGGCATGGGAAAAGCTAGCTATAGATCAACTTTCAAGCTTGACCACCAACCATTGCCTGTTTTGCAGATTGCTTTACAATTCGCTCCAATCTTGGATGTCGCAAAGGCTATCAAGAATAAGTGTATTAAGGTAACTTTGATAAAGACTATTAAGTTTGTCTCAAAGAATCGTAAAAAAATAACAAGAAAATCTAACAGGGTCAGTGTCAAGGCAATAACCAAGGATAGCGGTATTTTTATGAAGAAAACAGTCACAACAAGTGTGGGATTCCGCGATCGAAATCTGCTCTGCTGTCGACTGACGGTCCCTATTTTTTATTGCGCGCTTGTTTGACTAGCTAGTGATTTCATTTATTGGAGTCGTCACCTGAGTTTGAGACTTTTGCTGAGGAACCAAGCAAACAAAAACACGCCAAAGCTACTAATCCATTGGAACAAGAGATCACATGGTCCGCGAGTAGGTTACTGAGTGAGAAGATGTTAGTCACCCACCTCGACCGGTCCAGGGATCAGTCTCTACTAAACTTTTATGAGATTTTGATTACATTTTATGTCAATAACTCATGTTGGGTGGGGGAGCAATTAAAGGAGAATAAATATAGTAACATGTAAATGTTGACTTCTTTTTTTTTATGCAAAAACATCATGCATGGGATAAAATTTTGAAAATATTCTAACACGGGGATTTTCGTTGATTAAGATAAATGACATGCGCTAGGAGATTTATGTTGTCTTTCTGTTTAGGCAGTATATACAATTGAACCAAACAACACATGCTAGCCCAAAGTCAAAGTAACGCCGTGTTATGACTTCTATGTATTGAAAGCACATGTAATATGACAGTAAAATGACGAAATCGATACATACCAACAGTGGCGGACCCAGAATTAAAATTTGGGGGTGGCGACAAATTAAGTCATCACTCCTTAGTATTCATTCATTATCACAATTTGTCTCAATTCCTTCTTATTGTGTAGATTTATTAATTAACTTGCATAATAAAAAATTATTTGATGGTTCATGGGCATCGCAACGAAATGCACATATATTTTTTTCACCACATATGGTATGAGTATAAATTTTATATAAATATGTGATAAAAAGGGGACTAGAAACACTCGAGGTGGTGTTTCGGAAGCACTGAATGAAATTTCCTAAACAAAAAATATTTTCACATTAAAAAATAATCATTTTTTTTCCAAAATGGGGGGTGGCACCAGCCACCTCCCCCCTCCACTATGGTCCGCCCCTGCATACCAAGAGGATGATGTATATATCGACCCCAAAGGTGGTGCTTGTCTACATTGGAGCACACACTGCTCCAACTTAGACGGGAGAGTTGACTCCTATTAAGATTCAAAAATTGACGAAGTGAAACTCATAAATAGTATTGATTACTATACGGGTTCCTTAGTGTTTCCACGAGAACAAGTGCAAGCTAGCACAGAATTATGTACCTTGATTTCATAGACCTTGGCGCAAATATTCGGGGATAAGATTAGAAATGAATAAGTAAATTGACGAATTACTTATTCAGTGCAAATCCCTCATTTCTTACTTTTTCTTAACATTGAATTTAAGTGGATTAAGTTATACTCCTACCAATATAATCTAATAATCTAGTCAGGTCAAATAAAACCTTACTCCAGTTGCAGGATTATAAATTAACTATAATAAAAAGACTATTTGTAGTCTTTGCAAAAGATGAAACTTAGCTTTTAAATAGGTAATCTGAAAACATCTCAAACTCAGAGTCCGCTGATAACATTTGTTAATTAAGACCAATTTCAACTTTTACAAAGTAATCACGAAATTGAAAAAGCCGCAGTCTGCACATTGTTATTAAATACGAATAGTTCGAAAACCTAATTAGAACAAGAGACAGCAGGCGTAGCATCAAATCTTCCATGAGCATTCTTGCAGGTAGAATAAACCTCCGATCCACCAGTTGACGAGGTTATGTCGACATCCTCAATCGTGATGTTCATACAAGGTGAATGGGAGCTGCAATTCAGTGTTATCGCCTCTTCTCGCGCCGATGTTCCATGCCAATTCGAGAAATACACGTTGCTCACTTGTACCGCTGTCGCCTACACCAAATATTTTATATGACGTAAGTAATTATTCTAATCCAACCACAAGAATAAAAATTGGCTTACCTTGTCTGGACAATTATGCAAGCCATTACAATAATCCTGGTCAATGATAATTGGATGGTTCACATCGTTGAGAGTGATATTCTCATAATAGATATTCCTCGCATACCCAGACCCTCCCTACAAAACAAATAGAATATTATAGAAAACCATGAGTATATTTTTTTGTTTTGTTTGAATTAAATGGAATTTAATTTGAATCAATTTATTGTAAATATATGACTTGAGTCGATATTACCGGCCACGTCTTAACCCTTCCTCCGTTCATGGTTCCACTGAAGCTACAATCCCGTACACGTATCCACTCTACTTCAGAATAAGATCCACCTGCTCCTAAGCTCCCAATACTGTCAACAAAAACATAATTATTTGCGCACTAATTTTTATTTGAAATTTAAATAGTTGGAAACTGCCTTTTTGTTGCACAGTACATTTGCTGGTATAATCTTTAGCTTATATATTATGCCCCAATTTACTAATTCAGAGAACATAAAACATAATAAAAGAAGATGGGGTTTGTACCTTATACCATGGCCCGGCCCACATGAAATGCCTGTAATATTGATATTAGAGGACCCTGTATTGATAGCTATACAGTCATCACCTGCGGAGAAGGGAATCATGGAACCAAAAGATTAGGTTATTATGCATAAAAGCAATTATTTCTATAACATGTACACGACTTTTAACAATAGATTAAGGCTGTGTTTGGTTAGGTGTTTGGTAGATTTTCTCCCAAACAAGTTTCTGAAACAATTTCTGAAACATTTTCCCAGACAACTTTTTCTCTCTATAAAAAGTGTCTCTGAAACATTTTTCTCCCAGACATGTTTCTGAGACACTTATAACCAAACAACGTCTCAGAATTTTGTTTCTAAAATTGTTTCAGAAACACCTCAAAACGAACACACCCAACTATCGACAGAAGAAGTACAAAATAAGGATTGACGTGACCGGAATCTTACCAGTTCCAATGTGAGAGTCACGAATAGTAACTTGAGTTGACATAGAAATGTCGATTCCATCAGTGTTAGGGCTTAATTCTGGTGCTAATATACGAATATGAGATACGGTCGCACCATTGCACTCTGATATGCTGATATGATTTTTTGGGCTGTCTATATGACTCGTTCCACTCAATTGAAAGTTATTGCATCTGTGAAATCTTAGAGCCTGCACGAAGATTGAGCACATAGTTTTTTTTTTTTTGGCTAGATAATTGAGCACACAGCAAGATCACATTTAATTTCTCATCTTCAACAACTAGGTTATATCCACTTATGCATATGGAGAAATAAAAGATTAGGAGGGAAAAATACTACACGTCATTATTTTGTTGGAAAATAATTTCATTTGTGAAATTTGGTGATCAAGATTATTTTAAGTTAGGTCTATCATTTAAAAAAGAAACATATTAAGAAAACAGTAATAAAATAGAAATTATTCAGTTACGTCCCTGTAAGTCTCTTTCGCCATATCACGAGGTAGCGTAAAATGGGAAAAAATACAAAAAATATCTTCCGAATTAAAAATCACTTAAAAATGAGGTGATCCGGAAAAGATGATTTTTTTTTTCTACTTTTAAGTTATTATTTTTTTAAAACACAACAAAAACCAAATGTATCACACACCAAAATCTTACCGTTGGTTGATCGCAGCCTCCCATTCCCTGTAAACAAGACCATTAATTTCTTAATATTAGTGACTCGTGCATTTTGAAAAATAAAATCACACAATTAAAATAGTATACTTAATTACTACATGCAATAACAGTATTTTACGTTCTATTATCTTAGTAAATCAGTAAAAATAACGCACACTATAAGTTTGCAAGTCCTCGACGGTATAACTTTTTTTGCTCCACCAGGCTGATCCCTGACCGTTAATTAGCCCATTGCCATTTATATTGAGTCCGTACACATTGGAGAAATAAAGCCATGTATTGCTTTGGCATTTTGACCATCCATTTATGTTACCTGGTGCCGTTAAACTCCCTGATATCTGCATTAACAGAAAAAGGAATTTTTATGTACTCCATTGGTATATTTCTTTTCTTTTATTTTTCCAAACTGTGTTCAATTGGGTTTTTCAAAATAAGATGAAAAACTTTGATATAGGATTTCATACACACACACACAAGTTAGGCATATCACACGTTACCTGTATTTGGACATTGGAAGATTTGCAAGGACCCTCGAAAGCCAGAGGCTTCAATAAAAATGTCTTGCCACCGGGTATGTTCATGATAGGGCTGCCCCCACTGTCTCCACAAGTTGCTTTCCATGCTTTTCCAAATGCCTACAATTTATATACAAATATGCAATGTTACTTCGTGTTGAAAACTTACAATCTGTAACGCCTCATGTATATTATTGACCCAGCAACTTATTGGAGTCCAATTATGTAGTTCAAAATGCTTAAGCCCAAATTGTTAGTAGTAGTTTATATGGTTCCTTATATATTCAGAATCACTCACGTAAACTTTCAATGTGGGAAGAGATATCACAATCTCCATACTTTTAAGACCTTGCGCTCTCGCAAGAGTTGAACACTAGAGTCACCATGGGCCAACTCCGGATCTGTTATCTAGCGACCAAACAAAGTCCCGACCCCACACTCGATCTTGTACACGGGTCGCTCTGATACCATTTGTAACGCCTCATGTATATCACTGACCCAACAACTTGTTGGGGCCCACATGACCCAAAATGCTTAAATCCAAGTTGTTAGTAATAGTTTACATGGTTTCTTATATACTCAGGATTATCCATGTAGACTTTCAATATGAGACGGGATATCACACAATCTCTCTCCTCCTCTTTCTCTCTCAGATCTACCACTCGCTGGTGTGTGTTCTTTATAAAAATACACATACATGTACTGTAAGAGAGTAACAGAATGTCTAACGTAAAAATACAACAACAAAAAAAACAAAAAACAAAAATGAAGTGGTCCAAAACAACATAACGATAAAAGAAATGATACAATATTATACATTCGGTATTCAGGTGCAATTGGTATGCACCCATTGCATTTGTAAAAATTCGTAACATTTGTATTCAAATTCTGAACATTTGTACATAAATTTATAACATCGACCAACTTTGAATTCTAAACTTTCGTTTAAAATTTAATTATAGTGAATGAGTTTTTATTTGTGCATATGGTATGAATGGATGTTAAAATAAATTCATGAAGAACGAAAGAAATTTACTTTGGAGTCATCCCTATGTCCATCTCCAGCAGCACCATAATCCATCACATCATATGTACAACTTCGATTATGACCTGCTAAGCTATTCCCTATCCCAAATGAAGCAATGCAAATAACCAAAAGTAGGTCAACTAGTGCCTGCATAAAAAAAAAAAAAAAAAAAGAAATAAAAAATTAAATAAATGAAATTATGAAGAAAGAAAAAAAGAGATACTCAGAATGTGGAATATAGGGATTAGCATCTCACCATTTTAAGCATTTCAAGCAACAAAGAAACAAAATTGAAATAATTGATGTGTTATAACCTCTGTACGTATATCCTATATATATGTACTGAATGGAATCCTATTCATTTAATTCTCGAGATGTCACAATCAGTTAATTGGCTGCATAATATAAAATCAATGGAACATAATAGGATCCCAATTTATTGAATTTCTTTTTACAAATAGAAATTGCAGATTTTCAATTTGTGGAAAAAAAGAATTTAATGCATGCCAGATACATTATGGAAAAATATGTGAGTAAACAAGATTTTTGAAATTATCTCATAGAATCCTAATAGTAGCCCAACTAGATACCCTAGTCATTTGGGGTAGTAAACGAGCTTGTCAAATGGAGGCTCCAAGTATTTCAATAAAAAATTCAAAAAACAAGAGTTGACTTTAAAAAATGGTAAATTGTGAAATATATCAGAAAATTGGTTAAAAAGATAAATCTGAACTGATTTGGCCCATTAAAGACAAGTTAATTTAATTTATGAGTTATAGCCCATCATTTTAAAATTTTAATGGTCTAGGTCCATGATTTTAAAAGTGTTAATGTGTTAAGTTATTTTACGGACGAAAAATTGCCTTTATTTTGTTGATCTATATGTAATAATATTTTTAGGACCGTGTGTCAACAGAACTTCTGGTCATAGTTTACTTTTAGTTGGGCTAACCGTGTGTATGTGTGCCAGAGCCGGCCCTGGGGTAAGCCCCGGGGCTCGGGCAACCCCCCGGCGTGGGGTAACCAAAAAAAAAATTTGTGTAAATATAAAAAAAATATTTTAATTATTTTATAAAAAAATTATTTTAGAGTAGCCTATTTCCTTCATATCATCGATCAAGCCCTTACATCACTTAGACTCTGTTCAGTTGTCGAAAAAGTTGTACGAGAAAATTGTTCTAAAAATATTAAAGTGAAGAAAAGTAAAATAAAAAGAAATCTATATTCTTGTATGTGTTCGTTTACCAAACAAATCTTTTAAAAAAATAAAAATTCACTTGTTCATTTGTCAAAAAAACACCGAATTTTTTAAATTAAATAGTTAGTTGTGAACAAAATTAATTTTGAGAGCATATATTTTTAAAAAATTTCCTTTCAACCATCCTGAAACTAGTTCGTAAAAATTAAAATGTCGTCATGCAAGTTTATATAATAAAAAAATATGTATTTGTAGTCCACTAAATTAAACAAATAATAATATAAACATATACTTTCATTCTAGTAACTGAACTAATGAGAGAAATAATATGTGTTTAATATATTAGATATGTATATCTTATATAAATATAATGAATTATATATATTATGTAACATAGTAGATGAACTTAGATATGTACATAATATAAAGGAATATATATATTAGGTAAGTTTCTGGTCACGTCAATCATTATTTTGTACTTCTTCTATCTATAATTTTAATCTATTGTTAAAAGTCGTGTTATTTTATAAAAATAATTGCTTTTACGCATAATTTTCAAAGTTTTGCTTAAAAATTTAAAGAACCAATTGAGGTATTCAAATTAGCACAAAGAAAAAGCTAATGCATGAAAGTATTTTATATTTCGTTTAAAAAATAACATGATTTTTCTTAATGAACCAAAATTATGATACATAGGTAGTACGCCATTTGGGCTCGAATGAGTAGTTCATATCACCAAAAATGATATACACATCACTTTTACACATCATTTTTGCACATCACTTAAACTATGTCGTTTTGTATTGAGAAAAAATCATATTCGTTTTTTACCGATATCGTTTAAAATTTATTTGGGTCTTCCTCAACACAACGACGTAGTTTTGAGTGATGTGTAAAAATAATGTGCAAAAGTGATGTGTATGTTGCACTCTTGGATGACTGTATAGCTATCAATACAGGGTCCTCTAATATTAGGGGTGTAACCGGTCCGGTTTGGTTCGGTTTGCCCTATAAACTTGGACCAAACCGGTTGACCAGTTTGAGGAAAACATAAACCGAAAACCGGACCGATGGTGTTCAGTTTGGTCCGGTTTGGCTCGGCCGGTTTTGGCTCCGGTTTGGTCCGATTTCCGGTTTGGGTGGTTTTGGGCCAAAATTATCAAAAAATGTAAAAAATAACTCATAAATCAGAAAAATAACTTAGTATATGAACCCACAAATCAAATGCGAAATCAGTAAACAAATAACTCAAAAATATAACTTAGTATATGAAGACCAGAACTCAGAAATCACTAAAATAAGTACACTAACTCAGTTAAAAAAATACAAAATCAGAAGGAGTGAGACATAAAGAACCTAAACACTTAAAACTATAAAGTATAAAATGACTTAGGGTTAAAACCGGTCCGGCCCCAAAAACTCAAAAACCGAAAACCAAACCGAAACAATTCAAAAAAAATCAAACCAGACCGAACCGGACCGGTCTGCTCCCAAAACCGGTTGTCGGTTCGGTCCGGTTCACCGGTTTGGTCCGGTTTTCCGGTTTAGTCTTACGCCCCTATCTAATATCAATATTGCAGGCATTTCATGTGGGCTGGGCCATGGTATAAGGTACAAACCCCCTCTTCTTTTATTATGTTTATTCTCTCAATTGCTAATGCAAATTCCTTTATTAAATTGAGGCTGTGATGCTGGGGAAGAAAAATAACATATGGGAATTTATTTTTTAGTCTTATTTCTAAGTGTTTGTTATTTTTTCATCCTATGCACTTATAAACATTAAATTTTGGTCTTTTTAAAAAAAAATACCAAAATTACCCTTATCTTGACATTAACCAAGGTTAGCAGTCAATCCCTAAAAACACGCTATTAACAATTATCTCCCAAATATTAAACTCCTCTCTCCCAAAAAAGCAGGACTAAAAAAAACGACTAATAATCCTCCATTTTAGGATGACACCGGAGATCTAGGGCTCCGGAATCCATCAACTCACCGGAATCGCATACAAATAGCGCACTACATCTACAGAGCATCGACCGCCAATGTCGGTATACGAAATACGAGTTTGATTTAACTACTAATGGAGAAGGACGACGAAAGTCAAATGATTTTCATCAGACTACGGGCTAGGGTAATGTACGAATCGTTAGAATACATGTTTGTTTTGGATGATACTGAGTCAGACATAGTATATTTGAAGGTCATGGTACATTTTAAGATATCATGGTAAATTTGAAGGTTATGGTAAATTAGTAGAAAATATGGTAAATTTGCTAGAAAGAAACTAACACCTACAAGTCATGGTACATTTTCAGATTTCATGGTAAATTTGAAGGTCATGATAAATTTGTAAGTAAAGAACAACACTTGCCGTCCATGGAAATTTTGCATATATTATGCTAAATTTGAAGGTACGACACGACATTTGGTAAATTAAAAGATTTCACAGTAAATTTGCGGAGTAAAACATTAAATTTACGGATTATGATAAATTTGCAAATATCATGGTAAATTTACAGGTAAAAAACAACACATGCGGGTCATGGTACATTTTCATAAAATGGTGAGAATAATTACTAAAGATAATTATGAATCTCAAACTGCTATTTTCGGTCAAATCTAATTTATCCGGAAATATGATTAGAACGAAATCTCCACTGCCATTTCCGTGTACACATTACTAAAGATAAACGTAATTCTATAAATTAAGCCTAAAAAGGTTCTACAGATTTAACCTAAACAATTCAAATATTAACTAAACACAGGGTAAGATGGTAAACTACCTCTCAAAAGTAATGGCAAAATCGCCTATCTGTACTATTATAGGATGATAACATAATTTGGAAAAGTGGATGGGATGAAACGCTAAGTCGGAGGGGTAGAAATGACCCTAATTTAGTTTATGATTAGGTAGATTATCCTTCATAAAAAAATTAAGCATTTTTCTGCAAAATCTTCAAAAAGAATTCACTGAGTCAAAAATAAAAATAAAAATCTTTGAATTACTTGAAAAATAAATAAATTTTTTAATATGGAACAAAATTACTTCACCATAAATCATGTACAGTCATCCGACACGTAGACAATTATAAAATTAATGAGTGAGCGAGCGAGCTGTCTACTCCAACAATTTTGGTTTTAGAGTTCTTGATGCAAATTGTTCGATCCAAACCTTAAAATAATGAGTTCAGGGATAAAATTGAAATTAATGCACCACACAGAAGATTCATTCATCATAGACCAAAAGTCCTAAAACTATTTCATGAATTTCATGCTTTGAGATACAAAACCACACTTTGGAATAGAAACTCTAAAATCCTAACATGCATATCTTCGATATAAAACTAAAACTGATTTCGATTACAATCAATTTAACATTCACAGTTCAAAAGCACCATATTTATTACTCCCTCCGTCCCGGTTTGTTTGTCCACTTTTTGACTTTTACATGTTCCAAAATATTTGTCCAATTTTAAAATTGACTTGTAAAAATTATCTTAATGCCCTCCTCTTTTTAAAAACTCACACATTGAAAAATGTGCCATCTTATTTAATGCTAAAAAGTTAAGGGTATTATGGGAAAGTTAAAACTTAAAAGAGCAATTATTGTGTTTCCTTAATAAGTTGGAATTTCGAGAATGGACAAACAAATTGGGACGGATGAAGTACATGATTTGAATATCAAATAGAACGAATTTCAAGTTTTCATTCAAGATCAACCAAAATCCTAGCATGCTTTTAAAACCAAAATCATCAATCTAGCCTATTGTAATTCGTAATCCTAATGTTGGTAATAACATTCCCTATCTCGCTCCTAAAGATTAGCTAACAAGCGACCTCAGATAATAGATTCGTGCACAGATCGAAGCTTCCTCACCCAAGACACGCGAAAAACCCTCAAGAACACTCAAGCTTCTCTCTCAAAAACCCTCTAAGTATTCTTATGATTTTGTGGTAACAAAATGAACCTAGACTATGTTTTTATAACCAATACGAACATTACTCGGCAATCAAAATCAATTAAGTACTGAATAAAATCGGTTCCCAAAACGCCTCTCACCATAAATAAAGAATCACAGCAGTTCAGAAAATCTGGAATTCGAACAAGTCGGTCGAGCGGTCTCCCATTTTACAAATTTTATTTTTTAATTACAAAAATTAATTAATTAAAATAAAAATAAATTTTATTTATTATTTATTATTTATTTAAAAAAATCAGGGTTAGTACAATTCATCTTTTGACTACCCCAAAGTTATTGAATGTTTTCTATAAGCCAAAATTTATCTGCTAATTCCGGTAGGTTGTCAACAAAGAGGGCGAATGAGGGTCATCTCTTGATTTTTGATTTTGTCAATTTTTCAACACCATTAATAAACGACTCAAATTAATTTCATTATGTATTGAATGAAAAAGGGTACAAGATATATCGAACGCTTCATATGCATAGCACATATTTTTAACATAAAGTTTACATTACTAATATATCCCGTCATAGTCAACGAAGTGACAACTAAAATCTAATCAGACTTCAAAAACTGAACACTTTTATCGGTGTAATTGTTTTGGTTGTTCTTTCCAATACTATTACTTATATTAAAAAAGAAGTATTCAACACATGTAACCAAAATTGTCAAGAAAATCTAAAACCACTTAATTTATGGACACCAATTTCGTATAGATTTACTTTCATTTAATGATTTCATTTTTCATCATTTATGGGAATTTCACCCAGAAAATTAACCAAAAATTGCTATTTAGAGAATTTCCAAAACAACTTCTAAAAAACACATAAAGCATATGTGTTTGATTTCTCAATTATTATTTCACAATAAACATACTAGAAATGTATATAAAATTAAAAAAAAGACACAAATTTTATATTTTTATTTTTATTTTCTTGAAAACACAAATGACGAAGGCCAGGTACCCAAATTGAAACTAGGCAACTCATAATTCAAACAGGGACACAGATGTTCTAGATATATCCAAATACAGATTTGTTTGAAATTATTGAATGCACAGGGTCTCACACATATATAACGGTCCCAGACATATCTGTGTCTAAATTTAACTCTAAATCGAAAGCGGACTATGCAACACCACAACCCTAATAACTGATGAAGTACATTGACTTGACAACGACTTGAAACTCGGCCCAAGCCTTCTATGGATTGTCTCGGCGTTCATACTTCCGTGCCCAAACATGCTTCCCATTGATTCGAAACTTTGCTACACTCTTCCCGTTCATAATTCCATCGATTGTTGAAACTGCACGGACTGCCATTCGAGCGAATAACGGCTGCTCGTCGGAAGATGTAAACTCACTGATCTCAACATAATCAACACAATCTCCAAATTCACTTGTAAACAACTCCCTAACTTCAGCTTCTGTAACTGGGTAACCCCGAGAAAATGTAAGAAATAGTGTTCGATCATTGACCGGGACGTCAATGGAGTTTGACCAACCTGATAGTCTTCCCGGAGGCATAAAATGGTTAAGAGGCAATGGAGTGATAGTTATCGGGCCGAAAAGTGGGTGAGGAAAACCCGGAACGATTAGTGGCTGATGGAAGATCACGGCATGGCTAGAAGTGGCTAATACCTGTTGTAAAATGTCGGTGAAAATGAACGCACATATTTCATTTAGAAAGAGCTTGATTTCGGCTATCGCGGTGTACTTGATTTGGTAAATCATTTGGAAAGAAATGTCTCTTCCCATGATTGTTGTTGTTATAGGCATTCCCCCATCTTGGGGAAATGGTGGTTTTCCGGAGTTGAGTGATTCTAAACATGTTGATGCTTCTTTAGCCAAGGCATGAAGCACAAAGTCTCCATGGTTCACCATTTTAGCGACGATTTTGGGAAACCTCTTGTTTTCCAACCACAACCACAAGGCCATCACCAAAAGAGACTCGCCGGGGTGACGCATGAGACGAATGACTAATCGACCGAAGATTTCCCTATCGATGGTATGAAAGAGACGAAGTTCTTGAACTGTGATTGATGCCATGATAATAATGTTTTTGCAATTTGATTGCCTTCGCGACCGATATACAATAAAATGCTTCTTTTTTTATTAAGGGAATCCCATAAAGACGTTAATGGAATAGTGTAATTAATAGATTATTTTCCGAACAAGTCATCTTCGTACACAGAAAATATTCAAATCAGTTTACGCGACATTTCAAATTAAATTTCAAATGACCATAATGCCCTTGTTTAGTCTTGTCATGCTTGAAATGGCTGCATCTCATAAGAAGAAAAACAAAGGACTCTTGATGCAATTACAAAATAATCTTGAATGGTCATATCACCCTTGCTTACTACTATGTTGCATGGTTGTGTATGTGGGACTATCATGTTTCAAACATGCATGAAATGAGTATATACCTACAGAAATTTAAAAAGAACAACGTTAAGCAAGTTTGATTCGTGTGGAGTCCAATACGATTGAGCAGGGGATGTGATAAGTATGTTGATGCATAAATTCAGAGACAGACGTGTTTCAAATTATTTGATATATATGAGGTCCACAAGATAATGATGGTCCTATGAGCATTGAACGGTTTTGGAATATGTTTGTATTCAAATCCTGGAAAAGCGTATCTCATTTTTTAAAGAAAGTCATTACTTCTCGTCTTATCCCGTATTCATTTTGTTGCTATATATATCAATAATTAGAAAGAAATCTCACAGTTGTTGGCTAAGCTATCAAAACTTTTCGCGTCATTAAGATATTCTAACATTGTGCGTTGTTTCCTCTCTTTTTTTAAATAACGCGTTAAAAAGACGCTTCGTCATTAATTACTATTGTATTTAAATATAGTGATAGACCCAATAATTATCAAAGAATGTTTTCATACTAATGAAAGGTTGTAGAAATGAAATATATAATTTTTCAAGAATCAAAAGTAGAAGTATCAAATTGTTGGAGTGGCTAAAACTTGGAAATGTTTCTGAATAGCAAAATCTACATGGGAACTCTACTTTTATTCCAGCTTGGTCCTAATTAACCTGACCGAATACATCGATTATCAAAAGCAAATGGCAAAAACTACGTGAATGTCATGAAAATATAGTACTTAGATACTTTACCGTTGCTACAGTACTCAATTAATACGAACCATAGATTAATTATTATTTGGCGAGAAAGGTAATTAGCCAGGATGAGGGTGTCCCGGAGAACATAAATGTGATTCTTTAAATTTTATTTTCAAAAAAAATAAAATTAAAAAATTCACTGTTAATTTAAAAAAATATTTCAAAATTGACTGTGAACTCAAAATTTTAAAATAGAAAACTTTTGTTAACAAAATATGTGCACAAATCTCAGAGAGAGAGAGCCTTAAAATGACAAAAAAATCTAATCCTGGATTTTTTTTCTGAAACCTTACGTCAAACAATATTTGAGAGTATTTTTTCTTAAAAATCGGTTCAAAAACACTCAACCGAACATAGCCTAACTCTCCTATGGAACAGTTGAATATTAGTTTAGTTTTTTTTTTTATTTTGCCAAATAATATTAGTTTAGTTTGTCACCCACATATGTGTTAGAAATAGTGTGTGCTTTTATTTTAACGAGTAGAAATGAATTTTATTTCTTACATAATGTTCTATCGCGAAACTAATTAAGAACATTAGATTTTGCCAAGAAATCATTTTAATGGCTTGCTCACACCACGTTGTAAAGGGCGTTACTTACAAACTCATGGCACTTGATCAATTATATATTGAACACATTTTGTGCTATAACTATCTTGGAAAAATGAATGATTTGTGTGAATTATTTTTCGACATGTTGAGAATTGTTGAAGAACTTCATTCGGACCAATTTTTAGCTTGACTGGTAGACTAACCGGTTGACATGTCTGGAAAATTGTAACTGTTGAAATGTAAAATGAATAACGGTAAATTAATTTGATTAATTTATCGATCTTAATTAACTCAAGATTAATCTACTTGATCATGCAAGATATGCAACTAAATAACACAATAAAACACGACAGACATATATATGTGAAAATATCCAAGGTGGGAAAAAAATCACAGGAGGAAAAAATAAGTATAATCAATTGCAAAATGGAAAGTTTCTTCCAACCAAACATATATAAACTCCTCTATGTTGATTTAGAACATTTTTGTTGACTCTTTATGAACTGCTCGCTCTAATAGATGCCTTCTTCAAGATTCGACTACTCGAATCTTAAGATCCATCGCAGGATGCCTCCTTTGATCTTCCTCCAAATTAGCTTCTGAACACCTTTAAAATACTTTGCAAAATTTAATTAAAACATGAATTCTGAGGAATGTTTAATCAAAAAGACTGATCACCAGGACACCCTCAAAGAATCACCCACACAGAATGTAATGAAGTCTCATAGACTTTTCTTTCTCTAGAAACAGATAGTGCAAACCTAGACACATAAGGTATATTTATAGAAAAATCCAGTTCTTTGATAACTCGCTCGAGCAACCCTCCATCTTGCTCGAGCGCCAAAAAAAAGGCCATTGAAATTTTTAACATTGGAGCTCGCTCAAGCGAAGTGGATGTCACTTCCAGCTCGCTCAAGGGACCTTCACAAAATTGCTAATTCGCGATTTAGTCTTCTAATTCCAATGGGATAGCTTCCAATCTGCTCCAATAAATTTTCAAGCCTCTTCCAATACGAATTCGACTCCTTTAACAATTATAAGACCAATCAAACAAAATAGAAAATATAATTCTAAATTGATTACAACTCAATCGAATTTCATAAGTACACACCTAGCCTCAAAGGAAAAATGTCTCACTATAATAGGCCTAAGAACATGATGGTGAAGACCAATTCATAAGCTCATGTTGCTATTGGTATTACAACAGGAGAATCAAGCACCAAAGGAGCATCTTCCCCACTACTAGAAGCCTTATTTTTGGAGTGCTTGAGTAGGGATGCGGAGCCAATTACTTCTTGTTCAAAGATTTTGATCGAAGGAGAAAGAGGATTTTTCCAAACAGGCTAAGAAATGAGATATCTTTTCAAAAGCAGCCTCCCGTGATTAAGAAAGCTCTTACCATAAAGGGGCTTCTAAGTCATGGGTATCTCACAAAAGGGAATCCCCTACAAGTCCATTGCCACCAGGATTTTCCTTCTTCGAAGAGGGTTAATTCGGGCAAAGACAAAGAAATGAGAAATGAGTCCATAAAGAATTCACTCGTGTGAAACCGTAGAATAGCATTCTAAACAAATGACTAAAGAAGCTTAAAACCAACTTTTATCAAAACATATAGATTTTTCTTAAATACAGAAGTATGCATTTCTCAAATAGTACTACCACAACCGGCAACTAACAGAACCTATGAGGAAACCTAATACATGTTCTCATCTCTAATATTTTCTCAAGCTTTCAGTGTAGAAGTCATATACAACAACTTCAAT
Organism: Arctostaphylos glauca; assembly: GCA_019985065.2. Classification (NCBI taxonomy): domain Eukaryota; kingdom Viridiplantae; phylum Streptophyta; class Magnoliopsida; order Ericales; family Ericaceae; genus Arctostaphylos; species Arctostaphylos glauca. Next base: position 6,159,397 of record JAHSPW020000010.1, read on the forward strand.
TCATTAGTTTTACGGGCTTATACCAAAGGAGCCACCCAAACTTCTTCTTAAATTTACGGGCTCTCACTATAAGGATCACATAGACGCTTTCCTCAAATAATCAGGACCACGACACATGACCACAGACATGCCACAAACTCCCTATTTTAGAGATTCGAATTGTTATATTTAATTCAAAAACAAGTTTAGAGCATATTACTTTTCACACACATTTCAACCACAAATCTCCATTTTTATCTTTAACTTTTAAAATTCGTTTATTTTCTCTTCAAAACTCAATTCTCTCTCCAAAAACCAAATTCTCTAAACATACTAGAAATGTATAAAAAAGACTCGAATTTTTAAATATGTATTTTTATTTTCTTGGAAACACAAATGACGAAAGAGAGGTACCCAAATTGAAACTACGCAACTCATAATTCGAACAGGGACACAAATATTCCAGATATATCCGGATACAAATGTATCTGAAACTATTGGATCCGTAGGGTCCCACATGCATCTAACGATCCTAGACATATATGTGTCTGAATGTGTCTAGAATATTTGTATTCCTAGCATTACTCTAAATCGAAAGTAGACCATAATAGGCCTAGGAACATGGTGGTGAAGACCAATTCATACGCTCATGTTGCTACTGGTATTACAGTATAGAATCGAGCACCAAGGAGCATCTACACCACTACTAGAAGCCTTATTTTTGGAGTGCTTGTGTAGAGGACGCAGAGTTAATTACTTGTTCTTCAAAGATCTCGATCGAAGGGGAAGGAGAGTTTTTCCAAACAAGCTGAGAAATGAGAGATCCTTTAAAAGGCAGATTCCCGTGATGAAGAAAGTTTTTATATAAAAGGCCTTATAAGTCATGGGTATCTCACAAAAAGGAATCCCTACAAGTCCATTGCCACCAGCTTCAATAAGGGATCTTCCTTCTTCGAAGAGTTTTAATTCGGGCAAAGACAAAGAAATGAGTCAAAAAGAATTCACTCTTATGAAAGGAGTACCAAATTGGCTTTTGAAGCAAATTAAATCTGAGATATTCCAAGGATACAAAGAGTTATCCAAGGTATGGAATAAGACGTATAAACCCCCACAATCAGTGTCAAACCAATGAATTCTACTTGGAAATCAAAAAACAAAGATACTTTAACAAGTATCCTACATCAAGAATGATGAGACAACAAACCCTAGCTACACAGCGATCCTCTGATTCGTCCGCGAGCGTACCGACACCTGGCTCAACCTACGCGACCAATACTTGGATTGATTCTCCTTCTGTGCATTATTAGAGAATCTGGAGGATTTATAGACATCCATTCGATCAAACTCTCACGAAGGCTGTAGGGAGGCTCTTTAGATTTTTGCTCTTTAGGGTTTTGGTAGAATTATATAATGGGACTAAAAATCTATTATTATATTAAAATATTAGAAAAATACACTTTTATTCCAAAGTTTATTCAATACTCACAATAAGCCTCCAACATTCCGGATTATAAAATTTTCCCTAAATCCTCAGTAATCCCATAAAAATCAATAATTGAATTAAAAATCTCAAGATGGTCCTTATTTGAACTTAGTGCTTTGATACCAAGTTGTCAAATCTCAAAATTCTTGGGTGTGAAATACGCAAAATATTTAAACATGAAAACATATAACTTAATTAAAAATCAAATCAAGTTATTACATAAATTCAAAATTCAAAACTATTTAACTGAACATAGGTCCACAATGCCTTGCGAGCAACTGAAAATAAAAACATGTTTGATAGAAATAACAAATAAAAAAATTTCCAAAGGCCTTATTCCATTAAATCCACAGATTTACCTGAAAAAGATTTATTAAGAAAACAGGAGCTATAGGATAGCATTCTAAACAAATGATTAAAGAAGCTTAAAACCCACTTTATCAAAACATATAGGTTTTCCTAAAATACAGAAGTACGCATTTCGCAAATAGTACTACCGTACTACTATACCTTTGAACCACGTGCAACACACGACACTTTCCACAACCGGCAACTAACAGAACCTATGAGGAAACCTAATACATGTTCTCATCTCTAATATTTTCTCGAGCTTTCACTATGGAAGTCGTATACAACAACATCAATTCATTAGTTTTACGGCCTCACATCAAAAGCACCACCCAAATAACTTCATACATTTATGGACTCTCACTGTAAGAATCACATAGATGCCTTCCTTGAATAATCACGACCACGACACATGACCACAGACATGCCACAAACTCCCTATTTTAGAGATTCGAATTGTTATGTTTAATTCAAAAAACAAGTTTAGGGCATATCACTTTTAACACACATTTCAATCACAAGTCTCCATTTTTATCTTTATTTTTTAAAATTCGTTAATTTCTCTTCAAAACTCAACTCAACTCTCTTTCCAAAAACCAAATTTTAACTTTTATATATATTACTAATATTGATCATTCATCTCATTGTAAGATATTATTAATACATCTACATTTTCCACGAGCACTACTATTCTATAAATCAAACCTTACATATTAATAGTTTGTATAAATAGGGAGTAGGGCACTTCTCAAACAATTTTTAAAAATAAGGCAAGATGCAATTTTCATTTGCATTTTATGATCACATGTAGGGATGGCAATTTGTACCGAACCGATGGTTACCCGAACCGAACTGCTTAATTTTTTCCGAACCGTAACCGTTTTTTTCCCCGTTGGTGTGGATATGGTATGGACGGATGAATACCCGTTCGGGTTCGGTTCGGTTATGGTTAGCAGAATAACCGAACCGAATAACCGAACCGAACCGAACCCGAACCGAACCGAAAATAACGTCATTATATATATATATATGTATACATATATATATGTGTGTATATATATATATATGTATATATGTATGTATGTATGTATATATATTATAAACATATATATTATATATAATATATATTGAAGGATGAGAGAGAGAGAGAGAGAGAGAGAGGGATTTAGAGAGAGAGCGATTCGGTTCGGTTCGGATCGGATCGGTTCGGATCGGTTCGGATAATTAATAACCGAACCATTCGGTTAACCGTTCGGTTCGGGGAATAACCGAACCCCGTTTGGTTCGGTTATGGAATATTCTCTCTCCCTCCGTTCGGTTATCGGTTCGGTTTCGGTTCGGGTATTTTGTCTTCGGTTCGGGTTCGGTTATCCGAATAACCGAACCGAACCGGTCCGTTGCCATCCCTAATCACATGGCATTGTCGTTCCAGCGTGGAACTTAGATGATGTTGTACACAAATATGGATTACGTACTACATAATAAGCATTTGCGATTTGCGTTTTATGTTCGCTTGGATTTGACGTTTTTCTACAAGTTGAAGTGACTTTTCACTCTCACTTTGTGCGCGAATCCCATTTGCGTATTGAGGTCAGTAAAACATTTGTTACACTTCCGTTTATAGCACTCCGTCGTCTCTGTCTCTTCTTCTCTCGAAACTTCAAATCAGGAGATCTAACAACCACCATTTTTTAAGGGGATCAGTCCCCCACGCACCTCTAGTCACGTTCCTCACATGTATCTAGTACGTATTTTTTATTTTGTTTGCGTATTTAGATCGTACAGAGTTAGGTTCGTATATAAAATGTGTATACATTATATATATAACTATTGCAATACAAATCTATAATAGTTTAGTGTGTATATATTTATACATTATGGTGTTGTTTATATCCAGGGACGGATCCAGAAATCGTAGTCAATGGGATTAAAATTTTTACTAAAATCACACAACAAATTTTCATCTATTAAAAGATAAATGTAAGTCTTACAAATATATTAACTTAAAATAACACACGACGACTTTTCCTATTTAAAAAAAACTTTGAATATTCTAACAAGATCTTAATTCTATAGGATTAAATAAAAATTCGATTCAATCTATATAAAAAAAGATTATTCGTTGAGAAGAAAATTAAAATATTTTTTTAATTATAGACACATACAATATTATTTATCAGTTAGTTTTGTTAAAAAAATAATTCTAGAACATATATTTGATTATTTCAAAATCATTAAGGAGTGAATGAAAAAACTGACTCCTATTAATTTTTATTTAATATTGGTTGAAGAAATTCAAATAGAATTTATTTCTTTTGGATTTTATATGATTTTAATGGGTTATTAATTAGTGTAGAGTTATGGTTTGTCGTTGACATCTATTCGGATGAATAGTTATGTCACTTCCTTTCCTGACTGTTCGAAAAAGTCACGAAAATTACTACAAATAAATGTATTCCATCCATTTGTAATATGAATTTTTGGAGACACAATTTAGTGGGTTTGCAATTGATTTTCCATTATTATTTCGAGTTTTGAGTCTTCATATGAGATAGTATAAGAATATTATTTAGTTCGCTAGATCCATCGATTAGAGTACTACTTCGGTGGGATTCGATCATTTTATCCTGGGAGACAAACGTCTATTCAAATTGTAAGCACTGTAGCGAGGGCAAAATTTGTCTTGAGGACATAGTGTCTAACAATAGACTTGATTATTTTCATGCGATTTTCAGGTTCTATTTTTCTCTAACAAATTTTTATTCATATGTGATACAATTTTTGCACAATCTACATAGTAAAAAACTTATTTTTTTTATTTGGATAAAATGTTTGGTACAATTTTATACATTAGGTGAAATATTTGGGACAATTTTATACGTTATGTGAAATCTTGGAGCAATTTTTATGAAGACTCAAAAAATAAAATAAAGTTATGAGATATTTTTAGTCCAACAGGGTCAAGTGACTCCATTTGCCCATATAAATATACACACACATATACATACGTAAATACATATATCGTATACATACAAACTTAATAAATTTAAAAACGATGGTCGTCGGAAAACAAATGGTGGTCGTCAGTTCGCCTGATTCGAAGTTTCAGGAGAAGAAGAGAAAGAGGACGACGAAGTGCTGTAAAACGAGAGTGTAACAAACGTTTTACTGATCTCAATACCCAAAAAGCTTTCGTGCACAAAGTGAAAAGTGAAAAAGTGCTTGCAGAAAAATACCAAATCCAAACCAACATAAAACGTAAATGTCAAATGCTTATTACATAGATAACAAAATACAAATTCTAAATGTTTATTACATTTAATACACAATTCATATTTACGTATAACAATATCCAAGTTCCATGCTAGAACAACAATACCATGTCATCATAAAATGTAAATAAAAATTGCCTATTTTTAAAAATTGCTTGAGAAGTGTCTTATTTTGCTAATTAGTTTTCATGAAAGCTTTATTAGGATAAAAAAATTCAGTTTCAGTTTCTCTGCCTCGCCGTCCATGTAAATGCAGTTTTCATCCTCCAAAGCGAAACTTCTCCGCGCCGTGAACCCATCACCGCTACTTCCAACCCCTGTCCACCACCAATCCACCGCCGTCAACATCAAAAGAGCAGCAGAGCAGAACTGTCTAAATCTCCTCCAAACCTGTGATTCTCTCCCCAGTCTCACCCAAATCCATGGTCGCCTCCTTAAATTGGGTCTCCAAAACAACCCACTAGTCCTCACCAAATTCACTTCCACCTCCTCCCGTCTCGACGCCATCGACTACGCCTCAAGCCTTCTGTTCTCCTCCATCGCTAATATCTCTCTCTTCTACGATGCTTTCCTTTTCAACACTGTCATTAGAGCCTACGCTCAAACTAGTCACTCCAAGCACAGTGCTGTTTACTATTACAAACTTATGCTCGAATATGGAGTTTTTCCCAATAAATTTACTTACCCATTTGTGCTTAAGGCCTGTGCTGGTCTTGGGAGCTTGATTTTAGGCAGGCAGGTTCATGGGTCGGTTATCAAAATTGGTTTTGATACTGATCTTCATGTTCGGAACACTATGGTTCATATGTATTGCTGTTGTGTAGGAGGTATTGGGTTTGCTCGTAAAGTGTTTGATGATATGCCCAAGTCGGATTCCGTGTCGTGGAGTGCGATGATAGGCGGGTATGTTCGATTAGGCATGTCGACAGATGCGGTGGGTTTGTTTAGGGAAATGCAGGTTGCTCAGGTTCGTCCAGATGAGATCACTATGGTTTCGGTGTTGTGTGCTTGTACTGATTTAGGTGCTCTGGAGCTTGGGAAATGGGCGGAGTCTTATATCGAAAGGGAAAAGATTCCGAAAAGTGTGGAGCTTTGTAATGCAATCATAGACATGTATGCAAAGTGTGGTGATGTTGATAAAGCGCTGAACTTGTTCAGGAGCATGAGTGAAAAGACTATTGTTTCATGGACATCTGTAATTGTTGGTATGGCAATGCACGGTCATGGTTCGGAGGCTGTTTCTTTGTTTGAAGAGATGAAAGAAGCTGGGTTGGTCCCAGACGATATAGTTCTTGTTGGGTTACTCTCAGCTTGTAGTCATTCTGGATTAGTAGAGGAAGGTCGGCGATACTTCAACACAATTATCGAGGATTTTGCGATTGTACCGAAGATGGAGCACTATGGCTGCATGGTGGACATGTTCAGCAGGGCTGGACTCGTTAAAGAGGCACTAGACTTCGTTCAGAAAATGCCTATTGACCCAAATCCAATTATTTGGCGAACCCTCATTGCTGCTTGCCGATCCCATGGAGAACTCGATCTTGGTGAAAGTATCACAAAACAGCTGATCAGGAATGAGCCTATGCATGAGTCGAATTATGTATTACTTTCCAATATCTATGCGAAGAAGTCTCATTGGCAAAAGAAAACCGAAATTAGAGAGGTGATGGAGAAGAAAGGAATGAGAAAGATTCCTGGGAGCACTATGATTGAGCTTGATAACGAAATCTACGAATTCGTGGCGGGAGATAAGACCCATAATTGGTACAAACAGATTTACGAGATGGTGGACGAAATGGGGAAGGAGATGAAAAGGGCTGGATATCTTCCCACCACATCAGAGGTGTTACTGGATATTGATGAAGAAGATAAGGAAGATGCTCTGAATAGGCATAGCGAAAAGCTGGCTATCGCATTCGCGCTACTGAAGACACCACCTGGAACTCCCATTCGGATTGTGAAGAATTTACGTGTATGTGCAGATTGTCATTCTGCTACCAAGTTCATCTCCAAGGTCTATAACCGAGAAATAGTGATGAGGGACAGAAACCGATTTCACCATTTCAGAGATGGGATATGCTCATGCAACGATTTCTGGTGATAGGTTAATGTATGTTCATAACATTGATCATTGAGTAGGAAATGGCGTTGCTTTTGCCAATTTTTGCTTGGAGTAGTGAACTTAGCGGGTTGGTGTTGTGCAGGGAATCCTCCTTCAATGATCATTTGCCTGGATCGTCCCTCAATGGAAAATTATTAACCAAATTTTGTGCATTAAAGGGTCTGCTTTTGACAAGAATTGGCCTTGTACTTCTTATCTAAAAGTGTATGAGGGGTGGCCAACTAAGCTAATTTCAATCGGTAATCCAGCCACAAGCCCGCAATCAGCACTGGAAATACTCAGGAAGTGAAGCAACAGTCATGCTTGCAGAATGAGCCAGAGCTTTGTTGAGTTTTATTGAGACATACTGAAAGCACACTACTAATGTAATCCCTAAACATAATGACTAATGAGAGCTCGCTACTGTAAGCCCTTCACAATTCAAAGGATTTATTTGTGACTGTACAGAAAAAGTATTTGCATTGTAATGTTATTCGAATGTAGTGGAAAACAAGACGGACTAGACCAGATGAAATTGTCATCTCTATTCAAGAGCTCTCTCTTAAAGAAAGAGTGGCGAACCCCACTGCTTCATTTACAGTTAAAAATTTTCAATTTCGAAAGATGAGATGAGGGCATTAGGGTTCTGTAATATTTAACGCAAGAAAGAACAAGGACAATGTACCTCGATTTAGACCCAAAATTTATGGTTATCAGAGCACATCCATGTAGAAATCACTTCTGCTAATGGTTCACGTACACTCTTGATAACAATTCATTGAAATTACTGTTTGCAACATATGTAAACACTTCATGGGTCCCCCCACCCCAAAAAATAAATACCAACGGGAAGAGTAAGATTTCAGAAGAAAAAAAAAAAAGGAATTACAGACAAGGAACAATACAACAGACAGAAAAACACGGTATATGTTCGACCCTCCAGTTTCTGGTACCTTATTTCCTTGTTTATCTACAACAAGCAATCGCTAGCGAGAGAGGAAAACTAGGTACCCCAAAGCATGAACTTCTTCAAAAACTCTAACAAGTGATGCCACATTGCCCATTTGTAGCAGCCTTCGTGGTGGCCGAGGTAAAGGGATCAATCCGGACCCAAAGCAAGGAGAATATAGAAGCAAGAAGAATTGACCAGACAATGACAATCGTTGGCGTGCGATTTTGGCGACCCAACAAACCCTTGAGGAAAGGATACAAGTGGACAATGACCCAGATGGCGAAGAACAACTTACCAAACAGAGGGCCCCACGATTGGTACCCACTGTTTACGGCGAAAGAAACACCCGCCACTATACCCACCAAGTTGAAAATGAGGACGGTGGTCGGAGGGATGAGGAGGGAGGTCCATTTGAAGACATAAAGCTCCGCAAAATCTCCATCTTCGTCGGATGCTTTTGATGTGACTGTGAAGTTGGTGTCGATTCCGGCAAGCACTTTCAAGAGGCCTTGGAATACGGCGAAGAGGTGAGCAGATGTGCCACCGATAACCCAGAACTGCTCGTTTCTCCACCAGTCTTCAATGCCCACGCCACTCCACCTGAGCTCCAGTATTCCAGTCGTGAAAATGGAAATGAAAAGGAGAATGAACCACATACTGGCGTAGTTGCTTATCTGCCAGGGAAAAAATTGTAACCACTTAGTGAGGAGTATAACTAACAAATACAACATCTAAAAGAAGTTCTGAATTCACGGAGAAAACAATTTTGTAAACTCTAGAGCTCGCAAGTAAAGAAATGATTTGAAGTTGGAAATTAAAGAGAGAAGGGGTATTAAATGGAAAGACGGGTAAAAGGGGTATAATCGATGTGATCAGGGCTATGTTGGGAACGTTCTGTATATTGTCTCTATTCTAAACGTCCAGCAAAAGAGGGGGTTTTGTGTGTGTGTGTGTGTGTGTGTGAGAGAGAGAGAGAGAGAGTCAACCTAGCAAGACTAAGAATACGACCACAAAGCAAGACATAATGAAAATCCAAAGAAACTAACGAAATTCGGCTGCTAACCACAACACATTGTTTACATCATCTGGATATGATATTCCAAGTGGCAAGTCCTGAAGGGTTTTCCAAAATGGTTCAAGGTCATTGTTTTGAACTGTTAAAAGCAGCAATCTAAGTCTCCATGTTTCTATAACACGGATCACATGATAAGCAGACAGTTTGGTCGGTTTTGTTGCGAACCATACTCTTTTGAAAATGTCCATTTACAAAGAAAACAAATCAAGGACAAAATAATAAGTTGATAACTGAAAGCTGCAAATAGCAAAATCATTACCTCGGGAATAATGAATTTTCCGGTGAGAAGGCAAATAGCAGGAAGGATACAGTAAGCAAGAAGAGGGATGGAGGTGAGAGGATAAACGATGGTGTTAATATATGCCAGCCTTTCCAAAACCTTCAGTCTTCCACTGTAGCCGTACCATATAGGGCAATGCCTGCTCAGAAGAATCTCTATTGATCCTAGAGCCCACCGAAGCACCTGGTTTAGTCGATCAGAAAGATTAATGGGAGCAGACCCCTTGAATGCTGGACGTGGAGGCATACAATAGATTGACATCCAACCTCGTGCATGCATCTTAAACCCTGTCAAGATATCCTCTGTCACGGATCCATAGATCCATCCAATCTGACGAGAGAAAGAAAACAGTTAGTTTGAACTTCAAAATTCAAACGTAATCCATAAAAGAAACAACAAAATATGCTTGATCGTCCTTACATACAAGTATTGGGTACGCTGGGTGCAAGTGCTAGACCTACCTACACTCAAATCTAAGGATTTAATGCCACATGCCTCTAGAAGTTTGGTAGGGATATAGGGACACTTCAAAACACTACTTGTATTACATATTGATAAGTAATATCTCTAGATTTTATATTTCCAATTCTCTAGACTGCACTTAAAATCTGGAATTCCCATTTCTCATCTTTGTGAAAGGTTGGAAGTTTTACTTCTAGCTAATATGAGCTGGTTTTTATCCAATGAGTACATCCCATGCAAGTGTTGAACACACATCCATAGTCACAGCTACAAGCCTATGAGTGTCGAGTATGTGACACAAACGCTTGTATAATTTTCTAGAGTCCTGACCTTAATACCATTGTCTTTGCCTCTCACATATATACAACTACACTTGACAGATAGGCGCACACACAAACATATACATACACGCACATATATAAACTACAATCTAAAACTGGACAAAAAGAAGTTTTAAGTATAGTAAGAACATAGCTAGTTACTATCTCCACTACCTCTTTGCCCCATTCAGACTTGTCCTCATATCCACAGCTAATAACATGGATTGCTTCCTTTAAAAGAGTTGCAGGATTGGTGGTGGGTGGAATGCCCCCCTGCTCCATAAAGGTCGCAGCAATAAAAACTGCAGACTGACCAAATCGCTTTTCTAAACCCTTCTGAGACATAAGAAGTGACTTTTCCTCGTCATATCCTGTAATACAAATGGAATTCCATCAAGTGTCCACCAAAGCAGCATGAATGCAGTAAACACTTATCATTACCGAACTATCAGTTAAAATTCCAGTTTCGCGAAACTAATGGAATTTCTGTATATGGTTTACCAGGAAAACCCAAAAACTAGATGAATAAACTCAAAACCAAAATCATGTGTCCACAACTACTTGGTGCCTAAAAGATTTATTGAACTCTGTTGTACAAGTACCCAATCATTTCCAAAAGTCATACAACATATCCCAAAATTTGCAATAAAGTCCTCCCATTCCCTACCCTTCTTTGCATTTATGCATTAGTTAGTGTAGTTCACAGGATACCGAGGATTATTTCTCGTCTACATGTGTGAAGCATATTACGTGAAAAGGGAAGTTTACGAACTACACACCTTCAACACCATCTTCAATGTCCTCCATATTGAAGATGGGAATAGTGGATTCCGTTCTCTTTGCGGCTCTCTTTTTGTCGATATATTTCTTGTTTACACTCCTTCCCTTCTTCCTTGAACCACAACAACTCTTGACAATAATGTTTGGTTCCAAATCTTCCTCTGTCAAAACAGGATCATACCCATAGAGAGCTTGCCTGTTGAAACAACAACCAGTTCCCACATAGACTGGACCCTGGATTCCATCCAGTCCTTTCAAATTGATCTGAAAAATAGGAGCAAAAAGGAAAATAGAAATCAGCAACAATAGTAACACCATGATGTAGATAGAAAGAGTTTCTATGGTGAGGATGAATGACAAAGCCTGTGGAACTTACATCAAAAAAGACAATATTGCGATTAGCATATCTATCGTGCAAGTCAATGCCATCAAACCGCTGCGGAAACTGTACATAGCAGGTTTTCCTTCCAAGAGCAGGATCCATCATAAAACACATGGCTTCTTTAAGACATTTACTGTTATTGAAGTAGTGATCACAATCGACATTCAAGAGATATGCCCCATTGGTCAAGACAGCTGAAACTCGAATCTGGAGGACACAACAAGAAAGTTGTAACTCAAGACATAATAATTCATCAATTCGAAAAACAAAAGGCTTGTTGGGAAACACAGAAAACAAATGCACACAATAGCATGGAGAGAATCAAGCCAATATACAAAGAAAGCACGACACAAAGATAATTCAAACATTTCACATGCTGATCCAACAATCAACATATTCAATAGGTTTGATCCGACCATCTTGTATTTGTGGATTTTTAGGCATTTTCACCATTGACAACCCCATAATTAATTTCAACAAGTTTTTCATTGCATGCCAAATTTGTTTAATTGTTGCTGCACTTGCAGCAATTGTTCTCCCATGCTCATATTGCTAAAGACTAAGAAAAATAGGCTTGAGGATCACAAACCAAAGCGTTCATTGCTCCAGCTTTCTTGTGGTGTTGAAATCGTGGACGCTTCTCACGAGAAACATATACCAGCCGTGGCAGCTCATTGCCATCTGTATCGAGGCCCCCACTATGCCCTAAAAACACCTGTCCACCCATAAAAGCAACAGAGAGAATTAGATGAATGGAATAAGTTAAGAGGTGTGATCTCAAAAAAACCAATAAACAACAGTAATACCTGGATCATTCCCGGATGATCCCGAGGATTATTTCCAGGCCAGGGAGTTCCATCTTGCATTGTCCAACCTTCTTCAGGCATCTTTTGTGCTTTGGAAACAAGTGCATTAATTCTCACCTTGAATTCTTCATATTCTCTCTGTAGAGGAAAATGTTACCCGTTTTAATTTACAATTTTGTAATTATGAAGGAAACAAAGTGCTAGGGGCCACAGTTGGACCATGTTATCTTGACAGCTCATTTAAGTATCAAAATTACCAATAGCTTCCTCCTTTTAAACTGCCATAAGAAATTGTTAAGCTTCCCCCCAGAAATGACAGGAAAATCATTAGGAACAAAATTATACGATGATGAAAACCGAGAAGGACCTATAGTAGAGGAGGATATCATTTTCTTTGAACTACTGCATCTGAAAATTTGTTTCTGTCAAGTATTACACATTGCAGGTTGGAGATGAAAGAGAGATAAGAGAACCAATGACACAAGGAAGGAGAAGACAGATCAAAAAACAAAGTTATCCATATTTTGATACAGGTATCTTTTGATTTTTTTTAAATGAATTGACCTATCAAAACAATCATTTCCAAGGGAATTTTATACCTAAGTATGAAAACTTTAATCAGATGATATAGAAGGCCCATGTAATGTGGTAAGCAACTGACAAAAACAACTCGTGGGGAATATTTCGCAAGCAAATCCAATCTTCCATTGTACAAGGAAAATAACATAGCATTATCGTCAACTAACCTTCATTGCCCTACGCTCTTTCACAAAAGAAGGCTGTATCTTGTCCTTCAAGTAATCTATCTTTTGAGCAAAATAAAATTCAGGGGCCCTAGGCTCAATATTGTACTTCTTGCAGAATGGCACCCACTTCCTAGCAAACTCTGCCGTCTCAGAGAGAGCTTCAAAGGTTAACATTGCTGATCCATCGTCAGAAACATAACAGGAGACTTTGTCGACTGGGTAATCCACAGAAAGGATGGACAACACAGTATTAGCCGTAACGAGAGGAGGCTCTTTTAGTGGATCCACTGTACTAACAAACACATCAATAGGTGCTAACTGTGAAGGCTCCCCGTCCCTGTCATGCCTGGAGGAAAAAATTACATCATTTTAGATGGTAACAAATTAACCCATAACAACACTTTGGGTTTAAAGCGAAGTTTAAAATATCGGTGAATATGTATCAGGATTTGGGATCTCCGACAACAATATACTTCATTCTGTGACTGGTACAGGCTGATACCAACCAATACACAGCCATTTTGCTTATCCTGACACATATCCCAACACCACTACTTAAAACACCAAGTTGGATAAATTGTCTGCCTAGTCCTCAACACAAGGGACGGAATTTTCCCATCCCTTCCTTCTGCTAAAAATAGTAACTATTCCGGATCCCGTTCACAAAGATTCCCATTTTTAGTTTCTGTCTTTCCCAGATGTATTACAACTCCTTTATTGTGTATGTATTCCCCATGTACAAAATATAGTGTCGAAGTAGTGGACAAACAAATCAGACAGGGAAACTTTTGAGTGAATCAAACTTCTTAAATGAAGTTAGAACAAAAAAACCACATTTGATGACATGCAGCAAGCCAACACAGATGTATAACTGACCTCAATGCTAGCCTATCCAGATAGGTCTCACGATTGATGGGTGACCATTTTGGAAACTGGTCTAGAAGCCAGGACAAAGCAAACCAAATTTCACATATGACTGAGGTCAGCCACAATGGATACGCATCCTTCACTGGATGAGTAACACGATATTGCAAGAAGAAGCCCAAGATAATCAGCCGGAGTATGATAACAACACGGTAAGGTGTGAGGTGTGAAGAAGAAATAGGCACAATACGGCTCATCGGTAGGCGAGCATCAGCCCTGTGACAAAAAAAAAAGGGAGTCTATCAACCATCCGGATCGGGATATCAATAAAGATGACTAAGTTCACATTTCCACTTTCTTTATAGCACATTTGATGGTAGAATATCCATTACTAGACCACGTCCTTATCCTTGTAAAAAGAGCGAAAACAATGAAATGATAGAAATAAATGCGTAGAGCCATGAAGGAAAATCACATAAACAAAGATGAGGCTTAGCCAATACTTGGTTTAACAATCAACTCACAGGTCCATACCATGGTCGAGATAAATCTACCCCACCAAAGAAGACTTGTGTCGATCAACATTTTCTCTTTACACTCTCTTTGAATTTTCAGTTCCATTTGTAATTGTCAAAGAGAAAATACAATGATTTTAAAATATGTTATGTTGGTGGGATTTTAAAATATGTGATGAAGGCAAATATCTTGTCGCGCAACCAATCTACCTTGTTTCCTTCACAATACAAATTGTCCAAAATGATTTTTTGACATCGTGTCCAATCTTATGATTATTTGACTTGATTCAAGATTCAAAAATAAGAATTCCGTTCACAATACAATTCATGAATGGATAACTAGGGATAAGCGGTGCAAATATAGCGCTCACAGTTGCAGTTCTTCTCCATTTGACCCAGTGCCTTCAATATCTCCCTTTCCATCAGCGTACTTGTTGTTGGTCATTTGCATACCATTTTTGTCCTGTTTTAGTTTCCAACCCTCAACCCTTTCCTTCCAATCAACATTTCCGAGGCCATACGAATTCAAATCCTTCGAAGGGTCCACAATTCTAACAGGAACTACAGTTGCAAAAGGCGTGGTCAGGTTAATGTCTAGTCGAAACATATGAACCAAGTAGAGTTCATTATAGAATTTACCCTAGTTTAAAGTCGGGGTTACCTGGTTGCCTTGGATCAACATAAGGAAGTGAGTGAACTTGTCTATCACCAGGGCCCAAAGGACCAGATGTAGTCCTTACAGACTGGTTGTCAGGTGTAGCAATCGGAAATTCACCAGAAACCTGATAAAATATTCCAGAAACTTAGTTGTTAAGGTCCTTCAATCGATGCATGGTAGGAAAGTTTCCAAGAACCACTATCAATTAAAGGCAGAAGCAGGGTCTTTTACGGCATTATACAGTGACTATTCTTGACACAAGGATAATCATACTATATCCTAATATGGCTAACAACTCATTTATTTCTTATGTTTAATGTTATCTGACCTCCAAGTAGTTTGATTACTAAAGATGAATTCAAAAGATCCAATCCACTAGGCACTTAATAAAGTATTGTAAGCTCTTTAGCAAACAAGAAAGTAATGTGCAACAGAGGCAGAAAATACAGGACTAGCTAAGAGAAACTAAGATGAATTTGGAGATGATCAGAAATCAACCAAAATGCTTATTTATTGGCCATGTATTACAGTAAGTTTCTCCATATACCTAAAAGCAAAGTTGTAGGTCTAGGAACTGCGATATACATAAATACGTAGTGTATAGTTTTGCATTAGGTATAGTCTCATAAATTACCTGATGTCCATTAGTGAGGAGAGGAATTGGTTGAGATTCATGTCTAGAAGATGAAGAGAGATCGGCATCTTCCCCCTGCCACTGGCGCCTCGCCTTGATATCTCCTTGGTTATAGTCGAACTCATTTTCTAGGTCATCAACACCATCCTCTTCGTCATCTCCCTCAACTCGAGGACTCCCTAATAAGTGCAATCATCATAAGCTTATAGCCCAAACATTAAATAGAAAACCACTTTCCACGATAGGATCTAAAGCCCCATTATTTAGCCCGGATAAAAGCACCAGATTGGACTATAAATTCAAGCCCCAAGGGGACTCCAAATTCTGTGTTTGGATGGAAATTGATTTTTTGGATATGAATTCCCATAAACATGGGCCATTATACCATGGTGGTTGTGGATTATTGATCCTCTTGCTACTAGTCCAATGACCTTACTCATCTTGTGGAGATGTATATCGTTTTAATTATAGCCCAATCACACAAAAAGCGCCTAAAAGACTCACCTTTTAGTCTCTTATATCTGGTCTTGCATTGAGGACAACATTGATTTCCATCTCTTCGCTCATATTCATAGCAAGGTCGGCAAACTGGAAAGGCACACTCATTGCAAGCGACAAAAACATCACCGATGGCAGTAAGGCCAACAGTATCTCCACATATCTGGCATATTTGCACATTCATTTGCTTCAAGGGCTTGGGCTGCATAAACCCACAAACAACACATGGAATCAATATGGAGGAGACTGAAGTGAAGGCTTTAACAATAATCAATGCAAAAACCACAGGATAAACACAGTTTGCGGGAATCCTTCTTGACTTCTCATTGAAATGGCCATTAACCTAAATTGGCGAGTGATAAGTACATTTGTAATGAGTATCGCTTTTCAGCAAACGAACAGTTGGAATGAGTATCCAAGGGGATGATCATTTTAATCCAGTGAACCAAAAACACTGGGAAAAAGTTTATTCTCAAATTTCATGTTAAAAGCTCATGGCGATGAATGAGCTAACTGAAGCTTTGAATCCAGTGAACCAAAAACACTAGGAAAAAGTTTATTCTCAAATTTCATGTTAAAAGCTCATGGAGATGATTGAGCTAACTGAAGCTTCGAACAGATAGCGGATGATAAAAACCACAAAAATCGACTGACAAATATGAGAATGTTGCATATCCACAATACATGAATGGTTTTAAATGCAGGCCAAATATACCCTTTATAACTTATAAATGGCCTGAGGCAAACGAAGGAGCAGTAGATCAGGCTACATTCCAACTAAACTCTCAACCAGCAAACTAACTGACTAAACAGATTTAGAGTGCACATTCGGATTGCAGATAACCGGCAAGAGAGAGTGAGAGAGATCAAAACAGCTACCCAAAAAAACATATCAGTTCAGTCCAAATAGAGTCAAAGCTCCTGGAACTAAGCAATCAAGATCTCAGCATCAATCCATAAGGTAAGATATTGAGCAAAGGTTTATTTAATAACAACTTGAGAGTTTCTCCATAATTCGACAATCATAATCTCACCTTTAGCTTGTAAACAAAACAAACACGGGGGAATGGACTCAATTCTCACACGTAAGAAAAACTGCAAATTCAATTGACTAATTATGTATCCAATAAATTAGCAAGAATTAGAGAAAGATTGCTAGATGAGTTATATTTTACAGATCAAATTCAGAATCAAACTCCGAATTTAATCACTACCCACTTTCTTAATTTCACACCCCCTCCCCCAAAAAAAAAAAAAATACAACAAAATCTGAGCTCAACATTCCCTCCAGTTCAACCAATCCTTCGATCTAAGCACAACGTTGAATCAAATTAGAATAAAAGAACCATAATAGAGCAAAAACTACTACTGTAGCACAAACCAATGATTCAGATCTAAAAATAACATCTCAAAAGGCAAACGACGAGACCATAAATGTTACAGTAATTTGAGACAGAAAATCCAAATGGGCATGGATAAAATACAAACCCCGCTCTCAGAATCGTGCCGAATCTGAACCAACTCGTTCCTCTTGTACGATCCAGCCACCATTCCTGCATTTGCTTTCATTTTCTTATAAAGAAACAGTGCAAATGCACACAGACTGGACTGTATTCACGAAAAAGAAGATCTTTCTAGTTCCAATGTTATTTGTACTGCAGATCTTGAAAATAAGAAGAGTTGGGGAAAGGGGGTTTAGCTCAAATTATATGTAATTGGAGTGGAAAATGAAGATGGGCATTCTATCATTCTCGGCCCCGATCAATTCCACATCACTTATTCCTTCCTCTCTCTCTCTCTCTCTCTCTCTCCCCTCCTTCCACTGGGTTGTACCATTTGCTGTGTCTTTTTTTATCTTCTTGCAAGGTGAGATATTTAACAGGCTAAACCGGTTGCCGGGAACAAGACATTCTACTCCTGCGTGAAGTTTGTCATAACTTCGTGCTTACAGTTTGCATAACAACAATAATTTTGGGTTTGGTTCGATTTGACTTCTTTGGTTTTTCTTTTCTTTTTTTTTCAAATGGTTCATATTGACTTTGATAATGGTAAATCCGCGCTAGTTGTGGTTAGAGCGTCAGCTTCGCTCTCAAATTAATTTGGGTAAAATACACTGACCTCCTCTCAGGTTTTGGAAAATATAAACACCTCCTCTACTTTACAAAATATTAGACCTTTTACCCCCTCCAAGTAATTTTTGTTAAAATTTAACAGATTTTGATGATGTCAGCATAGATTTTAACTAGAAATTTTAAAAATACCCTCTAATATATAAAAGGAGGAATTCTATACTCATCTCCCATGAGGTTTTTCACAATTACAGGAACCTCTCCTGTGGTTTGAAAAAATGCACTCACCTATCCTATTTTCCAAAGTATTTTACTCTTTTCTCCCTTTCGTTATTTTCTGTTAGATTTTGGTTAATTTGTGCTGATGTCATCAAAATATATTGCCTAAATATAAAAAATACCCTTGTTCATGGCTATAAAAAAGACTCGCATTCTCCATAAGGCATACGTTACTTGTTGGCTTACTCACCTTACTAAAGATTAAACGTATGTTATTTATTTTTTTGAGTTAATTTTTTTTTTTACAAATGCATTGATTAATTGTTTATTTATTTATCAATGTAATTTTTTTTTTAGTTATGCATATATATCATCTAGTATCGGAATGTAATTGATTGTATTGCAATTTTTTATTTTACAAAGGCACTTTACACATATTCTCACATCACCAAAGCGTAAAGATAGTATCTAAAAATTTTAAAAATATAAACTGAAATCAAATTTGAAATTGTCTTGACTAGAGGTTTCAAAATAATAAAAAATATGAATTAAATTTAAAAAATTTCAGAAAAGACAAAAATAATCTAAAAACAATGTTCATGTTGACTTATTTTTTGTCTTTAATATTTTTTTAGTTTTTGAACGTAATTTTATACTTTTAAAATTTATTTCGTCAAGTTAAACCAATAATCTATAAAAATTGAGACAAAACTAGCATATCAAATTTTTGTAGATTATTGATTCGTCTCAACGAGTAATTTCATAAAAGTAAAAGAATATGAACCAAATATGAAAAAAAATAGAGTTTTTTTTAAACTTATATTTTTGTCTTTAGTAAACTTTTAAATATAATTTTATACTCTTTAGATTTCTTTCATTAAGACGAATCAATAATTTATAAACATTTGAGGCAAAATCAACAAATACAAAAATATTAAGCAAAGGCAAAAAAAATTGCAAAGAAAAAATTAGGTCCAATTAAGCATAAAGAGTTATTTCTATTTTTTTGCTTCTTTAAGATTTTTTTGTGATGCAAATTCTAACAGAAAAATTTTAAATGTGGGACTCACTACTTTTTTAGAAAGTAAACACCAAAAAAATGTTAAAATTTAATTTTTTTCATTAATTTTTTATCATTTTTCTAACAATTTGATGGAAAAAAATAATAACAAATTGGGGTTAAACATTACCAAGACCCGTTTGTATGCAAAAAAATTATTTTATTTAAAAAATAAGATAGGTGAGTATATTTTTTTAAACTATAGGGGAAGTCTCTGCAACTGTAAAAAATTTAGGGGAGATCAGTGCAATTTTATCCCACATAGCCAAAGGGTAAAATGGACATTTCATTACCAAAATTAACACCGTAGGCTTCAATTTCACGATAGGGGAAAGAAGATAATAGTTTCAAAAGCAAGGGATCTTACTGCATTTTTTCAAACCACAAGGAAGGTCATACAATTGTAAAAAATCTCAAGGGAGGTCAGTGCATTTTACCCAATTAATTTTAGTACCATCATATTTGAAGAGTTTTTTTTTTATTTTAGTCCAAGTGGTTAACATGTACTCTACTCTACTAAATTATTGTTTTTTAGCCTTTTACTTGTTACATAGGACTTTTTAAATTTAAATTAAATAAGTTACACTTATTATTCGTGACGGTCCAAACAAGTAAAAAAAATCTCCCATGATATTTTTAACGTATATAAAAACCTTAAAAAAATACATCCTTTATTTGTGAAAGTATTTCTCAAATTCCCCCTCTCCTATCTCCCGTGTATGTACGCCAACAAAAATTTTAGTACCATGATCTCTTTATATATATCTCTCATTCTAAAAAATTGAAGGGTGTGGAGGAATAGCATGTTTTGTAAAGACCCGGAAAATTTAAAATTTTTATATTAATGTTCGGGTTAATAATCATAATTAATGTGGGGTATGTGAAAATTGGTGTTAAAGCATGATTTGGGGTCAATGTGATATAAGGTGATAACCTTGGGGGCTTGTGGTAGCATGTGTCATACTTGAGGGGTGTAAGTGTAATTTGGGTGTTGGATTTTGTTGAATATCAGACATAGGTTTGCCAAACCCATTTCCCTCTCCTTCTCCCTCACGTTGCTCTCCTTCTCTCAAAACCCATCCGAAAAATTTGCTCCAAACCTCGATTCCTTGGAGATCCTTCGCATTTCTATCCTCCTTGGTGGATATCCGGTGTTGGTTTGCAACCATTTGCTTGGAGGAGGAGTATTTAGTCTTTTTCAACCCTTGGGAGTTAAAGCTTGAAGTTGGAGCTTGTTTTCTTGCACCCGGAAGTTGAGGTAGGGATTTCTCACACCTATTACGCGTGTATAACTTGATTTGGTAGTCATTTGATGTTTTGATGTGGTGTGGAAAAGCCCTAAAACTTAGGGTAGAAACCTGTTGAAATCTGCTTTGTGCGTGCCCGTTACACCGGTGTCAAGTTTTGGTGACACCGGTGTCTCTTGTTCTCTGGATCTTTGTTTCTCTAAGTTTTGAGCCTTGACACCGGTGCTTCGATTTTGTTACACCGGTGTCACTTGTTCTCTGTATCTCAGTTTTGAGCCTTGACACCGGTGTCTCCCTTTGAATTTTCCAGATTTTGGACCTTACACCGGTGCCTTGTTTTGGGTGACACCGGTGTCAAAAGCTCTCTGTATCTTAGGTGTTTAGCTGTTACACCGGTGCTTTGTTATGGGTTACACCGGTGCCTCCCCTTTGAAACTTTCCATAGTGTTGGGCTATGTTTTGCCACTTGATTTGGCGTATTCTCTCCTCAACTTTGTGACCCGTGAACCCTTAAACGTATTATCCCTTGGACATTGATTGTTGTCTTTTGTTTAACGATTTGGATTGCGATAAGCGTTGTATCACGCCATAAATGAGAACATAAGAGGTGGATTACGTGACACACTTTGAGATTGAACCAAATGGATGAAAGTGATGAATTTTATGACTTGTGTGCATGTTTTGACTACACGAACGATATGAGACACATGACATATGTGAACGAGGTACTGGAATGCCTTCGGGAGTGCCAGGAATGTACTGGAATGCCTTCGGGAGTGCCAGGAATGTACTGGAATGCCTCCGGGAGTGCCAGGGATGTACTAGAATGCCCTTTGGGAGTGCTAGGAATGTACTGGAATGCCTCCGGGAGTGCCAGGGATGTACTGGAATGCCTTCGGGAGTGCCAGGAATGACACTTTGACACATGATACGGACATATTGGATACACATGACAGTTGTGGACTTGGAATTGAATGAATTAGGAAACCAAAGTACATAAACGAGTTACCTATATGTTCCCTCTGTTGAGTATTACTTCCGTTGATTTTATCTCTCCTTGTGGTGATATAATTGTTCGTATGACATATCATATCATGTCATATGCATGTAATATTTGTGTAGACTTTCCTACTGGGCTGTCGAGCTCAACCCTTCTTTCTTTTCAGGTACAACCTTGGAGTGATAGCATGAAGTGCTTGGCTTGCATGGATCGACATGCGTATTTTTGAAAGTTGCATTGGATGACTTACTTAACATCTTTTATTTACTATTTTTGAAAAGATGTAATGTAACTCGTACCTTATCTATTTCTGTTCAAACGATGTAAACTACTTAACTCCTTTTTGGCTTTGGAGATGATTATCTTGGGTCGAAGCGACCACTTTTGTAATGTATTTCGAACTTATTTCAATTCACTCTATTATTAATGTATTTTGAGAAATTTGGTGAGATTTGTGAATCTTTATTAATGGCAAATGTATTATTTATTTATGTTAAAAATTGAGGGCGTGACATGTTTGCACGAACGAAATATGCATTTGTATTCTTTCGTTTTTTATTTGGGCAGGATGCATTCTAAAAAAATAAATGCAGTAATGCATAATTTCAAAATGAACAATTTTAGAGTTCCAGAAATTAGACCAAGAAACTTTTCTGAATTCAAAATCAATAGTCATAATTTACTTGAATTGGTGGGATCACTAATACAAGCAAATCATGACAATTTATTTTAAATTCGGAAAACTTTCGTGGACTGTGGTAGACTTTTTCTTTTAGAATTACTTAGAAATGAGCTTTTTAGATTCTTTATATAAATTTACACTCTATCATTTCACAAAATCTATTCTGTTCATAGCTATCCAAATACTTTTACAAGTTTTTACTATAATCCAAAAGAAATATGTACAAATTAAATTGTAGAATTTTAAAAATATTAGGAAAAAAGTTGACAGTGTAATTAGTGCATCTTGTAAGGGCAATTATCTTTTCTCTTTCAAAATTAATATCGTGGGCCAAAAGTTGACCAAAGGGGAAAATCTAGGGAATATGATTTAAAAGGATACATCTAATAACATATCGAGTTGCATATTAAAGTATATATCATGCCTACGTAGTATATTATTATAAGACAAAATATAAAAGCGAGTCCCATGAATTTTGATATGTGTTTAAATTAATAAATGTCACATAGGTATGATGTGCAACGTAATGTGTTAATAGCATTGCTCTTTTTAAAAAAATTTAAGAGAGGTTTTTAGGAAAGCTTAATGAAGGCAAGGCAATTTATCCTTTTAAATTTGATGTTATTGTGACTTTATTTTTCATTTTTATTTTTTTGTATTTTTAATTTCATGAGTAGTTGTAACTTGAAATAGCGATGTTGTAATATCATCCTATCACAATTCGTCACAATATATTGTAATCCAAGCTTGGCCGAATACTTTGATCTCTCTTCTTACCGAAAATATAATCTACAAGACAAAAAAATCATCAAAGAGCACTCTATCGTTAGTTGGCAAAAAGACTCTTTATTGATTAAATCAGTACATAACCTTGCAGTCTCTTCTTATCAAAACGTGTAATAGCAAAGTACGGCATATCTTTAGACTTGGAGTTTTGTTATTTCATATAGAGCTTCCCGTAGTGTATTTGAGCCTCTCTCCGTTATTAGTTGCTCATTAGTGGTGGTATAATTTCTAATATTATTATTTTTTAATTAAATTAAGTCTTATCCGAACTCTCCAGAGTTAGGTTTTACATTCATTGTTAGAGTTTCACCAAACTATCAGTTCCGCATCACCAATCAAATTTGTCTAGGATTTTTCTTTTCTAATGGGTCTCTCTAACTTCTTGGGATAGGATTTTATCCTTAACATCAGAGTCCGCGCATGACTCTCTAATTGTCCTTCTCAAATCAACCAAGACCAAGTTCTAATCGACTGCATATTAGTGCACAATTATACCATGTCAGCGATTTAGATTATTTTTTGTTTTATTCGATTTTTTTATATTTTTATTTTGCTTCAAATTTTTATAAATTACTAGTTCGTCTCGACTGGAGGTCTCAGAAGAGTAAAAAAAAAAAATATAAAGAAAATTTTAAAATGTTCAAAAAAATAAAAATAACCAAAAATTAACAGCAACTATATCTTATTTGTCCAAGGAACGGTGTTTACTTTAAACACCCTTGAATTGAAGAATAATAAAAGAAATAAAAATTGAATATTTTAAATTAACTTTTTGTTTATATTTTAATGGCTCCAATCCATTTTTGTTATTTTTTAAAATCTAAGAAAATTAACTATTTTTTACCAGTCAGACATCAAATCAATCTCTTACTTAATTAAACTAATGTCTCAATCGACCATATTATTATATTAATCTTGTTCTTCTTGATAATTATTTTATTGAGTTGGTGGGAATTGAGAAGCACATATAGTATTTCTTTGAATATTTTCTTGTAAAATTAACAACAACTGTATCTTTCTTTGACTTTAACTTTAATGATGAAGAGAAGCTTTTTAGAAATGAGATATATAAGAATATTTATACATTATGTCTATTTAACGTTTTATAGGCACAAAAATAATGTTATTACTATAATGTGGTCATCAATGTCAATGACTAAGACTATTTGTAATTTCTAATTAGTAAAGGTTTTAAAGATTATCTTTTCTAATGGCTACCCCTCATAAAAATTCGAGAGCGACTTTTGGGCTGAGTTATCTATCCAATATCATACCGTATTAGTCGGTACGTCTTTTGCTAGCTTTATAGCAGTACCGGATCACTGCCATACCATTCTGATCACTGTTCTGACTTGTTTCAGAGTGCTCTGGCCAATACGGGCCTGTAATCATTTTTTTTAATTTTAATCAATATTTTTTTAATAATTAGACATAAATTGAGACTAAAAGCATCCTCATTTATAATTGGTGATTTATTTTTTAAGTTGTGAGACTTTGTTTTATATGTCAAATGTAATTTTTTGTTAAAATATAATTTGAAAAACGTATATTAATTTTAATAATAAATCTAAAATACTACGTCGGTCCACACCGATATCAAAATGTATAATAAAATGGGTACGGTCACGGATAAGAAATTGATAATTTTACTTTTGGGAAAGCTCGTGATAGGATATAATTTGCAGTTCAAAGCTGGAGCTGAGGTCCGGAAAAAGAAAACCCTTAAAATTGCAACCGACATTTGTTTTTTGAATTTATACAATTATTCAATACCACCATTATTATTTTCTCAATGGTGTGCGACAACACATAGAAAGATTGTGTCCCCGCAAAACAAGAACACACGCATATATACACACACGTATAATATATATATAGAGAGAGAGAGAGTTTCTAGTGAGAATTTCTTATTTTATTAAAATGATGACTTCTTATTTTCTAATCAAATATTAATAATTTGAACTGTTCAATGTGTTTCAAATATCTAGTGTTTGATCTAAGTAATTTTTTATAAATGCGAATAGGAACAATTTTAAAAAATTGATTAGATAAAGCCCTAGATGATAATATTTTAAGCTGATTTTTTACGGGTAGCCTTACAAACATATTTTAAACACATTGAACAATTTAGATTATTAATATATGATCAAAAAATAAGAAGTCCTTATTTTAACAGAATGAGGGATCACTTCTTAGAAGTTTATATATATATATATAAACTGTTCAATGTGTTTAAAATATATTTTTTAAGGGTACCCACGAGAAATCAGTTCAAACAAATACCCGAAAGAACTTGATATAAGTAATTTTTCATAAATACTAACAAGAACTGTTTTATAAAAAAATTAATTGGATCAAGCCCTTGATTGGATCAAGTTATTTTCGATAATATTTTGAGTTGATTTCTTACGGGTACCATTAAAAGCATGTTTTAAATATATTAAATGATTTAGATCATCAAAATTTGATCAAGAAATTAAAAATTCTCATTTTAGCAAAATAAGATATTTTTTATTAGATGAGACTCTCTCTCTCTCTCTCTCTCTTTATATGTATGTGTGTCTCAAAATCAAACTTCTTTTTTTAATTTGTAAAAAAAGTTTCTCCCAAACATAAAAATATAAAAAATTAAATCGAAACTGATCGACTATAATTTTTTCGATCAATTTTTTTTAATCAGTTTGATTTATTGGGTAATAATTTTACCCCTACTTCTATTGTGATTTAAAACGTGTGAGAATGCGCTTTGCTTTTGTTGTTTGGGGAAAATGCGATAAAGTGATGAGTTTGTCACCATTTTGTTTGATTAAGACAAAAAGTATAAAAAAAAATTAAGAATCTTGTAGGTGATTGAAACAAGGGTGTCGGTTAGGTCCCACGTGAATTGTGATAAGCTGTTAACAGGCTGTACCGTGGAATTACCGGTTGTACCCAGTTGCTCCTTCAATCGGACAACACCCGTAGCTGTCGGTGGCTAACTGCTTTCATTTTCTACTTCCACTAATACTCGGGATATTTATTTCTTAAACTATTATATTTATTCATTAACCAAATATATATTTTTACTGTTTTTTTTTTACTAAACTTCACAATTATATTCGGAATTTGTTAACGACTTTAGACCATACATATAATAGCCGGAGTTTAAATTTTATCTACCTAGAAGGAGATAATATTTGAACACCTCTCCTCCTATTAATATTTTATCCCTTTTATTTACAAAAATATCAATATTATTAATTACAAGAATATCATTCATATATCATATCTACTATATCTCTCTTTCTCAAAAAAAATACTCAAACAAACTATCTATAACTATTCATCACTCTATAATAAATCTTTCATTCTATTATATCTCTCATCTTATTATATTAATTTTATAATTTTAACTATTAATAAACAGGCCGTAAAAATGATATATCACTAAAAGATTTTACTTTTTTATTTAGGAAATATTTAAAAAATCAAGTATGTTTTGCAGGGTGTGTTGTGTATTAAAATAATATTGCTTTGACGTGCAAAATATTATCCAAAAGTTATTCGGTCAGTGCTCAATTGTTCGGTCAATAGTTTAAGCATCAAAATAATTAACGCGTAATACGTTTTGCTGTGCGTAATGTACAACAGGGAGCCCTAAGATGTTTGTGATCTCATTTTCATTTCTTTATATGTAATCATTTCCTTTGTCTTGATGTTCAAGTGAAAATGATTTTGGCAGTCCAGTTCTCTAGGGAATGAACTTTTCCGTCCATATCCAAAACCTTATAATCCTTTTTAATGCTTATTTTTGTTCTTTTTTATTTTTACTTTTCAAAGAGGAAAAATTACAAGTTACAAAAAAGAAATCAATCGTGTAGGTTCGCAGGAGAATAGAAGATTACCATTGTTTTATTTCCATTTATACAGACAATTAATAAGAATAAATTTTTTGTCAAATGAATCATTGCATCATTATTTATATATAGAGAGATAATAAAATATTGTGTATCATCGCTTCATAGAGATCTGATCAGAAAATATGTAATTAAAGAATCAGCATCAACAACTACTTATTAAAAAAAGCTAAAATACTCAAATTAAGAATGTTTGTATTAAAGATAAAATAATGAAAAAAGCAGGTGAAATAATAAAGTAGTTCAAGATTTTTTTTTTGTGTGTGAATAGAAGATTACTGAAATTAAAAAGAAAAACGTCTGGGATTAAATACCCCTACAACATCAAGGTTTAATAAATTACAGACCAAAAATGGAGGAAAATGCAACATAACAAAAGATAAGTTCCTCGCCAAATCATTTTTAGCTAAACAGTTCACACATTAATTGGCTTCTTATTGAATATGCTCCAAAGATGACGGGCGACATTTGTTCAACAATTTTCTGCAATCGTCAATAATAGGTGGTCAATAGGGATGAGATGAAATACAATTTCGCAGTACAAGATTAAACACAATCTCGGCATCGATTTATATGGTAACATTTGAAATGCCCATAGAGGTACGTAACATAAAAACATCACGCAATGCCCATAACTCGGCACCCAAACTCGACGATATACCAACTTTGCATTGGAACCCGGCAATCTAATTACCCAAATCCTCTCTGATAAGACCTCCACCCGCTGTCATACCTCTATTGTTAACCGCCCCATCCACATTAAATTTAAAGGAACCCGTCGTAGGAAGGGTCCAAGTGATCGAGACATTATTAGAAGACCGATGCACCTGACCTATGAGGTTAAGAAAGTGTCATTCAACTACTCCCAAAACGCAATCTAGAGATTTAAATACGTGAGGGTGGGGGAAATGAAGGGAGGCCAGTACGGTGGAAGATGTTAAGATTTCGATTAAGCCAGCAAGTCCAACACCCGAGGAGCGAGAGACTTTGGCTTTTACAATTACTCAAGATCCAATATGCAGCGGAAGAGTGGATAATGAAGTGAAGTTACCTAATATCAACCGATAGGATGGAATGAATTACCATCCCTACTTCACAATTTGTAGTTTGCATGACAGTTTAACGTGTCTGTGGAGCCTAAAATTCCACTTGAGTGCTTCTTGTTGATCTCTTGAACACCTCTTGATTGTGCTGCAAAAACACTCAGAACTATGTCAGTTGACGGGGATAAAATGTAATTGAGAAATTACTTTTAACTCCCCAGGTTAATTTCAGAGTACGGCCGAGACCAAATAACATATCCAGAGGCACGTGCCGATCATGTGGGATAATGGCCGACACGAGAAGTGCCGACCATATCCAATTTGGGGTAGTAGAATCAAGTATGGAGGATGCCGACCTGAGAAAGGCGGTCAGGATTACGGGCAGCCCGAGAAAGCGACTGATAACCGTATTTCCGAAAAGGAAACAGAATCATGGATGAGGTGGGATCCTGTCGGTATCTTGTCGGATTCAGTTACAGATGTGATTTCCACGCCTCATCAGGGGAGACTCCGAGTGTGGAGCCCTAAGAGAATTAGGGCAGAATGGAAGGCCCAAAGAGAATTGGGGCCCAAGAAAGTCCAGATTGAGTTAGGGCACCAGGGAAATCTATAAATACACCCTCAGATGACGAATTTGAGGTACGCCTAAATACTCCAGAGATTTCATTTGCTGATAGAGAATATCAGCTTACAGTTAACATTTCCCTGTGAGATTGTGCCTGACTTAATCATCGGAGTGTTCTCCTGCCACAGCGGCAGAGGACTCTTTGACAGATTATTCTTTTGCAGATCACAGGTACGCATACTGAGAGAAGCACCATTTCGGCTGGATAGTGAATCCCTAGCTTTCCGTCCTGATTTCTTAAATCAACCCCCTTACAATTGGCGCCGTCTGTGGGAAAGCTAAAGATTCATGGCTGAGATGTCGAGAAAAGATCAGGGGAAGGAACATGATGTGAAAGGAAGATCAAGGTCCCCCCCTCCAGTTCCACACAAATCTAAGGGCCCCAGGAGGGAGATTCCGAGGGTCCCTCCGCCAAAAATAGTAGGGGAGCAACCTGGAGAACAGGTGTTACATCCCACCATTCCGCTATCTGCCAATACGTCGGGAGCTCCTGCGCTACCCACGCCGTTGCATCTGGAGCAACGTCCAGATCGTCCGCGAGAAGCGGAACGGTCAGGAAACAGGGACAGATCCCAGACTCAATCCCGGAATGAGGGAGGGAGAGAATCCCAAACTCATGAACGGTCTCGCCGAGACGAAGAACGTGTTAATGCTGATCGGACCCGAAGAAAGGATCAGGAATTAGAAGACATGAGGCGTTACATACGTCGCATGGAGAGAGAAAACCAAACTCTCCGCAAGCATAGAGACTCAGTCCGCCAGTCTATGTCTAGACTTGACGAGCGCTCCGAGACTGGGCCATCTCGACAGGATAGCCGACATGAAGCCAGCAAAAGGCCTCGAGGAGGAGAAAGGCAAATGGGGGCTTCATCGCACAGAGGCGGACCGCCTCAGGAGCGGCCGCTTCCCGATATGAGGGAATGGCTGAATCAGCGGGCAGAATCAGCCCCAGACGCCCAGCAGAAGCTTCCAAACCAGCCTCTGCCGCCGTTGGTTCCACCGACCGACATGAGAGCTTGGTTAAATCAGCAGCTGGGACTCAACCGTCCAGAGGACGACGCGAACCACAAGGAACTGCAGCAGCTGGCAGTATCGCCACTGTCAGTTCAGATAGAGACGGAGGACTTACCCAGAAAGTTTGTCCCTCCGAAATTCACAATTTATAATGGACGAACGGATCCGATGACTCACATCAAAGGATTCGTGAATTCCATGATGATTTACGTGGGCCAAGACAGCCTCTACTGCAAGGTGTTCTCATTGAGTTTGGGGGAGATAGCCTTGAATTGGTTTCAGGCTCTGCCGCCGAGATCAATTACAAGCTGGAGGCAACTGGCGGATCAGTTCCTCAAGAGATTTGTGGCTAACCGAGCACAGAAAAAATACGTGAACACACTTCTGGCCTTGAGAAAAGGACCAGAAGAGGATCTCAGGCAATACGCCAGCAAGTACTGGGCCACCTACAATGAGATCGGGGACTGCACAGAGGCCTACGCCGTGGAATCCTTCAGGTTGGGATTATCTTACCGAGATCGGCTCAGGGAGTCTCTCACCATTGATCCCCCAAGCACCATTGCCGACTTGATGAGCAGAGTCGAGAAATACGCCAAGTTTGAAGATGAAATCCGCCGAGACAAAGAGCGGCCAGCAGCAAAGGCGCATCGGAATTCGGTAATGGTGCCCGAGGCCAAGAGGCCTAGAGTTGAGGTGGCCGAAGTGTCACAAGCGCCGAAGGAGCGAAAGCCACCGGGAGCTCAGGCGTACAAAGCTATACGCACGGTTTTCAACACCCCGATCTACCGGATGATTTATCCTTTGAAGAACGAGCCTTTTTGGAAATGGCCAGCTGGGTCGGGAGAGATGGTGAAGCGTGACCCGAGCATAGATTAGTGCAGCTATCACCAGAGAAACGGCCATATGACAGAAAGATGCAAGGCGCTTAAACAGTTCCTAGAGGAACTAGTTGAAGCCGGGCATCTCCGACGTTTTGTGGCCGAACAAAGGCAACAAGTGGTTCAACCAGAGCCGATGGAAGCCGAATCCTCTGAGGAAGAGGTGATGGTAACCGGGACCGTGCACGTCATACACGCTGCAACCCCAGTTCTAGATGAGAGGGAAGTTCGGCTCCAACGCCGCCGAGACGGGCACGAACATCATATACAACATCTCGGGCAGAAGAGGAAAGAGCCCGAGACACAGAAAGAAACAGTCATTTCCTTTTCGAAAAAGGATTTGGAAGGGGTAACACATCCCCATAACGACGCGTTGGTAATCACGCTGCTCCTTGGCACCTTCAACACGGAGAGAATCCTGGTTGACCAAGGTAGCTCGACGGAGATCCTGTACTACGATGCCTTCAAAAAACTCCAGCTGGACAAGGCAGATTTGAAGAAGGCCGACATACCGCTCATCGGTTTTAGTGCCGAAGCTGTCTGGCCCTTGGGATCCATTACTATCCCTGTTCGAGCAGGAAAGGTAACCTTGGATATGGATTTCCTGGTGGTGGACATACCATCGGCATACAATGCCATCGTGGAGAGAACTTGGCTCCACAGGTTGGGGGCAATTCCTTCCACCTACCATCAAATGCTGAAGTTCCCAGGGAAGAAGGGGATTGAATGTGTTCGGGGCAATCAGACAACGGCGAGAAGCTGCTATATCACGTCCATCAAACATAAACCAAAGGCCGAACATGTGAAGTCCATCGAAGTCCCAGATCGGCCAACGATAGAGGATATCGGGCGTAATCCAGCCGATCGCGTCGTGGAAGAACTAAAGCAGGTACCGGCTCACGAGACAGATCTAGAGCGGTATTTTTTGATCGGGGCAGAGCTATCAGAGCGGGATGAGGAGGCCTTGGTCGCATTTCTGAAGGAGCATATAGATGTGTTCGCTTGGACACCACAGGAGATGCCTGGGGTGAGCCCGGATATCATATGCCATCATCTGAACGTGGATCCTGCCCACAAACCGGTGATGCAAAAAAGAAGGAGACCGGCAATCCAACATGTGGATGCCGTAACAGAGGAAGTAGATCGGCTGCTGGAGGCCGACGCCATCAGAGAGGTGCACTACCCCGAGTGGTTATCCAACACCGTGGTGGTCAAGAAAAAGAATGGCAAGTGGAGGGTTTGCGTGGATTTCACCAGCCTCAACAAAGCTTGTCCCAAAGACAGTTTTCCACTGCCCAAGATAGATCAGCTGGTGGATGCCACAGCTGGGTATCGGCGAATGAGTTTCCTGGATGCATATCGGGGATATCATCAGATAGCTATGCACGCGCCGGATCAAGAGAAGACGTCCTTCATTACTCCCCGCGGACTCTTCTGCTATAAAGTGATGCCATTCGGCTTGAGAAATGCAGGGGCGACTTATCAGCGTTTGGCAACTCTCATGTTCAAGGAGTTGCTCGGGAAGAGCATGGAGGTCTACATCGATGACATGGTGATCAAAACCGAGGAGGCCGAGTCCCACATAAACGACCTCGGCAAAACTTTCCAGGTATTGAGAAAATACCAGCTCAAGCTCAACGCATCGAAGTGCGCCTTCGGGGTCAGCTCGGGGAAATTTTTGGGGCATCTGGTTACACGGAGGGGGATAGAAGCTAATCCCGATCAGATTGTCGCCTTGCAAAATTTACAGAGTCCCCGAACTGTGAAAGAAGTTCAAAGACTAACCGGGATGGTGGCAGCCCTCAACAGATTCATTAGCAGATCTTCCAATCGATGTCGGCCATTCTTCCAGCTGTTGAGAAAACAGTCCAAGTATGCATTGGGGGAAGAATGCGAGAAGGCTTTCCAAGAAATGAAGAACTACTTGGCGAACCCCCCGCTAATCATAACTCCCGAGAAGGGAGATGTGTTGACACTTTATCTGGCCGTATCCGAGCATGCGGTCAGTGCGGTTCTATTAAAAAGCAAAGATGGTGAGCAGACGCCGGTCTATTATGTGAGCAAGACGCTCCTGGATTCAGAGACAAGATATCTCCCCTTGGAGAAACTGATCCTATCCCTTGTGGTGGCGTCTAGAAAGTTGCAGCATTATTTCCTGACCCATACGATAGAAGTGCCAACCAAATATCCCATCAGCACTGTCTTGAGAAGAGCGGAACTGTCGGGAAGGGTGGCAACTTGGTCCGTGGAGCTCGGGGAATATGACATCAAATTCCTCCCAAGGACAGCAATAAAAGGACAGGTCTTGGCAGATTTTGTGGCGGAATTCTCCCACGAACCAGAGGAGATCGTCGCTTCAATCTCAAAGGAGGAAATACCCGAACAGGGGGAAATAGTTCCCGATCAGACGCCGTACTGGAGGTTGTATGTTGACGGATCATCATGTTCAAGGGGATCTGGGGTCGGCATCGTGATAGAGGAACCAGATGGGTGTTATTTTGAGCAGTCCTTCCGATTGAATTTCAGCGCCTCCAACAATGTCGCCGAGTATGAGGCATTAATACTCGGACTCAAATGCGCACACAATCTGGGGGCAGAGCATGTGGAAGTCTTCTGTGATTCACAACTGGTTCTCAACCAACTCAGTGGTGAGTATGCCACCCGAGATGAGAGGATGGCCGCCTATGCAGAGAGGGCTAAAGCGGAGTTATCAAAGTTCAAGAAAACGATGATGACGCACATCAGCTCAAGACAGAACGACCACGCAGACGCCTTGACATGTTTGGCTTCGGCGATACCCAGAGACAAATTCAGGACCATATACGTGGATTCCATTGAGTACCCGAGCATCGACGTCCCAATTGCCGAGAAAGCTTTGGAAATCGATCTCGGCCCAAGTTGGATGGATCCCATCGTCTCCTACCTCACTGGGGGAACCGTTCCCGAAGATAAAAAAGAAGCCCACAAGCTGCGTGTCAAGGCAACGCGTTTCTGGCTATCGCTGAAGCAGGAACTCTATCGTAAGTCTTACACTGGTCCCTATTTAAAATGCGTACACCCCACTTTGGTTCAGAAATTCCTGTACGAGATTCATGAAGGGATATGTGGAAGTCACGCTGGGGGCAGATCCATAGCCCATCGCGCTATATCACAGGGATATTGGTGGCCATATATGCAAGAGGACGCAAAGAAATACGTCCAAGTGTGCGAAAAATGCCAGAAGTTCGCCCCGATTTCACATCAACCTGCAGTCGATCTGGCACCACTCACCAGTCCATGGCCCTTTGCTCAATGGGGAATGGATATCGTCGGCCCGCTACCCAAAGCAACCGGGGAGAGGAAGTATCTGTTGGTTGCCACAGATTACTTTACCAAGTGGATAGAGGCCGAACCACTGGCTAAGATCACCGAGAAGAATGTCGAGCGATTTGTCTGGCAGAACATAATCACCAGGTTCGGCATCCCCTACGCCATCGTCTCGGACAACGGAACCCAGTTCCAGGACAAGTTCAAAGCTTTCTGCTCACAGTATCAGATCAAAAACTATTACGCCTCAGTGGCGTATCCGCAATGCAATGGGCAGGCTGAAGCTTCAAACAAGACGATATTAGGAGGAATGAAAAAACGACTAGAGAAAGCCAAGGGAAAGTGGGTGGAAGAATTGCCACTCGTTTTATGGGCATACAGGACCACTCCTCGCCGATCAACAGGTGTCACACCATATTCACTTGCTTATGGCACTGAGGCTGTCATTCCTCTTGAGGTCGGCATCCCGACTCTCCGGACAGAAGTAATGGAGCAAGGTGGCAATGATCAAGCATTGGCAGTAGAGCTCGATTTTGCCGAGGAAAAACGAGACAGGGCCATGATCAGACTCGCCGCCTATCAGTCAACTCTGTCAAGAACGTACAACAAGAAAGTCCATCAGAGGGAATTCGATCTCGGCGACCTAGTCCTACGTAAGGTCATGGGAAACACGAAAGATCCAACTGATGGCAAGCTTGGGGCTAATTGGGAGGGTCCATACAGAGTTATCGGCCGACTCGGGAAGGGTGCCTACAAATTGCAGGATCTAGGGGATAAAGAAATGCCAAGGACTTGGAATGTCACCAACCTTAAGAAGTTTTACCAGTAATTTCTTTATTTCAACACTTGTATTTATTCTCTCAGTGAATGAAAGTCCCAGTTTCAATGTTCAAATCAGATATTCGGCAATTTTGGTTTTGTGTTATCATAGATGTTAGTGTTCAAAATTTGAGAAAAGTTTGAACTTCTGAACATGCTTGAGAAAAGTATGTACTCAGCCGAACAGACTTGAGAAAAGTTTGATCGGCCCCGCACGCGAGAAAAGTATGAGTATCCAGCGTGTCTGAGAAAAACATGTTTGGGCCTAAGTACAGGATACGTAGCCGAACATACTTGAGAAAAGTTTGCTCGGCTCAATACCTAAGGAAAATTCAACACTTGAGAAGAGTTCTGAATTACCAAACATACTTGAGAAAAGTTCATGTTTTAAGAGAAGAGTTCAGGTGTGCATTAAGACTAGAGATGCCGAAAAGAAGTCCAAATTTTATTCATTCATGTGGATTACAAAAGGAGAATACAGGAGTGGACATAAAAGAAGAAAAGAAAACAAGGGAAATCCCTCAGACGATCTCCACATGATCCTCCTGAGCCCGGCCCTCCTCAGCAATAGGGTCCCCCCCGACGACATCCACTTCATAATCTTCGACGGTAAGGTCGGCTTCATGGGTCTCGGCCTTGGGGAGAGGCTCCTCTTCGTCTGGAAGATCAGAGGAGTGGGGAATCTCCTTGAAAAGGGTGGAGTCAGCGGCGACATTGCAGGCCCTCAGCGCGGCTTTCCACCCCAACGCCAGGAAGTCCTCTTGCAGCTCGGGGATCTGATTATTGAGGATGTCCTCAGCGGCTTCTTTCATCCCGAGCTTACGAGCCTTCTTTGCCTCCTCGGCCAGTTCTTCGGCATGCCTTGCCGTGAGATCGGTGTCCCTCTTCTTTTCCTCTGCCATCTCTTCGGCATGCTTAGCCTTCACAGCAGTCAGTTCGGCGATAAGATCGACAGTCTTCTTCCTCTCCTCAGACAGGAAATACTCCGAGGATTTAGCCTGCTTGGCCATCTCTCGGGCCTCCTTCTTGAAATTGTCGGCCTGATCCTGAGCAGTGGAGAATTTCAGCTTCAACTCCCTCACTTCGGCCTCAGCCTTGTCCAGTTTTACTGCCCGATCCTGAGCCTTCTTAATACTCAGCATGGACTTCTGAATCGCCTGCAGCATCAACATTAGAGTTATAACAAACACAGAAGAGTTTGCAGACTTTATTACCGAGATAAGAGACTTACGAAAATATTGTGCGCGATTGTCAATCGAAGCATGGCATGATCTTCCTCATCGGCGTAGGGCTCGATGTCCTTCGGCAGCATCATAGCTTCGGCCAGAGCCATAGTAGTTCCCAGATCTCGAACCGTGTCGGCAGCCGTGACAGGGGTCGAGCCATTTATCAGCAAAGGAGGAGGCCAGTTCCCGGTCTTCTCGGCAACTTTTGATTTGCCCTTCTCCTCGGAAGGACTAGCCTGATGCGCCTTCACCAGTTTCCGCCTTTTCCGGTCGGCGTTGGCAGTGTCGGCATCGGAAGGAGGGAGACTCGGCAGTTTCTCACCCTCGCCTGGCTTCCTCTTAGCCAGGACGATCCCAGAAGGTTTCTTCACCTGCAGGGGAATCGGCACCTTCCTTGCCTCGGTGGGAGTCGGCACGAGTCCAGAAACTTTCTTCTCCGACCCGGCAGCAGTTTTCCTCAGCCTTATCATGTCCTTTAGACTCGGCATGTCGGGATTTGCAGACATGACTTCGGCTTCTGTATCCTTCTCTTCCTCGGCGCCCAAAGTAATACGGAGTGGAGACTGCGTCCTTTCAGAAGAAGAAGAAGATAAAGCTGAGGATGAAGATGAGGATGAAGATGAGGATGAGGATGAGGATGAGGATGAAGAGCTGGACGATTCAGCCACAGCAGCAACCGTGACTCGGCTGGGTTCCCGGAGATATGGCAGGGGAACACCTTCAGGGACTGCGATCGAAGACGTCTCTACCACCACCTCGGCAACGTACTTCTTCTCTTTGATATAACCCTTGTAAGACGGGTTATATCGCAGCAGTACTTCGGCGGATCTCGGTTCGGCTTGGCCTTCAGCGCCTTTGTATTGAAGAACTTTTTTTAGATCTTCTGGATGTGTAGCCTGCGAAGTCCGACCGCGGTTGGCGTTTGAAGCTGCAAATGAATAGACAGACAGTCAGAAGCTATAGATCGGCAATACTGAAGAAATCAATAAACAAAGGAGAATGTGGGACTAACGGGGTTTCCCGAATCTGCGGGGAACAGGGAGCCTCTTGTGCTCGGGTTCTTCGGCGGAAAATTCCCAGTTTTCCGAGACGATGAGGAAGTCATCGTCGTTCCCCCTATTCGAGTCAGGGAGATTCATCACTATCTTCTCTCGACCTCTACGGGACTTCAGATACCATTTCTCATCTTTTTTATAAACCATATCGTAATTATAGTTTATGTCCCAAAGATCTAAGTTCGTTTGGCACAGTTCGTTCAAACGAACTATGCCCATGACTATACGGTACGAGTTTATGGATATCTGCATAGGATTCAGCCGATACCACGACAGAACCCTATGCAGTAAAGGGTGGAGGGGGAACCTAACTCCACCCTCAATGACAGCCATAAGAGGGATGTGGATGGAGTCCTCATCCCGAATCTCAGGATGAGTCTCAGGTTTGTTAATCTCTACATACACATCGTCTGGAATCTGGTAATGCCTACGAAACTCTGCTATCCGCGCCGGAGAGGCGAAGTGTTTCCTAAAAATCCCCATACTCAGAGAATGAGTGAGGAGGAAACAAGAATGAGAAATGAAGAAAGAAAAACGAAGACACAGGAGGCAAACTTACAGAGTATGGGGGAAGGACAGTAGCAAGAAAAGAAATGAAGAAGACGAAATTTGGGATTTATAGGGTTCTGTGTGGATAAATCTGAATCGTCACACGTTATAAACCCCAACCGTCGGATCTATTACTCCTGGATCAATCGGTGCAGCGCGTTTGAGATACTGAAGCGCCACGTCAAAACACGCGCACAAAAGGCGCGTCGGTCTTTAAAGAGGTACAAACCAACGGTCACGTCGCATTTATGGTGGACAGAGCACGCCCCCAAAACGTGCCAGACACGGATGAGAATCCCCTATATCGATACAAAGGTCATCATGAATACGCTTTATAGCGTCGATTACTCTGCCACGTCGGTTCGAAGTAACCGAAGCTAGGGGGCAAGGGGAACACAGCCGAACAGACTTGAGAAAAGTCTGAGAAGATTCAACACTTGAGAAAAGTTTGCAATCATGCCGAACAGACTTGAGAAAAGTCTGGGAAGATTCAACACTTGAGAAAAGTTTGCAATCATGCCGAACAGACTTGAGAAAAGTCTGGGAAGATTCAACACTTGAGAAAAGTTTGCAATCATGCCGAACAGACTTGAGAAAAGTCTGGGAAGATTCAACACTTGAGAAAAATTTGCAATCATGCCGAACATACTCGAGAAAAATCAGAGAAAGTTCAACACTTGAGAAAAGTTTGGACTCCAGAACATGCTTGAGAAAGGTGTGTGTTTAAGCCTATCTACAGGTTAAACAGCCGACATGACTTGAGAAAAGTCAGAGAAAGTTCAACGCTTGAGAAAAGTTTGGACCCCAGAACATGCTTGAGAAAAGTATGTCTTTAAGCCTAACTACAGGTTAAACAGCCGACATGACTTGAGAAAGGTCAGAGCCAGTTCGACACTTGAGAAAAGTTAGAACACCCGAACAAACTTAAGAAAAGTTTGAGAAGACTCATCATTTGAGAAAAGTATGAAGTCTGAAATTGATTTAGATAATTCACTACTTGAGAAAGGTATGTAGAACAGATAGAGACAAAAGGAGTCATAACAATTTCATTTAATTCCTGAAGTCGGATTACATATGAGTTGCAAAAACTCGAGTTACAGAAAAGAAAGAAATAAACAAAATCCTAAGGCGCAACATCGGCAGCCTGAACTATAACTACGTCCTCATCGGCAGACTGAGGTTGAGCAGCAGGGACACCAGCATCGGTAATCTGGCCCGCCTCCCCTTCACCAGCAGCAGCCTGGCCCTCTTCTTCGGTTCCGGACGCCATGACCTCCAGTTGGGTAACAGACGGAACCCTGGAGTACATAAAAGAATCAGGCGGAACTAGGGCGGCTTCCAGAGCAGCCTTCCAGCATTTCCTGACGAGCTCGGCTTGGAGCTCGGGCAACTGGTTCGCCAAGAAGTCGGCTGCAGCATCCATCATGCCCTCGGAGTAAGAAGCCTTCAGCTCGGCTCCATGCCGATTTTGGAGATCGGCTATCTGATCCTCCAGTTGGGAAGACCTCATCTTCTCTGTGTCGAGCTGGGACTGAACAGCTCTAAGCTTGAGATTGGCGTCCTTAGCCTTCTGCCGGTGAGAGGCCGCGTCCTCATGAACTTTCAAAAATCTGGCAGTGGACTTCTTCAGCTCCGACTCGATAGTGGCGTATCGAGTCTCCAAGTCCTGGAAGCGGCTCAGACACATCATAGATTTTTGCGCAGCCTGCAACAAGATCGGGAAGTCAGAAGGCAGATATGAAATCGCAAGTAAAGGCAACAGAAGAATAGCCAAGACGAAATACTTACCAAAACTTCGTGGGCCATCACAGAACGCATCAAAGTTGGAAGGTCGGTGCCTGCGTAAGGCTCGATATCTTTTGGTAACATCAGCGCACCCGTCAGGGTTTGCGTGACGTCAAGGTCTTGCGCCGAGTCGGCGACAGTGATGGGATCAATCCCATTCACCAGCAAGGAAGGGCGCCATGGGGCGGCCCCCTCAACAGCTTTTGCCTTCTCGACTGTCTTGCTCTTCTTCGGCAAGTTTGATTCGGCTGGAACTTCCTGAGGAGGGTCCCTTGGCCTCCGCCTTGTGTTGAGCGGAGCATCATCTGAAACCTCACCTGACGCTGAGGTCGGCGGCATCCTCTGCGAGCTCGAGCCGGCCTGAGGGTTTTTCTTTTTCTGTTCCCGAATCATTTCACGTAGATTCGGGATATTGGGATCTCGTGCCATTGGATCGGGAATTTGGTCGACTTCCTGGTCGTCTCCTGAGTCCCAGTTGCTAGGCGACTCGAAAGAGCTGTGGGCGGAGCCAAACAAGATCGGAAAGTTCCCGACGTCAGCTACTGTTACCGGTTCCAGTCGCCGAGCTTCGGAAGGCGGAATGTAGTTCTGAAGATCGGCACCAACGACGTCGGCGTCCGGGATGGATTTTTTGCTGTATCCCCGGTAGCTCCCAATGTATCCCAGAAGCACTTCGGGTGATCGGGCCCAGCTTCCGCCGAAGGATCCTGTGTATCGGGAGACCTTCCTTATCTCGTCGAGCTTTATCGCCTGTTTGTTTCGGAACTTATTGGCGTTAGTGGCTGCATGATAGGACGAGAAAAACAGTCAGTATCAAAATATGTTCGGCATCAGAAAGAAAAAGACATGGAATTGAAAGACAAGGTCGGGGTACTAACGGATGACTCCAAACCGGGTCGGGATATGGAACTTGGGTTTTTCAGGCTCATCTCGGCCAATCTCCTAGTTGCCAGCAACGATGAGGAAATCATCGTCGTTACCACGGCTGGAGTCCGTCAAATAAGTAACGATTCTCTCCTCATTGGGTCTGTTCTTCAAGTAATAGGCGTTAGGGCCTTTCCTGACCATGTCATAGCAAAATTGGATCTCCCGAAGTCCTATGTCGGTTTGGTTCAGTCTATTTAATTCTACAATGCTATGGATAATCCTATATGTATTGACGGAGATCTGCATCGGGTGGAGCCGGTATCCACAGAGCACTTCACGGAGAAGGCGATTGAGTGGAAACCGAACCCCGCCCTCAAGAACCGCCATCAATGGGACGTGAAGGATGTCAGGATCGTTCCCATCCCGGGCGGTATCCGGCTTATTAAGTTCGACGGCAACATCGTTGGGGATGTTGTACCGTCGCCGGAAATTTGCCATTTTTTTCGGTGTGTCAACTAAACTCCTAAAAATCCCCATTACAGAAAGCAGAAAGGGATGAAAGGTCGAGAAAAAGAGGGAAAACCTAAGGTTCTGGTTGAAAAGAACTTACGACAGCGGGTGAACTCTCTCTCTGGTGTGAAGCCAGTGGAAGATTGCAGAAGAAAAGTGAAAAAATGAGAACAATCAAGTATTTATAGGGAGGGGAGTCGAACAGATAAGACCCCAAGCCTCCCCCAATGAAGACGCTCCACGTACGGGGCACGCGCAGGGGGCGCGTGGCCTTGAAAGCCGCAAAGCCTGCTGCACGCCTCATCAGACTTTAATGTGACGCCAGAGGCTCACGCATGACGGTTCAGAAGCCGTCCGATCGAGAATAACAAAGGACGCCACGAGTGCAGTACATAGCCTCGACTACTTCGCAAAGTCGGTTCAAAGCAGCCGAAGCTAGGGGGCAATTGACGGGGATAAAATGTAATTGAGAAATTACTTTTAACTCCCCAGGTTAATTTCAGAGTACGGCCGAGACCAAATAACATATCCAGAGGCACGTGCCGATCACGTGGGATAATGGCCGACACGAGAAGTGCCGACCATATCCAATTTGGGGTAGTAGAATCAAGTATGGAGGATGCCGACCTGAGAAAGGCGGTCAGGATTACGGGCAGCCTGAGAAAGCGACTGATAACCGTATTTCCGAAAAGGAAACAGAATCACGGATGAGGTGGGATCCTGTCGGTATCTTGTCGGATTCAGTTACAGATGTGATTTCCACGCCTCATCAGGGGAGACTCCGAGTGTGGATCCCTAAGAGAATTAGGGCAGAATGGAAGGCCCAAAGAGAATTGGGGCCCAAGAAAGTCCAGATTGAGTTAGGGCACCAGGGAAATCTATAAATACACCCTCAGATGACGAATTTGAGGTACGCCAAAATACTCCAGAGATTTCATTTGCTGATAGAGAATATCAGCTTACAGTTAACATTTCCCTGTGAGATTGTGCCTGACTTAATCATCGGAGTGTTCTCCTGCCACAGCGGCAGAGGACTCTTTGACAGATTATTCTTTTGCAGATCACAGGTACGCATACTGAGAGAAGCACCATTTCGGCTGGATAGTGAATCCCTAGCTTTCCGTCCTGATTTCTTAAATCAACCCCCTTACATCAGTGTCGACCAGAGTTGAGTGCTCGGCGGGCTCTCTGATGCTTAAGTTATCTTCTGTAAAGAGAGAAAACAACTTGATAGCTAGAGTAAAAAGTGTGTGTATTTGAGAGTGATCTGTGCCCTTGGAGTATTTATAGAGAATCCCTAACAGATTGTCGGGGACACTGGTCAACAATATTGTGTCATGGATTATAAATCACGATACTTCTGCCATGTGCCCCATGTCTACTTGAATCGGACGAACATGTTTGTATGTCATGTAATTGCTTCTCCCCACGTCTACCCATGCAACCGCCCGTGACGTGGGGGGGCACACCTCTACGTGGTCGTGCCAAGCGTAGAGCCCTTGACGGCACAACTAGAGGCTGCAACTTTAGAGATCTTCAACATGATGAGGAATGTCGACCGAGTGAAGGTTCGACTATAACTAGTAGAGATGTAATCGGTTCAGTTTCGGTTGGTTTTCCGACGCAGAACTCCGAAACTGATTGGTTCAGGGTGTAGATTACGGCAATCGATCGATTTTCGATAGAGACGACATTGGTTCTGTCTCAGGCAATTTCGGTTGATTTTTTTATTTTTGGTTTTTTGGATTTAGATCTTGGAAATCAAAGCCGATCTAACAATTTTTCGGACCGATTGAACCAAAGCTTTTTTCAATCAATTTTTCGGTTGATTTGATTTTTTCGGTTTCTCTTACACCCCTAATAATTAGCATGTCGTGCGCTCGATACTGACTAAAGCATGTCAGATGGCCTTGTCGAACCTCTCAGCCTAATAACAATAGATCCATCCTTGGGCCGAAGGCCCATTGTATTACGAATCCAACCTACCACAATATCCCTTCAATTTCTCTTTGGCACTAGCTGATGAGAGAGATTGAACGATTGAAGGTCGGAGCCTTATGCCACAATGTATGACATCTATGTGGCACCATTCAATTGGTTAAGCTGGTTGAACGTGATAGGTAACATGAACTGTCGCCTGCCAGATTGCCCCACGTGTCACTCATCCAATGGCTAAAACTAAAACCCTTCACATTCCTGCACAACGGCTTTGAGATCCGCGCCACAGTACATAAGGGAGACTTTCTAGAGAGAGACACACTAAAATTTGAACTCTAACGAATTGAAGCCCTTTATGATCCAACATTTTCAATCCACATTCACGTCATTGC
Source organism: Arctostaphylos glauca (assembly GCA_019985065.2). NCBI lineage: Eukaryota > Viridiplantae > Streptophyta > Magnoliopsida > Ericales > Ericaceae > Arctostaphylos > Arctostaphylos glauca. Next base: position 6,202,518 of record JAHSPW020000010.1, read on the forward strand.
AACGCCCTTCGCAAGTTTTAGGTACGAAAATCTACTTCTTTACGCGTTGCAAATCGTTGTCTATCTTGTTTTCAATTCGTTTTATGCATTTTGCGAGTGATTTATGAGTTTTTGGAGAAAACCCTTCAAATTCTGTTGATGGGGCTATCACATCAGCCCTAGAAACTAGCCGAGGGTCTCGTCTCATGGCTAAGCTTTGCAAGCTTAAGACCAAACTTGTCATGACATAGTTGTTTTTTTTTTTTTTGCTTCTCACATTACTTGTGCACTGTTTGATAGGATGTTTGAGCCCGAGGTCGACTCTGCAGAAGTATTGACATCTAACACAAACAAATTTGAGTCAAGTCTACCCTCTTAAATATTCGAGAACGAAGAAACATGGTACACCAAGTTCTTCTCTGATTTCGAGACCTTAGTTGATTTTCGTAAGACTTGGCATATTGGACAATGTATACGTGGATATGATCCAGCCAGGCGAGGAGCCCCATGCCAACGGATGGCAAATCATTATGCCGCTGATGGCAATAAGTGAAGGCGGGTTTTGGTTCCCCTTTATCCCTTCCTTAGGCGGGTACTGTGCAATTGAACTTCAGAATTAGTTAGGATTTGAATTAAATTGAAATTAGAAATTACTTAGAATTGGGATTCAATGAAAATTCATATTTAGGTTGGACTGAAGAAGTCAAAGTCTCTATTGTGAGGATTTAGGTCTCAAATTAGATTAAGTCTCGACAAACCGATCAATTATAGTAAAATTCAAAATGCAGCTCGAGTGAGTTCAAGGCCGTTCGAGAAAGAGAAAGTGGCTTGTAGTTCCATTCTAAGCAGTGCAACATATTGCAAGGGGCATTTTGCTGCTCGATCGAGCCAATGGGTCGCTCAAGCAAGCTCGCAAAAAGTTTTTTTTTTAATAAATAAGTATTAAACGTCCATAACGGAATTCACCACACCCAGTTCCATTCTAGAGAGAAATTCTTTGAGATATTAGATTTATATTTTGTGTGTAAATCTTGAGAAAGTTAACAAGTTAAAGATTCATCATTCTTGGTTAATTAGCTTCCCTCAAGAATTATTAAATTTCTTCAACAACTTGTGAAGATCTATGAAGGAGTTTAAAGGCAACTTGGCAATTGATCTGAGGAGAAGTCTGGATTGCAGACCAAAGGTTCAAAGAGTCGAATTTTGAAGGAGTACCTTTTGGTGCAGATTACGAGGAGTCAACAAAGATGTTCTAAATCAGAATAGAAGAGTCTAAATTTAATTGTACGAAAACTCTTTGAATTTGAGATTTTTGCATATTCCCTCCCATGATTTTTTTCTCTGCCTTGGCAATTTCCACGTTTATATGTGTGTTATGTTCTCTTGCTTTCTATATTAATTTATCTTGCATAATCCAATAAATTAATCTCTAATTAAGTGTATAGAATTAGTAAATTAAATTAAATTAAAGGTAAATCAATCAACGCATAATTACACACGATTTTTCAGATTTATTAATATCTCTGATTGATTTGCTAATGAGTCCATTCTTCTCCCTTCCTTGTAATAGGGACATTCTTTGACCCATTTCTCCCTGGGAATGGTATTAGGAATAGGCAAGGTGAGTCCTTAATGATCTTTGTGAACTTTCAGGTCATAATTTAATTTTCAAAGACTAAGATGTATGTGTCTGCTAATTAATGTCCCTAGACACGTTGCCACTGGAAAAATATTTTGAAAATTGAGCTATCAAACGAATTAATGAAAGTTAATAAATGTTGATGTGGAAATAATGTTGGGTAATGTGTTTTGAGAACTGAATTCTCAAACTAATTAATGAAAAATAATAAATGTAATGAGAATTTTACGTTGGGTGATATAAATTTTTCTTTAATTTTTTTTAGATTTTAGCAAGAACATGATAAGAACTATAAACACGGTGTGAAATACACGTGCTTGTATATAATACAAGTGTGGTACTCGTGCTATGCACGAGAATACAAAATTTCTTATTGAATTACGATTTTAACATTAGATATGAGAGTATGGAATTCTTTTATTGATTTATGATTTGATATTAAATGAGAATTTTTTTAAAGAAAGAATTTTAAAAGTAAAAAAAATTTGAAGGTCATTTTTATGTGATGAGATTATCTTTTCTTATTTTTTGTAATGTTTTTTTATGGAAACAAATGAAGGGTTTAACATGCAGACAACACATGCTTAATATACATATGATGACCAATAGGAATTTTTGATAGTGTCCAAAAGTAATTTTGATAGTGTGATGACCAAAAAAACCAGTCTCGTTTGGTCCAGTTTTATGGGATTTATGGGACCAAACTGATTTTTTAGTTTGACAAATTTGTAGATCGAAACCGGATCAGTTACATCGGTTCAATTTCAATCAGTTTGGGTTGGTTTCGGTCCGATTTGAGCTATTTAGCTTGTTGGACCAGATTATGGACCAAGCCTAACTAAATAAAGTGAAAAATTTTATTAAAATTTATAAAATAAACCCGATTGAAACACAATTTTAAGTCATTATAAAATTCATTTACAAGTCAGCAAAGCCTATTAACTTAAACAAATTCAATCAACTCAAATTCAACCACAACTTCGAGCCCTGTCAAAAGAATTAACAACAACCGTATATATAGTACACAATCGATTTGGTTTGGTCTAGTTTGGACCGACTTTTAACACACATAAACCAAAAACCAGACAGAATTTTTGATTTTTTAAAGGCTTCAAACCAAAACCGGAACGAACTGAATATTTGGGCTCCTTAAACCGACAATCCTATTCAATTTCCCGATCTAACACGTTCATTGGTTTTTAATTTCAGCCCTACCAGAAACCACCAAAAGGCTTGCTGGGTGGAAACAAAATTGTTTTACTTTGCGTGGAGGGCCTACCTTGCTCCAATGTTGATCTTGAGCCATCCTAATCAAGGTTCTGAATATCGTATCGGTTTGTCTATTAGTACGGTACATATCGATACCAATCATATATCGGATATCGTATCAGATTTATCGCAACTATATATATATATATATATATATATATATATATATATGTATGTAAATCAGACAAAGAGCCAAAAAATATTTTTTTATGATTAAATTATAATGGTATTAATGTTATTAGTTTTATTCATAGGATACTTGGCTAAAGTATAACCCGTTAGTTCATAAGGTACTATGGCGAGGCAACTATTGTTTATCCACTATGATTGTACGAGATTATAATTTACTCAAGATGATCATTCGGGGTGAATAATAATTGAGAGTTGGATGTAAAAAATACCAAAAAATTTACTAAGATTAAAAAAATTTTAAAAATTCCGGTATCGGCCGGTACTAGCCGATGTGGCCAGTATTAGCCGGTACGGCCGATATCCGGCTAATATTGAGAACGGTACAATATTAGAGACACTTGATACCGTTTTTGCGCCAAAATAATATTTACCAACAGATATAATACGATATCGATAACCTTAATCCTAACCCACCTTTCTGCAAGTCGTACCTCTACGCATTGGTACGTCTGATTGATTTGACAAATTTAATAGAAATTTTCTATGGTGAGGCTAATTTATAAAGAAAGGTGACGCAAGACGAAAATGGTTGGAGGTCTTGGCCTTAGAAAGGCTGGAAATAATATAATAACAATGCCCTTCAAGCTAAATAGTATAATAACACTTTCCTATTTTAAGATATGTAACTATCATGATTTTGACATTTATATATTCAATCAAAATGCCAAAAACATATAAAGAGCATGTTACATACTTGGGGTTCATTAAATTATTATCTTGTTGGATCCCCAAAAAAAAAAAATTCTCTGTACTGAGATTTCTAACCATAAAAATCTTCTGCTCGGATTCGGTTTTGGAGATGAAAAAATATTGAACAAACAAAACTTAATGAGCTGAGAACCATTTCTCATATATACTTGCATCCCTCCCACCAATTATGGTCAGAAGATAAATAACACAGGTTTGTTAAATCTATTAGAACTTGAGATTGGACTCATAATCCGTTAGACTACTTAAATGGATGTTTATTTTGTGTATTTGGGTTGATATTATGAAACCCAACGGACTACGAGTCCGGTCATTAAGTAGGATTGATAAAGACCTGTGGGAGATGTATTCATAGTCCAGCCCGCCCAATTTCCTAGCGAAATGAACAAAAAGCCCATGGTTCAAGCTGGCTATAGTTGAAATGCTGGAACTGGTGACCTAATTTTCATAGGAGTGAATTCTACGGAAAATATGCAATCTGGCATCAATGCCAAATTCGCTACCATTCATGAAACTGATATGATGTAATGTGCAGAAACAAATATATTGTATTTGGAGGCACCGATATGGATTTTCAAATTTTTAATGCCTTTTCTTATGTGGTGTTTGATTTTGGAGTTAGAAAATGTTCTAAAATAGAGTACGCTGCTTGAGGTTAGACTACACTTACCAAACCATTTTTGCAAGAGTAATGCTAGGAACTTGAACCATCCGGACATATCCAGACACAGATATATCTAAAACCATTACATGCACGTGAAATCCTTAATTTGGGCAGCTTTCAATTTGACCAACAATTTGCAACGTGGATTTTCAAACTGAATTTTTGTACTACATGATTTTTAACAATAGTAATTGGCCGGAGTTGGTATATAAAACCAAGGTTGTCAAAACCGTACCGTACCGGACGGTACGTACCGTTTTGACATAAAAACGGTACCAAGTACTCCTAGTACCGTACCGCCTTCAATACCGGTCGGTACCGGCCGGGTACCGGCCGTACCGGCTAATACCGGCCATATCGGCCGGTACCGGATTTGTTTTTTTTTTTTAAGAATTGCGGAAAAAATTAATTTTTTTGTACTTTCTCTCTATAATTTATATATATATATTGATAGTTGCGATAAATCCGATACGGTACCCGGTACATGACCGGTACCGGTACGTACCGTACCAGTAGAAAAACCGGTACCCAAACCGATCCGGTATTCAGAAGTTTGTATAAAACAGAATTTGTATATGTGTTTGATTTTCATATAGACGTCTGTATGCAAATTTTAGACGTCTATATCCAAATTTCAGGCATTTTTTTTACTATATGATTTTTTACCTCATTAATGCCTTTTCATTTTACTATATAACTTTTTTAAAATGCTGATTTTAAAAATAGTGATGGTAAAATACTGCAAATTCAAAAAGAGTAGGATGAAGAATATAGATGCATAAAGGGCAAAATTAGAGATCATGATTTTTAGTCTTATTCTCTCTATTACAAACAAGCACTTGTTATGATTATTAGTCCAATCCTGAGTCCTGAGCAAATATTATTGTAAATTTCAGACGTGGTATTAATAATCCGTTGGTATTACGAATCTTATCCTTAATTCCAACACTATAAAATTCTTTAATTTTGAAACTGTTTATCAAACGGAACCTCGTAGCATTAACACATTGGAATCCAAAATCAGCATTTCTGTCCTATAGAAAGTGATCCTAAGCTACAAAGCTCTTTTATTTAAAGGAGTTCAATAGAATATTGACATTGGTTTAATTTACAACAAATAGCAAATCACTAATGCATTTGCATTTCCGATGTGTTTGGGGTTTTGATAATGAAGAGGGGCATAACGTACTTCCTCCGTCAACATGAATATTAGATAGTGAAGGACGTTGAGACACCATGTGACAGTGCTCTAGAAACACCCAATAACGTTTCATGTTAAATATGGAACAAAAAGAGCACTCCAAACACGGGATAAGCTCTGTTGCCCAAGGTAACAGGTATTCAGGAAGAATTGAGATCTGAGTATAAAATGACAGTAAATAAGAACTTTTACAACACCATGTCCATGTAAACTTACATTCAAATGCACAACAGAGAAATAGGGATAAACATCAAACTGCGAGAAAATTTAAACACAATTTAATTGGGGAAGATGGGTTTTGCATATTGATTGTCCATGGATCCTTTTGTTCCATATCCAAGTTTGAAAATTTCAGTAATCAACTGAGTAATTCTCCATCAAGATCAGTAGGGCAGTTTGTCCGATGAAAGGCTTTAAAACTGCTCATGACTACCAATAAGCCACAACCAGTCAAGAGCAACTCCTGAAAATATGCCGCCTAGAAGAAACAACACCATCAAATTACCCAGCGCGTTTTGCTCCGGACCCTACAACGACAAGGAAAACTCAATAATTATTTACGAGGAGAAAAGAGTCGAACACTTGTGATTATACCTTGCAAACTGATTTTAACTGACCTTGTAACCTTTGGGAGCTTCAGTAAGGACACAAACGGTAAGGTAACCATTTGTTAAGCCCAAAAAGGATACGAGTGTTATCATCCATCCTTCGGCACCATACTTTGCTGTGAAGTAGAATGCAGGGATGAGCAAGAAACGAGACAGAATCGCTATCATGAGTCCCTTCCGAGATTTTATCTTGAGACATTCTATGACCGGAATGTATCTTGATATCAGATCCCAAACGTTGTACATCGCTATCAGAACTAGTGCATACCTGAAAAAATTACAGCAGATCTGTGAACATGTCCAATGACTAAGATATATGATAGACAATGACCGGATTCACTCCCTTTGTGGTTATGTGGCTTCACACCTAGTCAAAAAATATGATAGACTATGGACTATGGCCGAACTCTTTTCTTCGAGTGAAGATCAGAATAGTAGTAATTGCAAACACTCATAAACATGGAAACAATGCTTTGGACAACAAAAGAACAAGGATCCAAGTAATTTTATCATGTTGTGACGGTAAACACTCTGGGGAAGTAGAACTACGCAAAATGATAGATATATCGAAATTGTTCATAAGAATAATACAGTTATGGCACTAAATGGTGGGAGATATTTTAGCAGCAACTGTTGTGGTTGTTATCAGAGCATGCAAACAATGCCATTACTATATCATCATTCCTTAATAACAATTGGAACATGCAAAGAACAGAACAAAGTAAGACATTTCACTGCAGAAAAATGAAACAAGTGAAGAAGTCTCACGAAGATTATTGCATAATAGTTTGAACAAAGACATTTTCGTTGTACTCTAAAGTATTAAAAATGGGGATGATCAGACACCTTTGGAACGCCGCGAAACTAACATGCTCAGTCATGTCCAATATTGCTTGCACAAAACTATCACCAAATGCCTCATGTGTAGATCTTTTAGTATGCATTGCCACTTACCATGCGCCTAACTTGTGGTGCGATCCAGTATTTTCGTATAAGAAGCCCGGAAAAATTGATAAAGTCAGGACGTATATCAAATACAAGTCCAATGCATAGTCTATGTTCTCAATCAACAGTTGCTTCTTGGTCAACCTTTGCTGTTTATCGTCGTCCTGCACAGACACCAAAAAGCTCTTTAAAAGGTTTATATCCTGAAATTTTATTTTGTTAATCTTTTCGGAACTTGTTTACGTAAATATTCTTTAATATGATGAAATAATGTTGCCATACTCCTTGGGTTGCTTCAATGCCAGCAGCAGCAAGATCTGCTGAAACAGTTTTTGACCCTTCCAAGGCTGCCTTTGAGCGGTAGTACTTCACAATTGGTAGCTTAGCAAAGACGTATGCATATAGAAAAATGCATAGAAACTCAAAGAATGTGGAGATTCCAAGGAATAACACTGCAAAAATACATCAGTTGAAGAAATAGTTAACAGCGATAACTAACAAATCTGAATACTGTTGATGCAGTCAAGTTTTAAGAATGAACCGAAACTCCCAAGGAAAAAACAAATAAACTGCTTATTAGATCATATTTAATTTGAATTCATGTTAAGATGAGAGCAACGTTTATGGCAAGGAACAGATCAACATTGCATTGCTGGCCTTGGTTTGCACTATTCGCCATCTAAGAATAATAGATATCGACATGGGAAAAGGATACGACATAACATAGACACGTGGACAAGTCATTTCTTTAAGATTAGGACATAGGCCCGTTTTGGATACCTCGAATTAAGATCAAAACTATACATGTTAAGATAGATGCATCTTCTGAGTTTATATAAAAGTTCAAAACTATAATTTCTATAAGATAAAAAACAAAGAGGATTAACATTGGGCAGAGATAAATCAAAGGTTGCTATATAGGTTGTGATGAGATAAATTGACCCCTAAAATTTCCGTCGCAATGTTGACTATGAGCCAAGTTTTAAATGCTGCATTTTAACCTAGGAACGTGTTCTTAACAGGTTCCGGAGACTGTCCCTAACATGTCCTAAACTGTCTCACAACGTGTCCAACTGCGAAAATATGGCAACAACATTTTAGGAGAGTCTGACACGTGTCTGGATAGTGTCTCGTCGTGTCTATGCTTCTTAGTTCAGAATTATGGATATTCACTTTCATTAGCCGTGTAGAAGTGAACTAATCCAACAACCTAACAAGAATTTCTTGGAAAAAAAAACATTCAACATGGTTTTCAATTCCCAAAAAAGTTAAAAATCAGCAAGAGAGAAATACATACTGACTCCTTTTCTAAGACCATTAGCAGATTTTTCGAAGGCTGCTTTAGTGATTAGTCTCAAAGCAGAAGTGAGAGCCCCGGATGCAGCCAAACCGGCCAGAAAGGACTGCAAAATTTAAGACAAGAATACTCACCAAGCTATAAAATGTACTCACTTAGTAGGAATGAGAGCAAAAAGTAATCCAAGAAATGAAGACAAGTTCGTCTTCACTACAAAGGCTTACTTGCATGAAGTCAGGGCACATTAAGGATAGATCTCCAACCATTCCACCTTCAACATGTGCATCTGCAACTCCAAAAGCGGCAACGATGGCACATATACCAATGTAAGGACCGATTCCACCCCTCCCAGATGTAGCTAAATCCAACTGCCAGAGTGAAAGCCACAAACAATGAAACTGGGGTCAATCATACGTAGATGATACAATAATTGAGAAAAACAGATAGTGAAGAAAACAAGAATATGGAGTGGTTTAGAAACACAAGATGGAGCCTTTGAAGTACTTACAACTAAGAGAGCCAAAGTACTTATGAAGAAAAGGATGTATCCGGTCAAGTTACGCCTCCTCGTATCGCTCTTTGACTCATTATGTGCAAGTATTGCCATTGTTCCAAGTGCAAATGGTTGATAAACGAGGGTAAGTACCCTTGCAGGGTGGTATTTCTTCAAAAGGAAGATAAATAACATCAATTGAATTGCTAGTGGAATTTATAAACCTAGATCTTAATCCCCCTTACTTTGACCAAAAGAACAACTGATAGGCAAACTTCGAAGTAAAAACCCACCGAACTAAAATTTACTTTTTGCAATTAGCGGTCATAAAAGCAATGTTATAGGACGAAAAGAATGAAAAATGGAAATAAAGAAGGGAGTGCTTACTGGGAACAATTTATAGTAGTAATCTGAAACTGTCAACATGCTGTTCCAGGCGACAAGGGACCCAAGTCCTAGGATAAAACATACTATCATTGCACCATATTTTCCCTGAAATATACATACATAATCAACAAAGCAAGTATATGACACCAAGATCCAATTGTAACACAGAGCTTTTTTGATCCACAAACCTGAAGCCTAGTTGGTGATCCACTTGCTTCAGCAGTAGTCATGGCTGCTTCTTCTGTTGAATGATGATAATTCCTATTAATTACTACAACCTACAAGGTAATTTCTCGTGAAAAAAACCTCTGAAAACATCCGTGACATCATAAAAAAGTTTATGTATCTAATTCAAAATCAGTCTATACTATATAGCATTGCATGATGAATTTTTCTAATACAAGCTCTAAGATCGCTACACGACGCAACAAAAAAAGAAATTTAGTCATATATTATTACATTATTGCCATCTATTATTCTGTTTTCGGCAATCAGTCTTAAATTAAAAAGAAAACATGACCTCAAATTTCAAACCTTTTCATGCAACGTAAAAAGTGAACATGATGAGAATCTTCTGTCACGAACCAGGATAAATCTTCTACAATTGGGTTGAATTCTAAGATTATTAGGAATATAAGAAAAGAAAAGATAATCTCTCTACGTAAGAAAAATTGATACTAATTTTATCTAATTTGAAATTTTAGAACTTCAAAATTATGTAAATGACATGCCCAAACTGAAATATTTAGTAAAAATTTAAACTATAGTACATATCTACTCTTACTCTCAAACAATTTTCACCAAAGTCTAATCATTACCGTGTAATACTTAAATCAAACTAGCAAGCAAAGGTCATCCTCAAAGTCATAATCAAACCTGGCCCCGGAGGTCACCTTCAAAGTACTCATAATCAACTGGGCCCCGCAATCCATTCAAATCTTATGAAATTCATAAATTGAATTAAAAGTACTAAAACTTTAAAGGCAACACATAACTAATATTTACCAATATTGTTTAGCAAGCTCATTATTTAATTCACAATTGTAAAGTTAAATTATTCAATTAAATTCCTTAATCAAAATATAAGTACTTAACATTTTAAGGGTAACAAATCAAACACTTATTTAAAAAAATAATATTATCATGCTAACAGTTTGAGTTAACATTATAATTCATTTTAACTTAATTACGCAAAAACCAAAAAAAACTAAACATGCAATATATAAGTATTTATGGGTCAAACTGCAACAATTATAAATTCAGGGCTAAATTACAATTTCAGTTACAAGGAAAAATATGAAAAATATTAATTTGATTACCCAAATTTAATGGCGACGAACTTATTAATAATAAATTTATTGTGAAATAACCTTAGTTAAGCAACTTATCCGTTTCAAGGCCTAAAGCGAAATTCTCAATATTTGAGACTAATTATAATTTCCCCATCTTTGGGGATTTTTTAATTCAAAAAAAGGGGAAAGCACAAAAGCTATTGATTAATTTTAGAACTTGAAATATTATTCAGTAGTGCCCTACATAAGTAGAAGAAGTAAAAGCATAAGAAGATTGGTCTCCAAAGAAGTACATGAGGTCAAAAATTGACTTTACTAAACAAGCGAAAAGAGTTCTTTCTATCTTGTAATATGAAAATTAAATAAGGTAGTCATGTTAACATGTCATTTATAGTAATGATTTAAATTAATATTACGTGCTGAATTAATCCAAAAGATGTCCCGTTTGGCCTAACTTAAAAATAAACAAGTTTTGTCTCTATTTAAATTTATTTCGCATTTATTGTTTTAGTCTCAATTTTTTGTGGATTATTGGTCCATCTCGGTGAGACGAATTTAAAAAGTATAAAATTATGTCCAAAAGTTAAAAATATCATTAAAGACGACGAATAAGTATAAAAAATCTTATTTTTAGATTATTTTTGTCTTTTTCAAATTTTTTTCAAATATAGTCCATTATTTATAATTTTTCTGAAACCTCTCGTCAAGACGAATCAATAATTCATAAAAAATTAACGAAAAATAAAAAATTACAAAATTTTTTTACATAATACAATAATACAATAATTAAATAATTAAGTCAAGTTAAACTATCAATATGATAATAAGATAATGGAAGATATGATATCAATTAGTTACATAGATCAAACAAGTCATCTGTCAAATAATAATCTCAAGTGATAATAATTTTCAAATCTATAAAATCAGTCATGAAAATTGATATCAAGTTTGAGGGTTCAAGGAATACTACCTCGATCTCGAATTAAAGATTGAAAACGATTGTAGGAGAGTTGAATGTTGGTCTGGCGGTCGTAATTTTACGTGGCGGCGGGCTGCCGCACTCCGGCCCCCAGTTTTCTCTCTTTAGAACACTTGGTCCCCAAATTTCTCCAATTTCAGGGATCTAACGGGGCTGTGTGAGGTGGGTTCGGGTTGGGTTCTTCGTGGCGGAGTTCGGTGGTGGTAGGCGGTAACGATGGAAAAAATGTTGAAATCTTGAGAAGAAACTTTGGAGGTGCCGATAACTCAGTCGAAACGCAACGTTTTTGGGTGATTAGGATGGCGAGGAATCGAATGGAGAGAGGGGTTGGGAGGTGGTAATGGCTGAGAGCTAGTGTCCCTCCCTATTTCAGTCTCTCTCTCTCTCTCTGAGGCAGGAAGATGATGGGTAGGGGAGTATTAGTATATATAGATATAGATACGAATACGAGTGTATAGTTTCTTGGAGGGTTGAAGAGCAGGTCAGTGGAGATGAGCTTGCTTTCTGCAAGTGTTAAAGGTGTGAATATGCAAAAGTCCGCAAAAAGGGGAATCAAAGATTCTTTCTTTATTTATTTGTTTTGGCTTTTGTCGTAGTTGAGCAAAAATTGATTGCTGGGCTGATGATTGAGAGGAGAGAAGATTATTGGGTGGGAAGGGGATCTTTCATAAACGTATCTACTCCATTCAAAGCCCCTTCAAAAAAAAAATAATAATAATTTTAGTACACATATTCTCCGAACACCAGATGTGTCCAGAATTATTTGATGCACGTAAAGTCTTTGAATTATTGAGGACTCTACGTACATCTAATGATTTTTGACACATCAGTATCTGAATGTGTTCGGAAGATATGTGTAACATTACTCTTAAAAAAAGAGATCGGATCTTGTTGCCCTCATATATTTTTTGGGCTATTTTTATATTTATTTTGATAATTAAAATTATTTATGTTTTCAAATTTGTAAAGAATATTAGGGCAATATAATCAGTCCCTTCACATCCCTTAAAAATGGACCCGATTGTGGTGTTGTAATATTTTTATGGGTTTTTTAAAAATTTATTTTGATAATTAAAATTGTTCATGTTTTATAATTTATCTAAAATATGAGTTCTATTTGAAATGATCTCAGTAACGTATTATAGAAACATGATCGATATTCATTTTTATCAATAAAAATGGATTTCAATTCATGGTGCAATCAAAATCAACATATATCTTGACCTAATTCATCATCTAGGTGAAATTTAAATAATAACGTCATGTTTGTTAGAGGTCAAAAGAAGAGTATAAAACTTAAACTCCAAACATGGTAATTTAGATTGTCATATTCGGAGTTTGTTAGTAGCTTTGGACCTTAGATATGATGATATATAATGTCTAAATTTTATTCGCCCAGAGGGGGACAAAATTTGGACACTCATCCCCTATCCATATCTTATCTCCTCTCATATTTTCTTCTATTTATGCAAATGTCGTTATTAATTATGAGAATGTCATTTATATACTCACATCTCTTTTTTCAAAAAATACTCAAACAAACTGTTTATAATTATTCACTCGTCTATAATAAATTTTCTATTCTACTTTATTTTTCTCTTATTATATCAATCTTACTTTTTTTTCATAATTTTTATCACTAATGAACGGAGTAGAAGATTCGATAAAACAACCTAAACAGGTACTCCAGTAGGAACTCACAAAGAACAATGTTAGGAACATAGATTATCTGAACACAGATGTGTTCGAAATTATTGAATATACATGAGATTCTTAATATATAATAATTCTAAATATATCTGTATCCGGATATTCTGTGTACACACTTTTCCATTCACAATAACTAAAAGAATTGTCCAATCCCTATTTCTTCCATGATCCATCTGCTTACAAAGGGTTCATACCACGAGGATAGTCCATGTGAATGGACGAGAAATTAATAATCTGTGATTCCCGAGATAAGCATGCCGCGAAGATAGGGTCCTACGAAGGAGAAATTATTCAGTGTCTCGAGCACACACGGTGCCCAAATCCCTTTCTAACCGTACATAGGCATCAGACTCAAGAGTCAAGACTAAGGTGATGTTTCATAAAATTTGAAGACTGAAAATTGAATGTCAAAATTTTTAAGCTAAAAAGTTATTTGAAAAAAATTAGGAGCTAAATTTAAAAAAAAAACTATTTGATACAAAGAAAACTAAACTTTAGTTACATTATTTTTAGTTTTTCTCTTTTAGTTTCACATATGATCATTCAATAATTACGATAGTTATGAAAGGATGGCGGTAGATATTTGCGGATTGGATGTGGTGGTATGATAGAGAGTTGGTGGCTGGTTGTGGTTTGTGGTGATAGGTTTGATGTGGTGGTGGTCGTGACAACGATGGTGAGCGACAGTATAATCATGATGACAGATAAATTAGGAGATCATAGTAATGGAAAGTGTTGTAGAGCCGATAGAGGACATGGTTAGAGTGGTGGCGTTGGAGAGACGACAACAGTTTGATTGGGATATTGTATTAGTGAAAAGTGTTTATATCTAATTCACAAATATATTTATACTATACAGTATTGCGTGACAAATTTTCTTGGTACAAGCTCTGGTTGCTACAGGAAACAATGAAAAATAAATTGAGTCAAATCTCATTATACTATTGCCATCTATTGTTCTATTTTCTGCAATCCGTCTTAAATTTTACTCTGAAAAAGCAACATGATCTCAAATTTGAATAGATGCGGCAGAAAACGTGAACATAACAAGAACCTTCTGTGTGGCACCCTAGCCAGGCCGTTGTGCCAGTGAGGCTAGCGTTCGAGAGATGGAGTCTCAGTGGGACGTCCGGATGGGTGGTCAAGGATCTCACATCGCTTGGTAGATGTAAGTTCGATGGTATTTATAAGATTATGAAACCTTCCTTGTACAAGGCCTTTTAAAGCTGTGATGACGCCAACACCAAATGGAACTTCACAGTTAAGCGTGCTCACCTTGGAACAATTCAGGGATGGGTAACCTACTAGGAAGTCTATGGGGTTTGGGCGACAAAAGCGGACAGTATTGTATAAGACGAGAGCAGGTTGTTACATTCTGTCACAAACAAAAACAACAATTTTACAAATATGTTTAAAAGAATAAATAATCTCTCTGAATAAACTGAATCATGAATATTATAAAAAAAAATATCAAACTATGTAAATAAAATGTCCAAAATAATTTTTTTACTAATAACTTTAGTTTAGCCCTAACGTTTATTTTTTAAATTTGTATAGTTAGACAGTGTAGATACTAAAATTTATATAGCATATTAAAAATAACAATATAAGACCAATATAATCATATTAAAAAATTAATTTATAACATTTATAATTATGAGAAATACGAACAATGCATTGCATATTAAAATTAAAGATTATGCGCGTGCATCACACGAGTCTAGTGGGAGTTACACATTTACATGAGTTCCATGGACTTAATTTTAGGTCGAAGAGTGATACATACAATCACTTTAACAAGTATAATGAATTGTTTATATTTTATTAGAAGTGTGAATTTTGTTTATTTATAAATTAAGTTGATATGTAATTAGGAATGACAATTTCTTCCGATCTGACCTGATCCAGTCCCTTTCTTCGCTCCTTTTTGAATTGGAATTTCGAGAATTTTTGCGGAGATCAGATTAGATTTTGAGGTAAAAGTTAAAAAAGAATCAAAGAACGAGACGAAGGTGAGTCTTAGTACATCTGCTTCCTTTCCTGTCCCATTTTAAAAAGTTATTAAATAGATATTATTTTACTTTTTTAACTCCTTTAGATATAACTATTTGTAATTTTATTTTGGGCTATTAGAGTTTAGAGTTTATTTTATTTTATTTTATGTAAAGATAGATCTACAAAATATTAAGAAAAATTTTTATTTTTTACTTTTATATGAGATGAATTGATTTTTTTATTAAAAAAAGGGACATGAATTCCTGATTCCCGTTCAAGACGGAGATGAAGGATAGGGTTTATTTTCTGTTCAAATAACAAGGCTGGAATGGAGGTAAATTTCTGATTCGAAAATTAAGAACAAAGATGATCAAATCTGCTTCCCATCTGTCGTTGCCGTTCCTAATCAAACACACGTTAATTCAGCGTATCACATGTCGAATTTAAATACAATTACTTTAAAAGCAGGTTTAATCTGTGGAGCCGAGAGATGGGCTGTTAAATTGGATTGTTTCGGTTAGAATGGAATCTCAATTAGGGCTACTGTTTAACGTTTTGTTTTTTATGTACTGTGTTTATTTTATAAATTTTACAAACAATTAAAAAAATTAAAAGAAAATAGTTTTTTATCATTACAAGAGATTTGTGACATCATTCAATTTAAAATTTTAATATTTATGGACGTGTTCGTAAATGATCAATTTAAAAAAAAAAAAATTAAAGAATGATACTTTTCCTTGGCAGCATCACTTTATCGGTTGATAATCTTATGCATTAAAAGAAGAAGAAAATTCAAATTTGAGAGAACTGTAATGTAATTTTTTGTAGTGAGTGTAAAGTACGAGTAAAATAATGTAGTTTGATTAATTTTGTCCTTGAAACCACATCGTTTGACTTATCACACGAATTCCAAATTGTTGTCAACATACACGAGATCAAAAACGTAGTTTCGAGGGTAAAATTACGTCATTTTGCTTGTACTACACACGCACTGTAAGATACTGCACTACAACTTTTCCGAACTCAAAAAAATCATATAAGTTACAATTCATGTTTTTAATTAAGATATGAATTGGATATGTCAATAAATCTGTGTACACAGACTTTTCCATATTGAAAGGGGATAATGCTGTGGTTTTTGTCAGGATTTAGAATCTTCTTTGCTAAAATAAAATCTGAAGAATGATGAATTGTCCAAATCAGAAGCATAAAATATGGGAAGAAATCCAAATGCAATAAACAAAAGAAAGCTGGTCCACATAAGGATCCAAGTTCCAACAATATCTGTTCCTTTTGGGCATGAAGATAAAGACTCCATCATCACTTTTTTTCCATTATTGATAGGCTGGTGTTTGTGAGAATTCATTATCAAGGGTCAGAATCAGATTAATTAAGCATGAATTATTTTCTCATTTAGTATATCGTAGGGAGATTAGTTTATTTATTTATAAATTTAAATTGTCCTCGTCAATTATTCGTATCTAGACTAAATTTAGCTAATATTGTTATTCGGAATTGTTTTTTACTCATTCAATGGTCAAAAATAGTTTTCATTATCCTATTTTATTCTAACATTGCATTACTTATTCCTATGTTCATATAATTTCATTCAGTATTTGATGGGCTCCACATATTTTTTTGCTATCTATATAGAATTAAATGACAACAATAAATTAAAGTACTGAATGCAGATTATTAATAAGGTAGATGTAAGGTCTAATGTCGTATTTCATAACTCATTCGGATGCAAAGTGACAGAACTATTGTAATAATTAATATTTTATTTTTAATAATTTAATTTATATGATTTTATGTCCTATTAAGTTAGAGAATTAATGGGTTGTTATAACTCATTAATTTTTGTCATAAAAATAAAACTGTTTAAATAAAATCCTTTTAATTGTCTTCATTAGGCATTAAACATTTGTATTAGCCTATCGGTAAATCTGACTATAAAGTAGTAGTCTCCATTTTGGATGGAATATAGAGTCTGATTTTCCCTTTGAGTCAAAAAATCATCCCCAGTAAAATTATTCCTTTCCAGTGGTGATTTTTGTGGGAAACAAAGATATCGTCTTGTGCCAAAGAAATTCTTTTCTGTATTTTTTGATTATTTTTTTAAATAAATTTTATCTGTTCGTACGAGTGATAAAAAACACGACATGTGGTGTGTCCACGGTGAGGCCAAACTTAAAGCTTTTAAATATGACACGAGACGACATGTTTAATAAACGGATCAAGATAGACACAACACAAAAGACGCCTGAAACAAAAATAATGGTGCAGATTAGTACAACATGATTCATTTGACACCTTTAGATCCACATACTGGGTTTAATGCATAGATCCAAATAACGTGCTTGTATAGGTTTTTGTTTTTTTTATATATTTCATAATTGTTAATTAGCATTTCCAAAACTTTTAAATTGTGACGGATTAAAAATTTAACTTAGACAGATACTCAATCATAATTTTAAAATAATTTTTCACATCAAGCATCATAATTTTCAAAAACCATAACCCGAAATAAATATTTTATACCAAAAATTTGTGAAAATCTTAAAGTATACTCTAATTACTTAATTGAAAGACCTAAAAACCAAAGAAGCCCTCTTAGTATAGCGCTGATGAATGAAAGGCTCTACTAATTCAAAAGGCTTAGATTATTTGCAACCCAACTCTTTATTTTACCTAATTAAAAGTTAAAAAGACAAATGACAAATTTTATTTGAAAATTAGAGCTTAAAATTAAATTAGACTTGGATTACATTTTGATCAAGTTTGTAAAAATAAATATATATCTTTATTTTGAAAACGACAGAAATTATTTTTTTCACTTACTGTATCTTGTAATGTTTGCGTTCTTGATATATATTTTACCTAATAGAAATAGATCCTTTCTAACTTATCTCATCATAAAGCATATATAAATTGTTAGGCTATCTCATCAAGAAAAAAAAGACTTTTAAATCTAATGTGTTCTTTTTTTCCCCTAATGTTTTAATATTTTTTTTCTATTCAAGCTTTAAATATGAAAATCAAGTTAATCTTGGATTATATTAGTAGATTTTGTTATTATTTAAATTTATAAAGAATATTTTTTACTTAATAAATCACATTATTTTTTCGTCCCCTTTATGCGTTTTGTCTAATAGAAGACACATATAATTTCTAACCTATCATATCAAGAAAAAAAAAACTCAGGAGGTTGCCAAAAAAAAATAATGTAACTTACCTTTAACGTAATATTTTTATTATCTTTATAACTTTAAATATTGATTTTGGTTGATTTTGTGTAGTTATTTTTATGTTTCTCAAGTAATAATAATTTTTTATGAGATAAGATAAGAATCAATATGTACTTCCATTAGGTAAAATATATGGGAAATACAAACATAATACGATACATTATGTGATAAATATAAATTTTATAAAAAATACAGGTATCAAAATAAAGATGTATATATATTTATATGCACAATTTTGTACGTTGACTCTCTCTGTATAAATATGTATGTCTAAGTAATTATATAATTTATATTTTTATACAACATAGATAAATAGACTAAATAAATACAAAAAGGGAGTAAAATATTAAGTAGTGATATTTTAGTCTTTTATCAATCAAAACTAACGACGTTAGTAAAAAGTTAACAAAAGAAGGTAATTTGTTAAATAATTTGTAAAGTATAAAATATCATTGCATTTATCAGAACCTCATAAAAGATCTCTATATTTATTAAAAATCTTGAGGGAGATCAATGCAACTTACCCATATCAATTTTATTATTGTCTTTCTTTGTACAAAAATGTTAGAATCCTAGAAATGAAAGCCAAAAACGGTACAAAAATGGAACCCTGTATTATTTTTTTTTTATAAATTATTAGTTCGTCTTGACGAATTTTTAAAAAAAAATAATTTAGTTTGTCTAAAAGCTAAGAATTTTTTTTTACTAAAAACAAAAAAAAAAAAGATCAAACAACATTTGTTTCGGTTTATTTTTCGCCTTTTATGATTTTTTTATTTTTAGACATATATTTTTTATTTTTAAAAATATGTCACTGAGATGAACTAATAACTAATACAAAACAAAAAATGGTTGCCAAGTGGGATACAGGAGGTTATAGTGTAATTTTTTATAGTATGCGTATAGTGCGGATAAAATGATATAATTTTGTCTGTTTTGCACTTAAAATTATATTATTTTAACTTAATACATGAATTATTATCAGACGAGAATCAAAACGATGTAGTTTTGAGAATAAAATAGATAAAACTATGTCATTTTATCCGCACCGCGAGTGCACTATAAAAAAGTGCACTACAGCTCCCCAAATCCTGCGAAGTGAGCATTCTGGTACAGTTTTGTTCTGGGGATTGAGATTTCATTTTTGAGATCCTAGTACTACTCTAATTTTAAAAACATACATAATTATTCATTAGTTATCATTTAATTGTATAAATTCATCACCTCTAGAATTTTTTCATTAAAAAAAACCCTAAAATAGTTCCATAAATGTACCCGAATTAGGACTTCTTCTAACATGGCGTAACTGGAATGATTGAAATCATTGTTTAAACAGACTCAGCCACATGGAGGCTCAATTTAGCCTGACTGAATTTTCTGGCTTATTTTTTGTCTTTATTTAAATTTTTTTTATATTTGTTATTTTTATATCATTTTTTCGTAGCTTATTGGTTCGTATCGATGAAAGAAATTTAAAAAATATAAAATTATGTCCAAAAGTTTAAAAAAGTCACTAAAGACGAAAATAAGCCAACACAGATGCTTTTTTGGCTTATTTTTTGTCTTTTCTGAATTTTTTTAATTTTTTAACATAATTTTTTACTTTTCTAAAATCTCTTGTCGAAACGAACCAACAACCATTAAAAAATTGATGAAAAACAAAAAATTTAAAATTGTTTTTAAATAAAGACAAAAAACTAAACAGTGAATAATCCAATAATTCAGCCAGGCCAAATGAAGCCGGAGTATCTGTCATTGCATTGGTGATAACTTTTCAATTCTTTATTTTGCACCTTTATCCTGTCACTTTGTCAAGGAAAGTGTCTACTCTAACCGGCAGAATACATATATATATATACTTATATTTGGGGTGTTCCCATTTACATAAGAATCTTCCTGTTTTTTTTCCTCTTTCTTTTAAGGCTCAAAAAAAGTATAGAGTTAAAGTAAACTATTTTTTTTTAAACAAGAACACAAAAACGTGGTTAGTTGTATCACTAGGGTCGGAATTAAATATTGGTAATTTTTGGTAAAAATGATGTTAGTCTCACATAGAAAAAATATAAAATTTCTAAGTGGCTTATATAGCTTAACATTGGTTGAGGGTTTAGGTCCCAATGGAAACCTCACTTTTGTGAATGGAGAAAGACTTAGGTAGTATGGGCTTTGGCCCAAACTACCATGCGCACGCTGCCGCTGCCCGCTAGCCGACGGGTTCGGATCATTTAAATAATATTCTTTTTGTTGAAAATTAATTAAATTAATTTTCTTTTTGAATTTTATTTATTGAATCCGGTTAACCCGTTTGGACCAATCCGTCCGTTTTTTACTCGCGTGACCCAACCATTGTTGAAGGCACAATTGGGATGGCACGACAACATGACTAAATGATTAGCAAGCCTGACATTGAACGAAGAAGATCAAACAGAATTTGGACTACTTCGCTTAGTATCCAAGTACCTTTTTCTCGAGGAACTACTAGGACTACTACTGCCACGAGAGCTAGACTTTACCAACGAGCTTATACTTGGAATTGCACCAATATCTAGGGATGTCATTTTGTCCCAACCCAATAGATAATTGAGCCGAACACATCCTCTTCCTTTTTCCTAAACTGTAACTAAACTTGTTCCCATGGATATGAATATGGTAGTGGTCAAGAAGTATTCGCTTGGATATGGTTTAGGTTAATAATCAAAAAATGTCCGAACCAAACCGACATATGAACCGAGCCATTTAGAATTATAAAATTACCCCATGTAGTTATACACACACACATGTATATACACATATATGTGACTATATGGGTAGGAATATAAAATATAAAATATATTATAACTGTACCAATTTAGTAATACCTATATATTATAAATATATAATATAGTATAACTATGTAATTATATTGTCATTTACGTTTATGCTCATCTCTATGATGTTTAATTATGATTTTATTTTAGGGTTGTACTTTATTATTTTTAAATTATTTTTTATTTCGAAAATAGACGAAGGAAAACTTGCGTGTAGCACGAATTATCCGAGTTACTCGGTGTTCTCTCAAGAACGAGTGCAAGCTAGCACAAGATTGTGTACTTTGATTGAAGTTTTGACTACGTTGACTTTGGCACGAGTATTCGAGAAAGAGGTAGAAAATGAACCAAGTAAAAATGCGGATTACATATTTAGTGCCAACCCGTCTCTCCTCCTTTTCTTGACTTAGATGCTCCTACCCGGTTCTAAAGTGTCTTCTTGAAAATCTTTTTTTCCTCAAAAAATAATTTCTCGAGGAGAGATTTTCTTACAAGTTCCTCAATTTTTTTGTACTTTTGCAAGAGAAAGTTGTTCTCTTTTCTATACTTCTCCTACCTCAAAAGAAGATTAATCACCCTTCCCTTCTCAAGCATTGGGAGTTTTATTTATAGGCCCCAATGTCTCCAACATTATGCATATGTGATTTGACTCTGCAGAAAATGAACTAGCATGGGCCACTTCGAGAATTGACCCGTGCTAGATCTCTGCAACACGTAACCAATATGGTGAGCTACACAGGAGTTAGAGTAATTTGACATGTCATGAAACTGATGCGCGTCAAGACTAGATTGGTGCGCGCCACAAAGTGTAGACCAGCGCATGCTAAGTAGAGACACATGCTGGACTAGAAATGTTTTATTGTAAAAAAATAAAGTCAGTATCCGTGGTCAAGTCTACAAATATCTAAAATGACTCAAAACTTTGCTCGAGGGTAAGAGTGCTCTTTTTTATCATCGAGAATGTCCAATTGTTACTTTTGGAGATTCCTCGAGAGACATATTGGGGTTTCAACAATTTCTTAAAGACATTCACAAATACTTGGGAGGTTGTAGTACTGAGCTCATAGAAAAACCAACATACGGAATGGAAGAGGGGGAACCGAACTCCCCTTCTGCTATAATCACAACTGGGATGTGGATGTGGTCCATAGTAGAGATTAGTTCAGCACCTTTGGGAAGTAGTTCTAGAATCATGTCGTCGGGGATTTGATAAAGCTCGCAAAGTTCTCTGATGAACTCATCATGGGCGAAGTGTGCCTGAAATCTATGTAATGATGTGTGCGACATGCTTCGGTACCTAGACGAGAGATGACACAATCCTACTATTAGGGTTCGGCCATTTAATTCTACAACTTGGTAACATTATGATGTTGAATAGGAAAAAAGTTACGGAAAAGATGAAGATTTGACAAGTTTTGACGTGAAAACGGCTGGAAAAGTGTTGGGAGACTAAACAAGCTTCCAAATATAAAGAATCAAGGGCAAATGAAGGATAAAAAATAAGACATAGCAAGATGTAGAAGATCACAAAGTTTTGGAACTGGGCAATGCTTCAAGATCTGGGGGTGAAATCTCTCAAGTAGTAAGGAAGTGATAACTCTTCATACTCCAAAGGCTTGGTAAAGGTTTCAACTTTGGGGCTCACTCCTTTTTATAAGTGTTAAGGAGGGAACATGAAACGGTGCAATTTCAAAACGATGAGCGTGATAAATGAAGCAACACTATGTTTGGCCAACCAATATACGACAGCATCCCATTTAATGCAAAGGGACGTTTTGCACACCACTTCTGAACATAAGAGTGCAAACTGTCCATTTGTTTGAAATTTAAAAGAGTAGTGCTGTGTACACAGATTCGGACACAGATGTGTCCGGATCTGTCCGGATGCACGTGGAGCCCTTAATAATTCAAGGGTCCCACGTGCATCCGACGAATCTGTGTACACAAGCTTGTGTACACAGACTTTCTCAATTTAAAAAGCAAAAATTATAACCATAAGGGCTCGTTTGGATGGGAGAAAGGAAGGGAGATAATTTTTGAAAGAAATAAAAGGATCAACGTGATAGGTTTAGTATGGTTTGGGAGCGTAAAAATACAGGAGATAATTTTTCACCCCTCCAAAAATAATTTCCCGAAGAGGTATAAAGGGAGATAATTTTTAGGCCGAAGGGAGGGTGCCCAAAAAATAAGAGGGGGTATTATCGCCCTTATTACAACTACAAAATAACCTTATCCCCCTATTTTATCCTTTATCCAAATCAAGTATTATTTTATCTCCATTTTTTAATACTTCATCAAAACTATCTATTTTTTATTACTCCCTCTATAAACATCACATCAATGTGGACCAACCTTTTAAAAATAATACAATCTCTTATCTTATTCCCCATCAATAACTTATGCTCTGAAAATAATCTCTCATTCAATCGGCCCCTAAGACTCAAAATTTTTACTAAAGGCGAAATGTATTTTTTTAAAAATTTTTAAAATTTATACTTCGGTCCTAATTTTTTTTGAAATTTTTGGGGGATTGGAACTCTCCCAAATATTTTCATGGCAAAAAAACTAATTATAAGACTCAAAATTATTGTTATTATTGCTATTAATTCTTTTTTTTTTTTTTGGAATTTTGAGAACTTGTCTCAAATTTAGTAATTAATGATTTGTCATGACAAAAACTTAAAAAGCAAAAATTATAATCAGAAGACTCAAAATTTTTACTAAAGGCGAAGAAAGTTTTAAAAGGAAAATTTTTCAATGACCTTTCATGTTTTTAAAGTTATATTATCTGAACTTTTTTCAATTTTATCTTATATTTTGTTTTACTCTTTTTCAATTTTTTTGTTCTAGACAAACAACTGGTGAAAAGGAAGGATTGAACCAAATGCTAATAGATCATCTAGTGGACTTGTGAATTTCTCGAACGGAAGGTGTTATACATCATATGACTCAGGACAACAACTACTTTATGGGTCAAGTGTGCTGTGATTGACTGCAAAAAGAAAAATTAAACTAAAAGAATCGTTCTCTAAACACGGATTATGTGCTGATTCGAATAAGGATCTGAATCGTCTTAATTAGGAAGGAGCCTAGATCATACTAATGTGTTGGGAGGTTTGGGTAGACGATTCATAAATCCAATTCACGTATTATTTTATGTTAAAACAATATAGATAAATGTGATTGAAATAAAAACGGAAGAGGCTATTCATGCCATTGCTAATCCACACTATCTGCACTCCTTCAAGTGGAAGAGAGAAGACAACTACTTGTATCGACGGTCCAAAATTTTACTGAAGAATTACAAAAATGGTTAAACAGTAAATAAGTCTTTACCAAAAATTAATTTTTTCCAAAGAGAATTTCTATTAAACCAGATTATGTTTAATGTTTAAAATGGATCCACCCTCCTCCCCCATTCTGGAAGTGAATTGGGCCAGCGAAAAGCCCTCAAAAATCAAAACATTTGGAGGCATGAGAAAGACAAAAACCTCTAATGGGCTTGAAATATTTATCTTTGTTTTGGTGTTTTGGTCGGTGTGGAAGGACAAAGTAATAATACTACTTTGAACAAAAAGTAAGTTAAGTTGATATTCACTTCTCATGAATATCTACCATTTTGCAAACGAGATTACTCATGCCTTTGCCACAGGTGAGACTCCTAGCAAAAGCAAAAAAAAAAAAAAGACTTTGATATTGCAGTTTTGCACTAAAAAACAGGACTTTTAACAACTATGAGATTGCTTGACGATCGACCAATAACTAAACGCACCAGAGTCATTTCGCGTCTAACTTTGGACTAAAGCTTGGTTCTTGGGATCTCTCGTTTTCTCTTCTACGTTGTCTTAGGCAAGACAAGCTCGGTTGTCAAGGACAATGCATTCGTAGCTTGGTTATCAAAAAAGGGTAGCGGAGTTTCAATATGGCGCTACTTAGATTAGATGGATTTTTTGGTGATATGGAATATGAATAGAGATGGTAGCACCGAAAGAAATCCATACCTGACAAGTTCGGAGGCATTATCAGGGAGATGGGTTTGCGGGTACATGTTTGCTTAAAGACGACCTCGTAATTTGACAAAATTCAAGTGAGCCATAGGAGACACAAACAGGTAAAGGATTGCAAATATGCAGATTGGTTGGCAAACATTAAAGTTCAAGCTGAGGAAAAGCTCTTCTGGGTCTAATAATAAAAGATGCAGATGGGTTAACCCCCAAGATGATGATCAAGTATCTCGTCTCTGTTTCGTTTCTGCTCTGCGTAACCCCCAAAAATGGAAGAAAAAAAAAACGCTAGGAAACAATAGACCCCCAAAAATCAACCAGTAGTTATCGGGAAGAATGATGACAATATAAAAGGATTTTCAGAAAAGCCCCCGCGCACAATTTGCAATATAAATCGTACAGCCAGATAGCTAGTCAGGGTTATCGGGAAGAATGATGCCTATTGCTTCTAATTCGCTTGTATAACAATCAAACCATAATCACGCCCTTCAACATGTAGTAATTTGGTAATTAAGATACCAGATTCTGCACTCTATAATATATCCATTGATTACATTTAGGTTAATCTACATTGTGCCTACTTCCTCCCCTCTTGCATGCCCGCTGTAGTATTCTTCAGTATCTGCATATTGGATCATCAAACAGAGTGAGTCTATCTTCTTTCCGAATAAACCGATAAGGTATCGCCAAAGCTACAAATATACTAAAATAGTATGGATATACGACACTTCAATCAACTCTACATCCATCAAAACCTCTCATCGATAGTCAGGCAAAGCTGGAAGAGAAGTCATATAAATTGTGGAAAGTGGAAGTATAAGAAGCTAGAGTTAAATAACACAAGGAAAATGAGAGCACTGTAGTGCGTAGTTCTCTGTAGCATGGGCAAAACAGCGTAATTTTGTCCCTGCTTTGCCCTCAAAACTACATCGTTTTAACTTATCACGCGAATTGTTATCAAAATGCACGGAATTAAAACGATGCACTTTCGAGGACAAAGCAAGTAATACAATGTCGTTTTGCCTACAGAACAAATGCACTACAGGGAATCGCACTACAGTTCCCCCATATCCAGCTAACCTTCTCAGGACTACAACCGAGTAATTAATTATAAGTAGGACTGAAGGTCTACATGTATCCGGAAATTAGTTTGAATTGATCAGCTGAAGCCTTTAGAGAAAAAAAATCTCTTGCATCTTCCATTTACACCCTGCAACACTTACTGCGCAAAATATTTGTTCTATGACTACATTTTTCATTTTTGTTATCAGCACGGTAGTTAGAATGTTTCACTGCATTTAGCTATCCTGACTTTCTCCTCCATATATCTAACATCCAAACAGAGCATTAAGAATGATGCCGATGGACAAGTCAAGCTAATTAAGGATCCCTACTCCTTTAGCTACAAAATCTGTCGTCGCAATGCATCATATGCTTACATGAAATGAAATGCGTAAAATCACGTACATAATTTGTTTTGTCAAGGCTGACTTGTGACTATCAATCATCACCACATGTCATTACTATAAAAAATTTCACATTTTTTTTGGGTACATACAAATACTTCTCAAGATAGCAAACTTATTTCATTCTTGATGGTGATCAATTAAGAGCCGACTTGCCTTCCAAGAAGGCTGATGCTATCGTATACGAGTAATGCACTGTATACTATCACCATTTTAGTTGACCATCTCATGTAGCAAATGCTATTCACAATGGTATAAGAAACATCAGAAGCCTATTTGAGTCCTAAGAAAATAAATTAATAATGAGGCCCCTTATTATGATTGTTATCCGAAATTATTCTCCATGCACAAAATTAGCAAGTTCAAAGATAATTTTTGCTAAACTATTTTCGTACTACATATTTGTTAGGAAAATCACACCTGAAATAAAATCAAACAAGCGAAGACAAGCATTCATGGCATTCAGAACGTCTTTCTCCCGAGGGCATGGTATGGCTTTGTTCTAAATATTTATGTGGTTCGGGGCTTTGAGATGTACCAAGCTTACATCTACGGGGAGGCGGAAGAATTTCGCTATAATAGAAGAATTACAAATTGGAGGAGGAATAACCTAGACTCGACTCAACTCAACTCTAAGCTCACTGCTCTATCATTTATAGGAAAAACAAAGTCCAAAAAGATAAGCAGTGACCTCAAGATCAAGACATGAGGTCCCCACTCCTTGTTATCTTCTTCCTCATCTCTATCTCAATGATTAATCGTCCTATCCTTCAAACTAATGGCCAATGGGTGTGGAACCCCAATATTATGTGCATACATACATTATTAACTTGCAATGGAAAAGAAAATTGAGGCCATCATCACACAAACGAAAGATGTACAACGTTTTGTTTGGTGGTTTTCAAGATAATTTCACACCAATGACCGAACCAGTTATCTCATTTTTTTAGTCTTATGAATCAAAATCGATGGACACTTCAAATAAACCAGAACCTGTTTCTTCGAGTAGTTCTTTCCTTTCAATTTGGAATCCAATTGGGCCCTGAAGTCAGGTATGAAGAATCAACAAGCACGCCATTTTTTCCTTTATACCGCATGTAGATTGGTCCCATGTAACGCCCCAAATAAACCACCACGGGCCTAGTAACTTGGTGGGGCCAAACAACACGATACAAAATGCTTAAGCCCAAGTTACAAATAGAAACCTATATGATTAATTATATACCTAAGATCGATCTCTTACGCAGACTTCCGACATGTATGCACATATACACCATAGATAGCCATACATAAAATTATCAATGGATGGATATAGAGGTGAGAATTTGACATACTTGTCTTAGCATCTGATTTTCATTCTGCAAAGTAGACAGTCTCTCCTCCATCTCACAGTTCTTCTTTTCCAAGTCTTTAACTCTTGCCTCCAGCTCTATTAGGTATGCCTTCTTCCTTTCCCTTGCTTGTTGTGCTGAAACTCTGTTCCTCAGCAATCTTTTCCAAAACAAAACCCAAAAAATGAGACCAAATTACGAAATGCCACTGTTACCCCTACCAGAAACATCTCAAAGGGCCAAATTACCACCAAAATCATGCCACGTCAGAATACACCAACTTTAATTAGAGACCACCACATGATGACGTGGCATATCAAACTGGGTAGGGGTGATATTGGTCGGGTTTGGCCGAAAAATTCGCCGAAAATTTCGGACCAAACCGGTCGTTTCGGTTTGAAGGTTTTAAAACCGTTTGGTCTGGCCGGTTTCGGTTTGGTCCGGTCTGGTTTCGATGTAATTGGATTTGGGCCAAAAGTGGAAAAAATTATAAATAATTAATAGGCTGTCAAGTAAACTCAGTCTAGACTAAATTTAACTAAAAAATTACTAAGAATCGAGCGGTGGAGGGCTTGGAAGACCAACGGTGAGTGAGATTGTGGGAAGCAGAGCACTAAGAATGAGAAGTGGAGGTAGTGAGAGGCTGAGGGTAAATGAAAAGTGAAAGTGAGGGAAATGATTAGGTTTTTTTTATATATACACGATTACACGCGGTGTGTCACTGTACTTATATTTTTAATATTTTTAGATTTTTTTACATATACCAGTTCGGTCTAGTTTGGTTTGGATGGCAAGGGTCTAAAATCGAAAATCGGACCGGATCAGATCGAATGAACTAAAAAACTAAACCAAACCATCAGTTTGATTCGGTTTACCGGTTTAGTTTGATTTTCCGGTTTACACTTTCACCCCTGAAACTGGGGTAAGATCTAGAAGTTCCAGTTCGGCTTACCTCTTCAGCCGCTTGTGCTCTTTGTCGGCCGGACTTCTACCCCTCTTCCTTGCACCCTCTGATGAGCCCTGACCCCGGTTCGGACCGGCTGCCGAACTCGCTTCCCTGCCGGATGCCATGCCGACGGCTTCTCCGCCGATCTCCGGCACTCTTCTGATCTCATCATCACTCTCCATGCCTTCAAATATACATCAATTTATTTATAATTAATCCGAGATCCCCGCCAGGAACTAATTCTACCGAGAAAATCCACAAACCCAGATGAGAAAATTTTCACATTCTTAAGAATCCAATGGTAAACTCGAAATGATAATGATAATTTTCACATCATACATTTCTAAATACGTGCAAAGAAAAATATTTATCTCACGGTAGTGGAAATTTGGGACTTAATCTGTTGAAAAGAAAAGAAGTTAGGATAATGGCAGGAGAGATTAGGGGAAAATAGAGCTTAACAAGAAAATTTTTGGCATTCATGGGAGATCCTTCTCAGAAATCAACTTTCCGGAGAAAGTCTACCAACCCAGTAAGGAAAAA
The DNA here is from genome assembly GCA_019985065.2 of Arctostaphylos glauca. Lineage (NCBI taxonomy): Eukaryota > Viridiplantae > Streptophyta > Magnoliopsida > Ericales > Ericaceae > Arctostaphylos > Arctostaphylos glauca. Next base: position 6,232,221 of record JAHSPW020000010.1, read on the forward strand.
CTAAAATTCTTACAACGTCACGATGGAAGATTCAAATTTTCATCAAATTAAATGCACAACTGACCCAAATAGTTGAAAAGTAGAATAATTTTCTGACGCTTTTGCTAAGTGAAAACCCAATTTGCAGCAGACAGGTTCGTAAACTAGAGACAAGATATAGACCTTCTTTGATTTCAAGCTGAAGAGCAGAGCTAGAAGATCTTTCACTGCTAGACGGTACGGAGCTCGCTGCAACGGAGCTCGTTGCCTGTTCTTGCATTTCCCTTGCACAGAAGCACAAGGAAACACAGAGACAGAGAGAGAGAGAGAGAGAGAATTTTTTCTATTCGTTGGAGCGAAGAAGAATGGAGCGGGATATTAATGTTACAGTAATTGACTGATGAGTAAAGAGTGCAGAAGAGTGATGAAATATTACTAGCCGTGGGATCAAAATCCATCTAAAGGTTATAACGTTATGAGCGTGGAAGTCTAGGAGCCATAAGGTGTGGGGTTAATCAAAGGGAGATGGAGAAGAAGCGTGGACTATTTTGGATCATACGATTAGTTCATGATCGTACGATCAGGGTGTTATATCAATCTGAGGTGCAATGAATAGGGACAGTAGGCCTTGAAAAGTGCCAATAAATAAAGGAAGAAAAGGGAAAGTGCCGATGCTTCTAAATGCACACCCCTTTCTTACCTATACACCCACTTCAAGCTTTCAGAATTTTCTCAGTTCATTCCTCACCTAAACCACTTCTACTCCCACCTAGACACAACCACCAGTTGCCTTCTATAGTGGCAGAACCAAGATTCAAAGTTTTTAGGGGATCGAATTTTTTAAATAATTTTCAAAATTTATACCTAGATTCAATTTTTTAAAAATTTTTTTGGGAGAATTCGGCCCTCCGGGCCCTTCCGTCCCTGACCTCCCAGCTGCTTCGTGGCCACCACTATCTCTATGCATGCTAGATCTTTTTCCTTTCCCTTTTCAGTACCATTTCATCATTCTGCTCTTGATTTTTTTCTCAACAATAACAGCTAGGGGTACATTTCCATATCGTAACTAAGATTTACAAATTACATCTTGACTATTGATGAGCCTAGTTTGACTCGGCACTACCATAAGTCACTTGGTGCTTGATTATTTATGTTAATTTTTTACTGCCCGATCGCTTATTGGCAACCCACTCAGTTGATGACCACTCAAATAAGTAATGATTGCCTGACCAAATGCTCGATGTTCATCCCGATCGGACAAATACCCCTCGACCAAGCAGGATCTGCTCACAAAATCTCAAAATCTACTTGGTAGAGATTCCACGCCCTTTATAGCTCAAAATCTCGAGAATGTAGCACACAATTAATGAACTGCTCCTCCATGTGAAAAGGGACCGTGATCTTCAGTTATGAGAAATCTGCTTATCATCAAACCTATTTAAGGAGTCACTTTCAAGGGATCAAGTTATGCTTTCACAATTAACATTTATACTCTCATTTCTGCATACACGTTCCCTCTTTTTTGATATCTCACTTGATCATCGGAGGGTCTTCGGTTGGAAAACCACCATCGGTCAGTAGACTTGCATGCATGAACCAACGTAGGAGCTCAAGATCTTCACACTAGTTTTCAACACCATCAACTTGGCGCCATCTTTGGGAACAACTTCTTTTCTCGCTAAATGAAAAATCAACTAAGACAACCAAAAGCCATGGCGACTATGGATCAATCCTTGAAGGACGACAAAAGGGAGAGACTTCCTAGGAACCCAACCCGTTGGAGGCATAGGTACAAAACTTGACCCAATTAGTAACCATGTTTATAAAGCAGATGAGACCTTAGTCCAAAATTGCAAGTGTGACCTCCGTCGCCGCTATACGCTGTTGACCAACCAATGGTGAAACCCAACGAGGAGAATGTTGTCCAGGAAAAGAACATGCAATAAGAAGAGAAAGTGAATAGAAACATCATGAGGAAGAGAGAGGAGATTCGATAGAGCCTAGGTAGACATTCCCCTACGGAGGACTTTGCAGGTCAGGAAGTAGAGATCATGAGAGCTTCGCAAAAAGTTGGAGGGCGTTATGAAGCAAATGGAGGAGAAAGGTGAGGTGGCCATGTGCCCAAATCTAGTTTTTCATTCACTGAGCAGAACATTCCAAATGGATCTCTTTTGATTACTCAAGAGATCCTTTGGACCATCTGGAGATTTACAAGGTGTACATGACGTTGCAGGCCATCCCTAACGAGAGAATGTGTTGAGCCTTCCCTACCACTCTCAAGGGCTCAGCTAGGGTTTGGTTTGAGAACTTGAAGTTTGGGACCATCGATAACTTTCAGTAGCCCGGTAGGCTGTTCATTAGCCATTTCTATAGTGGTTGACATATCTATTGAATATTAAGCCGTAGAGGGATGAATCATTGCGCGATTAGCTCAAGCGCTTCAATGATGAAGCTTTGCTGGTAGATGAAGTCGATGGCAAGATCACTCTTATAGCTTTCACGGGGGGTCAGCATCCAACCAAGTTCTTCTACCATCTGTCTGAGCGGCCACCATCCACCATGGCCAAGTTGATGGTTAAGGCTCACAAGCGCATGAATGTTGAGAATGCAATAGTGGCTCTCAGTGGCTGAGTGGAGAAGATGAACAGAAAAAGGCCTGAGTTAGAGTTGGTCATGCAACAGAATGAGAGAAGAGAACTCCATTATAGGGGGAGACTAGTGGTCGAGGATCCACAAAAGGTTTAAGGGGATTTACTTCACTCACCATCTTAATGGATGAAGTCTTGATATGTATACCAGATGATCTAGCAGTGCGTTGGCCAAAAAGGTGCATATTAGATCCGAATCAGAGAAATGAGAACAAGTATTGTCAATTTCACAAGGATCACTACTTTGATCTGAAACGATAGATTGAAGAACTCATCCAAAGAAGAAAGCTAGCCTAGTTTGTAGCAGGTCGAAAAAATTGAAAGGAACAAAAGAGACCTAGGGGCGCAGGGAGGAGCCCCTTAGAGATTTAAAAATTGAGGCAGTTCAACTGATCGAATAGATAAATATGATATGTGGAGGGTTTGCTAAAGGAGGGGAAACCAACTCTTCCATGAAGGCGCACTCAAGAAGAATCAAGGTAGAAGGTGAGGCAATAATAATGGCAGAAAGCCAACTGTGAAAGAAAGAAAGTTTGAGGAGCAGGCTATCAGCTTCTCAAAGGAAGACGCCAAGGGAATACAACAACTGTATAATTACCATTGGTGATAATGCGATAGTGAGAAACCACATGACGAGCAGGGTGTTGATCGACGACGACAACTCAACTGACATCAATGTCTCAAGATTGCATGACCCATTCCAAACTGAAACGAATTAGTGACTAGCCAACTGTTCTACTCGTTGAGGCCTCCTACGTTAAGTAAAGAGTTTATGAACTTTATCGAATTATCTTAATTAACCCTTGACATGTTGCAGAGTTTAGTGGAAGCGTTGTTTGTTCAATAACAAAATAAAATTAAGAACGTGCAAACCTGACAATCATTATTGAATTAAAAGCATGCTTATCCGATACTTATTACAAACCGTAGTACTAGTCTAGTATGACCTCAACATAACGAAATAGAACTCCATGTGTACATAAGTTTTCAACTAGAAAATTCAAAGCGTAAAATTTGGCTGATCAGTTCTTTATTGTTTGCTAGGTCCTGCCACGGGCCCTGTTGTGTTGCAAGGCAACATCCATTAGCTTACAGCTAGTATGAATCTAGATGTATCATTTTACAGGTTTTACACGACATAATTAAAAAAAAAGACAATTAAGTAGTATATTGACAATGCTTATGAATAGGTCATAGGCCGTGGCCGAGGATGTATATATAAACAGTTCATAATTCCCATAATCCATGGGTTATATCAATACTGTAACTAACGGTTTGTTATGCTTTAAACGGAATTAATCAATGAAGTATATTCAACAGTTGATTCTTCGGTTTATATGCTAGAATTGGATTAAGGGAGCTACCCTTTGAAATATAACACAGATTTGGCATGACATCATCTGATGTCACCTGGCCGTGGGACCGAATCTTGTACTGAACCACCGTTTGTTACACCCCCAACGGTCAGGGAATCACCGGAATTCACATTTTATGAGATGATGTTTATGTAATCATCATCAACGGTTTTAACCATTTATGGCATGATATTTCATGTATAGGTAAAGTTATTATATAACAGTTTTCTTTCTTTCTTTTATTTTTTTTAACGAAATATAACAAATTTTTATTTTTGGGCATATCTTAAAAATTTATAGGTAAATGGGTATATCCGGACTCACCTTGAGTGGCATAGGGTATTCAATGTCGTGCTTCGCCTTAGATATCGTAAATAAGACCTCGAAAAATATTTTTCAAACCTTGTACTTTTTTTCTCTACCTAACTCTCCTCCTCCCCCTCTCTCTTACTTGGTATTATTCTCAAAAATATAATGAACCCATAAGCCTTTTCCATGACTATTTATAGAGGTTAAATCAAGCAATTTACAGCTGAATGAAACTCTTAACTGCAGAAGATAAGGGTCCGAAGAGTTCGGATAAAACTTAAATTATTAGTGACCAATTAATTAGCAATTTTAATTCATTTTCAATGAAGAATTAAAAGTTGGATTGAGGGAGAATCTCTATGAAAAGGCACTCACCATTGGGGTAAGGTACCCAGTAGTTTATTGTTACAAGTATTATATTGAGAGTTTCTCTTTGATTTAAGTACTGACTTAATTGTCATAGTCCCTCCTCTCCGACTAGAGGCAGAGTTTCTCTAACAATTCTTTGCCCTGCAGAGATTAAGTTTGAATAGAGATTGTGAGAAATTCATTGCAGCTATTATCTGAGTTATTAACTTTCCTAATTAAAAATTCCACCCATCTAAAATATCTAAAAATTAATCCATAGGTAGATATTTGAAGAACAAACTAAATGAAATTTGAATTCCGATAACTAATTACTTAGTTTTTTGATTATGCCACCTAATTTGAGCTTGATGACATTTGTTCAGGGACGGAGCTGCCTGGGGGGGGGGGTGTGGCACGTGCCACCCCTAGGTTGGACCAAAAAATAAAATTTTTTTTTTTAATTTTAATTGTTTTACGTTAGTAACTTAGTCGGCGCCCCCCCCCCCCCCCGCTCCCCCCACACTCACACACACACACAACCTCTGAACCTCACCCGTAACCCGTTCCTTCCCTCTCACGCGTGATGCTCGCCGGCCGCCGTTCCCTCTCACGCCCGTCGCCCGCGCCGGTTGCCGCCCCCCTCACGTAGCCAGACGGGGGATCCTCGTCGGTCATCTAACTCATCTCTCCAGTCTCCCCAGTCCGATTTTGACCACGGCAGAACCACCGGAGGTTCGGACGGACACGGACCGGACGGTCACCGACTCACCAGACCAAAATAAATCCAGATCCGGACTGTTCGAGACTTCGACCGACGACCGGAGAGTCGGCGACCGTTCACCGCAGCTTCTGATAGACTGATACTTTGATCCGCACACCGGCGAGTCGCGGCTCAGTCGCCCACCGGCCCCACCGGCCACCGTTTGTCCGTTCCTCCTCCGCAGCTCCGCCGACGCCGACGGCCGACCAGACTCCAGAGCAACTGACCAAACGAGTCACGACCAGTCTGTGCACTGTGCAGTGCAACTGTGCTTCAGACTCAGTTCAGTGCTCACTGAGTCGTCACTGCTCACTTGCTCAGAACAGTGGACCAGACGACCAGTAGTGGTGCCACCCCCGTTGTAAAATCCTGGCTCCGTCCCTGCATTTGTTTATTTTTAAAATCTAATCACGAGCTTGAAAATCCTATTACCTAATAAATCTAATGAAAACTTCATGATGACGTATTCTAGCTAAGGTTTTGAATAACGTCAATTAAAGATTCGTCCTATGGTGTTCATTACGTAATTTTTATTTCTAAACAATACCGTTTATTTTTCAAACATCAATTAAAATATTAAAATCTAATCATGAGCTCGTATAGAATTTCGATACATATTGCTAAATTTTATTCAATATTTTTTGTTGATATTTATTTTTCACTACACGTTGTGATTTCTATTGTATTCAGAAGCTGTAAAAGGGACAAAAACTATCTATTCTCAAGGCATTTTCCTTTTAAAATCTGCCTATTATTATACTCTCTCTCTCTCTCTCTCTCTTTTTGCTTTTTCGTTGTTCGATTGATATTATAGTTTACGGTAAAGTATAACAGGCCATACTATCAAGTCTGTTGCACAATACGGGTTGATTGTCTTGAAAATTCAACAGTATGAAAAAATGGGACACTGGAGAGTCTCTTGATAATCGAAATGTTTCGTCCTTTATACATTTTAAGAGTGATCATAATGCCTCATTCACGTATTCATTGATGTCTACTTTGAAGTTTTATTGAAGTCTACCATCCAAGGGTCTCGGGAGTCTTAGGGTATGTAAGGTTCCTCCATATCTATTTATATGTTTTCATTTCATGTTTTTGAAGGATTAGAAAATTCTTTCTACAGATTTCTGTCCTTTTGTCATGTTCATTATGTGATAGAGACATACGAAACGAAGTTCGACAGACAGACGCCGAATCGATCCTCCCACACCCATGGTGAGCCGACAATTTTGTTTTAAGAGAATTATGTGAAAACGTGATTCTATTCGATTTGTTTAATTTTTGTTCACTTATTTACAGTTTATAAATATTTTTTTAGATTTATATTGTTCATGTTCTGTAATTTCTATTTCAACAATTAATAGAAACGGATGTATCTTTTTTAAAAGCTCTGAATAATATTCGTATGTAAATTTGTCACACTGATTCGTATGGAATTAGCACGACCCGGCGATCAAATTCTTGGTGGGAATCATCAACCTTTGGGTTTCAAGGTCTATAATTTTGATTCGGTAATCCTGATCTACGTCACATAATGCATGTACATAAGCTTAAGCAAAGGCAGGAGCACCAATATAAAATCATTTTTCAAAAATATCTAAACTACTAAATTTTTTGAAAGTAGAATGTAGAACGAGAATTAAGAACAAGAGCAAATGATCTTGCTACACGATTATGTGACTTAGATTCTGATGTCACTATGATGAAGGATTAGCACATGAAGCTAATCACCTTAAAAAGAATTAAGGGGAATAATTTTGCTAATCTTGAATGTTTTTCTTCTTGATAAGGACTAAAAAGTTTGTCTGTATTCGATTTGGTCCCCAAATCATTATAACAATTTCAGCCCGTAATTCCTTGAAGAGTAGAGAATGGTCCATTTCTTCCGTACGAGGAATGTTTCTTCCAAAGAGAGACTATTCTGTCTTTAGCCAAACAGGGTAGTGGATGCAATCAATTTCCTACCAAACTCTTTTATCTCTTGTTGCCATCACATCATTTCAGAAGTAATTTTCAGATTGTGTCAGATAAGAGGCTGAGCATAGTATTATTATCAAGAATTAATTTTCTTGTGAGCTAATACCTAAAGTAATTTTTTTTTTAATGATCAGCCGCGGTTACCTATCTTATTTAGGACACATTTTGGGAGTGTTTGAGTGTAACGCCCCGATATTTGAACACATTAAAAAAAACTAGAATAAGAAATTTGAACTTGACAAAAGTAAAATATATTTAAGAATATTGTTTTTAAAAAGTGAACAATACAGAGCATCTACCTTACGTTACTAATGGTCAAGGAAGCCTTTAATCCATGGCATTGTTTTCGGTCAGATATCTCGAGTCTACTTCATAGTCTTCTGTACTTGGCTTGAATTGCCAAAGGTAAGAAAATATACACCACGAGCTACAAGACCCAATAAGTTACCCTACCCATAAATTCTTCTTTTAATGTTTATAACAATAGGATAAAGTTAAACATGATATATTATGCACAATTTATACAGAAGCAATAACACGTATGTATGCGGAAAAATAAGATAATGTGAAGTGACATCAAATCTATGTCCTCTAGTGGAAGTCTCAAATGTCAACCGTTAATCCCGAGTATTATCAACGTCCTAGATGTTACACAAGTCATTGACTTTCAATCAAAACCATCAATTATGAACACATGTCATATTATACTAAAGATTCACATTTTGGTGCTCCCGTCCGATAACAATTCTGACCATCATGCTAACCGTGCTCCCAACCACCAACATTATCGACCATTATGTTTCCAAGTCTTATATTCTTGAGCATTTTATTGCCCGAACACCTTACCGACACCAAACTACTTCATATACTTTACTTGATGATGACTAGACTACATTGAGAAAGACACGCTACGGCTAAAGAATAGAGTATGGCTCAACACGTAACTTGGCTAAACATATGACACGACTAAATGCATAATTTGGCTAAAGATATAGTTTGGCTAAATGACACCTCAAGGCTCAAGTCATAACTCTGCTTAAGTCACATCACATCTAAAGACATACATAAATATTCTCACAGAGAATATATAGTCCACAACAGTTCCAATCTTTACAGTATCCATCAAAGATTCCAAAGTTTGGATATTTACACAATACCCTAGTTCTAAAGTTCAACTAACGTTCTAAACCTCAACATTCAGAGTTGTGTCATAATATTAATATAGCATCGTGCTTCAACATATTCATGTAATTGAAAGACAGTAATTTAATAATTAAAAGCATAACAACGAGATCACAAATAAAAAAATAATATGAAATGCATGCAAATCATAGTTAAAGTACAATCTAAGGTCTAATATGGCCAATATAGATTAAGTGTTTACTTACGTATATATCCTAAGTTCTTTCGTGATTTAACAAAGCGTAGGATTAATTAGTTTAATTATTTTAGCAAGGGTTTGAGTGTACAAAATGGCAAGGTGGTGGTAAAACTATAAAAAAAAAATTAAAACGAGGTTTAATTTGTAATTAAAAAATAATCACCAGGAGTAAAACTATAGCTAACAAAACATATGGGTAAATTAGAAATTTAAGTAAATTGCAGGTGTTATAATGTGATTTTAAAAACTTCAAGGACTAAAATATAATTTAATGAAAGCTAGGGGCAAAACTATAGTTTATAGAAACTTTAGTGAATAAATTGTAATTTATTGAAAGTAAGAGGACTAAACTGTAATTAAAATTGTACTTCTTTAACATAGGATCAAAGTGTAAATATTGAAATCTTAGGTTAAAAGTGTAAATATATAACTAGAGGCTAAACTTTAATATTTAAAACTACAAACTGATTGGGTTTAGACAGTGCGACAGCATGCAAGTTGTGAACTTACTAGCTGCAAGGTTAAGATGAACAATCGCTATGTTGGGATGTTGACCGTGAGTTCAAAATTTGGTCATACTAAGGATTATTGCCGCAAGGGTAAGACTTAACGGCCGCGAGGTTGAACATGGCGGCAACAAGGTCAGGAGGTGGCGATTGCGAGCTCGATACTAGTTCCTCTTCAATCTCAAATTTTTAGCATGGAAGCTTCAAAAAGCTTCTGGGTTCATTCAGACACATCAAAAGTGAATTTGAGGGGATGAAAATTTACTTGCTTATGAGGATTGAAACTTGAAATGAATTGTATTAGATGAATTGATATATATGTGGGCTTCTCTCTCTCCCTCTCTCCCTCTCTCTCTCTCTGTTTTTGTGTGTGTGTGTGTGTGTGTGTGTGTGTGTGTATATGTTCTTCTCTCCTACTTGATGAATAACTTATAATTGTAGGTGTGAGGAAGAAAGGAAAGTGGAGAGGTGATATTTGTAGGAAGAGTGAGGAGGGAGTATGTGGTGGGGAGTGATTTTAAGGAAAAAAGTACCACAAGGGTGAGGAAGGTGATGGGGGAGACAAGAGAGAAGGTGGTGTAGGAGATTATTGATATGAGGGAAGAGAGGTTGACTGTAAAAAAAGGAAGGGTAAGAGTGGTTTTGGTGTTGGGGGGGGGGGGGGGGGGGGGGGGGGGGGTGTGTGTGGGGGAAGGAAGGAAGGAAGTAGGTGGGAGGTGATGGTTTAGAAGGGCAACAAATGTGATATGGTATGGGAAAGAAGGGGAGAGATAAGGTGGTAAGGGATTGACACACATACACACATATATTATATGCATGCATGTGTGTATGCTAGCACGGGCCAATTACATACAAATATAGTAATTTTATATTTAAGTATTGTATTGTACTCTATATAATTTATTAAACGTAACCTTATTTTTACATTCAAGATCTTTCTACTAATTATCATTGTTATCATTTATATCATAGATCTTCATTTTCTTAGAAATATCTATCCAATTTTAAAAGCTAGGAATTGATAGAAAAAAATTAGTGATGTCACATATGTAATATAAAAGACTCAAACCCTTTCATAAATATCTAACACCTCTAGACCTAATGGATTTCAATTTCGTTTCCTTCTTTTTTTTCTTGTAGTTAAATACATATCACTTCGGTGGCTTTTGAAAAATTATTTATTGATAAAATGTTAAAGATTGCGAGCCTCTCTATGAAATTATAACTTGAGGAAAATTCTCAAATGCTAAATATAGCTACCAATAACACTTGATAAAATTCTATAATAAGAATGTCAAATTGCATAAAATTCTATAATAAGAATGTCAAATTGCAAAAATTCAACTAAGGAGAGCTCGATTTGAAGAAAATCCTTCCAGCCGAGAAGCAGCCCGTCGACGAAAAGCTGGGTCCCCACTAGCATGGCATGTATGAGATCATTTCAGCAGTAGACACTAGAGCATACGTCCATAGAGAAACAAATGTGCAATAGCTCTCTCACCCTTGGAATGCCACTCATTTGAAGAAATAATATTTCTAGAACTGCAGTATCTTCCCGATAGTGAAGCATTTTACCAGAGATAAAGAGTCTCAACAAATTAGCTCCAGCACACTCAAACAAAGTGCCCTGCGCGTCTCAGCACTACGTGCTATGAGACTAAATGTCTTCAATTTTTTGAGAAGTGACAAGACGCCAACGCCTTGCATGCCTTGGCAGCACTTGCTCCGACGGTATATGCTTTGGCAATATGTGCTACTGAACTAAATGTCATCAACCCCTTGACAAGTGACAAGATGTTAGTGCCCCGCACGCCTCAATACTATGTACTATGGGGCTAAACGTCTTCAGCCTTGTGATAAGTAACAAGACACTAGTTCCTTGCGTTCTTCAGTACTACGTACTACAGGGCTAAACGTCTTTGCGTTTGCAACAAGTGATAGGATACGAGCGCCACCTACCCGAGTATAAGTAGAGCGCATCTTCACAAGAAGTAGTTAGCACACAATGCGCAACCTCAAGAGTCTCAACACCATGTTCCTAGGGAGCAACATTCGTTTTAAACATATAGGTAGTCGGCACGTACTGCCCAGCCTCCTTCTGATGAGCAAGATCTTCGATGACATGTTCTGGGGGAGTAGCATTTATTTCAAACACTAAGACCATTGGATGACCAACCTGCCTACTCGACTAGCAGCTTGTTTGGCACAATGTGCTGAGAGTGAAAAATGACAAGGCAAAATGAGAATCTCAAAGCTCAAAGTATGACCATAATGACAAAACAAAAAGGCACTGGCAATTACGCAAGTGAAATGGTAGAAACATGCATCGATTTTACTACAAGCAAGTTGTACATAAAACAAAAGGGCATGAGCCCAAGAAGAATAATTGTAAGAAACTCATGACAACAAGATACAAAGAAAAATCCTCTACTTTGCCTCTCCATCCAGGATGACACTATTAAAGGGAACAAATGGAGCTCTAAGTTGAGTGAGCTTCAACTTTCTCCAATAGTTGGGGGCAACAGGCTAGCATGCCTCGGCATAGGTGCCACACCAATGTTCTCAAACCCCATGGCAACACGAATGTACTTTCCCTTGGCTGCGTCAAAACCTTCCTCATACTTCTTCTCACCCCACTCATCACCTTGTTTCAAATTAGTTGCCTTGCCTTTCCAATACCCGCACTTGAAGCCTCCAAAATTGGCTCATAATGAAGGCATTAAACTCTTTGTGCAGCTAGTTCAATTTGGATCGAGCTCTTTCTAGTTGGGAGAGCTCTGTGGTGATTGAAGCTCGTGAATGGTATCCACGCTCTTTCCAAGACTGCCAACCCTAGATCCCCAAGCTTCAGTTGGCTGATCAATGCACTTGAAGCCCGGTCATTGGCCTCCTATTTAGCACGCTCTCCCTTTCCACAACAATTTTCACACACTACACAACATTGGCTTCAGCCTCAACAGTGCAATTCTCGGAGTTCTCTAAAGAAGCATTGGTCCGTTTAAGATCCTCAACTAGTTGAGCCACCTAGTCCGAGCGCTCCGCAGCTCCTGAACCACCTGTTGAATAAAAGACTCAACAACGCACGCAGACAACCTCCCATGATTGATAGCCACAATCATAGAGTGTTGAATAAAATACTCCACAACGGTGGCGGTCGACACTTCTCGTAGATACTACTAATATCATTCGCGCAGACATTGCAAAAACAAAAATGCATACTGTTGGCGGGCTCATGAAAAGCCCAAGAAAGTGAAATTTGTGTGTGCACCAAAATCCAACCTCCACAACTGTCTCTCCCCTTCTTCGATATCTCAATGTTTGGCTGCAACGCGACTCTAGCTCAGGTGCAATAACCTTCTCCACCTCGGGAGTCTAAGTCCAAAACCACCTATGTCTCATTTTCTCAAACGTTAGTGGCTCTTTTTTTGGGGCAGGAAGAATAAAGAACTTGTAGGAAAAATATAATGCGACATATTCAAAAAACAATGGAGAATCCATAAAACATATATCTATTTTTATTAAGAACGGAATCAATAATGTAGAAACGAAAAAATGATATAATATAAAAATCGAAATATGAAAATAAGTACAATGTTATCGAACCAAGTCCTATATTTAACACAATTCCCTTAAGACTAAATCGCCACCTCACCGTGGGTGTTGGAAGATAGTTTCGACATCGTCTCCTAGGGTAAAACGGCTCCACAAACTGGGTAATACCTAACCTCGTTCGCTTGTTGAACTTACTCATGCCTAACTCTATCTCACTTGAACAATGAACTCGGGATAGACTGAATTTCATAAATTAATCTGTGTGCAATACCAAAAATGAGCTTGGTATATAAAGGCCTTTGGAATACTGAAACAGAATGACATTTGGGTTGCTAGCAATGAATGGAGCCAGAAACGGAATGGCCTTTGGATGGTACATGAATGAGATATCATGGAGCATTATGGTGGCTATTGGGGTTTGAAACGATCGAGATTTTTCGGTTGCCCCGAAACCCTCTGGTGTCTCTTTCATTCAAACCCTTCGAATTTCCAACATCACTAAGTAGCTTTTGCTGGAACAACCGGCACAACAAAATTAAGAACTCCTCAAATCATAGTGGAAATAACCACTAACTAATTAGTCAATGAGAAAACCTAATCCTATCCTTGCCCTCTCTCCCTCGGCACGCTCAATCTCCCTCCTTTCGCAGTTTGCCAGGTCTCAAGAACACTCGCCAGCACCGATAACTAACTGCCTTGATACATGGAGCCCTAAGATGTCCTAGTCATGAAATACCAGATCTATGCATCGTAAGGAGTAAAGGGACGAGCTTCGAGTGGTATAACACAATACTTAGAAATTTTTGTAATGAGATCTTTGACAGTCAAGAGAATCTTGTCTCGAATGTTTCAAGAAAACTTGACTTTGCAGTTGGGCAATCCAAAAAAGATCAGATTATTGTCCAACAAATTTGCAATTCCAGATTAAAAAATAGCCACACAAGCGAGAAAACAAAAAAAAAACATATCAAAGTAAACTACAACCTAAAATAACTGATACCCCTAGGAATAATTACCAAAGTGGGTTCCTTGGACCCAAACTCCCTACTGCAAGAGACCACGTGGATGTCATCGTCAACAACGCTTCAAGTACGAATCCAAAAGAGGACGGTCTCAAGGCTTTTGGGTGCTAGGAAAGACAGGTCGTTACCTCCTCGATGGAGATTTTTGAACCACGAGACCTATACCAACAATCTCATTCAGGACCTCAATACTGGCAATTATCTTAAAAAGTCAACTTGAAGAAGTGGGGGGAGGGTTGGGGTTTGGGACCTCATAAAATCTAAGTATTGTAAGCATTAAGGGTCCGAGGGGGAAACACACCCCACACTTGGCCACGACCACTAGTGGCTAGTCAAGCCAGTTTCAGCAAGTGAGGGCCCTCGGATTGGGATCCAACAGTTCTACCTTTTTGCCATTACCTTACAAAGCCCTTCGCAAGAGTAGAAGAAAATTGGGAATGAGGAAGGCAGATGTCTCTCTTAAAAGTGGCGGAAGGTGAAAGCCAAGTCCAAATCTCCAAAACTTAAGTTGAAAAAGGCTTGCATATTAGGGAAGGAACTAATATTTGCTATAAAGCAACGCCAAGATCAATGCTCACATACAAAATAAAATCATAATAATATGCAACTTAGTTTAATTGATGGAGAAAATAATTAAGTTTTCATAATTAGTCAAAATATTTCAAAATAATAAACTCTGAACTGGATCAACTTCACTTATAATAATTATTCCGATGGGCCATGATCATTATATGTAAGATTTCCTACTGGTGTATTTTTATTCCCCCTTTAAACACCTTGAGGAAAAATTAATTATAGATGACATAATATCGAATGATAGAATATTTTTGGACAAAAGAATTATACTGTGTCAACTACATTAATTATCGGTTAAGTTGGATATACTAGTGAATCCACAGGACGTACCAATGAAAAATACACTAGTAATAACCCCGAGGAGTTGTCCAAGTGATAGAACGGACAAGCTGTAAATCTGGACGTCTTGCAGTTGAAATTCGGCAACTTAATACTTGAAGCCGTTGGGAGGTTTACTTGGTCGTTTCCACCCAGGGCCCCAAGGACTAGTAGGTAATTAGGTGGGGACTTCTCCAAACTTTACCCCAATTTAATCTCAACCTGACCGAATACCTCGGTTATTAAAAAAAAAAAAAGATACTAGTAATACATGAATAACTATTACTCATGTTGGCAAAATATTCAAGTTACTAACTAATTGATCCGATATATCCATGTCTACCGACAGTTATAGCACAAGTTTTCTGTAAATTAAGACTTAGCCAAAGATAACTCCAAGGGCCGGGTAGTTTAAGTAGAGATTGGGATGAGCTGTAAATTCAAACATCTTGACGTCGAAACTTGACAACATAATACTTGGGGTCACTGGGAGTTATGCCCGGTCGTTACCTCCGGAACCCCAAAAACTAGTCAGTAATAAGGTTAGGCATATTCAAAACCAACGGAATACCTCGATTATCAAATAAAAAAAAACTCAGCCCAGGATCACCCAACACGCTACAGTATATGAAACTAGACCCCAGGAATAATAGAGATATTGCAGGTCCCTTGATCCACCAGTAGCAAGAAATCTGTAATATCTGGATATATATATATACCCACTGAGGATTATGACATATTGTACAGTAGGGTAAAATTATTCTAATGCCGAAAAAGGTTTGAGGTTTATGAAAAATAATATAAACTAACACGACAGAAATGTTAACTGTTCATGCATCAAAATGATGTTTGCTCTGATACACCACATGACAAAAATTATAGCATATCTAAATATATGGCATTGCTTAATCCATAACATAAACAATTGATACCGTTAAATCTTTTCTTTACCATCTCAATGGAAGAGTTACAAACTCAAAAGTCACATTCAGACAATTTAAGTCATAATCCCCACTAGTGATATACATTACACAGTGTCCTGTTGTGTCTAAGAGCTTGGATATTTCTCAAGAAAAGAACTTCAATAGTACATTACGGACATGTTAGTTTTGACAGAATACAAGTATTGAATTTGACTATATATTTAAAGTGATCATGTATTCGGTGTTTAATAAAAAGTTTCTAATCTCGATCAATATTAGTTTGATGTCAATATATTTTCTATAAATGTATATTCCTTCAATATTAATTCAGTCGAACAAACAGACTAAATTGATTTATAGCAGGCATCATGTTACACTTGCTTTGCTTTTGGTAGCCCCTCTTTGGGTATGAATGGTGGTTTTCCCTTGGGTTTGTAGTATGGATCATAAATACCAAGAAAGTCGCTTTTCCCTTTTGGTAATGAAGTGTGTGTCCGAACCAATTTGCATGCATCTTAAATTGTCCTGTTGTGTCCGAACCATATCCACTGAGATGCCTGGTAGTATAGCCTTAGATTTCACCTACCAAGCTAACCTGAGTTTCACCAAATCAATCGGTTTATCCTCCTCAACTACTCCATTACTGAATTTCACCTAATTCCTCAAGGTCCATATATAGCGACCAGATCATTGCAAAGAAACTAGTTTCCCACAACCACCGTTCGACATTTGAGAAGTCGTTGTTGAACCAGGAGGTGATCAACACAGGGCTCACCCATTGTAGCCCATACCAGCAGATGAGTTCCAACCAGATCCTCCACGCTACAACACACCGCAGCAAGTACTTGGTACTAGCATATGAAACTAATCTTAGTGAAAAACTCAAAGGCGTGAACTCCCTAACATTTTTATTAATTTTGATACATAAAAATTACAGAGAAATTAAATATTCTCGTACATTTTGTATCTTTGTCATCAACTGAACACTGCCTCAATGAAACTATCAAGGAAAAATCATACAAAATGGTTCAGTGACATTTCCAAATGCTATCCTAAAGCACAGAAACGTATACGTTAACTACATTAGTTTTAGGAATTTGTTTACAGTTTCTAGCATGGCCCAGTTTGTTAAGTTACAAGAATGTGGCACTGAGTAGGTGTCAACTTCATCGCATTCATACACAATCACCTATTTATATATAAAGCATTATCCTTACATCTTCATGAGACACATCACATGTTTTGTTTTTTGTTTTGGTCATTGGAATTTGGCAAAAGCCTACTTTAGCCTAATCTAAGTTCCGTGGTAGGATTTGAACTCGTAACCAACTGAACTACAGAATGAGGGGCCAACATTTATGCTACCTAACTCAATCACATGTCTATCTATATGCATCCTCGTATATATAAGCATTATCCCCACGTCTTCAAGATCCCTACCCCCTACATACCGATTAGCAGTAATCCTATCACTCTTTCATAACGATGGATCTATTTGTTTTGTTTTCACTCCTAATTCACGACCAGTTTCGTGTCTACATCTTTCACGGTCTTAAAAAACATCTGTTGAGTCGTACTCATCTCTCCTAAACCCATTTTGCTAGCTAAATTTTGTGGACAGAATGTTGGGCAAATTTTGGGAATCATCAATTAATGTAACAGAAGCAACTAGGAGTGTCGAAGAAAATCCGGAAAACCGAAAAACCGGACCGAACCGATCCAACCCGTTCATTTTGGTTTGGTTCTATGGTCTAGTGGTCAGGTTCTGATTGTAAAAAAGTAAAACTGTTAATTTTAGTTCGATAATTGGTTTTTTTTATCAATCCGCAATTCGAACCGAACCAGAACCGTTTATAACGAGTATATACAAATACACACACACACACACACACATATGTATGTACCAGATTACCAGTAATTGAGGAAATAAAATAATTTAACTATACAACTTTTCTTTAGTAATTAAGAAAATAAAATACTATTCCGCTTCCTAAAAATATTTTCTTTTCTCAAGCAAAAACCTTCCATTTTATGTTTTTTTTTCCCAAAATATTACTCACTTTTCAAATTTTGGAGACTCCAATTATAAAGTTTTTTTTTATGCTATTTGCTATTTTTGTTTTCTTTTATGAAATACTTCATATTTTTAGACATTTTCGTAGGTTTTGACAAATGGATCGGATTGAAAAGTAGTACTGGTAATTATTTTTGTACTGCTGTTTTAAACTTATGTTTCAAAGTATCTCGATAGTGATTAAACTATATCAAAGGTTGTTTGATCGTTTTTTGTAGTGAGCATGGTGATAGTTTGAATCTTCAAATATTAATAAAAGTTTGAGCTATTTAGTGATATTATAATCATATGAAATTTTCTGTTATTTTGCGGGTAGAATCGAAAACCGAACCGAACCAATCCGAAATTGAGGATTGGTTTTGGAATTAAGTTTCACATTAGTAATGATCAAATTTTGGTCTATATTTTTCTTGGACCGTTAGAAATGGTTTGGTTATTGAATTCTTACAGAACCGCACCAATCCGGACCATGTACAGCAACACTACTCCAGTTCAGGCTACCTGCTTCAATTCTCTCGAATGCTCCAACTTAATAGGAGTAATAATCAAGCTTAGATAAAGATATTGTACGACCATAAAGTGTGCATATGCCTGCTTGTCATTGCTTTTTACCCCATCATTTAGCAATACTGAGCTTATTAGCTCCTGTATCCTTGAGCACAAATGACCGCTGACAATTAGTTTATGAATTGTATTTAGGTAACTTAACCACTACTGTGTATGACGAGATAACAAAATACCTCTAAAACTATGTGTATCATTGAAACAGCTACTATAATCGAGTATAATTCGTACACCTCATGAGCAAGATAAAGAAGCACCTCTGCATAAGGATTAAAATCAGCAAAAAATCAAGGTGCCAGACCTGATAGTAGTTAGCTATTGGCATGAATTACTTGAAATGTACTGATGCCGCTAAAGCACGTTACATGAAACCAACGAGTTAATTGTGTGACCCAACAGAATCTTCAAACATTTTGATCTACCATTCAAATTTTCTTTTCCACTCTTCAATTGTTACTTGTTCCCTTTTATAAAAACATCACATGCTGTCGATGCCTTTCACTTTTTGTATGTAAGACTAATCAAATAATAAATTTCAAGAGTCCACTGAGCTACACTTGATAACAAATAAGACATGTAGTCCCTTAATATTCTCATTATAAGATGAAGAAACATTTACTTGACCGTTATATGATATGCATGCTGAATTCGCCAAGTATTATTTCCCGCCATCAAGAGCGGAGCAATTAAGGGTCTGCAGAGACACGGCCCCCCACTCGATCTTTCAAAATGAACTTGGTACCCTCGTAATACACCCCTAAGATTATGATTTGTCCAAGAGAATTACACAAAATTTCATGTATGTGGATATTTATACGATTGTTTACAGTGGTATATCTTACACCCACCTGTTCTCCAGACAAACTCCTCTCTGGTTTCATAAAAAGAAAGTATGAGCACAATATGTTGTACAACAATCCGTACCACGTACATAACATAAATTCACTGGTGTTTAGGATAAAGGCAAAAAATAGCAACATACCCAGACCAATTCACTTGTGTTTGTAACATGCTCTTCATAAAATGAACTTGCGCATATTGTCATCTAGAAGTATAATTCTAAGGCATCACACACAAGATTTTGTTGCAAGTTTACGTAAGATAAGACGAAAAAACATAGTAACTGAAAAATGATAAGTACAATTTCCCATCCGTCCTCTTCTACATAACTGCTGCATAAAAAAGTGTGTACCTCTCCTGAAGTTTCTGACAAACACGGAAACCTCCCTTGAGGTTTCTGAAATTGCACTGACGAGGATATTCATTGTTACATTATGTTTAGGAACAGTGTAAGTGTTGTGGCATGTGGAAAAGAATATACAGTACACGAGCTTACTTTTTCACTGCCAATTTATTGGACTTCTATCTAATATTATGCACAGTACGCGAGAAAGAGAGAATGACCAAAAAGGAGAGAGAAAAGATTGGTGTGAAGTATATTACAATGGTACTAGTGTGCAACCGTTCAAAATACAGTGTAACAAACTTTTTACTTTTCAACAGTAAAGACAGTTTGAGAAGCAGACCTTTGGTACGGGGCGTGATTGTTAGGAACCCCATCTTCAGTACGTTTGTCTTCAAACCATTTTACCACTTTTTTGCGAGGCAGATTTGTCACGTGCACAATGCTACTAACCATGGCATTCTGCATCAATAGATAGCACAACAATGTGAAGATTAGCCTTATTTCCAGAAAACATGGAAACCTTTTTCGTTTGGAACAGAATATTTTAGTTTTTCACAAATTATTAAAAAAATGAAGATCCAAGTTCACTTAGAAAATGATCAGAAAATAAAAAAAATTTGGATATTGAAAGTAAGGAAAGGAAAACATGGATAAGTTAATGGAGGACATAAGAAACCGAATACAGAAGAAGACATCTTAGCAGGATCATTTCAAACAGCCAATAAAAACCATGAAAAATAAATTACATACCACTACAACTAAAGCACAGTAGTAAGGAGGACAGAATTGTCTTAAGACTTAACAATGTGGCGTCTAAAAAAACAAGTAATTGGGGCAAAGGCTTGATGGGTAGAGGACTAAAATTTCAGCATTCATTCAACCTTGTTGGCTATCCCCCCAGACTCGTCTCCAACAAAATCAAGGTGTTAGTATGCATTTCATGTTTTGCTTCCAGTAGAAGCTGCCTGGTGTATGTAGTTTAGTAGATGGGTAACTCTGAAGTTATTCTTCCCAGGCGGCATATCAACATGGTTATGTTTTTTTAATGTTCCAAAAATTTGCCTGTACAAGAAGTATGCGATTTAATTTTCCCCTGTTAGAATAGTTCATGTTATTATCTTATGTTTAGTCCCACATCGCCTATCTTATTCATGTAACGTAGTACTCAGTAATATAAATAACAATGACATGTGTTGGGGTTAGTTGTCACCCTATACACTTTCTAACATGGTATCAGAGCCATGGATCATATTCCACCCTAACCATAACCTTAACCCTAACCCTAGAAATTAAACCCTAACCCTAGCCTAGATAAACCCTAAATCTAAACCCTAAACCAAACAGCCGCAGCCACCAACCAAGCTGCCGCCAACCAAGCAGCCGCAGCCCAACCCTACCAGCCCTTTGCTTCCGCCATCAACCCTCTGATCCAGACCAGCCACCCTACCAGCCGCACACGCCGCACCCTACCAGCCGCACACGCCACCATCAGTCGCCTTTTGTTGTCATCAGCCGCACACGCCACCTCTGATCCAGACCGTAACCCCTTCTGTTGTTGCTGTTCCGCCAGGATCAGCCACCATCAGCCGCTTGTTTCACGAGCCTCTGCACCATCAGTCGTCACGAGCCTCTGGTCTCTGATCTGCTGTTTCACGAGTCTCTGGTTTCTGGTTTCTGGTTTCTGGTTTCTGGTCTTCATCTTTCTGTCTGGTCGCCTTCGATCTCTGTTTGTTCGCCTGTTGATGTTGATGTTTGCCTCTGTTTGCTGTTTTGCCTCTGTTTCCGCCTCCTCCTGCTCGTGTTGATGCTTCAGCTATTGATTGGTATTCTCCCAGAGCTGTTGGTCGATGTTAGGTACTAGTTGAGGTCATTGGTTCATTTGTTGATGCTCCACGGTGTTGCTTTTGTCCTTCCGCTGTTACTTCAGTGCTCATCAGTAGTTGGTGTGCTTTGATCTGTTGGTGATTATTGTGGGTTATTTGTTGGGATTACGGTAATTTGCTGCTGGAAGATCCATGTATCACTTGATGGTTTGTCGATTCCTTATGGATGTTTGATCAATTGTTAATGCTTCGTGTTGATATTACTATTGTTGGGTGCTATTTTTGTTGGGTCAGTTGTTGGGTCAGTTGTTGGTTTCTTCTGCTGGAGGTCGTGGTTGGTTGGTTTATTGGTTGTGTTGATTCCATACGGTGAATAGTAACGAAGTTGATCAGTCTGTTGGTTGTTTGGTTGCTAGTGGATTCCGCGTTGTGTTTGGGTTTGTTCAAGATGAAGTCTACTTCAGTTGTTTCCGGTGGTTTTGGTCCTAGTTTAAATGGTCGTGGTTCTAAGTTTGGTGGTCACGGTGGTTCTAGTTATGATCGCATATCAGGGGGAGGTGTTTTTGGTCGCAACCGTGATATCCGACTGTGTACCCATTGTGGGGGTACAAATCATACAGTTGAGTATTGTTATGATCTTCATGGTTTTCCTCAGGCTCATCAGGCTACTTCTTCCAAGAATATGGGGCCGGTTACTCATTATGCCGACACCATGGTGACTATTTCTGCAGAGGAGTATCAACGCCTTGTGTCAAGTCAGCCTTCATCTATGGGTTCTTCATCCACTGCTACGCTATCTCAGACAAGTTCCTCCGCTGCTTGCATTGCGTCTTCTTTGTCTTCTACTCATTGGGTTATTGATTCTGGTGCATCTGATCATATGACTGGTACTTCTTCTATTCTTTCCGGTCGTCAGTATCTCGGTAAACCATCTAGTGTTACCTTAGCTGATGGTTCTACCACCAATGTTACTGGTTTGGGTTCTGTTCATGTTACTTCCTCTTTTACTTTGGACTCCGTCCTGCAAGTTCCTAGTTTTCCATTAAACCTTATGTCTGTTAGTAAACTTACCAAGTCTTTGAATTGCTCCGTCACATTTCTTCCTAATGGTTGTGTGTTTCAGGATCTCAAGACGGGGAGGAAAATTGGTGGCGGTGTTGAACGTGGTGGTCTATATTACTTTACAGATAATGTTCACCCTAGTTCTGTTGCTCTTCAGTCATCAGTGTCACCATATCAACACCATTGTCGTCTTGGTCATCCATCACTTCAGAACCTTAAAAGTCTAGTGCCTTCATGTAGCCGTGTGGATGCTTTGCCATGTGAAGTCTGTGAGTTTAGCAAACATCATAGAGTATCTTTTTATCCTAGGATTGAGAATCGTGCGTCGCACCCATTTGAGTTAGTTCATTCTGATATTTGGGGCCCAATGCATGTTCCTAACATTTCTGGCTTTCAGTATTATGTTGTTTTTGTCGATGATTTCTCTCGTGTCAGTATTCGGAGTTATATTCTATTTTTAAGTCATTTTATATGGAAATCAAAAC
This sequence comes from Arctostaphylos glauca, assembly GCA_019985065.2. Taxonomy (NCBI): domain Eukaryota; kingdom Viridiplantae; phylum Streptophyta; class Magnoliopsida; order Ericales; family Ericaceae; genus Arctostaphylos; species Arctostaphylos glauca. The sequence goes on from JAHSPW020000010.1 coordinate 6,255,069, forward strand.
CCAGTTTGATACTTGCATTCGCATATTTCGTTCTGATAATGCCCGTGAATATTTTGATAAAGTCCTTTCTCAGTTTTTTGAAGATCACGGTATTATTCACCAGTCCTCTTGTACTCGGACTCCACAACAAAATGGAGTTGCCGAACGCAAGATTCGACATTTATCAGAAGTTATGCGTGCAATGTTATTTCAAATGCAAGTTCCTAAGTCTTATTGGAGTGACGCAGTTCTTACCGCGTGCTATTTGATTAATCGTATGCCCTCTACAGTTCTTTGAGGTCAGATACCCCATAAGGTATTGTTTCCTGATCGTCCCCTCCACTCTTTACCCCTTCGGATTTTTGGGTGCACATGTTATGTTCATGCTCTGGATCCAGACCGGAGCAAACTCGACCCTCGCTCCATTAGGTGCATTTTTCTTGGTTACTCTCGAACTCAGAAAGGGTATAAGTGTTATTTTCCATCTTTACGTCGTCATTTTGTGTGTGCTGATGTCACATTTAATGAGTCACTCCCGTTTTATTCAGAGTCTGTTACTGTCAATGATTGGCTTGCATTTGAGTCAGTGTTTCCTATAGCTGTCCCGTCAGGTACTGGTCCTCCACCAACACCTCCTCCACCAAAACCTTTACAGGTATATGTTCGTCGTCCTAAAACTCCAATATTGCCATCTCAGCCTGAGCCACTAGTGTCATCTCAGCTCGCACCATCTCCGTCTGTACCATCTGAGCAAACAACCCCACCTTCACCCACCGCTCCATCTTCTCCTCCGTTGCGGGATCCTGACGACCTTGATCTTCCTATTGCTCTACGTAAAGGTACTCGCACTTGCACTTCTCATCCCATTTCTCACTATGTGTCGTATGATCACCTGTCTCCTTCCCTTCGTGCCTTTACTTCCTCAGTTTCTTCTATATATGTTCCTAACACTGTACAGAAGGCCCTTTCTTTGTCTGAGTGGCAGACAGCAATGGAGACTGAGATGAATGCTCTCCATGACAATGGCACTTGGGAGTTGGTTCCTCTTTCGTCGGGAAAGTCTACTGTTGGTTGTCGATAGGTCTTTACTGTCAAGTATAATCCGAATGGCACTGTTGAGCGATACAAGGCCCGTCTTGTGGCCAAAGGCTATACACAGACTTATGGGGTTGATTATGCCGAGACCTTTTCTCCCGTTGCCAAGATAAATTCTGTTCGAGTTCTTATTTCTTTGACAGCCAATCTTGATTGGCCTTTGTTTCAATTGGATGTCAAAAATGCTTTTCTTCACGGTGATCTCCTCGAAGAGGTATACATGGAGCAACCTCCTGGATTTGTTGCTCAGGGGGAGCGTTCTCAGGTTTGTCGTCTTCGCAAAGCTCTATATGGCCTGAAACAATCACCTCGAGCTTGGTTTGGAAGGTTCAGTGATGCTGTGCTACAGTTTGGTATGCATCGATCTCATTCGGATCACTCTGTATTCTTTAGACATTCAGAGCAAGGGAAAATAGTGTTGATTGTGTACGTGGATGACATCATTATTACTGGAGATGATCAGAAAGAAATTGATAAGTTGAAACAGTTCTTGCACAGCCAGTTTTACACTAAAGACTTGGGTAAGCTGCGATATTTCTTGGGTATTGAGGTAGCGAGATCCAAGGATGGGATTAGTTTATCCCAAAGAAAGTATGCGTTGGATATTCTAGAGGAGACTGGTTTATTGGAAGCAAAGCCTGTGGAGACTCCAATGGATCCTAATGTCAAACTTTGCGTTGATCAGGGGAAGATATTTCTTCATCCAGACCGGTATCGCCGCTTGGTTGGTAAGTTGAATTATCTTACTAATACACGTCCTGATATCTCATTTGCTGTTAGTATGATGAGTCAGTTTATGTCAGCTCCCCGTCTTCCACATTGGGAAGCTTGTCTTCGTATCGTTAAGTACCTGAAGGCTCATCCTGGACGTGGTTTGTTTTACAAATCTAATGGTCATTTGTGTGTTGAGGCATTTACTGATGCTGATTGGGCAGGATCACCATCTGATAGACGGTCGACAACTGGTTACTGTACTTTTGTTGGTGGCAATCTAGTTACATGGAAGAGTAAGAAACAAACAGTTGTTGCAAGATCCAGTGCAGAAGCAGAGTATCGAGCTATGGCACACACAACTTGTGAGATCGTTTGGTTGCGAGCTTTACTTGAGGAGTTAGGTTGTGGAGTGCAGCTACCCATTCCTTTGTATTGTGATAATCAGGCAGCGATACATATTGCTTCGAATCCGGTATTTTATGAGAGGACGAAACATATTGAAGTAGATTGTCACATTGTTCGCGAGAAAATAGATGGTGGTATTTTATCTACTCCATTCGTGTCTACAGGAGCTCAGTTGGCTGATATTTTCACCAAACCATTGTTTAAACCACGTTTAGAGTTTCTATGTAACAAGCTGGGATTTTGTGATATTTATTTTCCAGCTTGAGGGGGAGTGTTAGAATAGTTCATGTTATTATCTTATGTTTAGTCCCACATCGCCTATCTTATTCATGTAACGTAGTACTCAGTAATATAAATAACAATGACATGTGTTGGGGTTAGTTGTCACCCTATACACTTTTTCTCATTCCTGATAACACCCCCAACCCTTCTAAATTCATTTCAAGATGACCTGTACTACAAAACTTCCCTGGATCCAGAAGTGATTTGTTTTACAATGATCTTATTCTTGATAACACATGTTGACTATACTCTACCAATGCACAAACTGCAATAGTGGCTTAACAATTTAACACACCGTGGGGCGCTTTGATCGAGCATAAACTCTTTCTAGGGTGTCAAGTTGCACTTTCTTTAATCTTTTCCGAGCAGACCAACTGCTTTGCATAACATGAACTGGCACTTCCACCTTGGACTGAGATTGCTTCACAACTGGTGCTGCATCAGAAGAAACTTTTTCCAGGGGTTCACTTTTGGGCTCTAAGATTGGTGAAATGGGTTTATCAGGTAATGAGGCACTCATTAATAGAAGATTTGGAGGAGGATCCCGAAGTAGTTTAAGAACAATAGCTCGATCCAGACATACATCAGCAGCAAGATTTTGGATCTGCAGGATATTAAAAATCAAACACAATGAGAAAATACCAGTAAACAGCTAATCCGGTCAGCATGCATGCAAGGAGAAATGTTCTTAGGTGTATCATATAAGGCAAAATCATAACAGAACTATTTGCAAACATTTCACTATTCGGAAATGCAAAGAAACTCAAAAAGAAGACAAACTGGAAAGAAAAGCTGATGCCATTCTTGGGTACCAGAATACAAGTTGTTAATCAATTCCACATGTTTGAGGTCGAGCATCCCTCTTGCATAAAAGGCACAAGTGCAAAATTGGAATAAACTGCTAGTGCAAACCAAATTCTTTCTGTACCAAATAAGCTCTCAAAAAAAAAAGAAGAAAAAAACGAAGATGTACTAAAAAATATTCTAAAACTTGAAAAAGAACATCACCAAACTGGATTAGTAAATGTACAAAATGGTCAAATTCCTTAGTTAGGAATAAACTAGATAAAATAGTACACGGTGTAAATATCACAACATGAGGATGCTTACACCGGTTTTACGACGGCCATTTTTCAAAGCATAGGCCAATCTTCGAAGTTGCCAACTTTTAAGTTTCGCCACTTCTTCTTTGGTATCATCATCATCATCATCATCATCAGATTCGTCGCTGACCCCATCATCCTCAGGTGAATCAAATGAACCTAATAGTTCGTCCTCCTCCAATGCCTCAGCTAACTCATGTTCAAGGTTTGCAAGGTCTTCCTCACCTATCTCGTCATCACGATCATCAAGAGATGGATCGTCATCATTTTCAAGATCTTTTTCTAGCTGGCTAAAGAGTGCCTCAAGCGGATCTTCACCTAAATCTTTCTCCTCAGCAATATCATTACGGGGCAACCTTTTCTGCACCAATCAAATGGCATAATAAAAGTACATGAAAGTATTATAATAATATAATTGGCACATACAACTCCATTTAAATGAACTTTTAAGCTGGAAACTTTTTACTACGTCCACAAGCAAAGTTTGTACGGAACACAAGGAAGAAGAAAAAGTTGAGGTCAACACGCAGTAAGGAATTTAACTGCCAAAAATAAATAAGACCTGAGTGCCTACTAGGAACAAAAGAGAAAAGTGGCTGCCGACGAATTAAGCATTAATTTTTTTCTATTTCTGTGCTAACTTCTTTAACTGTTTTTGGTTCACCTCAGGCAAGGTTCATGTGATATTCTGTAGAAAGAGGTAGTAAAAGCACAGGAGTATTTGGAAATCGGCCTTTTCACTTCAAACACCATAACCAAGAAAACCGAAGCACAACACTTAAATATTTCCAACGAAGTCATGCCCTTGGTTACCAAGAATGCAAATACAATAGGGATTTAGCAATCCAAAGGGAACCGCAAAGCTTTTTCTATTTATCCTTAACATTAACAAACTAAATCTTTGATAGTGGAGCTTTCATACCAAAGTGCTAGAAAATTAGTCATAATCCTCCTAGAAATGTGTCTTGCATTAATGATATGAAATCCATTTTAGCAAAGTACCGAAGCAAAGCCTAGCTTTTTATCAAAAGAGACCCACCCCATTCGTACAACAATTTAGGGCATCTGGTGTCCTCCGTTCCGGTTCCTATATGTCCAACAAAAAGTTTGCACTCCAGGTGACTATATTCATAACCATACGGTACCAAAAATATGTATTTGACTCATTTAAAAAATTAAACAAAAATGTCCAGGAATGAATTTATCCCGCAACACCACAAATGCACCGGAGATGAAACTAAAGTGTTGCCCATGTCCCAACTAGACAAACAACGTCAAGATTGCATTAATTCCAAACTCCTCAGCTCCAAACTCTGGCCATGGAACACAAAGACAGGCCCCCATGATTCAGATTCACTTATGAGTGTCTTCTGAATACAAGAATCCTTAAGCATATAACGGTTATCTACCCTGTGGAGTAGATGCAAATGGTCCTTCCAAAGGTAAACAAATATATCAATGATTATAAAACCAACACATCGATCTTCCTCATCTGATGGTTGAAATTTTCTAATAAAAGGATCATAGTTTGGCTCCACTAATTTTTGGATCTTGGTTCTCCGTTCCCAGCAAACATTGTACATCAATCCACCAAACAGTTTCGTTCATTATCTACGACAAACTTCAGGAAATGTTATAGTGGTGATTGCTACACGTAAATCTTCTATTCTGCTCTCAATAGAAGTCAATTAGTTCGACGCTTTCATTTTCCAAGACATAGGACTTGATGTGATATTTGAATACCTAATATCTATGTTATTTTTCATCTCAATATCTCAAATCAATGATGGCTTCCACCAATGTTCTAAAAATCGCTAGGCGCTAGGCGGGCGGTGGTAATCGGTGAGTAATAGGCCTAGGAGGATTAGTCGGGGATTTTTTCTTTTTTAATAAATATTCCTACAAAGTCTAAAGTTCCAAACTAAATCAAAATAAGTCACATATTACACATAAAATCTCAAACAATATTAACCTCATTCTCTTCCTCTCCATATCCCTCCAAACTTGATTCACAACTCTTCTAAACAAAAAATAAGCCCACAACCTACTAACTTATTCACTATCGATTGAGAGAGACAAAGCACGAGAGAGAGAGATGGTGAGAGAGAGAGAGAGAGAGAAGAATCTGATTTTACAGATTTTTTTGCGACTCATAAAACTATTCACCAAATTTCTTGTTTTGATACTTCTGCCCAAAATACTCGAGTTTGAAAAAGCACTGTCATCTCCTAGACACTACTAGATCTCTTCTTCTTTTGACCTCTGTTACTTCTGTGTTTTGAGGAGAAGTTGTGCTCACTATTGCTTATCTTCTGAATCAGATGCCTACGCCCCTTCTCTTTTCTTTTTTTTCTGAAAACTGAGGTATCCGGGCAGTTTTGGAATTTCCCCCAACATAATACCGACTAATTCTCGGGATCCCAAAATTAATGACAGACAAACCGCCAGTGGCTCCTAGTGATTGGTTCTAGTGGGATTCGATCTCGTGACATTGGGAGGGCCAAGCTCCTTAATCCGCTTCTTTTTGTGACTTGTTCGAGTGTCAAATTCCCGATCATTTCCTTCTTGTATATTTGATTCTGCTTGCTTTGTCCTTCTCCCCAAGAGATACCATAGTAAGCTTACGGCTCGTTGTGCTCTCTGTTTTCTTAGGGTATGGCATCAATCAAAAGGGTCATCGTTGCAACGACCTTGCAGCCAAGAAGTTACGTGTCTATGCATGCTACTTTTCTCGAGCATTTGCCACAGTTCTCCCTTCCACCCAAAATAGCACATGTTCCTAAGAAAGACTTAGTTCTTATTGATCCATTCCCTGCTGATGTACCTTCTAAGGAGTACATTTCTACTCTTGAAGTATCTAATCTCCTAGCTGCCTTTTCTACTCCCTCTATTTCTACCTTAGTTTCGTCCTTTCCTTTAGTTACTTTCGTTGTCGTATAGCTTCTCTGGCTCCCTACTCTACTGCCCATCAACTTGCCTCTTTGGACCCTGATCCTTCTAACCATTGTTATCCTACTCTTGACCGTCGTCCCCTGGTAAGACTTGGCTATACTAATACTTGTTTATGTTCTTCCTACCGTTACTTTCTCTCCCCCATCCATACTTAATTTGAACCCAGATTATATAAAGACACTTGTAATGATCCTAACTGAGTGCATCTATTTCGTGAGTTTGAGATGGAGAATTTAGGTATTCTTCGTTATTTTCTAGCTATCGATGTGGCTTCATCTCCAAATGGTTATCTTTTATCTGAGACCAAATTTGCCACTAATGTTCTCTATTTTGATGATCACACTAGTGACACCCTTATGTCGAACTTCATGCCAAGTTCTTTACTTTCGATGGTGTTCTCCTTGTTGATCCCATTGAGTATTGAGAGGTCGGCTGCTTGGTTATCTTACTGTGACTCGCCCTAATATTGCTTACGCCATCCATATTTTTAGTCATGCTCCTTGTTCTACCCATTGGGTTGCCTTACGTATCTTACAGTATATTCGTTGTACTATCTACCAATGTTTACTGCTCTCCCAGTCTCCTCTACTTCGACTTTGACTCTCTGGGCATACATTGACGCTAATTGGGCCCAGTGACATAACTGGTCAAAAATTCACCTCTCGTTTTTGTATTTTTCTTGGTGATTCTCTCATCTCCTTAAAAAGCAAGAAACAATCTATTGTTGCTTGCTCTACTGCTAAAGCTGAATATCGCGCTATGTCTCAAGCTACCGCTGAAATTGTTTGGCTCTATTAGCTTTTGTCTGATATGGGTTTTTCCCTTGATTCTCCCCCACCTCTTTACTGCGATAACTAAAGTGTCATTCAAATTGCCCAGAATTCAGTTCCATGAGCATACGAAGCAATTGAAATTGATTGTCATTTCGTCCGTCAACGTCTCTAGTCCGGAAACATTAATATACCTTTTGTTCTGTCCATAGTTATTAAAGGTGAGAGTTGCACCGAGGCGCAAAAGTCCCTTGGAGCCTAGGCACGAGGTGCAAGACGAGGCGCAAGCTTTATTGAAGCGAGGTGCTAGTCAATGAAAAAAATCAAATATAACTATATACTAACATTATTTCAAATTACAAATAGTGCATACTGCATATATAGATATACATATTATAGACAGTTCATAGTGCATATAAAGACATATATACAAAGCATAATCACTATACTATAGACTACAGAGTATAAATAGTGCATATATATTAAATACGGATTACAAACAGTGTGTGTGTGTATATACATATATATATTGTATACAGCAGATTACTAACAGTGTATATATGGCTATATACACAAACCATACTCTGTAGACAGAACATATACAGATATAAAGTATACCTAGGTCATGGTTTACTCAATCCGAGAGCGACAAAGAGAGAGTTGATTGCAACGAGAGAGAGAGAGAGAGAGAGAGAGAGAGCCTGAGAGAGCCAGTCGATCACAGACAGAGAGAGGGAGAGGAGGGGGGCCGGGCAGGCTAGGCGCTGTGGTGTGTGAGAAAAGAAGAAAAATTAGGTTAATCTCCTCAATTTGAAATAAGTGCACACCTCGTGCGCCTAGGCCCATAAAGCCCACGCTTGATTCAAGTCGCCTCGCTTGGCACTGTGAAGAGCGCATGGGTTGCGCCTCACGCCTAGGCGCGCCTTTCACAACTATGGTTTTGTCGTAATGGTAATTCTCATGAACAAGCACTTAACACGATCAAATACAAATTCAAGCCAAATTGGTTCAACGTAACAAGATTGCACACAAATACACACATAGGTACTAAGAAATTGTAAGAAAATCCAAAACCTATTAAGTTTCCAAGGATATCATCCTCTTAATTGTCCCACCAAACAAAGAAAGATTGATTGCTAGCAAGCCGAAGAATAGGATAATTGCACAATAGTCATTTTATTTTGGGTTCTTGATTGAAGGTCCACACTACGATATTCTTGTAGATTACATCCTATGTGAATGTTGAGGCTATGTTTTGTCCCTCTTTTTGAAAAACCCATGACTACCCTCTCTCACTCTCTCTTACTCTTGTGTAATCTTTTCAAATTCTTTCTCCTAATCTTGTCTCTCCTAAAATCTCAAAACAAATCGTACAACAATAAATCTCAAATGAAAATGTACAAAGATTACAATTTCAACACAAAAATCATTAAAGAATACATATTACCAAAAACTAGGGAAAGCAAAGAAAAATCTACACACAAACTATGAAAAAAATTATCTCTTGATAGTGAACATGCAAAATATTAAAATATATCAATTATGCAAAAATTTCATAATGCTAAAATTATGCTAATATATAGAAATTATTAAAAATTACCACTAGGGAGAGATTATGCAAAATTTCAAAATACATGATTATGAGAAATTTCATACTGTAAAAATTAAGCAAAGTTTCTTTGTACAGAAATTATTAATCAGAAAACACAATCTATTGGAAGAAATAAAAAATTAAGAAAAATCTATCATAAACCAAACAATACATAAATTATGAGAAAATTACAGATATAAAAATGTGTATGTACACACAGACACGTGTGTACGTGTACATTGGGGGGGGGGGGGGGGGGGTGGAGGAGGATGAACCAAGAGAATAAATGAGGGCTATGGATGATTTGCACAAGAAAACCCAAAGAAAAGGGAAATAAAACAAAACTAAATGAATGGCTGAAACTTCAAGAGCTGAACTCTATTTACTTGATGCACTGCGATTGCATGAACACATGTTCCACATGTTCGTCAGAGAAAGAAGCCTGACAATTCCTTGACAGAAATACTACAAATGCCTTGTAGATTCTATTCAATAATCAATTGCACCTTTGTATAATCTCAATACTTTTGACCAAAAAGGTAATATCAGATTACTATAAAAAATAATAATCATGTCATATTACCTTTGGAAAAAAATAAAAAATAAGCTAGACAAGTGGTATTTAAAAAAATAAAAAAATTATTTAGGAAAGTAGTCAGAATTTATCTATAAGCTGCTTCTTATTCAAAAACCCAAATTTAGTTTTTTTTCCTCCTTGTAAGTCAACAGTACCCATGTGGGTGGACTAACACAAGATGCTCGTGCAAGAGCATTTATCCTTTCCTTTATAACAACTGGTTCGAAGCTTCTTAGGTGCTATCAACCCTTATGGGGTCAGTCCGTACAGAGCAAAATCCTGACTTTAAATAGGGTGGGCGATGGGATTAGTCCCTCGATAACTAGTTAGCAATAGGTTGGGATAATCTCAAAGCCGTCCGAATACCTTGGCGTGTATATATATATATATATATATATATATATATGGGAAAGGCTATATGAACCAACACTTTTTTAGACCAATATTAGACCAACGTCTAAACTCTTCGTTCCCGATTAAATTTTAACGATCCGAACCGTTCAATGTGTTTAAAACATGTTTTTAAGGGTACCCGCGAGAAATCAGCTCAAAATATTACCGGAAAGGATTTGATCCAAACATTGGTCCATAAAACAGTTCCTGTCAGCATTTTGAACCACTGTTTGGATCAAGCCATTTCCGGTAATATTTTGAGCTGATTTCTCGCGGGTACCCTTAAAAACATGTTTTAAACACATTGAACGGTTCGGATTATCAAAATTTAATTGGGAATGAAAAGTTTAGGCATTGGTTTAATATTGGTCTAAAAAGTGTTGGTCTCTTGAGTCTCCCCCTATATATATATATATATAGCAGGGATCTGGAATAGGAGTTTGGTAAGGACCTCTAATCTCAGCCCGCCCTGGTTTGGTGGCCTAAAATAACACTTAAAATTGGAGTGAACTTCGGATCTAGGTCCTAAACCGGACAACAAACGGGTTAGGGTGTAAAATATAATGTATCCACTTAAGCATTTGATTTTGGAGACATCGTGGAAAACTAAGAGCTTTCTCTCTCCCCGACTCCGGCAACTCCAGTCCCCACCTCTCTGCCACCGCCAACCGCCCTCTACTCTCCGGCGCCGCTCGTGGCCTAAAAGTGGTAGGTATTTTCTATTCCTATCAAATTAGGATTTTTTTACAAGATCTGTCTATTTTCTTTTGTTGGGTAAAGATATATGAATACGTTAGATAGACTTGTTATAGAGCAAATATGTTAAACTGAAATTTGTCTTCTTTGTACTTAATTACAGATTGTTCCATTTTGGAAGGATGGACTATTATCAAGATATAGAACAATTATCACGGACACCGAATCAACCTATGGAATCGTCTACTAACTCTTCTGATGTAATATACACTCCTCAGGTAAAGAGCAACCCAATACCAAAAATTGCACAACAATTTGAGAACTTAGAGGATGTTCATCGTTTTTACAATACTTATGCAAGAGAATCTGAATTTGGTACGCAGGTTCATTCCAGCAAGAGGAGTAGTGAAAATCATGAAACTATACAGAAAGAGTACATTCGTTTCAAAGAGGGACTTAGGAGAATAACATCTAGAAAGAACAAACGGAGTCGGGGGATAATTAGAGAGGGTTGTGGTGCAACTCTTTGAAAATGGCCCAACAAAAGAAAACAGATAGATCTTGTAAAAAAAACCCTCTTTCCCTTCTCTGAATCCACACAACTCTTTCAAAATGACATAACAAATCTGACTTAATATCTATGCTCTATAACAAGTATGTCTAACGTAACAAATCTATTTAAAATATTCATATATATGTATCCAACAGAAGAAAACAGACAGATCTTGTAAAAAAGCCCTAATTTGGTAGGAAAAAAAAAATATACCATTTTTAGGCTGATGGGCAGCACCATAGAGTGGAGGGCGGCTGACGGAGAGAGTAGAGAGGGCGGCGACAGAGAACGAAGGGCGGTCGACGACGGCGGAGAGTAGAGACTTGAGTTGCCGAAGTCGGGGAGAGAGAGAGAGCTCTCAGTTTTCCACGATGACTCTAAAATCAAATGCTTAAGTGGATCCATTATATTTTACACCTTATCCTGTTCAGGACCCAGATTCTGAGTTCACTCCACTTTTAAGCGTTATTTTAGGCCATTAAACCAGCGCCCTTGCTGAGATTAGAGGTCCTTACCAAACCCATGTCCGGGATCCCTGCTAGGAAGCCAACTCTGTGTGTGTGTGTGTATATTTCTAAAAGAGGTATGTATATGAATTCCTTTTATTGAAAAAAGCTACCATTCTAATCTTTTGTCTCTCTTGCTCTTTTATGCTATGTTGCATACTCGACCTGACATATGCTTCGCAACTAGTATGGCTAGTCATTACCAGAGTAACTCAGGATATCTTCATTGGTTAGCAGTTAAAGAATTTTGCCATACCTTCTGAGACACCAGACCTTGTTCTCTACTATCAAGGTGGAACCCCGAGATTGAAGGGACATAGTGATGCTGATTGGGCAAGTGATAGAGATGAGCGTAATTCACGACTTGATACATGTTCTTGCTTAGTGGAGCAATTGTTTCGTGGTGTAGTAAGAAGTAGTCTTGCATTGCTTTGTTCTCATTGGAATCAGAATATGTTGTTTGTTTTGTAGTAGTGCAAGAAGCTATTTGATTAAAGAGATTCCTTCAGACCCTTAAAGTTACAGTCTTGGCAAATGAACCAGTCATAGTCCATAGTGATAGCACGGTAGCTCTAGTTTATACAAAGGATCCTAAGTATCATGGTAGAACAAAACATATAGATGTTTGATTTCACTACATCTGAATATGGTTGCGCGAGGGGAGGTGAACTCCACTAGTAGGATGGTGGTTGACCATCTTACAAAACCCAACAACTGAGATGTCTTCCAAAGTCATGTATAGAGCATGGGACTTTATAGGCTTTGATATGTATTGTAGAATACCTTACTGACTATCTACTTTCTGAGATGTTTATGTTGAGTATCTTTTGCACTTTTTACGTGGACGTGATTACTATGGCATGATGGATACTATAAGCTAGTACACATAAACGTACACCAGGCTAAAATCAACCTACTCACATGAGTGATCATCTTGACACTTAGATTTCGAGCAAGATAAGACATTAGTTATCTTGGTGCTTAAAGAGTAAGTTAAGTGTTTTGCTGCCTATAGAGAGGACAAAAACTGATTTCTTATTGTAATGTCCCTTCAAATGGACTAAGATGAGTCAACCATGAAGTTGGTCCACAACTTCATAAAGCTTGAAAAAGCCGAATGTTAAGTCTTAGACAGGAGCTTGATAAGAAATTGTGCTAAGAAATTCAGTTAGACACCTACAGGGTGACTAGATCAAGATTCGTATGACGTTGGGGAGTCACATGCCCACTCTAGTGGGAGCTCTGTCATAACATGCATGTCATATTGTATGTGCTGTCGTGGAGCATTTGAGGGGGTGGTTAGATGATCCTGCTCTAACACTATGTAAGACCTTATAGACCACTGTATTGGACTTTTGGTTTATTCCATACCCTTGAACCTGGCACTATGTCATGAAGTAAGGACTTAATGTCTCTACTTTAGCATGTTTTCCAAGGGCTATGATTAACACAGTCCAGCGGAGCATGCCTAGGAAAACGGTCCAGCCTAAGTGGATTGATATGAGTGGCTAGGGAAGATTGTTCAATAACACACCTCAGTTGTGTAGCTTAGAGCCCGAACGGCTATATTTGGATATTCGTCATTCAATATAATCATGAGTGCATGAACGTTGATTGAATTCAAGCATTGGTTTTAAGTTGTGACTTATGAGGGGTTAAACATGTTTGATCTGGTGTGGTTAGACAATCTGGTGTGTGCATGAGAAATCATGATAAGTGTGCTCTGTTAGTTAGAGGGTGACTTAATATAGCAATCTTTCTTAACAACTTCTCGCCAGGTCGCATGCTCTACTTTTGGTATTATGAAATGATGAGATGCGAAATTGTGAAAAGATTAATTTACAGCCTGACCAACATGTGTAAGTGGGAGATGTAAGTCAGCAGTACCCATACGGGTGGGCTGACACAAGATGCTCTTGTGTAAGAGCATTTTTCCTGTCCTTCATGCAACACAAGTGCTATAGGATGAGGTTCCTATATATACTAGCCTCTATGCATGTACTTAAACAACAAGAAAATAAGGAAGGAAAAGAGGTCAGTGCTGGTGTAGTTTTTTTCTCTCTTGCTCTTTCTCAAAGGCTGCCATTTTGTGCCATGAAATTTAGTGTGTGGACATATTAAGAGGACTCTAGTCAGGGGCGAAACTAAGATTTGACATTTGGGGGCTGAGATTTTTTTGGGGGAAAAAGAGAGACCGAATGTAATTTGGGGGCCATAATATAATTTCTTTTATAATTTTCAAAATATATACTTAGTACTAATTTTTTTAAATTTTTGGGGGCTCGGACCCTCCAATCTCCGTATAGTTCCGCACCTGAATCTAGTAGTCTCTCTCTTTGACGGGCTGATTTTCGCATGCACATGGGACTCTTGTAATCAAGCAAACTGATCTTTATGGGTTATATATTTCTGAAGGAGGTGTGTGTGCATGAATTCCTTTTATTTTTCAACACTCATAAACTGTAGGACAATCAGGAGAGAACAGGCAATAAAACCCTAATACGTTCCCCGACTGTTTTTTTTACTATCAATTCTCTTGACCACCAAACAAATGTTGACTGTCTTATAAAGCAAATGATGGGGCAAATTTACAGAAACTAATGGCTATACCTTCTTTCTCCTCGAAGGTTTTATCGCAGAATTGGCGCTGTTCCAGCGGCGAGCGAAGGCGACTACGGGACGAGGGGAGGGGTGACGTGGCAGGATTACATTGGCTCTGAGGTGGGGCACCAAGAAGCGTTGGGTTTGGGGACCTGATAAACATCGGAGAGTAACTGAAGAGTGAGAAGACGACAAGGAAGCCATTGCTTGTACACACACGCACTCTCTCTCTCTCTCTCTCTCTCTCTCTCTCTCTACACACAAGTATCTGTACTCCTGTAAGTACTCAAAGAGAAATGGAGGGGAGCCGGAAACGATAGCACAATGGGAAGTGTTTATGGGCAAAACTAGTGTACGGGCGGCTAGAATGAGAGAAAATTGCACTCGGCCCTAGAGGTCCAAGCCCGAGGTCGAGGTCGAAGCTTACAAAAGGTGTCAGAACTTGTTCAAGCCCATCAAAATCCTATGTTGGGCTTGAGATAATTTATAGCCCGGGTTAGTAATTTCATCTATTCTAATCTATCATGAAAACACCTCTTTTTATCTGAACCATTTTTTAAGTCGATTCATAATTTTATATTTTCAAAAACTCCATTAAAAATAAGGATATTTAATTTTGATAGTTCCTAATTTAATTTTTTAATAATTAGAAACTTTTTTTTATTTTCGAATATTCGTTTACTTTTCGAAGATCTTTGTTTTCCGTTTGGGCGTGGGAGTGGAGGGCAAAACTAATCCCTGTTTGGGGATCGGGAAAAAAATGGGGATTAGATACATATTTCGGGATCAGAGACAGGAATAGTAATATCCACTTCCAATCCGCTCCTGTTGCCATTTTTAATCGAGGGTATGCATGACTAGATATGTCAATAGACAAGAGAACCATATCATTACCTAGGAACGTGCAAGGACATGCACGACTAGACATGTCGACAAGCAAAAAATCATTTCGTTGGCTTGGAACGTGCAAGGCAACATCAAGGCATGACGTGTAAGGCAACATTAAGGGTATGCACGACATGACATATCAACGTGCAAGGCAATGTCTAAGGCATGCACAACTTGGCACTTTGATAGGCAAGAAACTACGTCATTCCCTAGGAACATGCAAGGCAACATCAAAGGTATGCACGATTAAGCATGTCGACCAGTAAGAAACCAAGTCGATCCCTAGAAACGTGCAAAGCAACGTCTAGGACATGCACGACATGACATGTCGATATGCAAAAAACTGAATCGTTCTCTAAGAATGTTTCTTTCTATCCTTTTTTTCCAACCCCGCTCTAAGAGCACATGTATTGCGTGTTCACCAACCGTTAATATATATAAAGGGAGGACATTAGTTTATTGTCTCTTCATTTTGTGATTGTGTTTACTTTTTCTACTATCATAATCTTTAAAATTAAACATTTTACCTTTGAAATTGTTTAATATGTATCAAGTATTGTGGACAAACCAATAAACACTTAGATTGGTAACTATTTCTTCTTATCATTATACACATAAATCAAGTTAATGCTCATTTTTCATGGGGTTTTCTATTTTAAAATTTCCAAAAATTATAAAATAGTATTACAAAATATATAAAAAGAGGTCACAAGCTATTTAAATTTTAACAAAAAATAACTTGCACATGTATTGTGTGTGTCCAACCTCTAATTTAATGAACTTGGGATCAGCTTGCCAAAATAATTGGTTTCAAATCTCTTTAAAAAAATTATGTTTGTTGCCGTTACTGCCATGCGTGTTTTAAAATAGAAATAACCAACAGAGCAAGCCAACTTTTAAGCTTTTAAATGAGTTGATGTTAACAATGTAATATGGTATTAAGGCATACATTAAATTTGGTGTTGATGTCTATGTCTACCTAGTCATTAAATATTTGTAAGTGTTAGTCCAATTACAGAGGAGAGTTTAGTTACACACGAGAGAGCGTGTTAAAAAAAATAAATGCTAATGCTCCGATTTTTGATAACGTTAAGAAAATTCTATTAAAATAACTTTTTTAATTAAACAACTATTTAAAAGTAAAAATAATTCTTTTTATTTAAAGCGAAAATGAATATTTCATTACATGTGAGATAATCTATCAAAATACCCAAATCGAGTTTACAGGTGATACAGTAATTTAAAACATCCGATACAGAGCAACTACATGTAAGGAATCCAGGTGCTCTTCCATAGCGTGAGTCCTCCTGCTCAGATTGCAACTCTGGTTATTCTTCTACATCTGATATGAAACACTAGAGACAGAAAAATTACTCCATAAATTGTGACACTCAGTAGAAAATATTACCCGGCAAAACCCAACATATATAACAACATAGCGGAAGTAAACATTTAAGTTCATGATTATGATCCTTCATTTAATGTTTCTAGGATCCTCCTCCTTGAGAATTCGAATCTTACCAATCGTCTCTAGCGTAATCGTAACTAAATCTTCAATTTTTTATTTGTTAGAGAAGAAATTGAAGCAAAATAGCTATTAAACGATGACTTTGGTTTACTAGAGACATCGGCATATTGTTTTAGCTCGGTAGAAACAAAACCCTTTTCCTTTCAAATAGAAGTAGAGAATGAAGGAACTGGAAAGATTGTTTGAAACACCTTCTTCTAGAGGGATCATCTACAAAGCGAGTCGTTTTAAATGTATTCAGACAAAAAGCTAACATAGATGTTATAGATAGAATTTTTTTTTTTGTAATTTCGTTCACATCTTTGATCTAGAACTTGTTCCATCTTCCATAAAGGAGCCTAATGAAACCAAAGTTTCATGTTCGGTTTTGAATTAGAGACGTTCAAAATGATGAATCGACATCGACTATAACCCCTAGCGCCCTTCCAAGCTAACGACGCGGGTTCGATTCCCGCTACCCGCTCAAGATCGTCTCTTAGTTAGCTACTCTATATATGCAGGGGCGGACCTAAAGAGGGGGGCGGGGTGTCACGTGACACCCCCGACCCCCGTGCTCCACTAATTTTTTATTTTTTTTTAGGTTTTAACAGTAAATTAAAGTTTACCACATAGCATTGTGACATGTACATATCTTTTTTGCTGTGCCAAACTTTCTCAAATCTAGTTAATTAAATTTTGAAACATATATTTTTTAGTTATTAAATACAAATTTTATTCTTAGTTGTTCATTTATTTTGATGGTGACACCCTCAAATTCGAATCCTGGGTCCGCCACTGTATATATGAATTCATATCTACTCTATATATTAATATATTAATTCTTTCTAAGATAGAGAGAATTAATGGATCATTGAATTAAATAGAAAATTCTTGAAAATCTCTCACATTCATTCTGATTCTTTTTTTCCAAACACAAACAACCATAAAAAAATTAACAACAACAACAACCATAAAAAAATTAATGCAAAAATGCACATAGAAAATCCTTTTAATTTTTTTATTGAAATGAATCGTTAAAGATGAACGCTTGCTTGATCGACATAAGTAAATTAAAAAAAATTAAAAAAGTTACTAAAAATACGAATCTTATATAAATTTATTTTATTTCAAAAACTCATATGAAAGCCACCATTGAATACAACATATGGAGTTTTGAGTTTCGAATTTAGAGTTTAGGGTTTCAAGTCTAGAGTTTTGAATTTTTTATTTAATTCCAAGTTTGAGAATATAGTCTAGTGCTCAGGATATATGGGTAGAGTCTAAGGTTTAGACTCTTTTTTAGGGTTCATGATCTAGGGTGTAGGGTTTGGAGTTTAGTATTTAGGTCGAGGGTATAGGGTTTAAGGTCTTGGATCTAAAAAGAGAGGAATATCAAATCTTTCTCGACCTCTTCAACGTGATTGGGCAAGGCTTCAAATATTAAAATATCACCATTGATTTTGCCTCTATTTTCTTCGATTAATTTTTCCTATAAGACTATGAATATGTTACAATAGAATTTATAAATAACAAAAATCCATTATAATGTCTACTATTTTTGTTATTATTATTTAATCTAAGAGCAATTCGAACAAAACTATATATTATTTTTTAGTGACAAACTCAACAGAGACAATTCATGTCATCCAGTAATGCAATGTGCCTAACACAAATATTGAATTTAATCATGTGTCCATTAACCTTTCATTTAATTACACATTCAAGTTATTTGTCATTTGTATTCTAGTTGCCCAATTGTAATTAGAAAGGAAACAAATATTAACAGTAAAATAGACTATTTTTCGAATCAAACAATAAATTACTTTTGTGCATAAATTTTTAATTTTTTCGAACAATATTTTTTAAAATTAGTTCTAAAAATTTACAAAGGTTATGCTCTAAAATGCTTTGTTTTTAAACTTTAAAAGTTATATGAATTTTCTTTAAAAAAATTTAAATATTAAAACTTTATTTTTTTAAATCCAAATTTAAAAATATTACAACTTTTTAGTTTTAAAAAAAATGATGATTTTGCGACGGAATAGTACACCGTCGCAAAATTACTCATTTTTTGCGACGGGAAATACCGCATTCACAAAAGGTACTCACATTTGCGATGGGATCGTCTACCGTCATCTGTCGTCGCAAACGATACTGCTTTTTCGACGGGATACTTGGCCGTCGCAAAAAGGGATAGTTTTGCGACGGTAAACTATGCCGTCGCAAAAAAGTTGACTCAAAAAAACTTTTTCCTTGTAGTGACATTTACAGTCTCATGCTAGCAATCCCGCTCTCACGAAATTCTATAGGAATTAATGGACATACTAACAGTACAAAGTGTATGCGCGCATGTGCAATGTGTACATGGGGTTTGGGGTGATATTTTTATCCATTTGGGCATGAAACTCAATCTGCCAAAGGATGATCTGACTGGTCAACCATTACCCTTGACCGGTCAAGCATCCTAATTAATCAGTTAGCCTAGGGCTCTGGCTTAATAACCTAAGGTCTTGACAAATTGACAAATGACCCTGAGAAATTTTGATGGATTGACCAATGACCCCGAGAGGTCAAAACTCTTTGACCGATCACATTTCCACCCTGACCAATCAGCCTAGCAAACTGATGGGTTTTGAACTGACTACAATGGAGTTCAATTTCTTTCGAACTTTGATTCGTAACATCAATTTGATAAGAACTAAGGATATAGGTAAAACTATCTACTTTTGTTGGTGTTTCGACTTGTGCCTTCATTTTCCCCTTTGCAGTGCTTCCTTTTTCCCGCTCCTTCTCTAAATATGACATTGGTGGAAAAGGAAAGCAATAGGATGGAGTATTTATGGGAAAATCTCGTGTGTGAACTCCGTTAAGGTGGAGGAAATCAAAGGACTGCCTTATGAACGTGGGTTGATGGTTCATAGCTTCTAGAAAAAATCCTAGAGGAATCAATGAACATCAAAGGCCACTGCGCACTGAACAAGGGGGTTGAACTAGGCGAATAATCCTGTGCTCCTCGCGCACACTCTCACCCGCGTGATCCGCTTAATTCTTATTGTTGATTTTATTAAAACCTAATCTTAAAATGCAAATTATTTATTATAAAATGCCACTAAATGATTTTAAAATACATTTATCAAATTTTAAAAATCTCGGATTGTTACAATAAATAATAAAATTACTACTCTATTTAATAACTTCAAATTTTAGATGAGTTGTTTATTAGTAATAATTTTAATTCGTACTCTCTTTTATTTTAGTTATTGATCAATAATTTTAAAATATTCCAGTCTTGATATTGTCTGGAGGAACAAAAATCGTGAATTATGAATGTGTAATCCAAGTATGCTGCTTGCAACTATCATTAAGGCGTAGAATTCGCTAGGAAGCCTTTGACTCAACAAAAAGTCTAGAGAACCTGAAAAAAAAATTAAAAATGTTTTCGAATTTGAAATCAAAGGCCATAATTCACTTGAATTTGTGAGTTCAAAAATTCAAGTGAATCATGGCCTTTGATTTTGAATTCGGAGAAATTTCTGGATTTTTTTCTAGTATTGTAGCAATGCTCTTGACTCAAACATCCTTTTAAATGGTGTTATGCTGAGAGATACCATTGTAAATGGTGGCGCGACTTAGTTGTGAATATCCTGACGAAAATAGATTGGGAATCAGTAGCAATAGCTAATCATTGTGGCCGTCTCAGTTCAGAATACGATCATGATGGAGTCTCGCTCAGAATCTTATTGTTCAATCTTTTTTCAGTACTCCTCCAAATCCGACTGTACCTTGGTTTCCAAAGATGACGCCATCTCGGGTGAGCTTCATTATGTTATATAGGATTCATTTGGTTTGCGGTGTTTATTTATTTATTGTACAAAATTATTTGTAGTGTTATTTGATCATAATTAATGAAGTATTTTGTTTGACTTTGAAGGAATAATGACCAAATTGTCCTTGTAAGTGTATGGATATTTTCATTTTTTATCATTCTTCTCGTATAAGACCAAATTACGAGGAAAAAATCATACAAACTAAGACTTCTTCTACAAATAAACTCGGCCAAATGGGCATACACTTTTTGAACAAAAAATAATTTAGAAACCACACAAACACGACATGCCAAACGGGACTGTAATATGGCAATCATGTTTAGATACATTTCTCACTTGTTTAAGATTTAAGTCGGTATCACTTTTGAAGTTATGCGCAATTGCAGAACGATATTTGGAACGGGCTCGAATTGTTCTGAGTGTTTGAGACTTCTGTCCTTAATGCAATTTTAATCTGAGTTACAAACTTTTGTTGTTGCTTAATGTGTGTTATTAAATTAATTAAAAAATTAATAATGAGGAGGTGATTAAGTTGAGATTTGTAGGGACGGAATTAGTTGAAAGAACGCATGGATAGTAAAGTGAATGAGGGACTTGGGTTGCTGTGCGTTATTGTCTTGTTGTGCATTACACACAATAGAACGTGATATATATCAAAACGACGTCAATTTGAAGCACAAAAAATTATTAAAACAATCGGACAGTATTGGAACAATTTTTTACCTCCAAAACGACATCATATTCAAAGTCCAATCTCTTTGGACACAAGTAACAAACATGACCCTATTGTACAAAACAACGACATATTATTCATCCAGAATTAGGATCATAACCGGTTTGATTCGGTCCGTTTTAGTAAAATTTATGGGAACGGACTGATTTTTCGATTTGAAAAATTTGTAAACTAAAATTGCCAGTTCAATTTGGACCAATTTTGATCCGATTTGAACTGTTTAGTTTTTTAAGTCACATTTTGGACCAAGTCTTAAAAAAAATTTATCAAAATCTAAAAAACAATTCTTAGCCAAAAAAAAAAATATAAAAAAAAAATCACTTGAAATACAATTTTGAGTAATTATAAAATTCATCAACAATTCGAACAAAATCCATCAACTTAAATAAAATTAATCAATTTAAATTCAATCACCATTTTAAACCAAACCTAAAAAACAAAAATATATGGTAAATCGGACAATCGATTCGGTTCGATCTGAATTAGATTTTAACATCTAGAAATTGAAAATCAAACTAAATCTCTAATTTTTTAAAGCTTTCAAATTAAAATCGAACTAAACCGAATTTTAAGCTCATTTTTCCGGATTTAATTTTTCGGTCAGATCCGATTCGCACATTTTCAATTTCACCGCCCAGAACATGACGGACTTCTGTTCTGTATTTGTTTACGATTGTGTCTCCACTTCCCTGTCCAAGTCCGAAACAGTGCCTGTCCTTGTCGCTCTTTCTCTCGACGATCGAGACTTTCTTCTTCTTCTACTAATGGCGAGTTCATCTTCGTCGAAGGGCTGGTTGAAGAACCTCACGACACACGCATCTCGCATTTATTTCCTCCTCATCATCCTTCAGATCCCTCTTTTCAGGTACACAAAGAACACTCTTACTCCTTCTCCCCTAGCCCCCAAATTCCTAATTCTATCATTCCATGTAACTTTGAAAATTCGGTATACATATAAGATAGCAAAACTCAAACATCAAAGTTCTTCAGTTTTGCCAATTTTAAGAACATTTACAATTGCTCGAACGATGATATCCATTACCCAACTTTCTTTTCTTTTCATCCTTAAATTGGGGCTTCGCTCAAGTTTGTTTTCCATCCTGTTTTGGCAACTAGGTATCTGATTTTGAATAAGGATATTATTGTGGCTCAGCTTAACTCCAACTCCCAGTGCAATAAAATCATGATACAATTGTTTGGGGTCATGTTTAATCATATGCACTAACAATGAGGGGTATGTAGTTTTACAGGATAAGTAATTATATTGGACTACTAGTGAAGTAGATTGTATATCTCACATCACCGAGCCATTATATATGGCTCATGTTTTCTCGGATTGTTTGTCCACCGGATAATGATCACTCCATTAATTGTTGTGTTCAAGCACCTGATGATGTTGCCTTGGACGTGCAATTCAATCATATCTCTAATTGGACCAAGGAAATTGGAATCTACAAGGTTTTACTTGTCACGTTAATAGGACTGATTCTGATTTGTCAGTTCAAGTCTATGTTTTGTTGTCCTTCAAAATAGTCCTCTGGTTCATTCGGGGTTCAGCTGAGGTTTAGATTGGGAATTTCTGAAGTTTTCTATAGTGTCATACTGCAAGTTGGGTTGAGTATTTCTTACTGTTTGATAATGTGATATAACAGAACAAGGAAGATCCTTCACCTATCTGATAGTTGTGGGAAGAAGAAGAGTAAATTTCTTTTTGACAAGTATAAAAAATCTAAGCAATCTAGTCCTTGTCCAAAATATAGCTTAACAATGCACCCGGTATATCATTTCATATCATCTTTTGGCAGTGCAGGGGCTGTTATAATGATTTAATGCTTTGTGGCTGGACCTTTTAAATGTTTTTTTCGTTATTTAATGGAAAAGGTTAGGGTCAAGGAACTGCTTGATGTATTTGAAGTGCATATTGAGGATTGTGGCTCGGTTCTCCTTATCTAAATCCATCCAGTTACACATTGTCACATTGTACCACTTCCAGTATTTAGTGATCCTCATGCCCCCGTTTCAAAGCACTTTGAAATGAAGTTGTGTCTAAAAAGCATTAGCTAATAAATAGGTGGCCACTTCAGGCTTTCTTGAATCTGGATTTCTGTTGATATCTGAACGTCTGAATATGCTCATCTTAGGACTTAGGCTATAAAACTTAGTTCTTCACTGATGCTTGTAGGATGTAGGGTTTTGGAGATTTTGATACTTGGATTCCTTATAAAACTTATCTCAATTTGATTACACATGCATGTAACTGTTGAAAGTTGCGGCCGAATTGCATTATAGTCATGGAACCCAAACTATGTACTACATAATATGCATGGCGATTGGCGAAAAATGGAAAGGAAGTATATAAGTTGCTTGATATTTTACTTGGATATAACATTTGCACCTTAAATGCTTTTGCTTATTAGACTTTAAATGCTATTGCTTATTAGACTATGTTGCTTACAATTGATAAAAATGTAATAGAAATTATTTTCCGGTATCATAATTGCATCTTAGTATGACGAATTTACAGTCTAACATTTCCTTTGGTATTTAAAGCCATTAGGATAATAGTCTATTTCCTGTTCTGCACAAATTTTGCCTTCTAATCTGGTATTATTGTTACCATCCTCCTCTATATGAAAGCAGTGTAATGTGGGCATCACCATCTGGCATGCTACAAGTCTTGTTTTCTCTTTAGGCTTTAGGGTGTTAAGTTTATTTCCCCTTCGTGGTTGCCCTTTCTATGTTGGCTTCTTGATCTTTGCAATGAATGCATCATCGTTGTTAATAAATCTGTCCTTGTCTCTAGTCTGTCTTCACTGTTAAAGCTGACAAGTATTTGTTTTAGAATTCTGAAAATTGACAGCTGAAAATATAATTGCTGACCATAATTTCAACTCTTTTAAAAGAAAAAGAATAAAATTTGAACTCTGCGCTACTTGTTCAGCCTGTTGTTGATGGTTGATGTCAATTTACCAGGGTTCCATGTAGATCTGGTATGTGTTCAAGTCCTATTCATGTCACATCTTCCCAGTTGATTGCAAGTGAAATCTTCCCTACTGCAGCAGTGAAAGCACTTCTCTATCCTGGAGCCATTACAAATGGTCTCATCAAGAACATGACTTTTCCGAGCTGGGATAATCTACTAAACTTTTACAACTTGACCGATGTGAAGGGAGCTTCTGCAGTAACTGATCTGCAGCGGTTGGAGGTTTGGTCTTGACACTTCTCTCTTAGTCATTTTATTATGTGTAGGTAGAACTAAAAAAAACTCCCGCAGTTTAGTTCGAGGAAAACTGGATAGAGAAATAAAACTGATAAAATATTCTGACTGGATGTATTTTTTCTATTCTTGTCTTATGATTTACTTTGGTTCCTTGTTGAATTTTTTCAAAAAATCACAACTATGAGTTGGTATCTATGTAGCACCGCCACAGACTTTGGTATCTATAATCTATGTTGTCAATCCCCAATGCATGGAATAATGACACCTCATTACCCTAGCCCCTAGGTATAGTATATCACACACTTTGATGATTATGGGCCCATTTGGCCTACGGTTTTTATTGGTTTATTTATTTATTTATTTATGATGTTTGGAATAAATATAAAAACAGTTGATGGCATTTGGACTAATTTATTTATTGAGTTGTTTGATTTGACTTTGACGAACAAATGACCATATTGCCCTTGTCTTATTTGGGACCCTATTTGGCCCTTGTCTTATTTGAAGGGTATTTTCGGTTTTTCGGTAACCGTACGGGTGGAATAACAAAGTGGGGGAATTTTCTTGATCCAACAAATAAATTAGCCCAAACGTATTTATTTGTTTACCCAACAAATAAATAAATAAACACTTAATAACCATAGCCCAAATAGGGCCTATGACTACTTAATACATATTGTAAAAGTGTTAACTGAATGCCCTTATTGGATAGGAAGTATGCTTTGAATGGACAACTAGACGAGCATTATATTGTTAAATTTTGGAGCATCACATTAACTTGTCTAAATGTCTTGCCATTTTGAGTCCTCCTGTCAGTCGTCAATATTCGAATAACTAGGCCTGTATGGCTATTGCATTGCTAGGTTTCTTTGGTATTTATTCTATCTAATCTTGGTAGGAGTTATTGGTTGTTAAAAGACACCTATATTGAGATTATGTATAAAAATGAAAGCATTTGGGAGTGCCAATCTCAAATCAGTTACTTTCTATTTAACATGATAGAAACAAACTTCTCCGATTATCGTTATTTACATTTAGTTTTATAAGCATTACTTTAAAGGCATCTAATACTTATTCTCATCATTCTCCCACTTTTTCTAGAAGTCTCTATGACCTCTTCTTGTGTTTTGTTTATATGCTTGTCTAATTAGTCTACTACTCTTGTTTGGTCCGTTGGAGCTTAAACTACCTTTAAACATGTCCCATACTTTTGCATACCTTTTGATTTTTACCATTGTTATATTTGTACACAAAAGAAGTGGTGTTACAGCTTTTAATATATTTTCTCTGTTTTTGTTGATTTTCCAAACAAAATGGTTGCAAATATGAAGATCAGTTTAGCCTTCACCTCAGCACCTCTGCAACGATGATGTTTCTTCTCTTGTTGGTCACTTAATTGACTAGTGTCTTTGATTTCATAAGCAGCACTTCTACTATTCATTCTAATTCTCCTCAGTTTTCTACCAGGTGCTAGCAGGAAGCTACTTTTCTGTGGCGGGGGCAGTAATCGGTATTCTAAAACCTGGGAGAATGAGCATGTTTGGAACACTTCTCATTATTTGGGGCCTTGTCAAGGAAGGGATCCTTGGAAAGCCTGTGAATACAGATCCTGCAAAAACTGTTTTTGTATACCCCACGATGTTGATTGCTCTTGTTTGTGCATTCTCTTCTGTCAAGTATGATGTTAAGAAGGTTGTGAGAGGTGCCCCAGCTCGTCCCATCGCAAAACCGTTGCAAAGCTCTTCAAAATCGAAGCTGAAATGAATCAGAATGCTATACTTGTTGGCCAGAATGAATCTCATTTTGCGATTGTTACAGTTTATTTTCTTTCCTCGTGATCGTGGATCTTAATCCTGTTTATCCAAATTTTCCAAGGTTATTGATCAGCAAAGTCATCCGAATTTGTCAGCGACTTCTGATGCTTCTTTGTTGCATCATATCTGAGACTCCTCTTTGATTTAGTAGGAAAGCCATTGGCTTGGTCCTCATTTTCTAAGCAGTGATAATGTTGCCTACTCTTCGGTCAGGCGTGAGCGGAAGGTGTGGTAGTCTGGGTGTGCCTAGATTGGATTGCGATCCAGACGTGATCGAAGTGCTAATGTCGTATTCTGACTTCATATGAGGTAGTGTGTGCAACTCAAGAGTGTAAGCCGTAAGTGGTTCTTGTTTCGCCATATTGAAGTAGACTTAGAATTTTTCAAATGTGGAATTTGAACTGAAGTAACTTAGAAATAAATAGAATTATATTCAAAACAAAGTAGAACTTCATTATCTATGAATATTGAAGTTGCAAAGGTAAATGCCATGTAAACTAGGCTTGAACTGATATTAAACTCAAGTAGATTGAGAAAAGTTCAAGTAAAGGTGCTGACCAAAGTTGAAAAATTAGTGATTGTTAGATTTTTCACACGAGCAGGATTTGTAAGTAAAGTAAGCTTATTCGGGCTTGCTACAAGGGGCATGACTGTCACTTTCAGATTTTAACACTTGTCTCATGTCTTCTTCTCTACGTAAGTACATCCCTGTTTCCTTTGAACTTGGGCCTAAGATTGATGAATGGTGGGTGGTTGACATTGGGTCATAGGGAGATCCAGACAATTAAAAAGTGAACGGGTTAAGTTAAATGAAAGGAGTTATATTTAAATTATTCAATCTTTTATGTTGACTCAACCCAAATGCTTACATGTGGGTTATGTATGTATATATATATATATGTATGTATGTATGTATATGTATTAAATTTTAGCCAAAGAATCGTTACAGTTTGTCATATTTGCTCTTATTTTTGTGTTATCTTGCCCTATTTACCCTTATTGAGATGTTGTTTACGCACTGCATATACATCTAAGTAGCGGAATCAAAGGCTCCATTTGGGCTATAGTTTTTATTTATTTGTTATTTTTGTCTTTATTCATTTTTTTTTTTTGCATTTGTTGTTTAAATCTCAATGTTTTGTAGTTTATTGGTCCGTCTTGATGAAAAGAATCTAATGAGTATAAAATTATGTCCAAAAGTTAAAAAAAAATCACTAAAGACGACGAATAAGTACAAAAAACTCTATTTTTTGATTTATTTTTGTCTTTTTTGAACTTTTTTCAAATTTAGCCGATTGATAACTTTTCTGAAAGCTATTGTCGAGATGAACCAATAAATAAAAAAAAATTGATGAAAAACAAAAAGTTGCAAAAAAATTTCAAATAAGGACGAAAAAAATTTCAATAAATACCACAATAAATACCGCAGTCCAAATGGACCCAAATTAGGGAAGGGTGTAAAAAATAAAAATCTAATATAGGCTTTTTGAATGGAATAGATTATTTCAAAATAAAGGATATAAGAATATACGGTTTCTATAATATATAGTTATGGATGATGTCATATGTTACAGTAATTTGGACGAGAAGTATTTTATAGTTAAAAATAATAAGAAAATGTTTGGTTAAATTCAATATTTTGACACGTTCCTCCATTTAACCATGTTTTTTTTGGATGTGTTTCAATTCATCATGAATATTTATAATTTTTGAGTTTGACAAGCATCATCAACCACTAACATGTTTATTTTGATATCTTTATCATTATCTGTTGTAATAGATAACAGAAAAAAATAGAATCACCAAACAAGAAAAGAGGCACGATAAACAACTAATGGCTAAAAAACAAAATAAGGGTAATTTTGTTTGTAAGAAAACCTCAAGCGTTAACACTTTTAAAATTACGGACCTAGCCCGTTAACACTTTTAAAATGATGAATCCTAACTTATAAATTAAATTAGCCCGTCTATAATGAGTTAAATCAGTCCAGATTTATGCTTTGATTTGTCGTTTCAATCAATTTTCCGTTTTTGAATATGCATATTAAATTTATCACGTCTTTTAAATTTATCATTTATTTTTAAGCCGATATATTTTGACATGTTTCACCTTTTTTAATCATGATTTCCGTATAACGCGATTCAAATTTACCATGAAAAATTTAATATTCAACATGTTCCACTTTCATCGGTTAGAATCGCTCTTTCCAACGAACTACAAAACCTGTAGAAGGGTAATTATGGTAAGATAATGAGTATGTGTGAAATGCTTTTAACAAAAATGGCTTGCTTTGGAGTTTC
Organism: Arctostaphylos glauca; assembly: GCA_019985065.2. Classification (NCBI taxonomy): domain Eukaryota; kingdom Viridiplantae; phylum Streptophyta; class Magnoliopsida; order Ericales; family Ericaceae; genus Arctostaphylos; species Arctostaphylos glauca. The sequence continues at coordinate 6,283,576 of JAHSPW020000010.1, forward strand.
ATGCAACCACTGGTGAACTCACCAGCAATATAGCCGCCTTTAAATCAGAATCAGATACCATGTACAAAGAACCTATTTCCTCTGTATGTAACTGATGTCTCCTCTGCTCCAACACACCAGAAATGGCCTTGAAGCTCTAGATCTCCTTTCATACCCGCAGTTTGCCACACATACTTGAATAGCCCTAGAGCCCTATCTAATTGTTTCACCCCACTTCGAACCATTTTCTCCTCATCCGACGACAAAATCTTCCCCATGCACAAGCAAAACCTATCCTTCTCACCACTCTGATAAACGCCACCAGATATATCAACTTCAACATCTCCAACACTGCCATAGAGATAGAACACGAGAAGTGTGAACAAACATCGTGATGAGTGACCCAACGTCTTTTTTAGCTTCTTCTGCACTAGATTCTCTTGATGCCTAGTCTCCCTGTATCCAATATTCTTATCTAGAATCACGTCCTTAATTTGCAAAAGCCCTTCTTTCATCACCTCAAGCTTTGGGAAATGGAAAACTTTATCCTTTTGGTTCCTCATACAATTCATAAGGTCATTTAACATCTCAAGTACGTCTTCCCATTTATGCGACACAGCTGAATGACCGACTTTTGAAGGCGAAAGGCGCATCCAGGAAGTAGAGTTTGGGTCATAGCTAACAGCAGTGTCTAAGAACTTTAGACAGCTAGATACAATTTGCTGGCCCATCTTTATCTCTTTATTTGGAGAATGATAACCCAAATGTTCAATTTCCGATTTCAACCCTGTGAGTATTTCTTCAAGGGCTCCGGTCCATATCTGGTGCTGGGTCACCTGTGGGCATATAGCCAAACGGAGCAACTTCCTCTGTTGAGCTGAAATATTCAAGAAGTTGCATACTTTGGTGAGGGAATTTATGGTCATGGGATCTCTTTCACATGGTTTACCGAAACAAAGAGGAGGTATAGCAGTTTGGGAGTGTAATGCCTGTTGCACCATTGGAGAGCCAATAAAGGATCTGGCAAGTGACTTGAAAGTACGCATGCTTTCATGAAGAGAGTCATCAACAACTATCGAATGGTCATCGACATTGATGAGCCTTCCGTCAACCGAATCCACATTTTTCAACAAGTGGGTCAATTCGTTCAGCTTTGGAAATGCCTTCTCGTACCAATCAGAAGGTAAGTCCTCTTCATGGGAATCTTCATAGGAATGATAACCAACCACTCTCATATGAAAACCCATATCTTGTCTTCTAAGGTATCTTTTGATACGAAGGAGATTTTGTAAATGCATAAATGCCATTATTGCCCCAGAAACTAAGGCCGGCACATCAAAAGCCAAATGCAGTATCCCTATTCCACCTTTTCATTACTGGTAATTCGGTGTGGCATTTTATCGAACATTTTGTAAGCATCCCATTTGAACAATAACAACACATCTATCGCGTCAATGGACTATGAATACGGTTACCCTGCACATGTAGCACAAGAACAACGTCTTCTTCATACATGTATGACTGTGATTAGTCACTAAAAACTCAACTCCTTTTATATAGCAAATTAAGTAGCGAAACACTATTTGCACTTCTCAACCACGAGAGTGCTGTTGCGTTGAGTGACGAGAATCTGAAGACGCTAACCCTTTTTGTGAGTCTCGATCACAAATAAGTAAATTGATACTCACCCCTCCTAGCGGACAAAAACTACACCCCTCTCCAACAACTACCCAAACTTATTTATTGTAATTACAAGTATGCCACCCTTCCTTTCTTTTCTTTCCAAATTGCAAAACTGCCATTTCCCTTCACATATAAATTACAAAAATGTCACTCTTCAAATTTTTTTTCTATTTCACATTGATTTTAATAAAAAAGTATAATTAAAAATAAAGTTCAAATAATAATAATCTGTAGTTTTTTAAGAAAAAATAACTAATTGAACTCTTTATTTTCATACTATTTTTTTTTATAAGAACTCATAAAATTTGAGGTCGCAGTTAATTTTAAAATTTATCAATTAGCTCACGTTAAAATTTTAAATTTTTTTAACCAATAAATTCTTTGAAATATGAATTCTTAAATTTTTATTTTTGTTAAAAAAACTAAGTGTGAAACACTGAATAATTACTCTCAGTTAGAACATTGTGAGAAATAAGTGATTAAAACTCACTTTATTTAAATTTTATTTCACAATGCATCATCTATTTTTCATTTCCCAATACTTTTTTACTCCTCCCCATTAATCTATTTATTATATGTTTTCTTACTTTACCTATTTTTTAACATCTATAAATAGAGAGAAAGAATGAGAAATAAGAGACTTGGTTTTTAATTTCTGCTACTTAGATTGTTTATTTTTCTAACTCTTTGATTTGTACTTTGTGGATAAACCAAGTATCAAGAGAAGTTATATTATTATAAGTTAATATTTATGTAATGTATGTCAATAAGATGTCTATAATTATTTTTTTAGTTTGAAGATGAGTATGTTATTCTTTTTATTGTGTAAAAATTGAATGTTTGATCTGATAACGTAAGACACAAAAAATAAAAAACCATCAGAAATATGTTAGGACCTTTGGAATTTTACATGTAAATTTTCATACCATAAGATTCATACCAATTCGCAGGATATATTTTAAATATTCGAGCTACTGTATGTAGTTGACCCCGCTAGTGTATCTTGTGTATTAATTCATAACATGCTAATTATTTGATACGTAAATTAATTTTTATTTGAGATTTCAAAAAATAATTTTTTTACTTATCTTTCCCCAAAAAATAATTATTCTTTAATCAGAAAGAATTTAAGGAGATAATAATAAATATTAAACATGAAGCAATTTAATCAAGTTGTGATGTAGTTCAAGTAGTAAAGTTTTTTCGCAACTGTTTTCGTATCACGAAACACTTATATTTTTCGTTATTATGTTCAAGTGGCAAAGTTCTTTGCTTAAAAAAAAGTCCAAGGTTCAAGTGTTTGGAAAATATGCATCCTTACGTTTTTAATCAAAAGATATTTCAAAATTTTTCTACCCCTGTTTTTGTATCACGGTACACTTATATTTATATTATTATAAGACTTATATACTTATATATATATGATATATATAATCTTAGATATATTATAATATATACATTATTATATGTATATATTATACTTATACATACATAGATACGTACATGTATCTATATACTTAAATATAAGTATGTACGTATATACTTTGATATATATTTATATACATGTATATTATATAAATATATATATACTTTGATATATACTTATATATATGTATATACTTATATGTATATTTATATATATACTCACACACACACACATATAAGTATATTAGATATAAGTAATATACATGATACATATATTTATATAAGTATATAAGTATATATATGTATATAATATTATGTATATATAATATATAATAAGTATATGTTATAATATATCTAAGTATACATATATTTATAGTATGTATATATAAGTGTATACATACAGATATATACATACATATATACTTATATAAATATATGTATCATGTATATTACTTATATCTAATATACTTATATGTGTGTGTGTGTGTGAGTATATATATAAATATACATATAAGTATATACATATATATAAGTATATATCAAAGTATATATATATTTATATAATATACATGTATATAAATATATATCAAAGTATATACGTACATACTTATATTTAAGTATATAGATACATGTACGTATCTATGTATGTATAAGTATAATATATACATATAATAATGTATATATTATAATATATCTAAGATTATATATATCATATATATATATATTATATATATAAGTATATATTATAATATATCTAAGTGTGTATATATATATTATATATTAGTATATTATAAGTATGTATATATATGAATATACATGTATATATGTATAATATATAATACATAAGTATAAGTATATGTATATATGTATAATTATATATGTATATTTATATAATTATACATGTACATTATACATATACATACATATAAAATGTATATACATACATAATAATACATGTACATTATACATATACATACATATAAATGTATATACATGTATATACGTATAACTATATACACATATATACATGTATATATACATTATACATATACAATTACATATAATTATACATGTACATTATACAATTACATGTATAATTATATACATATATGTATAATGTGTGTGTGTGTATATATGTACATGTACTACATATTCAATTACATATATGTATACATATACATATACATATACACAGTTCATTTTTGAAAATAATGAAAACTGTTTTTGAAATAAATGAAAGCTCACTTTTCATACGTTCATTTTTTTTGAAAATAATGAAATCTGTTTTCGATTTTTTGGAAATAAAACATCAACACAAACATGTTTTTTCTCAAAAAACAGAAAATTTAGAAAACAAAAACAGAAAACAGAAAACGGAATAGTTACCAAACATGGCCTTATATTTTCTAAATGGAAAAAGAAATTACAATAATTTTAAATACGACATTAACAAAAATACTTTACATTATAGATTACAAAAATACAAGTTTAAATATTATATTTTATTACAAGAAATCAATAATATCACTTGAATATTACTCTTCTTCAATTTCTAGAAGCAAAAGTATCAATTATGGTGTGTTTGGTTTCTTGTATGAGAAATTTTTCCCCAAACAAGTTCTTGAAAAAAATTTCCCAAACATTTTTATTTTTTCCCCAAATAACTTCATCTCTTTATAAAAGAAGAGAGAGAAAGAGACACCTCGAAAACGCAGAAAAAATTTAACTTCCAATTTTTTTTGTAAAATACTTACACCAAAAAAGTGGATAACTCATTTAACCGTTCTCGTGACATGGTTGATCGAAGGTAAAATTGGATCATTTTTAACTTTGAAAAGCTTCTTTCTCATGAGGCAAGAGTGACCGGTATAGTCAAAAAAATTCTATAAGCATTTTATGTATTTGGAAAAAGAATTCTCCATGTGCTTCAAATGATTGAGCACTTCAATTGGTTTATTCACTTCATTTGACAATGTTTTTTTTCAAAATTTTCAACTCCATAAATAGATATTTTCTATCAATATCGGAAATCCCTTCATATTTCAAAAGTTTCTTCAGATTGGCACAAGCCACACAATGAGTCTTCAAATATCGTCACTCGAACATGACTTATCCAAATCAAACAAAAAGCCAAAATTATTCTCATAGACTTTTGTTGAGTGCCCTATATTGCATAGTAATGTGGCTCAATGTACTAAATTTGACATTAATGTGTAGATAAATATATTGTTCTAGTTGATATTATGCGCATGGGTGTTTTCATATCATTTTAGGTTCTCGGGCGTCAAGTACATACCCAAAGGGTTCAATTTCACTCAGGAGTCCTGGGACCATGACGACGGTGATAAATGACCAAATGAAGGCTCGAGAAGGATAAAAGACATGCTGGACCAAAAGAACAAGGAAAACTTGAAAATGGAAGTCAGAAACATTCTCTATCGATAGAGGACCCTTCCTATCGATAGAGTCCCCTTTTAAACGGCTACGAATCCAGAGCTCTCTATCGATAGAGAATAGTCCTATCGATAGGAGAACTCTCTATCAATAGGAACAAAATTCACTTGCCTATCGATAGAGGCCAAACATAAAAAATAAGACAGTTCACTTCTCTATCGATAGAGACCCTAGTTCTATCGATAGAGGTCATATTTTGTCTGACCAAATGAATATCTTTATCGATAGAGACCTATCCTCTATTGATAGAGCCTGTCTGACGCGTAATAAATGCATATTTTGGCATTTTACTTCTCATCACCTTTTGGGATACTTTTTTTTAACAACTTTTACCTTAGAAGAGGATGTAAGGGAGTATTTTCAGCCTAGCTTTTGTCCCCCTTATGCATGTGTATGGGAGAGATAAGTGGATCTCATCTCCATATTGTATTGTAGACTTGAATATATTTTGATATAGAAGTTGAGAGCTTCTCTTTCTAAGTTCTTCAAGCTTTGGTGTTCTTTATTATTTTCTCCTAAGCATTCTCCAAGTGTAAGACATATTCTCCTTTGAGAAGTAAGTTATAAAAGTTGTAAGTTCAATCTTGTGTTGTTGGCTTGTCATTTTTCTCTTCTGGCAAGTCGCCGGATTCTTGGTTATTAATCTTTTGTCCTCATTTTTGCAGATTTTAGAACATTTTGGGTGAGGTATTTATCCTTTAGCATTAACCAAATGTTTAGTTTATTCATCTTTAATTCCTTTGTGTTCTTTAAAAGTATGAATAACTAATCTATTAGGTTAAGTCTAAGGATGAAGTTCACTTAAAACTAATACTAGCTGATATCTCCTAAATACTTTTCATGTTTGTCAATGGATCTATACAAGTTCTTCTTCTTAGAAACAAAAAGAAAGTGTTGAGTTTTTGCTTAGTTATTCTCATATTTTTGGTATATCTAATATTTAAGTCTATGTCCTTCCTATTTTGGAATACTTGTGAGGACCCGGAAAATTTGAATTTTAAAAATAATTATTTGAAAGTTTATTTCGGGTAAATCAATTTAATTGAGTGTGATAGGTACCGGATTATGATTATAGGAACCGAGCCCGGAGTCCCTTGTTTTATTTCGTACGCGTATCCTTATTTGGTTATTTACGTGAGTGCCCTTTTGGGGCTTAAAAATCTGATTTTTTGGTAGAGGGAAGAGAACTCCCATTCTTCCCCCAACCTCTCTCTCACTCCCCTTTGTGCTCTCACTTCTCTCTAGCCAAATCCACCATATTTCTTCACCATTTTCGAATTTCATGGAGATAAAGGAACCTTGTACCGTGTCTAGCAAGGAATCGAAGACGAATCGAGGTTAGAAGCTCGGGAGGTGCGGATTTGAGCTTTGGAGGACAAACCAAACTAAGGCTTCACTCTTTGGACCAAATCTTCCACTTTGAAGCTTGAGGTAGGGATTTCTACCTTGTATTATGCATATATGATGTGCTTTGGTGCCTGTTTCGTAGTTATTTTGATGTATTTGAAGGATTTGGACCATTTGCGAAATCTACGATCGCGCAGTTTTTCTGCAGATCGCGTCGGGGCGTCCAGACGAGAACCTTGGGCGTCCGGATGGCTGGCCCAGGAAATCGGACAGAGAGGTGGTGAAATTGGCGTCCGGACGGAAGTGCCCGACGTCCGGATGGAGCCTGCCCGGCGTCCGGACGGGACCGGACGGGAACCGGGCGGCCGCGTGTTTTGTGTTCTGATTTCATTTCTGTTACGTATTATGCCGTGGAACATCGTTAATTGGTAGTTTGACATGAATTTAGACTATTGGAATTGGTTGTGTATGGATGAATTATTGAATGTGATATGGGTCTAATTGACTTGACATAAGTTGTTGTGAACGATAAGTGTGATACTAGCCTCCGTCGGGAGTGGTGCTAGGCAAACTACGAGACTAGCTCCCGGTTGGGAATGTGCTAGGGAACGCCATGAATTGGTATTGGCTAGCCTCCGTTGGGAGAAGTGCAAGGGTATAAACTATCTTGAACGCCATGAATCGGCATTGGCTAGCCTCCGTTGGGAGAAGTGCTAGGATATATGTACGACCATTGTTTTGGGCACGACATGTGCATTATCTAGCCTCCGTTGGGAGAAGTGCTAGGGTATGAACTATCTTGACTTGTGTGTTTGTATTCGATTGGCATTGGATATGAGCAATGGACAAATTGCGAGACGTGGTTGTTGTATGGGTATTGGCGAACTGTGGATTGTTATTCATGTGGTTGTGTTTGATATATGAAAGTGATACATTATTATACCGTGATCTTTGTGCATGCCATGCATCTCACTTGCACGTAATCTTGGCATAAAGTTTCCACATTGGGCTAGCTGTGCATGATTAGAGAGTGTCGAAGGACATTTGTTCGGTATAACCGCTGAGTTGAAGAAATTATAGAACGGACCATGAGGGATTGGAAGAAGTCAATAACATCTTGAGGATGGTTGGTTTGAGTTGGGAGTCGGGTAAGGACGATGTTTTGACCTACGAGATGAAGACTAGTTTAGAGCTTTAAACAAGAACCGACGGTGTTTTATTGAGAAACATGTTATATTTTGTGAAGTTATCGGATAGTGCTGGTACTGGATATAAATCACCTTTTGACTTACGACATGGACGTTTTGAAAGCTTTAACGGAAATCTGCCTAAGCCTGGTAAGAAATAAGAGTTGGAATTATGAGGTAGGATACCCCGGAACGGAATTACCTGGAATCGGTTGCATTCGGTGAAAAGCAAGTTGAGTTGACAAGTATGCCCTTGTATTGAGGTGAACCCGCGTCGAGATTACTATCACCCTTGTGTCCCTCATAGGGGAGTTACCTACCTATCCTTAGGCCTAGACTTGCTTGCGAGGTACCGTGCCATTGACTGTGGGTTGAGTCGGGTTGTGAGATATTCATGGGAGAGATTCTTCCTCCTTGAGTTTATACTCCTTGTTACCATGACTAGAGGTGATCCACTATGTCTTAGTGTCGTGAAGGGTTCTTGGGTTCCGTGAAAGAATGAGAAATCTTGGCATGCCTTGAAACTTTGGGATGATCGGAGTTCGGAGTAGAGTACGGTTGATATCCCGGCAGGTTGATATGCCTTGTCTGTCGTGACTGACCCGCGTATGTGAGTTCTTGATGAGTCCTAACGGAACGACTTGATTGTGAGACGTGTTGTGAGGATTAGATGTGAAGGTGACGTTGGTTTGTCAGTATTTGACGTGCGGTGCACGGGTGCTATTACATGCTTTGTCGTTCGTTTTCTTTATTGCTGAACTGCATGGGATTGATAGACCGTTCTTGTGTGACCTTGGACGTTGGATGGTAAAGTAAGAATGAAAGGAACTAGATGAGAAATGTATAACACCTTTGACTAGCCTCCGGTGGGAGATGTGCTAGGTAGGTGTTTATAGTTTTCAGCCTCCGGCGGGAGATGTGCAAGTTGAATCCTAGTATTGTCTGGCTTCCATTCGGATACGTGCCAGTTATCTTTCGATGTTTTCTAGCCACCGTGGGGTGAGGTGCTGGTTGGAGAGATAATCTTCGAATCGATATGAGTGGTGAGAATTGAGTAATGTGAATATACTTAGCACGAGAACGGCCTGAGTTGATGAAAGGAATGGACGATAAAGATTTAATGATGAGACCTGAAAGTCTTGGGTGGATATTGAGTGGAACAATGGGTGGGTTGATGAGGAAATGTGTGGACAGGTTGTACGTGCATGAATTGTGATATAATGTGTAGGTTCATATTTATGTGATTATTGAGTATTGGGTGGCATGCCATTTCATGTCATGTGTTCATAATATTTGTGTAGACTTTCCTACTGGGCTGTATAGCTCACCCTATCCTTTTCAGGTACCTTCTTGGGGTTTAGCATGGAGTGCTTGAAGTGCATGAGGTGCTGCATCATTCTGGAGGGCTATGTTAGAGATTTCATGTTGAATCATGTAAACTCTTCTGAAATAATATTATTATTATTTTCTTTAAATCTATGTACACTATAGACTTCATGATGATTGGATGATTGGTGGTGAGTACATATGTGAGCTTATTGGTGGGAATTATGAGATTTTCTTAAAGAATATGTATTATTTACATGTTTGAAATTGAGGGCGTGACAATACTTATTCTTGAACTTAGATAAATCTAGAGACACATCCTTTGATCCAAAAAGACAGATTTTTATTGAATATTTTTTAATCTAGAAACTCTAGCCGGAATTTAGATCGAGTTATAAAAGGAAATATTGACTAGTGGAAGTTTACGATGAATGGATTCCGAGGACTAAACCTATCTTTAATCTTGATTTTATCCCCTCACTTAGTTATTATAGTGTTAATTATCAACAAACAAACTTTGAGGTTGACGTCCGAAACGTCGAAAAACTAAATTTGCGAAATCTGATTTTCTACCTATCTGTCCTTGTGGATCGATACTCCGGACTCTTCACTATACCTCTTTTCAATTTTTGAGGGAAGTCCTGTTTAAATATTAAACATTGACTTAGGTCGGCGCCCTAACGATGCATTTTTGCCGACCGGTCAACTTTAAACTGTTCGAACCTATTCTTGAGTGAAGAAAGAACTTGATCTACTATGTACAAGAAATAATTCACTCTAAAAGATTCTTCAGCTGAGTGTGTCACCTCTTCACTAATATTTTCATCAAACTGTTTCTTTGTTTGAATGATACGCTTTTCAACAATCTTAGGCTCAATTCCCATTTCATTAGCTATTTCTTTGGCTTCAATCACTGCCTCCACAAATCCAACTTCTCTATACTTTTCAAAATGAGTAATAAGCCCTTTTAACTTCTCTATAGCAACATCTGTGTGCATGTCTTCACTTTAAAAAAATTACTAATAGAGTGACAACAAATTAACAACAAGTTGTACCAAATAACAATACACAACAAGAACTCAAAATATTTAAACTCATGAGTTTCAAGAGACTTAGCTTCACTTTTTACTATTGCTTCTTTACTGCTATTTGCCAAATGTATCAAAGCATCTCTTATTTGTAAAGCTTGGTATCTTATAGGCTTAATACTCTCAATGCAACTTTCTCAACGTGTTTGTGATAATGGTTTAAGCGCGAGACCTTCCACATTATTTGTTAAAATTGCCCATCGTTGAATTGAAGATGAAAACAACACATATAAACGTTGTATCACTCTAAAAAAAGATCTTGATGTGGGACAAGAGTTGGCCACATCAACAAGTACAAGGTTAAAACTATGACAATCACATAGCGTACATAATGCTCTAGGATTTACTTCTAGCACACTTGTTTGCACAGCTTTGTTTTTTTCTTTCATGTTCGAGCCATTATCATATCCTTGTCCTCTTAAGTTACCAATATCGAATTTAAGGCAAACTAATGCTTCTTGAAGTACAACAAAAAGTTCTATTCCTAAAGTATCATCCACCTTAAAAAATTCCAAGAAGAACAAGAACTTGTCAAAATTTCATGTTCTTCAATTGAGCTTTCTATTTTTTTTGTTACTAAACAAGAACTTATCAATTGCCCCACTTTGAGAAATGATTAATACTTTTATTTTTTTGCTTCTTTTTCCTCTTTTCATATTTGGATGGGTAATTTCTTGGAGCCATAATGCACCTAACGGAAAATAAATGACATTATAATTTTTTTACAATTTATGTGTTCTTCTCAAATAGACAAGCAATAACTAACAACTTGCAAACTAGTCTACTAAAATTCAGCAAAATCCTAATTCTTCAAGCATTCAAGAGACCTCCGAAGTTTTAATTTATTTTAACAAATAATGAAATAATTAGGTAATAATGAAATTCATCACACTAAGTCCAATTTATCCAACTACATATGATCCTCTTGTGAATTAATGTCTGTAAAATGGAAAATAACATATCCAAAAATAAGTAGTCAAACCTGATGATGTAGATAGAGATAAAAGAAGCACACATTTTTAGCACTACATTCTTTGTGTGGGTTGGGCCCTTTCATTGCCACCGAATGGTGGCCGTTGCCTCAAACAAGTTTTTTAAGCAAATCCGATAAGTAGGCAAATGCAATGAGACCCGATTGGCCGATTGGTGTTGCAAATAGGGCCGTAAGGAATTGCTAGGGCCGGGGATTTGTATCTATAAATTTAATATGCAATAACTTTTACATATAATTAAAAGTCCTAATTTTTTAAATCAAAATCCCTAATTTTTTTGACTGGTTTGCTCCAAATATGTATATAGATTCACACACACAGAGAGTCAGAGAGAGAGAGAATCTTGGCGACCAGCGGTAAGCAGCGACGGAAATCGGCTACCGACAAATGGAAAATTTTGTGCCACAAATCTGTCACGACCACACCTCCACAAATTGCATTCGTCTAGAGTTTTAGTGAGGGAGGGGTGCTCCTGCAGTCCTGCTCCAACAATTGAAGTATATAATGTGTATTGGACTTGTAAATTTTGGGCCCTAAAACTAAAATTTTTTGGACCACCAAAGAAATTGGACAGTTTATATATATATATACCATAAAAATAGTGTAATAACTATTAACTAAATGAACAATAAATCAAAAAGTAAAAAGAACTCCAACAGTGGGATTTATCCACTGCAGAGAGAGGAGTTACGGGGAGAGGGAGAGAGAGAAGAGAGAGAAACTGAGAGAAAAAGAAAAGAAGAAAGGGAGAGGTGCACACTCATAAACGAACATGAGATTTTCAAGAAAATACCTCACAAATATTCAAAACGCATGCAAAAACTATGAAACAGTAAAAATGAATATTTGATGGATTAAGGGCTATATAAATAGACAAAGGGGACGAATCTAAGTCCAATTAGGATTCGAATTAACAAAGATAAAGTTTGATCAGTATGATTTGAATACTAGGAATAGAGTTCGAAAACAAAACTGTGCCTCTATTTGTCTCTGCCCTCCATTCCAATCGACGAGCACCTATCCCTATAAACTACTACTTGCATCACAACTACACCCACTAACACCATTATTAGAATCCATCATTGCAACATCAATATGTTGCAAACCCATACTATCAAGTAAAGCAAACATAACACTTACAAGGTATATAAAACTAGTGATTTCTCCATAGATCTATAAAAACATTAAATGCAAAAAGTGAATTAACAATTAACAAACTAAAATAACAAATTCATAATGGCTCACTAACTTAATCATAGCATTAGATTAACGATGTACATGACCTAATAACAAATCACAATGCACCTAACACAGAAAAAAAAATTCAAAGTGGTCCTAAATCCTAAAAAAACAAAACAAAAAATTCAGATAATTACTAACCCTTTTTCACAGTTACTTTTCAACAAATTCACAGTGACTCTTTAAAAAATTCTCAGTGACTCTCCAACAACACTTACAAGGTATGTGGATGACTGAATCAAAGGCAAATTTACTGCCGCAACATTCAAATCTAAAACATGAAGCAAAAATTCACGTACCTATATCAATTCTACTTTCAACAATATGTATATAAAAATCATACACACATATATCAAATTTGTGGTTTCAATGTGCTAAACCATATTTCACGGTGGCTATCCAAAAATAATTACACGGTCTGTGAATTTTAGAGACTTATATCAATTTAGACAACATGACGTAAAAAATATATGTTTACACCCTTGAACAAAATAAAATTTAAATATAAAATTACAAATTCATATATAATACATGTATGTAAAGTTGCATTAATCTATATCAATTCACAATCATGAACACCAAAAATGCACAATTGCGGACGAAAAAATTCATAGATACTGATAAAGAAATTCACAGACCCGATAACTCTACAAATAAGAAGTCAAATTATATAACAATTCAAAAAATATAAAACTCTTATACCAATCGATCGATCTCTAATCAAAACTACTCGACTCAATCGATGTATCTTCAATCAAATATTCCACTCAAGTAGTCAAGTTTCAATTGTTGTAAAATGGTTTAGAGAGAGAATGAGTTTTTGCAATGTTTGAAGTAAAAATTAAGTGGGCGCCACACCTTATTTAATGTGGGTTTTAAAGTAGAAATTGTTCACATTTGATTAAAGATTGCATGGATATAATCTGTTTGCCTAAACCATTAATGGGGTGAATGAAATTTAGCTTTATAAAGTTTCACTTGAGTTTAAGGGGTTGAGCTTAAGTCCCACATAAGATACTTAAAAGAATCCTCGTGGGTATGTATTGGTTAAGAGTTTAGGCCCCAAAGGGTACCAAAGTTTATCTATGAGGGGAGTGTCACACCCTGATTTTCAAATATATGGCATAATCCTATTTACTATTTCAAAATCTCACAATTGCCCAAAATACAATTTCTAAAATCCTTCATTTGATAAAATATTTCAAATATCACAATTTATGGGTGGCACTCCCGGCCTATCACCCCAAAATAGAGTTTGAACAAATACAATACCATTTGCTTTCAAATACAATGAAGGGACAAAAGAGGAGTTAGTTTACATCTTTCAAAATAGTTCTAAAGATGCTATGTAACTCCTAGTATGAAAGTCTTCTCAAAATATGCACCACCATGCATCTATGAAATCCATGTCAAGTCTCTGGAACGGTACCTGAAAGAATGAAGGGGTGAGCTAAAAGCCCAGTAGAGATATCTACGCCAATATTATATGAATATGAATGATATGGCATGCTTCGTGAACAGTTCATAACAACACATGGATGACAAGTAATCCGTTAGTCTAGAACGCAATACTATATGTCAACCGTTTTGGTCAATTCGCGGTGCTCTTATCGACTCAAGTATCATATTCCAACTAGCACATCACCCGTTGGTGGCTAGACAATATTGAAACATACTAGCACATCTCCCGTCGGAGGCTAGACCATTTATATATATATATAACAAGCACATCTCCCGTCGGAGGCTAGACATCACATAACTAGCACAACTCCCGTCGGAGGCTAGAAATCGTATCATGTCAATGCAATACAAATTCATAGTTTGACCCTTTACCGCCGTTCACATATCACGCCAATCACAAATCAATCTCATAGTGGAAGAAAAACGAAAATACAAACAAAGGCGTAAGGATATAATTTCAACATCATCGAGCCCTACGAAATTTATCGTCACAATAAGATCCCGCTTGTGTCACATGTCCCACATACCATATGTATGAGTGGAGGTACTCTTAAATGTCTACAAATCCCAAATTAGGGTGAAAACAGTCAGTACAAGTCGCCCGACAAGTCGCTCGAGCGGCTAAAAAGTCGCTGGACGCACCAAAAATCAGTGGGGGTCGCTAGATGGTCGCTAGAGTGACTTCCAAGGTCGCTTGAGCGACGCCAAAGTCGCTGGTCGATCTCAGGTTTGCAAAAATAGTTCGCCACTCGATCAAATCGGCCAAGAACGCAACAAAACCTAATCTAAACACGAAATCAACTACCAATACCATGAATATACACATAATAAGGGTGAGATATCCCTACCTCAAGCTTCAAAGTGGAAGATTTGGTCCAAGGGTGAAAGCCCTAGCTTTGGTGGTGCTCCAATACTTGAACCCGCACTTCCCGAGCTCCTAACCACGATCCGTCTTTGATTCCACGTTAGACACGATGTAAGCCTCCTATATCTCCAAGGAATTCAAAAATGGTGGATTGGATAGGTGGAGAGGTTAGAGAGAAGGGAGAGCCAAAGGGTAGAGAGAGAGTGAGGTGGGGGAAAATGGGGTTTTCTCCTCCCTAAGCCCCAAATCTGATTTCTAGGCCCCAAAGGGCACCCACGTAAAAAGCCAAGTAAAGATACGCGCGCGAAATAAAGGAAGAGACTCCGGGCTCGGGTCCTATGATTAAAACCCGACACATATCATAATAAATCAAATTATTTATTCGTAATAAATTTTCAAATAATAATTGGGTAAAATGCATTGACCTCCCCTGAGGTTACTGACAAATGCAGAGACCTCCCCTGAGGTTTAAGAAAATGCAGTGACCTCCCCTACTTTTGAAAGTATTTGATGGTTACCCCCCTCCAGCTAACTTCTGTTAATTTTGGATGGATATTGCTGATGTAAGCATGGAAATTTTTATAAATTTCAAAAATACCCCTCCAATTATAATAACACCATTAACTTGCCCTCTCCTCTCTTAATGCACAAAACCTCTCTTCCTCCTTACCTCACATTAACGTATGAAAATTTTTACACTTTTTTTTTTATTTTTATAAATGCATTTATTATTATTTTTTTAACAGATATCATTTTGTAAAAATTAAAAAAAAATCGACTAATAAAAATAAATAACTTGTTGTGCAAACTAATTTTTAGCTTGTTCTCTTACTAGAAAACTTCATATTATTGGTAATATAGATTATAAGTATAAAAATTATGTCTAAAAGTTAAAAAAAAATTATAAGAACAAAAATAAGTCAAACGGACTATATTTTTTTATTATTTTTATTTTTTATAATTTTTTAAAATTTGATTTATGATTTATAATTTTTTTTTGAAACTTCTTATTGAGATGAACTAATAATCTACAAAAATTTATGAAAAATAAAAAATTACAAAAAAAATTCAAATAAGAACAAAAAATAGTCTAAAAAATTAATTACTCTATTTTTTTTGTCTTGTATTTGTTAGTTTTATATCTAATTTTTATGAATTACTTATTCGTCTTGACGAGCAAAATCTAAAAATTAAAGAGTTTTTAAAAATTCACTAAAGACGATTTTGAGTGTAATGTTACCCTGAGGTCATTTTACCCTTTCTTTTTCTTATTTTTTGTTAACTTTTCATTAAAAAATAAAAAGACTTTTTATCATAATGCATTAAGTGTCATTAACATTACACTCCAAATTGGATAGTTATTAATTAGGATGCAATTGATTCAAGGCTTATAAAATTCAAAAAAAAATTTTAATTACTCTTTAACAAATTCGTTTTTAGTGAACTTTTTCTAAAACTTTTTAGTTTTTAGATTTTGTTCGTCAAGATGAATCAATAATCCACAAAAATTAGATATAAAACTAACAAATACAAGAAAAAATTAAATAAAGACAAAAAATAGAGTAACTAATTTCTTTTTGGATTATTTTTTGTTCTTATTTGAATTTTTTTGTAATTTTTTATTTTTCATAAATTTTTGTAGATTATTAATTCATCTCGATAGGAAGTTTAAAAAAATTATAAATCATAAATTAAATTTAAAAAAAGTTATAAAAAACAAAAATAATCCAAAAATATAATCCGTTTGACTTATTTTTTGTCCTTATAAATTTTTTTTAGCTTTTAGACATAATTTTTATACTTCTAATCTATATTACCAATAATATGAAGTTTTCTAGTAAGAGAACAAGTTAAAAACTAATTTGCACAATAATTTATTTATTTTTATCAGTCGATTTTTTTATTTTAAAAAATTAAATCTGTTTAAAAAAAATTAATAAACGCATTAGAATAAAAAAATAAAGTGTGAAAATTTTCATACCTAAATGTGAGGTGAGGAGGAAGAGGGATTTTGTGTGCATTAAGAGAGGAGATGGTAAGTTAATGGTGTTATTATATACATTTGAGGGGTATTTTCGGAATTTACAAAATTTTCCATGCTTACATCAGCAAAACCCATCCAAAATTAACAGAAGTTAGTTGGAGGGGGATAACAATCAAATATTTTCAAAAGTAAGGGAGGTCATTGTATTTTCTTAAACCTCAGGGGAGGTCCCTGCATTTGTCAGTAACCTCAGGGGAGGTCAGTGCATTTTACCCATAATAATTTTTTTTTTTATAAAAAAACTCAAATTTTCCTGGTCCTCACAGGGAGGACCTAGAGTAAGTGGGTTTCGGTCCATTTACCATACAAGTGTGCGCCGCCCGCCCGTTTGGGTCAAATTTATTTAAATAACTTTTTTGGGCCAAATTTATTTAAATAATTTACTTTATTTAAAATTAATTTTAATTCCTAAATGCAAGGTGTTGATTTGGACCCAACTAGACGCATTAGGTCCATAGTGAATAGTCGCTTTCGGTCCGATCAATCTGAGGGGACGCAACCAATGATCCAACTGGTGCTATTTTGCACTTGTTCAGCTGCTCCGAAAAGACTTTCTACTCGTATAAAATTTAGAGTCCTTCTTCAGTGTAAAACACTAAAAAATTCAAAGTCTCTCTTCCTGTCATTCTGTCCAAATTCCTTTCGTACGTCCTTACATTCCAGAAAGTTCAAGCACCGTATAGTTCGTTTTGCACATGAATTGTCGTGCTTCTTTCTTGTGTATTGGCCATTGTATTCTGGGAGACGAACGTCCTGCAATTGCAAGTAACGGGTGAGGGTGAATATCATCTTAAGGAGACAGTGTAGCACTGGACTCGGCCATAACTGTTACGTCCCAACTTTTTCCTAATATTTAATTTAGATTTTAGAATTTTAAAATTTTGTAGTCTGGATCTTAATTAATTATTTTGTGTATATTAAAAGCACCAGAGACATGATTATCATTTTATGGTATGAAATTGTTTGGAAAATTATTTTGTATTGGGCTAATAATAAATTTTTATAGTCTGAAATCCCAATTGAATGCCTTATTTAAATTATTTTCATCAATGGCATGATGATTATAATTTTGAGAATACAAGTTTTATTTTGCTAAAATAATTGTATTGGGTTCATTATATATTTTTGGGTGTTATAGTTTAATATAGGACTATTAAGGTTTCCGCTTTTAAGGCCCAATAAAATTGATACATTGATCATGGGCTTTTGGGTATTAGAGTTTAGTATAAAATATTGGGATTTCTGCTATTAGGGTTATCTTGGCTTCCCAACGTTAAGAAAGAGAGAACCGTAGCCGCAACAGTGGGGTTTTGTGGGTTCTTCGAAGGTAAGTTCTTGTACAGTTCTTCTTCGATCTCCAGTCTTCTTCTTTTCTTCAATTGTGTTCCGAGATGGATTTTGGTTATATGAGGATTGGGAAGAAGAGAGGGACATCCATGGTTTAATTATTTAGTACTAGTTTGCCTAGTATTTGTATGGCTGCAAATCTTATTAACCTGGAGATTGGGGTGGTTCATGTTTCTAATGTGAAGAAGAAAGAGGTCAAATTTAATAAAGGGAGAATAAGGGAAAGAGTAATTGGTATAATCTTTCATGAGTGTGTGCTCTGTTTTTATGACCCTTGAGTGTGTGTGTGATGCTTGCGGTGTGCGGCGATAATGCTCTGCATCATCCGTAGTCCTCTGCAATCGTTCTAAGAGATTTGGGTTTGGCCTTGATTGTTATTCTCAACAGGGGAACAGATGATGCCATGGGATTGGTAGTATAATATTAGTTGTTTAGGTTTGATTAGTATTTTATTTCTACCGTAGCCTTGGGTTAGCATAGGAAAGCATGTTTTACAATATATTTAGGTTTTATATTCTTAATAGCGAGTGATTCTATGTGACTAATTTTGCAACAGGTTATTCTCATTTTACATAATTGGACTGCATTACCTTCGAACTCAGGTGAGTGGTTAAACATGTTACGTACTTTCGAAATCTATCTGTTCCCCTAAAAACATCCCTTTAAAAGTTGTATTTATTTCTTATAAAATTGGAAAGTATATTTGGTATCTTGTTAATTAAACGGCATATGTTTGGTGTTCTTTGAATCATTTAATTTTCTGAATAGTCTTTTTTGGTGAAAACTTTGTGGATATTAATTGGAAACATATTTTTGGAAGTCCAGGGAAATTAATCCTCTGTGTGCGGGTGACTCTGGCCATTAGGAAAGATTCTCGGGTTAAGGCCGGGTGACCCTAATGCTCAACGGTTGAAGGAAAAGTTCCTGGTGCGTCCTGGTGACCTTAACCGGATCGTCTTAAGGAAAAGTTTCACGGGCTGCCTACTCGTGGTGACTCTAAGTTCGATATTGGATCCAATTTTTGAGTTATTTATTTCACTGGCATTTGGTACTATTTGGTATTTGTGGTTCCCCTTGTTGTTTGGTTGGATATCGGATTGTGATCACCATTGAGATTTATTATTGGTTAAACGGAACACTGTTTATTTTATTTGGTTGTGGTACACTCTTATGCCTTATTTTATGTAGATAACTTAAATTATTTTAATTCCTCTTTTAGAAACTTATTGTAATATACATGCTTTGCCATTCACTGAGCTTTCAGCTGACGGATTTATTCCACATCATTTTTCAGGCGAGTCAAGACGTTAGGGAAGGACTTTGGCGGTATTGTGGGATTTGTTTTATCGATCTCCATAGGACATTGCATTTAGTATTAGGGCTTTATTTATTTGCTTCCGCATATTGTTTTTAAACTCTTGGTAACCAGATTTTGTTATTCTATTTATTGTTTGGAGGTACATTTTATTGGATAGTTCGTGAGATAGTTATGCCTCACGGTTGGTTTGGAAAATTTGGTTGGAATTTTGTGAAATGAAAACTTGGTCATTTGATAATCGATATTATTTAATAATTTAATTAATTTTATTATTTTGAGGCTGCGTGTTCCGCAAGTTAGGGTCTTGCGGTTCACGGCCGGTCATATCTTCCATTTTGGGGTGTGACAATAACTGGTAGCTTCACGACCTTATTCATTCCGACAACTAAACTGTAAGTGTTCTAGTCCTACTATTTTTATTTTATTTTATTTACATTCTACCTAACTTAAACAAGTTATAAATAGATTAGTTTTATCTGTTATACTTTATTTTTATACAAAGATATTTTTGCGGTGTACTATACAAACAACATCAATTATGCTGCGATCAAAGAGTGAGAAACTCTACATAAAATTCCTGCTTAAATTAGAAATCAATACAATTCTAGAAAAACTCTTATCTTGATTAATTCGCATTCACAACCACAACTGATATCAAATAGTATAAACTTCAAGCTAATATTCGACGATCGAAGAATTCTACTATTCGAATATGAAAGAGTTTAAAAGGCGAAAAAAACTCAATTCAATCTCACGATTTGAGAAAATAAAAAAAAAAAAAAAAAACGGATTTAAAGTAGTCGGGGTAAAAACGTAAAATCCACAACAAAGAGTCCTACACGGGGACCCTATCTTGTAGTTTGTGAACCACCTAAAAATAAGTTCAAAAAACAGTGCCGGCCAATTTTTAGGTTGTTTCAGCTTTGTCGGCCTCTTTCAGGCTTTTCCAACAACACACCATTACCACATGGCCCAATGAAGTTAGAGTAATTACCTACAAATGTCCAATGTCAACCTGGCCCACAAAAGCTTCAGAACTTCCTTATTATCATTTCTTTTTATAATCGAGATATTCGGTCGATTTGTGATCAAATCTTAGGTAAAACTGGAGAAAATTTCTATTTGAATTACCGACTACTAGTGACTCCAAGCAAGAGCGGAAGTACAGAGTCTGAGAGGTGGGCTATAGCCCAGGTGCAATTTGTTTTTCGTTTTCTATAAATGTAAAATTTTTAGTTTAAGTAAATTTAGTTCACCCTATTATTTGCAGTGTAATAGATTTTTTAATCCGGTTCATTTTTAGTCTCTGGTAAATTAAATTTCTAGCTTCACCCTTAACTTATAATATTAAGTTGTCGAGTTTCGATTGCAAAACATTTGGGTTTACAAGTCATCTGCTTTACCACTCAGACAATCTCTTAGATTAGGAAGTTGCATATATATTGTGAAAGAAAAAGTGAGGAATAAAACCTAAAAAGTCGATTACATTTTTCTTTTTCAAGCACTAAGGGATTGGATAAAAGCCAAATTTTATTTTTGGGGGCTATCATTGACTATCACAGTATAGTTTAAGAAGTTGAAAGACCCCTTGTACTTGTAAATAGTTGAATGAATTGACAAAGGGGGTTGATAGGCTTTTAAGTGGGGGCCATCTGAATACATTTAAAACCCATGATTAAAGTTGATCAAAGTTCTTCTTTCAAGGGGACTCTATCGTGCATGTATATTGTCTTTATGTATTTAAGACAGTGATAAAAAAAAAAAAAAGGAATCAAAAGATGGATATACAATGGGTGCAAATCATGAGTTTGGACGTGAAAATGCTCAACGAATCTAGCTAGCACGGAGGGATAAGCCAAAGTTCTGGTACGACCTCAAGATCAGAAGCATCACTAGATTTCTCGATCATTTGAAGGATAAGTCATTTTCTCTTGGAGATATCATGTATAATTCGACAGGGATTATCCATGGAGGGCTGATTCGGTAGATCAGAGCGTTGCTGCCTGTTAGCTCATGATCTGGAGGCAGTGTTTTGGGAGGGTATTTAGGAGTGGTTCTGTTGTTGATTTTGTTCTATAGTGTATGAGGTTATCATGTAACTCTTCTTGGTTGGTCCCTTTCCAACCTATAGTTTTCCTATTGGTCTCCCGTTTAGCAAATGATTGTCGGTTGTGAGGGTGCCAACCTAGTTGGGATCCTCTCTTTCCGTTGTGATGCTTACTTTTGACGGGTGTCCTTTTAATCATTGTACATGTACCTTGATTAATAAAATTATATTCTTTTTGCCTTTCAAAAAAAAAGAATCTAGCTAGCACGGGGTTGGTTGCATGAATGACGAACAGAGAGCGATAACGGCAGAACCAGGAATTTAAATTATTCTGAGTTATATATACTTTGAATCGAGTTAAAAATAAATTGAACTACAAATAATAAAGGAGTCAAAATGATTTTTCTTTTTATCATACTTGGGCTAGAGCCCACCTTACATATAAGGTGGCTCCGCCCTTGGAGACCGGTACAGAAATTTTACAAAAGTGACATGAGGTAAATTAGTGAGATTTTCGAGAGAATTCAATGTAATCATTTTGTTACGAACGTTCTTAGAAATACACAAAATAAAAAGGAAGGAAAAAAAAAGAAAGAAGATAGGCCCTCTGTCCCAATTTATTTGTTTATTTTTCAACTTTTATATGTTTTAAAGTATTTGTTCAATTTTAAAGGTGATTACATTAAAAAATAGGGTAAATTAAATCAGGATCCTATTTACCCTTACAGTGTAGTGTTTCATCCTATACACTTTTTTAACTTATGTTTTCATCCCTATTTTATATGGTTTGACAAGTTTACCCTTATTTTCGAGTGTTAGATTACCCTCTTATCCTTTTTTTAATTCAAAACCTATATTCTGATTTGGTATGTTTATAATTATGAGAATAAATATGGCTAAAATTATGGGATTAAATAAGGTAAAAAGTTTAACTAACTATGGAATCAATTCACTAGATTTTTTCATGGATATGCGACAGAATATGGTAAATTTGTGACAAAATTTACCAGATTTTATTATAAAATCATAATCGGAAATCATACAAGGAAGCGGTGTAACGCATTTATTTTTTTTCTTTATGTGGGTCTATTTAACTCCGAAATCATATGCCTAATTGATGATTTTTTTTTCTGATATTTAGATTACACTAGGGCTCTTTACAATGAGTGAATGTGTAACGTGTTCGGCGGATTTAATTTGATTTTGGATTTATTTTTTTACAACAAGTATATTAGGTAGTTGGTTGGAATGATGATTGTTAGCAGTTTGGAGATGGATCATGCTCGTTATGGTAAATTATCAATGCACAGTGGTAAATTTGTTATGAACATGGTAAGTTTGACAGCGGTTGTATGGTAATTCGATGGGAGATGGACCATGCTCGTTATGGTAAATTTTCAATGTACAGTGGTAAATTTGTTATGAACATGGTAAATTTGACGGCGGTTGTATAGTAAGCTCGTGGTTTTGAAATTTACCATCAATATCATGTAATGAAAATTACCATCAATGGCACTACATTTACTACCCCTTCTACGAAATTTACCACCATACATAATGAAATCTATCACTTGTATAGTTATTAAATTTACTATCAGACCTAATTATACATGTCAGCATAATTACATTAAATTTACTGTTACTAGTAAATTTACCATCGTAATCAAATATACCATAACTATCAAATTTACCATCTAAGAACTAAATTCACCATCATATTAAACTGAGCATAATGGAGGAACAAAATAACAATTGTACAATCAAATTTTTCAGTTGGATCAAAGTTAACCATCAGAAGAAGATTAACGATATAGTCAACACCGTATCAGGATGACCAAGTGTAACATCAAAATATAATTTTTAGACCATTTTATGTAACTCAGTACATAAGGAGAATACAAACATATTGAGGATGTATTAAATCGTTACCCAGATACCAACATCCCCGATCGCAAATCAAAAATCGATCACAGCTTTAGGGATATCAACATATTACAATCCACCGAGACAATGATGTTAAAGAATGAGTCAATATATAAGGACAATGTGGGACGATAATCGATCGGAAGACAAGATACTCTCCCGTAGGATCGAAATACAACCTAGTCTCGTGAATACGCATTTAGATTGTTGTTCTTCACCACGATGGTCGGACGTTGATGGCCTTTGGAACCCTATATTGCCGTTCTTCACCACGATGGTCCGATTTTGGAATCTTAGGACAGAAAATTAAAACCCAGAATTATAAACAGAAACTGTTAAAGGAGGTGTTTTGATAAATAAGGTATGGTGTTAAATAAGTCCCTTTTTTTTAGGAACAAAATCAGCGCTGATTTTGTGCTAAATATATTTTAAGGGCAATCCAGGTATTTTTTTAAAAATAGGATGTAAAAATAATTTTGAAAAGTGTATAGGATGAAACACTAATTTTCTTTTACAGATAGGACTGAACAATAAGTACCCCTAAAAAATATGTACTCTCTTTTAAAACTAAAATGTTAATGGTATTTTTGCATGGTTGAGGATAATTGTACGATTTGTATTACCTTCCACGGCATCACTAAATTAGGTATGGTAATGGGGCAAATCGAAAATAGATTTAATCTTCTTTGTTTTTAATTTTTTAAACTTAATCTATATGCATCTTGATTTCTCACCCACTTTCTGAGCAGAGAATTATCTCCACCATCTATCCCCATACCTAATAGGGATTGGAAATTTCCAACACGTCCCAAAAAATTTCATGATAAAAATAAAAAATAAAAAATAAAATCATTTTTTTATAGTTTCAATGACGGATGAAATATAATTGTTTTAAGTTTGGATTGGCAGGTCAGGTCAGATTATCGATATACAAAAAAAAGTAGGAAAGAGACTATGAGAATTTGTGGCTGTAACATTTCAGATGCTAATCTTGATTTTAGAAAGAGATTTAAAGTCTAAAACTGTGAATAACTAACAGAGAATGTTTATCAATTACGAAAGTAGGTCAGATCATGGTCATTGGATTTTTTTTGGTCTTCAATAGCCTGACTGGAATAGATGACCAGTCTGGTCCTCCTTTGTTACTGAAGCGTGGGTGTGATTGGTAGGGGCCATCTGGTTAGCTTCTGTCCTTTGCTCCTGACTGGTAAGTCTGACCAGCCAAGTTTAGCCGGCCTCTGAAATTATTATTTTTTTACTCTTAACCGGTCATTGGTCAGGTTAATTTACCTACTGGAATAAATTTTAGAACTTCATCAGACTAGTCAAGATTGACCTGACTGGTGTATCCTTCCAGTCACCCAAATTCATGTTGCACTTTAAACTTCAACTCCTGGACTCCGCATTGCCCTCGGCCTACGACACTCCTCGTATTCGCACTCAAATCAAACCTCAGGATGTCAGGATCACTTTGAAACATTAGGATATCAAAATTCCTTCACCAAACACCAATTAATTTTACATGGAAAATCAGCAAAAGGGTAAAAACTACGTACCGAACGTGCATTATCAAATAAGAACGATGATTAATCAACACACATATGCTGAAATAGGACACGTTAAGCTGTTATACATAACATATTGCAGTCCCAACACTAAAAAACCGATCAATCCTTAAACAATCAAAGCCACCTACAAAACGTCAGTACAATTGTGAAATTTTTTTAAACCTTTCGTAATAGTTGAAAAAGACTGATACAAAACGAAGCTTAAATCTTTAACTTTATGCTTAACATGAGACCGGAAACCCTAAATTAAGCAGCCATAAAAGCAGCTCATACTCGGATTGAAATGATAGTAAGAGAGCTGTACTTTGCTAACATGAACGACCCACATGAAGTAACATAAAGCTTGGTTAAAAGGAGACAAGAATCTTGCTTAAAAAAAGCTAAATAATGGAGTGTAGTAGGAGACAGTACTAATGAATGTTTTGGTTACTTTTTGACCAAAATAAATTCTCAAAGTTAAGCATCTCCATGAGGTCAATGAGGGGAAACCCATAAAAGATTTTGGTTTCAAAAGCTTGGGAATCCTATGTGAAACTAAATGTTAAATATGTTAAAACGGATATCCTCTTGATTGGAAGTGCATTACTTTGGTGAAAGATGGTCCCCTCCATTTAATGGAAAAGGCAGAGTATAAAGAAAAAGGAAATCACACTTACTATAAAACTCAGCTCCAAGGGTCATCTCTTCTTTTTGGTTTAGCTTTTTTATTGACCTTTTCTCAAATGACATTTTTTTATTTTTGGCCTATCCTCTTGTGCTTTGGTCCATTAATCCCATATCGTCAAGAAGCACTAGTTGCATGGCATTTTGTTTTCGCAGGAGTATTCATTATTGGCTAATGAACTCATATTTTGTTTTTCTATGCCAGGGATATAAGACATATAAATATATATACACACACATATCATTACGAAGCACTAGTTGCATGGCATTTTGTTTTCGCAGAAGTATTCTTTATTGGCTAATGAACTCATATATTCTTTTTCTATGCTAGGGATATAAGACACGCACATATATACACACACATATCATGTGTGCGCTACGGAAAACAAGTAATCTTGAATATATACATATATATATATATATATATATTTGTGGAGATGAAAAATAACAATAACACAAAGGATACCATGGCCGAATGTGGAGACATTAACGTTGGCAGACTTTGAGGTTCTAATATTTTCCGGAATCCTATCGTGAACAATTGCGCGAGCAATTTGAGAGGTTGGAACAGGGTACCATGGCCGTATCTAAATATGCTGCTAGGTTTCAAACCTTATCCCGATTTGCGCCGGAGCTCGTGGCTTCGGAGGATCGTAAGTGTCGGCGTTTTGAGAAAGGTCTTCATTCTTCGGTTAAGAGGCTCGTGGTGAGCCAACACAAAATGAGTTTTGCTGACATTGTTGAATGTGCAAGGAGCATTGAATTGCCCAAGGAGGCACAGCGAGGTTCCAGAGTTTGGGAACCAAGGCAATCGAGTGCTATGCCTAACTATTCATCAACTTCGGGGAGTTCGGGGAGTCAAAGACGTAAGCGCCAGAGGGAGCAATTTCAGTCTCAAAGGAGCCATTCCAATCTTAGGCCACCTGTTTCGTTGGGCTCGCGGAACAATACTTCGAGGCCTCCGAGTGTATGATTTCGATGCAATCAACCTGATCATATCCGTACTCAGTGTCCGGTACCTCCCAAAGTTTGCTACATTTGTGGTAAGGAGGATCACATTTCGAGGAATTGTCCTCAAGGGGGAGGAACGCATAGTGAGGTTGGCTCGGTGCAGCAACCGAGGCAAGAGCAAAGACAGGGGCAACAGTCTCATGGGGCTCCACAACGACAACAACAATTCCATTTTCGCCAAGTCACTTCGGTTCAAGGTTGTCAATCCAAAAAATGGGCTAGTTCGTCGGCATCTGTGAACTTTGTTCGACGAGGAGATGGGTATATGCAAGTACATCGTGTTCCTGCTAGAGCTTACAACATTACTTCTGCAGTGACGCCTTCAACTTCTCAGATTTCAGACTCGTCGGTTGTGAGGGGTACATTTCTCGTATTCAACTCTTTTGCAAGAGTTTTATTTGACTCTGGAGCATCTCATTCATTTATTGCTGCATCACTCGCTTGTGCTTTAGAGTTGGAGACTATTTTGTTAGACCCACCGCTGTATGTTGAGACACCTATTGGAGGGAGATCACTACTTGATCGTGTGTGTAGAAATTGTGAGCTCGTTATACTTGACCGTCGCTTTACGTGTGATTTTATTGTGCTGAGCATGACCGAATTTGATGTTATCTTGGGTATGGATTGGTTGTCTACTCATCATGCTATAATTGATTGTTTTAAGCGCCGAATCCGTATTTGTTCACCTGGTGATGGTTGCTTTGAGTTCTTTGGAGAACGCCGAGAACCATTAGAGCCTTATCTTTACGAACCCCGGAAGCGAGATTCTATTTATGCGTTGTTGGCTAGTTTGACTCTTGATGAGAAGGTGCATGCGCGTAGTGAGTTGCCGTTAGTGGTTCGAGATTTTGCGGATGCATTTCCAGAGGAGTTACCCGGTTTACCTCCCAAGAGAGAGATTGAGTTTGCGATAGATTTGATTCCAGGTGCCACACCGATTTCTATTCCGAGAGTATTATTTTGCACCGGCCGAATTGAAGGAGTTGAATATTCAATTGCAGGAGTTACAAAATTTAGATTTTATACGTCCAAGTACGTCACCATGGGGAGCTTCGGCTTTGTTTGCATGGAAAAAGGATGGGTCATTACGGTTGTGTATCGATTATCGGAAGTTAAACCGTGTGACCGTGAAGAATAAGTACCTAATGCCAAGAATTGATGATTTGTTTGACCAACTCCGAGGAGCAAAGTTTTTCTCAAAAATTGATTTGAGATCGGGGTACCATCAGTTGAGAGTCTGGAATGAGGACATTCCGAAGACCGCATTTCATACACGTTATGGCACTATGAGTTTGTAGTGATGCCTTTTGGGTTGACCAATGCGCCGGTAACGTTTATGAATCTTATGAATCGTATCTTTCGTATGTACCTCGACTAGTTTGGGGTGATGTTTGTTGACGATATTTTGATAAATTCGAGTACAGAAGAAGATCACAAATCGCACATTGCCATCGTTCTCGGGCTTTTGAGGGAGCGTCGTCTTTATGCTAAGTTGAGCAAGTGTGAATTTTGGCTTTCCGAAGTCAAGTTTTTAGGACTGTCGTTTCGCAAGAAGGAGTATCCGTTGATCCAGGAAAGATAGAATCTGTTATGGATTGGCAACTACCGAAGAATGTTTTTGAGATTCGAAGCTTTTTGGATTTGGCCGGATATTATCGTCATTTCGTGCTTGACTTCTCTCGTTTGGCTGCGCCTATGACACGATTGACTCGTAAGGGGACACGTTTTGTTTGGGATGATGCTTGTGAGGCAGCGTTTGAGGAGTTGAAGTGGCGTTTGACTAGCGCACTAGTGTTGATTGTGCCCGAGAGGGGAGTTGGTTACTCGGTTTACTATGATGCATCGAAGGAGGGACTTGGGTGTGTCTTGATGCAAACAGGACGAGTTGTGGCCTACGCGTCAAGGCAATTGAAAATTCATGAACGAAATTATCCTACGCATGATTTAGAGCTTGTTGCAGTTATATTCGCACTGAAAATTTGGCGACATTACCTCTATGGGGAGAAGTTCGAGGTGTTCTCTGATCACAAGAGTTTAAAGTACTTATTCTCTCAGAATGAGCTGAATTTGAGACAACGCCGTTGGATGGAGCACATTGAGAATTATGATTTTGAATTGTAGTATCACTTGGGGAAGGCGAATGTGGTAGCGGATGCTTTGAGTAGAAACCCAATTCAATTGGCGAGCTTGGCCATTCATGAATGGAAAGTGGTAAATGAGTTGGGGAGCTATGTGACGCATTTCGAGGAAGTTAGTGATGGAGCAACACTGTGCAATATGACGATCCAATCTACTTTATCCACCCGAGTAGTGGACGCTCAACAACACGATGAGGAGACAGAAGAGTTAGCCGGAAGTTCTTAAGTGACAATGCACGTGATGGATGGATGATTTATGCGGATCGAAGTCTTCCCTTTCAAGGGAAGTTGTTTGTACCCACCTTTTGTCGGGAAGAGATTTTGCGAGAATTTCATCATTCTCCCTTAGCCGTTCATCCAGGTGGGACGAAAATGTATCATGATTTACGTCGACAATTTTGGTGGTTCCGGATGAAACGAGATGTAGTGAGTTTTGTAGCGAGATGTTTGACATGCCAACAAGTAAAGGCCGAACACCAACGACCTGCGGGGGAGTTACAACCATTGCCGGTAGCGGAATGGAAGTGGGAGAACGTGATGATGGACTTTGTTATGGGTTTACGGAGATCGCCGAGAGGGCATGATGCGATATGGGTAGTAGTGGATCGTTTGACCAAGACCGCTCACTTTCTATCGATTCAGGTTACTGATTCAATTGAGAAGCTCAGTCGATTGTATATCCGTGAGATTATCCAATTGCATGGGATCCCCGTTTCTATTGTGTTCGACCGAGACCCGAGATTCACGGCACGATTTTGGCAGAGCTTGCAAGCAGCACTTGGCACGAACCTATTGTTTAATACCGCACATCATCCCCAGACTGATGGACAATCCGAGCATACAATTCAGACTCTCGAGGATATGTTTCGAGCATGCGTTTTAGATTTTCGGGGAAGTTGGAGGATCACTTGCCTCTCGTTGAGTTTGCATACAACAATAGCTATCAATCGAGTATTGAGATGGCACCGTTTGAGGCATTATGCGTTAGACCTTGTAGATCACCAATATGTTGGACCGAGTTGGGTGAGGCAACACTTGTCGGACCGGATTTGATTGGAGAGACTACCGAGAGCATGAGGTTGATTCGCAAGCAACTTTTGATGGCGCAAGAGAAGACTACCGAGTTAGTCAAGATGATTCGCCAATGATTACTTACCGCTCAAAGTCGATAGAAAAACTATGCCGATCGACGTCGCTGTCCGTTATCGTTTGAGGTGGGAGACCATGTGTTCTTGAAAATATCGCCACGACGGGACTTATCGCGTTTTGGGCGGAAAGGAAAGTTATCACCGAGATATATTAGACCGTTTGATATCATTGAGAGGATAGTAGAGGTTGCTTACCGTTTAGCCTTGCCGCCAAAGTTATCGGGTGTGCATGACGTGTTTCATGTTTCGATGTTGAGGAAATACGAACCCGATTCTTCTCATGTTTTGGAGTGGTCAAAATTAGAGCTTGAGGCCAATGCATCCTATGGAGAACAACCGATATGTATTTTAGATTCTCGAGAGCAAGTGTTGAGAGGTAAGACAATACCTTTGGTTTGTGTATTATGGGGCAACCAAGGCAAGGAGGAATCACCGTGGGAGCGTGAGGACGAGGTTCGGAAGAAATCCTCGCATTTTTTTACTCCTTGATTTCTATGTGCTTGTTATCGGGTTGATGGTTTGGGGCGTGCTTTGCCACCATGTGTACGTGCTTGTTGAATTCAATTGAAACATGAGTTATGTGTTTATTTATAGTGTGTTCTTGAACTCTCGAATTATAGAACGTAGTATGGCTATCATTATCATGGATATGAGCTATTGAATTCGAGAACTTGATTGTGCGTTGGTTGTTATATACTCATTGAGCATGGTGTATGCATGAGTCGAATTGATGTGTTTGATTGATTTTGTTTGAACATGATGATTTGATAGTTGGCATCCGTTGAGCTTTGTGAAAAAATGGATCAATTCACAGTAAAAATTGAGATAATGATGGTGTGTCCGTATCTGGAATGTGGTACTATTAGAAGTATCGGTGTCTTATACTATTGCTTTAGAGCTCTGGCGGAGTGTCCGTATCTTACTGGTTGATTGTATATAGAGGTGTCAGTGTCGACACGTTCTTTTAATTTTGAGGACGAAATTTTTTTTTAGGAAGGGAGGATGTAAGGACCCGAAAAATTTGAGTTTTAAAAATAATTATTTGAAAGTTTATTTGCGGAATAATTGTTTAGTTTAATATGATATGTTTCAGATTTTAATTATAAGACCCGAACCCGGGGTCTTTTGTTGTATTTTGCGCGAGTCACTTGACGTGGTGTTTCACGTGGGAGCCTTTGGGGGCCTTAATAATCAGATTTGGGCTAAGGGGGGAAGGGGAAGCCCTCATTTCCCCTCATCTCACTCTCTCTCTACCCATAGCTCCTTCTTCTCTCTAAACTCACCACCAATCCCCTCCACCATTTTCAAATTCCTTTGAGATATACGAAGCTTGCATCGTGCTTAACGTGCAATCGAAAACGGATCGTAATTTGGTGCTCGGGAAGTGCGGATTTGAAGCTTGGAAGGTCACCAAAGCTAGGGCTTTCACCCCCTTTGATCAAATCCAACATTTGAAGCTTGAGGTAGGGATTTCTACCTTGTATTATGTGTATATGATGTGTTTTGATCCTTATTTCGTGTATATATTGAGGTTTGGGTGTGAGATGGAGTGTTGGAGAAAATAGAGATTGCGCAGAAAATTACAGATCGCGTAGGGGCGTCCGGATGACTGGCCCAAGAATTTTGGCAGAGAGGTGGTATTTTGGGCATCCGGACGGGACTGCCTAGCGTCCGGACGGGACCGAACGGGTCCGGACGAAAATGTGAAATGCCCTTTTGACTATTTGATTATCCCATATTATGCCTTGATTCTTCTTCTACTCAGCAAATTATCATAATTGTGATCATTTCGTACATCCGTTTGATCTTGGCTTAATGGAACATAGAGAATATAAATTGAATGAGGTATGATATGCATAACATGTGTCATGTTGAGATTGATTGGATACAAGTATAATGCTAGCCTCCATCTAGAGTGGTGCTAGGAAAACTATGGATTTAGCTTCCTTCGGGAATGAGCTAGGAGATGCCATGAATTGGCTTGGCTAGTCTCCATTGGGAGAAGTGCTAGGACACAAATTGTGATAATTGCTTGATACGATTTGATGACATGTCTAGCGTTCGTTGGGAGAAGTGCTAGGGTCTCACCTATGTTCATATTACTTGATCATGTTTGATTAATATATATTTCCTTTGTGCGATGAGTTGGTAATGAGATGTGGTGGTAACACTTGTATTGGTAAACTATGAGTTTTATTCATACTGTATTGCTTGGCTCATGAATGTGTCGCATTGCCATATAGCATTCATAGTGCATGCCATTCATCTCATATGCACATAACATTGACATAGATTTTCCTACTGGGTTTGTAGCTCAACCCTTCCATCTTTCAGGTACCGTACCAGAGGAGTAGCATGGAGTGAGTGGGGTGCATGGTGTGACATCTTTTTAAAAGACTAATGGAAGAAGTTATTTAACACCTGTATGAACTTATTTTTGGAAGATGTACTGTAACTTCTATTTGTATTTTTGTTGATAAAAAGTGGAAGTTCTTATCTTTTTGAAATCATGAGTATGTATCATGGGCCAGTAGTGCTCATTTCTTTTGAAAACGGTGGACACTTACCATTTTGGGTATCACATCTATGAAGTAATTTGGATTATTAAACGATGTTAGCGGAGGTTATGATAGATAAATTGTGTTTCATTATATTGACAAATCGGGGCATGACAATAAAACTACCAGCCACCTCAGAAATCTAACCTGGAATAAAGAATAGTTTTAGGGAATCTAACCCTCAAAAATTATCTCGAGAAACTAATCTGAATATCTCTAGAATCTAACCCGAAATAGGCACACGACGGCTATAATTCATTTCGTTCCACTTTTTACGCTAATTCAGATTTTCTCAATTCAATCAAATCTCCCCAACAACTATAACAATTACGCCGACAGATATTATGATCACACAACACACCCAAGTTAGATCTATAGCATCTCGGGGATCCGTGATCATAAAACTAGCGCAGTGAATACTTCTGAAATGCGTACATGCGTTTTGGACGATTTAAACAGCCTGATCCAAAGCCCATGAGCTTAGACAGTAAGTTAAACATTCCTTCTTTTTTTTTTCAGCAGGTCGCTCGAGTGGTCAAAACATGCCCTCTTTTCAAATTTGCAAAATTAAAAATTTCTGGGGCTCGCTTAAGCAACCTATTAAAAAAATATTTTTTTAAAAAAAAATTTAAAAATTCAAGAACAACCTCGCTCGAGCGACCCTAACTCGCTCAAGTGAGCCATTGTTTTTTTTTCCAAAATCTAAAAATTTCAGATATGGAATTCATACTCGAATAGAAACCTGATTAGGGGTTGGTAGATAACAATTCTTACCTTAATCGAAGGTGATAAGTGATGAACATGGGTTGATTCGGTAGGGATCGGACAGAACCTCCTCAAAACCCTATCCTTCTCTTTCTCTCTCTAGAGTTTAAGAACTAGGAAGAGTCTTGGGAATAAACGTCTCTAAAACCCCACATGAATTCCCTAAATAAACTCCATAAAAGCCGATAATTTTTTGTAATCAACACCAAAAAATTGATTATTTTTATTGAACCCCGTTTATGCTGCCGAATATATTTGATTAAAGCCCAGGCCATGAAAGCCATAACCGCAAAGGAATTCAATATCCACGCAAGAGCCAAATTTTGGAATTTGAAGAGGTTGCTCGAGCAGTCAAAACTCACTCAAAAGCGGTCTACCAACTTTTCAAAACCCAAATTTTTATAATTTAAAACACGATATTAAATACCAAGGTTTAGTGGTTAATATTAATTAAGATTTTATTCAAAAATTTGGATTATTACAGGTAGAGCGGATGAACTGTAAACCTGGACATTCTATGGTTAAAACTCGACAACCTAATACTTGGGGTCATTGGGAGTTATGCCGGCCCATCTCCAAGGCTCCAATCGAGAAGTAACCGGTAATTTAGATGGTGACTCCTTGATCAGGTTTTACCATAACTTAATTTCAAACCGATTGAAAATACTTCGGTTATCGAAGAAAAGAACTTAAGATAATTCTGAGTCTCTCAGTCTCCTTTCCAAAAAGTAAAGCAATGTAATATATATTCTGTGAATCTTACATATATATGTATTAATTACATGCATAGGTTTGATCAAAAGTCCCATAGTGGTCCTTGAATAAAACCATCTTTAACTGCTTTGCAGATAAGTGAAATACTGATTCGCAGTTATGATTGGAAACAGAACTGCCAAAAATTCCCTTGGACCACTACCACAAAAAGCAACTTTGAATTTTGCATGTTATCTTATGACATTTTAAGGAAGGAGAGAGAGAGGGAGAGGGAGAGAGAGAGAGAGTGCGTGAGAGAGAGAATCTTTCTGAAAGTTATGCTAGTAAAAACCATCATATATATGTGCCATAATATATGAGGGAAACAGGTATTTTCTGTGCATGAATGTACAACAATTATTATCTGCTCCACTTGGATTTGAGTTATTTAATTTGAACCATTCATTTTTTCGTCTCACAGAATAGGTATTCTATAAAAACATTTAATTTGTCAGACTTTAATAGAGATGTGTTCAGAATATATTACTCGTGATAAAAAAAAAAAAAAAGATAAAGAACAAAAATGGTTCAAGTCAAATTATCAAACCTCGAGTGGGACTGATAATGGCCGCATAGTACATGTAACAGAAACACTGCCCCATATACGAGAATGTTACAATACACAACTTTGTACGAGTGTTTATGGTATACTTTCCTTTCAAATCACATTAAATTTGTAGTATTTGTATAGAAATTCATGACACGTGAATAGAAAATTATAAAAAAATTCAATCTATAAAATTTACTTCAAAAATTATAACATCAACACAAAAACTCATAACATTTCTTATTTATAAAAAAATTCAATCCATAAAATTTACTTCAAAAATTATAACATCAACACAAAAACTCATAACATTTCTTATTTATAAAAAAATTCAATCTATAAAATTTACTTCAAAAATTATAACATCAACACAAAAACTCATAACATTTCTTATACATATAAATGTTACGAATTTAAGGCTGATGTAATGATGTTTTGTTCAAATATTCTGAATTTAAACACAAATTAGTAATTTCAAGATTGATGTTATGAAATTATCAAGAAATCACATGCACGAGTTCTTATATCACTCAAGGGGCATATAATGTCCATATCGGATTTGGGAGAGTTATAATGCAAATTTTTGCTCGTGCAGGCAAAATAATACTGTTTTATCCATTTTTTCTTTAAAATTGTATCGTTTCATTTTAATGTATCACACGAATTGTTATCAAAATACATGAGATCAAAACGATATATCTTTTAGAGCAAAATGGTCAAAACCACGCCATTTTGCCTGGATTATACACGCACTACAGGGCACTGCACTACAGTCTACCCAAATCCACATAGAAGTAGTATCACAAGTCTTGTTTGGGAACACTTTGCACCAAAATGATAATACTAGAAACCCTCTAAAAAACACACCGTAATATTAGATTGAAACAAGAACAACATGGCTATATTTGATATTAAGAAATTAAACTGACAAAATGATGAAGGATTTAGCCCTATAGTAACTTGAACCTCAGTTTTCAACCATAATTCATCTAAAGCACTCTAGGAGAAGAGGAGAGAAAAATAAATATAAAAAAAAAAAAGAAAACAAAATAGATTGGGGGACCAAAAACTTCAACTTGGGATATCATATCCGATGGCCTTCCTTCATAATTCCCTCCTTAATCAAGACTGTGGTACCTGAAAAGTGAAGCCAAGCACATTTGTAAGCAAACCTTGGACTTGTGTCTAGCATATGATATTCTTGGGGGGTGTGTATATATCTCTGTGTGTGTGTCAGTCCAACTGGGATATATATATTTTTTCAGTTTAATAAAATGTCATTCCTTTCCCAAAAAATAGGGATCTTGCTGTGTCTCTATTTATACTATATTTGTCCTTATTGCTAACGTGGTCGGAAGCATAATGGATAGAAGTCCAGGTAGCAAAGACGTTAATTTTTGAAGTCCAAACAAAGAAGTATTTCGTGCGCGTATTCTTTGCAATAAGATTAAGGCCAGTTACATGATCGAGAGAAGTTCAATAAGCAGTTGAAGGTGGTTAGCTTGTTTTGCTTTAGAAATTTCTCAAATATTCTATTTAAATTCAAAAATTATTTAGGCAGTTGTTTTGTATGTAGTATAAATAGGCCTTGTATACATTACCATACATATATCACGTATATATGTAAACATGAACGTATATGTAAATAAAAACAACGTGGAGAAGTTATAACCTTGGCCAAAAATGGAGGATGCATGAATGATCAATAAGAGGAGTCCCTAGGTGCATTGCATCTGAAACACTCCATCCGGCTTGCAAAGTTGTGCTCATTGCACCCTGGCCTGTTCATTTCAAAAGAGTAAGACAAAATTTTAATGTGCAATAAAATAAATTATTAATCGAAAAATAAGCACAACATGCATATTCTGTAGTCGAAACTCGACAACTTAATATTTAGAGTCACTGGGTGATTTGACGGGTTGTTTCCATTCAAGACTAGTCAACAATTTAAGTGAGAGCTTCTCCAAACTTTATTCTAGCTTGATCTCAAACTAACCGGATAAATCGTTTATTAAAAAAAAACGTACAACCATTATCATGCACTCATAACTTAGTAGGAGATTAATTTCATTTGTCTATATATTTTCTGCAAAACTTTACCTAGTGCAAATCCAGTCACCAGATTTCCATCCAGAACGGCTACTACCACCACCACCACCACCACCACTGCCACCGCTACTTCCGCCAAACCCAAAACCTCTGGTACGAGACATGTCGCTGTCAAAGCCACCAGAGGGGGCGTCGTCCTTGAACGCGCCACACTTGAAGCAGCTCGAGCGGCTGGCAAAGTTATGGGCTCCGCAGTTCTCGACGGCACAGTACCAGTCGCCGGGCCTCACATCTGGGCCGGTACTAAAGCCGAACAGTGAACCACCACCGCCACCACCACCACCCCTTCCACCAAAACTTCCATAGTCACCGCCCCTTTCTCCGGGTCTTGGTTCCCCGCATCGTTGGCACGAGTCTCTTCTTTGAAAGTTGAGGTGCTGGCATGACCTGCAGTTCCAATCTCCTGGCCTGTTCATGTTTCCTGTCTCAAAAGTAAGAGAGAGAGAGAGAGGAGGAGAAAGGTCGATTGTTAGTTTAAATACTTATTAGAGGGAAAACCACGCAAACCCTATGTTAGAGGATTATTTGTCTAAGTGTCCAAGCATAACAAAACAACTGTCACTATACACATCATTTCCTCAAAATATGCAGCTTTAAGAGTGAGTTTTGTGCACTGACAACGATCTTCTGTCCTTCAAAAGAGAAAAAGAAAATTATTTCTGCATTACAATCTAATACCCTCACCACAAAATGCGATGTGGATGCATAGATCTCATGTCTTATTGTGTTACTGAAAGTACATTAGCAATCCGATTGAGAAACCGAAAGCAGTTATATATAGATGTCATAACAAAGCTTCGTAAGAAAATACTTTGAGCGATCTATGAAGCTAGAAATCTCATGAAATTATTTCCCTACATGACTTTTTTTTTTTTTTATCGACAAAAGAAACGTATATAGATAACGAGACAATATACAACTCGGGAAAGGCAAGGATACGACGACCCCAAATGTTGGCAAGATACCAACTGAGGCGAGGTACCCGAGCCCAAACCCAAACCCCATTATTAGAGGGACAACCATCAAGCAAGAGAAATGAGACAAAAAAGTGGACACAAATGGTAACCTTGAAAAACAAAGAGAGGTTATGCAGTGGGAGCAGCCGAAGTGATCAAGAAGAACAAGAGGAAGAAGAAGAAGGGATTGGTTTAAGTAAGTTGGGTGTGGTTTTGGGTAGGGGGCATGAAGTGGGTTTTATATACTTGGGTTGGGCAAACGGAGTTTGTGGATATCGAGGCAGGACAGTGGAGGGCTGGGGATGTTCTTTTCCTATATTCTTTCAACAAAAAAATGCTATAAACATATCAATTTTACACATCACTCAAAATTACTTCATTTTATGTTAAAAAAATCATATTCGTTTTTGACCTACATCGCTCAAAATATACTTAGGTCTTGCTCAATACAGAACGACGTAGTTTTAAGTAATGTACAAAAATAGTGTGATAAAGTGATGTGTGTGTAGTACTCTTGTTCTTTTGATTCCCATCTTTGAACAATGGAATGGAATCTAAGTTAATTAAAATACGAAAAAGAGATAAAGAAAAGAAATTTGGAGATATACACTACTCTAATTAAAGAGAGGAAAACAATAGAGTGAAATTTGAAAAAGCTTTTGCAATGGCTTCTAGAGGTATTTCCACACAGAGCCACATATCCCACATTTTACCTAAATGCCCCTCCTTACATTTGCTATTATTTTTCTTAAGTTAGGACATTGAATCCTCTCACCCTCAATGCACTCTTAACTGTAAAATAGTACTCCCTCCGTCCCGAAATTGTTGTCCATTTCTTGGGATTCTAAATTTTAAGAGGTCAAAAATATTGCACTCCAAAAAATTATCTTTCCAAAACTGCCCCTCAAATTCAAACTACTCCAGGTTTAAAATGGAGGGCGGAAGAAATTTGAATGGGTGGTACAAATCCCTCCAAAAAGGCAGTACAAATCCCTCCAAAAAGGCAGTATAAATTTGAACGGATTTTATTGTTTCACTTTTTTTTTTTTTTTTTTGAGTTATCAGGTCAATCCCAAGAAGGGTAAAAATGGCATTTCAAGACATATTGTACATTGACTTTTTGAAATGGACAAAAATTTTGGGACATCAAAAGGTGGGGAAAGTGGACAACAAATTCGGGACGGAGGGAGTATTTTTATCAGTAAAAATAACAATACGTTAATATTTGTAACAATTTTACAAAAATAGAAGAGCTACAAGCACATAAGGCATCAAATGCCGCTTGAAACCCTTAAAGAACACCCAAATTTTGGCACGTACAAATCACAATGAACAGAAAATGAACCTCAGAGCATACCTTAAGCCAAAACTAAGAACAAAAATATTCTTTGTAATGGTTTGAATTACAATCAATAAAATAAACAAAATATATATAGAAGTAGATTAGCACCACAATAGTAACCCACTATCTACGACATCAACTTTTGTATCATTACCATCCCTTAAGAAATACACCATTTGAAGCATAAACTGATGAGCCTAATAAATAAAGGAACAGAGTCAACAAATCTCTTTAGACTCTTATCCGATCGATCTTCCCAGTTCCAGAAATTAAAACTAACTCTAGGGAAGTCATCAGTACGCATAGGATAGCAAATAATCAATAGGCAAATAGCAATCGTATGAGAATCAAAAAGAATATCAGCAACGAGAAATATCAACATTGTGCAGCACATCAACAAAACACCACCAAAAAATTTGAATCAAAAGAGTTGAATATATGAGAAGGAACAACCCTAATAGTTGACAGGAAAGAGCTTGCCATAGTAACGTAGTTGATGTAATCTATAATCTCTCTTCATTTAATACTCAATAAAACTGGTGTAAGTCGTGAATGTAAAAATTCCACGTTCTTGCTTTTTGTGCGTATTGTGCCTGAATGAGTGTTTTCTCAACTATGGAGTGTTTAGTTGAAATTTATATTGTTTGGATCAAACATTTATTTGATATATAATTCAAAAACTGTGCAGTAATATTGATGGGGAGAGATATCATTATTAATTTGATCCACAAATAAGATAAAGGTCCACGCAGGCGCCATATGACACAAGGGCTTGGTTGTCGATTCAAAATTGGATAAGGGGAACAATTCACCATTTCTTACCAGACAAAATGAATATTCTTAAGTTGGTATAATCCTTTAACAGAAGACCCCACCCCAATCCCATGCACCCTTATTCTTATGAAATCTGATCTCCTATTTACTAAGGAGATGTCATATCCACTTTCGATATTATACCTTCTGTCCCACATTGCCAACGATCACTTAAACTGGAAAACAAAATGCTGATTGCTTTTCAATATTCTTTTCTTTTTTTTTTTTTTGAATATTCCATATGATCTGTACTTGAAACTCAATTTTACTAGCAAGTCAAAGGGTCATGGGATAACCCTAGATTTCACAACCATTGAGTACCAAATATTGGGATAGCCCTAGAATTTGTTCTCTTCTAAGATTTTAGATTTGACTTCTCTCGAGTGCTATTGACTCTTGTCGAGCCAATATGCATACAGATCTTTATTCCAACTTTAATTGGAGCCTCCGTTAATGAAAAGTGAGATTTCTTTTAGAGATTAAGCGAGATACGGTTAAACTGGTTTGCACAGTCAAGTAATAAAAAGATAAAGTAAAATGCACAAAATATAATCTGGAGTATAGTTCCATTTTTGGAAAAACTGCAACTGCAATAGCTCTTCTAATTGCATTTTGATTATGTTATTTTTTTTTTAAAGATAAGAAGAGCTAATATTGATTTTATTTTGTCATTCTTCTTTGTATCTGTCCTGATTAATGGTTCCCCATGTACAAAATTCAAGAGTTGTAGAGGTTTGAGACAAGGAGACCCATTGTCAACCGTCTTATTCAATTTGGAAGTAGAAGGCCCTACCCTACTCTTTTAGTCAGGGTT
Source organism: Arctostaphylos glauca (assembly GCA_019985065.2). Classification (NCBI taxonomy): domain Eukaryota; kingdom Viridiplantae; phylum Streptophyta; class Magnoliopsida; order Ericales; family Ericaceae; genus Arctostaphylos; species Arctostaphylos glauca. The sequence continues at coordinate 6,324,486 of JAHSPW020000010.1, forward strand.
AAGAAGATTTAACTGATAAAGGGGATAAGGGTTGGTCTTAATGGAGATATTGTAACCCATCAGCAATATTTTATAGATGATACAGTAGTTTTTTTTTTTTGGCAACTATAATAGGGAAGAAATAAGGAGGATACTGAGATACTTTTATATATAAGTTGTTTGGGCTTAAAGTAAAACTGTAACCCATCTTTTGCGAGAATCTAGACGTGTTCCAAAATCTTGCACCGAAGAATTCAACAATCACCTACTTGACTCCATGTGATTTGAGCTTTTGATCAACGATCATCGAAGAACACCCCCACATTGGATTGTCGGCCAGGATTATCCCATTTTCATTTCAATAGTCCCACTTAGAATTCATTGTCCTTCATACACTTAAAATTCATTATTTTAGGTGCCACATAGTCGTCTTCAACTAACTAGGTAGTTGACTAAGTGTTGATTGACTGGCGTGGATCCGGCATGGTGCCACATAGTCGTCTTCAACTTTAGGTGCTCGTGTAGCATGTAATAGTGGTGAATCTCACATGGGGCTACTAAATCAGCGTGTGAAGTGCACCACGACCTCCATTTGTCTTCAACTATCTGCGAATGTACTTGACTCGATGAGACGCACACAAACCATTGGTGAGAAACAATTTTTGACACACTTAAAAAGTTGACAGTTTTAATATAGAGCTCTCAGATGGCTCTCACTCTCACTCCAAGCTCTAATATCACTTGTTGAGAACTGAGGAACCATGTACACAGTTAGAGGAATAGTACTTGAGACAAAATTTTACTCCTACTGATACACAAAATGCAATTACAGAACTCTCAAAGGAATAGGACCAAAAATCTCAACTCTACTCCCTCTCACCATAGTTCTCAATACTCACCACACTATACCAATCTCTGTATTTCCACAACCTACCTATATACTAATACAATACATGTGCTTATAGGCCCTAATCAAAGAGAACAAGATAACGATAACAAGTGCTTTATCGTGCATGAGAATCTAGAGGTTTTCCCAAATCCTGCATTTGGTCAATAATGGCTACAGAGCCTTACTCCCTAGCAACACTCAATGCTACCAGAAACTTCTCCTTAAAATTCATCGGTAGGAACCACGACGCTTCCAACTTTGGGAAAATTTTGATTATCTGTTCTAGAGTCTATATAAATCACCTTAACTCTTTTTCAAAATTAAAAATATGCTATAACGTGTGCGACATTTAAGTAGTATTATGATTTGTCTACAGTGTTTGTTATTCTTAGTATTTATATTACACTTATATCCTATATAGCAAGTGTAGTGGGCTGAATTGTTGGAACGATCCATATCCGAGATAATGGGTGAACAACTGAGCTAAGCCAATGCCATTATGGACCATATCCACTAGGTTGAGCGCAGGATGCATTGGCCTGTGTGGACAACATGGGGCTTCAGCTGGCGTAATGCTGAACCAACCATGGTAAGAGACTGCCGACATGTGACTGGGGGCTCGGCGCATGATCCATCATCGTGTTGAGTTAACCGACCCGCCGATCGGTTAGGCAATCAAAACTGTACAAGATTGTGGAGATCTTCCCGTTCAGGAAACACATTATGAAGCAAGATATTGGCCATATATGGCAATATACAATTAGAGATAGATCACATATTATTCGCTTACCAAATGAAGGCACTTGATGGTTTATAAATATGGGATTGCAAGGCAAGATCAGGTACATAATCAATTAGAAATACAAAATCACTATTACACATTTTAACTTGAGTATCAGAGTATTTTTCAGCTTGTAACGGCCAAGTGATCATACTAATTTGTTGTTCTTTACAGGAGTAAATTGGATCAAGGAGACGAATCGGACCAAGATTGGTGGATATTCACAATCCCGCAGTAAGTACTTCTATAACACATGGCACTCTTTTTTCTAAAAAAATTTAAAACACACAAAAAATCATATCAATACTATTGTTGTTTTTCCTTTTTGTTCGTTTTCCTACTCACAAGAAAAAACCTTCAAACTTTCACTCACTTTAAAACGCACTCTTCACATAATTTCCAAATTCAATATTTAAGCGTAATTCTATAAGGAGTTTCCAATGTTTCCGTACATATTACGAGTATCATACTTGTATATTCTCTTTAGTGCGGTATATTTTATTTGTGCGTCACTCGTGCATGTACGATAAAAAATCAGAGATTTTGTCTTTATAACCAAAATCAAAGTTCAACTTGCACGGTTAAAATTTCTAAGAGCTTTGGTTTTTATTTAGTTCTTTTTTTGGTCAAGGGTGCAATTTCTTTTGTCCAGAATATTTATTTGATTGATGGAAGAGATAAATTGGAAATAATAGGGTTCAAAATCAAAGTAAACAAAATTTGTAAGAGTTTCGATAAAGATAGTCGAAGCTGATGATGGAAGAGGGGTCTTCGAGGTTCAATTTGACCATCTTTTCTTTCTTTTTCTCCAAACACTGCATTCCCCTTTTTTTGCTGTCATTTTTCTTTTCCTCATGATCCTCTCTCTCTCTCTCTCTCTCTCTCTCTCCCCCACCTATACACTTCTCTGGTCGACTTCGATGTCCGTAAAATTGCTACTCATATTTTGATTGAAAAGGTAATGTTATTAACTTGAGAACCGCTGCAATACACACCGTATATTTTGGAGTATATAATATGTTAAAGTTGTACTATCTTAAAAGGTTAAATTGTTAGAGAGAAGGGGGTAAATTTATAATTTATGTTTACAAATATGACCCCTCATATGTGGGCTATAAGCACTTTTAAATATTTAATCACTTGGTAGATGATAAGTTTAAATACAAGATCTATTACCTACTTTTTTTTATCCACAAAAGAAGTTTTTTTTATTAATGTTTGAAATAAAGTATTACAAATATTAAAAGGGAAGTATGCATACAAGAGCATTACAATGACCAAATTAAAATCCTAGCTAGATTGGCACTCAAGTAGACGACAATCACATGCTGCTTGGAATCCTCAGAAGACCAAAATGATTGGCAAGGCACCAACTAAGATTTATAAACTGCTTTAAATATCATGTTAAATTAGCAATTGTCTCATAAGCTTAAGCCGTTAAATTCTTCACACGATAAATTCACAATTTAGATTTTAAAATCATAATATTGATTTGGCAGGATTTTTCGCATAGATGTTATGTATTTCAATAAAAAATTGTAGCACTTTCACATTAATACCAACAAATTAGTTAAGATTAATAGAGGTAATTACAAAGCTGGCCGGATATTTCAATTAGACAAAAAAAACCCGAAGGAACAACAAAAACTTTGTTGAATATTCTATTGTCTTTCTCTCTCTGTAGAGGTATAAAGCGAAACATTAGCCATCCACTCTCCAACAAATGACGTTGGATAGAAAGGAAGATAATAATAAGAAGAACCCTTGTGTCTATATATTTATATGCATATTTGTATGTGTGAGATAGTACCCTTTTCTTGGGGAGTGGTAAAGAGAGCTGTAGCAAGAAGCTAAAGCAACAGAGAGAGAGAAGAGAGAGAGAGAGAGAGAGAGAGGGGACTGATTCGATTCCCTTTGGGAAATATGCTTCCATGCAAGACCATGACCAATACCCAATAATCCCCCCAACGTTAAGTTTCTTTACTTTATGGACTCATATAATGCAAATTAATTAATATTTATATGAATATTTTCTTTACTTGGTTTCTAAGGAAACGAACAGATTTATGAGCGATTGCCCCTAAGTTGAGGCATGGAATATAATCATACGGCCAGCAATTATATATGCTGGAAACTTTAAGTTCAAAAGAAGCGTCAATAGTTCCACTGGTCAAAAATAGGCAACAGATTCAAGTAGACTACACAACCTTTAATTTTAGCATGCAGTTTGACTTTTTTTTTTTTTTGAATCAAGCATGCAGTTTGACTTTTTTTTTTAATCAAGTATATTTGACTACTTAGATGATGAGAATGAGAATAGGAATCAATATATATAGGCTGTAAAATCTATCAAGTTGTTAAATAATTAACAAGCCTACATAATCCCAAGACTAGAACTATCTTGCTCTTACAGTTAACCATAGTATTAGCGGAAATTAAATTAGCAAGAGCACATTACCTAGATTCATTGTGACTAATCTTCTTCGATCTGAGATTTGATAATCATTTCGTTGCTAAGTCTTAAGGATTAAGGTAGGGGAAAACACATTCAACCCTTAGATTATGATTTGCAGTAGGTATTTCGTTGATTTTTCATTAGAAAGCATGTTAGTGTTTTGTTTGTTATTCTCTGCAAAAGCATGAAATTAGTTCTATTTGTTGATCAATTCATGAAATTGATGAGGGGGAGATGATCTAGTTTCTGTGAGATTTCTAATTGTGCCTTTAATTTCAATTTCGAGGTTAGAATCACCATTTTTGAGTTTAGATTCAGCTGTATGAGGCATTAAGACTAAAACTAGAATCTGTCAAAAATGACGGCTCGCTCGACCGAGCTATGGACTGCTCGAACAACCTGTTTGATTTCTGACAGAATTTGATTTTTGAAACCAGAATCCATAATCCAATATTTAGTAGACCGCTCGAGAAAGCTCTCGGCCACTCGAGTGACCATGTAAAATCCAGCAAGTTGATGGATGTCAACTAGACCGTCTGAGTTGTAGTTACAGATTGTTATCACCTCCATTTTGCATATTCACACAGCATAAGCATCCACGAACACGTCATGTACTTCCACGGGTCCCCATGGGACTCTGTGTGAGCGATTGACCGACCTTGACCATGATTTTTTTGTTATTGTATGATAATGGTGTTGTGAATATGTTTATGGTTACTAGTAATTACGTTGTATATTTATAGATGATGTTGTAATATTGGTGTTTCAAGTTCAACCGTCGTGTTGCTCGAGATATAGTAGTCGGTTGTAGACACAGCTCGTGCTGACTGAATTTGATTGCAAAGAAAGTATTAAGGTCGTTGTGCCATTTGTTTGGTAGGAATAGTCGTAGTATTATTAGATTGAAGTAAATAGAACTGCATCATGATTTGGTGAATTATGTGAAAACTTAAAATGCACGTTAGGGATACTGATTTGAATGTCACCGTAACAAGGTATCGAATGGTGTTAGGTAAAAATTATAAGTAGTGAAATGTGTAGAAAATAAGTAGATTCATTAAATGAAAAATGAATAATTGGAGGCTGTCGAGCCAAGTGTTGAATTGGCCGTTGAGCCAAGTGTTGTGTTATAGGTGTCGTCCCAAGTTTGTGCTTCATGTGGGTTAGAGTCCCATAGGCCATCGTCCTATTTGTTGATTAAGAACACTAACTAGGAGATGTGTGTATTCGGTTGGAGGTTTCTTCAGGCTACGTCTACGTCGACAGCTCCAGGGCCTAAGAGAGTAGTGGCCTTGTCTTGGGCATAGTCGGTAAAGTGAAAGCAGTTAAGGTTCGTTGGTACCTGACTTGGCAAAGTCACGTGTTTGCTCAGGTCTAGATAGAGTGAGGCAGTTATTAACTCAAGTAAATGGTAGAAGGTCTTTTCCTTTCCTGGGTAAGGACTTGTCAATATCAATTTAGTGCTCTACTCTAGACACTCGAGTAAGAACGGAATATCATAGGAAAATGATATTCCTAGAAACTTCAAACGAAATCATAGCAAACTTACGTGTTTAATTTCCTATTATATTGTCATTGCACTTGTTATATATTTATTCCTATAAATCTGCATTCTTTGGGTTGATTTTTTGGTGACTTTTTCTTGAGGAGTTTAAATATTGATCGAAGCAACTTATTTTCCTGTGGTGTTTCATACGAGATGTTGCGGAGCGTTGAAATATCCATCTGAGCATGGAGAGCCGGGACTTATTGAAGAAAATCATGGTGGCGTTTAGCTGCCTTACCCTTATAAGCTTTGTGTAAGACTTATTTTTCAGTAAAAAAATGTAAATCCCAAGGAGTATTTATACCAATTTTACTTCCGCACTTTTTAACTCTGAATTAATTAATTTTTGTCATTTAATGAATAAAAAGGAATTTTCTCAACTTATATTTCAAATGAATTAATAATTAAATTAACGATTTAAAATAATATTTCGAAAAATGAGGCTTTACATATCCAATTCAAGTATATGACAAGTATGATGATAAACAATCTAAACGAACGATAGCACATAAGTGCGAAAAAAAAATGAGAATAAGGTTAAGTAAAATGTTGTATTGAATCATCAATTTCATAAGTCAAATGTTAATCTCAAGTCGTTAACCAAAGAAATATTACATCAAAATTATCAATCTCTAACCTTGCTAATTACCACGCCATTGATAAATCATCAATACTGTTATGTCAATATATCTATAATGTTCCCATTCATTATGGTCTCAATCTCTATATTCCCGATCACTATGTTCCCGATATTTGCATTTTCAATCATTAGTTTTCTTTCGTCATGTTCCCAATCGTTATGTTTCTTGTTCATCGTGTACAAACATAAATTACTTCCTAAATGTTCCACAAAAACAATAAGACTTAATGAAAAGTAGACACGACACGACTCAAGAATATAACTTGGCTCAAAACATAACCCGACTCAAGACATAACTCGGCTCAAGTCATAATAGGGCTGAAGATATCACAAATATGAACCATGGAATTGATATCCATTAGGGGGCTAATAATCCACAAGGTTTGAATCACCTAGCACTAATTTCACAGGCATTCATTCAAAAATATACAAGTGACCCTAGGTCCGTTATATGTCCAACAATCCCCCACAATTAAGAATGATGAATGCAAAAAATGCAGTCAAGTGCATTCATCAAGACACCTAACTTATCCCTACAAATAAGGGTGAAAACCCATCAACAAGAGGATCGGTCAATTGGAGAACTTACACAAGGTTGATTAGTAAAATTCTTACCTATTTTCATATACAAAACTTCCAGAAGCAATACTTTATATAATTGCTTTCTATAGTTCCATTTGCTCAGTAGAACACTTATTTTACAAGCTTACTCTTTCACAATTGCTAACTTAGCCATCGAAATGCAGTCTAACTACTCTTTGGGCTTATTTTCTTTTGCAACCAAGACATATGATCAATGCACCGGTGGAGTACATCCAGGTCAACCCCCTTTGAGATCTAACAAGACTCGTGCAAGAGTCCCGTAAATCCACATCCCACAATTGGCCAGCACAATGGGAGCCTAAAAACTTAGGATTACCATGGATAGTACCAACCGTTTCCACCCAGCCAAGTAATGTCGATACATGAAGGAAAGCCCAACAACCAAGGAAAGAATCCCTAAATACAGAACCAAATGGGATTCACCAGCCTAGCCCAGTCATGGACAATGCATCGGCTACTAGCCTGATTGGATGAACAAGACCAAGAGCTTTGTTGCCTCGTGAGAAAGGTGGACGGTGTCAAACGGTGTCCCAGGAGGAAATATAGGAGCAGGAGAAAGACAAAGGACCTTAGGCAGATAGGGAACAAGTTTGCTCGAACAAGGAAGATCGAGAACGCTTCCAATAAAGGCACCATCAAGACAAGAAGCAAATGCACCATTATCCCCCACGAGAGTCATAAGGTCACAAAGCGACTACATGAGCTGAAGTGACCCTTCTAAAGCAGAAAGTGTTTGTGAGCATTGAGAATGAAGAAAGCTTTGAGCCTAGATATCTGCATGAAAAGAACGAAGTGAGGTGAAAGACAAAGGCACAACCGCAATAACGAGCGTGTCTGAGGATGAAGAACTGTAAACCTACTTCTCTTGGCATATAATAAGGGCATCGATCAAGAAAAATTAATGACGGGAGAAATAAGGGGAAGGCGCACCAAGTGAGCACAGTAGAAACTGATCGGCGCACTTTGTCTTGAGATCCATTTAGTGAGGATAAGGATGGAGGCAAGTACAAACATGAAGATCCTTTAATCCTGACTCTTCAAATCAACAGATACAATGTCCAACGAGTGCTCGTAGACTCGAGGAGCTCGACCGAGGTTATGTCTTATAACACTTTTGAGAGGCTTGACCTCAAGGAGTTAGCCCTTGCGGCAATTAACATGCATTTCTACAGATTCAACACTAGTAAAAAAGAACCCTTTAAGAAAATCTACTACTGGTAAGAATAGGTTGTGCGATGAAGAAATGCGAGTTCCTGATGCTTGGCATCCTCTCTATGTACAATGTCATTATGGGAAGGGGATGGATATCCAATTTGGAAACTATCCCTTCTACTTTTCGCCACAATATCAAGTTTTCTACATTTAGGGGAATCCAGATAGTGAATGCTAGCTAGTCGACTCCATAAGTTGTCTGACTCTAGCAAAATTCACCCTAACACTACCCTCTTACTAACTGCTCAAGGAAAAAACAGGTGCGGATAATCACGCCGAAGCAAATACTAGCGCTCTCATGTCACCTTAATCCTTCCAAAGCATCTCTAATAGACCTTGTAGCACCACGAGTCTAGGTCCCAAGGGTTGAGCTGATGTTGATCCTCTAACTAAAAATGTGTGTCAGTATAGGTGACGGGATTGAAGAAGTCCTGGTCATTCACTGGATGGATAACTTGGTGTCCATCTTTTGATTGTTGCCTTTATAATAGGTGTCCTGAAACAGAATTCTCCACAGTTTTTCAAAATTTGGTTGATACGTTGAGCAAATGCCTCTAATCATCAAGCGGCACTATAATGGCAGAGGTTTCCAAGAAATACAGCTCTCCATGGGCCTTCCTATAACAACTCTCCATAGGGGGATCTTCACGTACACCACTATACCCAATGCATGCCACTTAAATCCCTCATAGGTGCTTCAGCTGGCAACATCCATATGAACTCCGATAGGCTCAGGTATTAGGAGTGCTCAACATCGCTCTCTGGTTCCTCCTCTTGGGGTTGTTCTCCTTCGACATCTATCTCATCCATCACTGGCTCCTCGAGGTCCTCAGTATGGACCATAATCAGATCATCAAAGTCATCATTCTCATCATCTATGTCAGGATTGTTCTCCTCATTGTTCTCATCATCTGTCTCATCATCAGTGTCGTCCTCGGCATGCCATCCTAACTGTGGTAGGTCATCCTCCAGCAGTGGTATATGTGTCATGATCTCAACGGTGGCACAAGAACAGGTGCAAGATCGTCAGGTAAATCATGCTCAAAAAAGTCAACAAGGTAACGCTCCACAGGATCAAAATAAATTCTAAAATGGACGACATCTCTAAGGAAATATAAGTATATGCAATTACACTTATAATATATGATATCGAATAAGGATAATAATCTCATATTAATACCTACCCATGTAATACGATACTCAAAATGTGCTTTACCCAATTTTATCTTAGGTCTAAAGTAAAGGAAACCTAGAACTCTAATACTTCTCTGTAACGCTCCGAATTTTGGAGACGTTAAAAAAAATTCAACAATAAAAGACTTCCTTTTTCATTACTGAAAGTAAGTTTCAATTAAATATTTAAAAATGGAAATACATTATTACAGAAGTAAATAGAGCTTGACATAAGCGAGGTGAATCGTGGTGCTATATATTGTGTCCTCATCAAAGGTGTTGTCATTAGTGGTTGGATAAGAGGGCTCGGCTACGTCATCATTGACACTTGACATGAAAGATTAGGGGCAGGAGAAAGTTGCACCATGAGGGATAAAGCTTAGTAATAAAAACTTATTCGTAACCTAATTTATGCCCCAGAATTAATGATGCATGAACAGGTCATGAACAATGATCATAATGAATAAGCGAAATTAATACTAACAGTAAATAATCAGAGTATGAAGTGCACAATGAAAGTCAAAGTCCACATTCTAAGAATAATTCTAGATCATGACTTGTGTCTAACCACGACTTATAAGTGTCTAAAGTTCATTTCAAAATTAGAAGTTCTGGTCAACACCAACGTTGCCCATAATTCAAAATCTATTTACATATCATTGTTGTGATGTTCTCGACCAACATGGTCCCGATTCCTAAGCTAAACCTCATATCTGACTAATTCGTACCCAATCACCGGCTCTCATATCTCATGTTCCCAACTGTTATACTCCCAAGTGTTATACCTCTTATGTTCTATGCCTCGATATAAAATTCCTTACTCCTTTCTTCAACTATGGTTTTATTTCAAGAGGCGTGAACTACTAATGAATATAATCGGCTCATGATATAACTTGGTTTAATACATGAAACGCGATCGACTCGACTCCAAGACGTAGCCCGATGGTACCAGACATAGTTTGGCTAAAATTTATATCATGACTAAAGACATCTTAACACGTCTCTCGAAGAACTAGTAACACATCTTCAATAACACATCTCAGTGATTTTCTCAAAATCTTATTTATCGTAAAAAAAAAAACACGTGAGCGACCATGCTAAGTGTTACAAGACGTCTACTTAAACCTTCATTTCTAAGTTGAACACATGATTCGAAAAGCATCTAGGATTATCAAGATGGTGTAAAGATGACGTGCTTCATGATATCAAATAAAATATAGAAACCATGTAATCATAGGCACGAATTATAACATGATTATCAAAAATAACATAACATGGTCAAAAAATATAAGTCATCTGGTTGGGAGATGGGTCTTCCGTATGGATCACCCTTAAGCATCTGGTTCAATACAATATCAGGGTTGAAGAGCCCAAAGTCTATACTTTGGTATTGACAATATGATTAAATTGAATATGTCTTGGTTTAGATGTTTATTCGGTCTTATGCTTGCATTATGCTGAAAAACTTTTATATGGGAAAAAAATGACTAAGTACAGAAAATAGATTTTTGAAATTTCGATTAGGGAATGAAAAGTCCCGGTAATTGTTGCTTGATTTTTTTAAGAATAGGAATATACTTACTTTGTTCTCATGCATGGGCCTAAGGTGAGTTTTCAAACCGTTCTTTCGGAAGAAAAATGTAATTTTTTATTTATGTACTAAATTTGTGATGCCAATTGAGGGTGAAGAAGATCATATTTATGGGAGGAAGGTGGAATGTGGAGGTTGCCATAATATTCTTAAGTTGTAAAAGTCATGTGAGTTTCAATGGAGGTTTTTGATTGAAACCATGAAAGCTATAGAGGTTTCTGGGAGGAAAATGGAGGATTTGAGCGTGAAATCATGGTCTAAAATGTTTAAAGAAGAGTGGTGAGCAAGGGGAGGAAGGGATTGGGAAGAAGAAGATTTCTCAAGGTCTTCTTCCATGTGCAAAATGAGATTTGAGATATACAAAGATTTTGAAGCCATGTGCAAACTTTGTAAGGAGATACACTGATGAAATCTAACATGTATAAGTGATGAAGAGAGGAAAAAAATGATCAAATGAGGTAGTGACCAAGGTAATAAAGTACTCTCATGGGTCATGGGTCATGGGTCATGGGTCATGGGTCATGGGTCAATCAAAAGAATATGGGTCTAGGTTTTGGGCTTGAACCATTGGGGATGGGCCAAGAATTTAGATGGGTTAGATGATGGTTGGTGGTTGGGCTTGGGTTTACATACACATAGTTTGATAAGCTACCAACACATATATACAAGCCCAATGAATATATGTAAAATGGAATTATGCAATATAATAAATAAATGCACTAGAATTTCTTAAGAAAATGGAATTTAATTTTTTAAATTTCCTTATCATTGCATTTAAAAATTCGGGTCTCTGCAGATTTTCACATAATTACTTCCGCTAATTTTTTTTAATTTAATCTCAAGTAAATCGTACTTGAATCAAAATTGAGCCTTGATGTCATAAATATATTAAGAATATAAATACAATAATAATAGGCACTGAATTTGAAAATAATCAACTTTCAAAGCAAAATTCCTCTAATCTTTTAATTAATCTGTCTTTGAAAAATTGAAAATACAAGTTTGATCCCACTAGTTTGGATCACCAGCTCGACTCGAGACCAAGACTCCTTACAACTCGCACCAATAGCGCCACTGGTTCAATCACCAATTTTTTCGACTCGATCTGATTTTTATCTCAAAATGATTTTCATAAATTATTAAATCGGAGGACTGACATTGGAAGTACAAACATCAACATTAGAGTTTACAAGGCTTAACAAACAATTTAGTATTTGATTGCATAAAAGGTGAAGATGATAATCACCTATTTGTTTATATATATAGTAAACGGTAATTATGGGATGCATGCAGGTGCACGTGTGGACGTAGATACGTGTGTAGCATCATTCTCAATGGAAAAAAAATCCCCCCCTTCCAATTTTTACTTTTTAGTCCTCCAATATCTTTTAATTGTGCTCTGGTAGTCCCCAACCCAAAATGTTCACTATTACTCATGATTTCGCACAGTTTCCCATCTATAAACCCTGAAAAGAAACTATCTTTGGCAGCACAAAGCTTTATTCCTTCAAACCCAATTCAATTCCACTCTAGCCCATGAGAATGTTTTTAAAAAGTGTTTTTGGGAATTACAAGGGTTTTCTAAAATAAGCCCAATGTTTCTATTTTCAATTTGGATCTTAAAAAGCTATTTTTAAATTGAGTAATGCTAGATCTTTGGGACATATCCGGACATAGATGTGTCCGGAATCGTTGAATGTACATGGACCCCTCAATATTTTGTGGCATTCATGTGCATCTAACGATTTCGGATATATCTATGTGTCCGGATGTCTCTGAACACATTTGTGTTCCCAGACTTTTTGTTATAAATTTCATAAATTATGAGTAGTGACTAGCCTCGTTGGTTACGCGGATTCCGCAACTTAGCTTCGAGCTAACTCCTACGGGTTTAGGATCGGTTCTGGGAATTTGGGAGCCCTAGGCAAGGTTGAAAAATAAGGCCTATTTACATATTGAAAAGTTTTTAAAAAATAAAGTAAAATTCAATTAAAATTGTAATAAGAATTACAAAATGTAAAATGTGTTTTATTGCTTCACATTAACTAATTAAATTTCAAACTTGCTAGTAAAAAATTTACATGTATAATTCTATTAAGGTTGTAGAGATTTCATAAAAAAAATTAAATTTTTTTGTATGATAGTTATATTTTTATCACATAAATTGGTAAGATGTAGACTTTGTTATCTGCTAACGTTTATTGAAATTTATGAAATTGTTATCATCTCAGTTAAAGAAAAAGTTACTTTAAAAAACATAAATATGTTAGCAAATAAAATCACAAAAGTTAAAATTCATCTATTTATTTAAATATGAACTACTTTTCAAATATTTTATCAAAATAATCAGGGAAAATAAAAAATAAAAAATTTTAATTTTAAATAAAAAGATTGAATAATAAGAGTCAGTTAATTCATAAAAATTTTGAAAAAAGAAAAGATAAAGATAAAAATAAAAAGACCTACTAAGCCCAAGAAATTTTAGTCAAAAGTACTTGAGTCAAAATACATCCAAGTTAATATATTTTTTAAAAATTACAATTGCAACACAAAAAATTAAGATAGAAAATAAAATATATACCATATTTACACACCAAATATTAGAGGCTTAGATAATTGGAACAAACAAGAAGAAGAAAAGTGAACGTAGGGGAGAAGGAATGGACACTAGAAAATAAAAAAGAAAAGATATTATCCAGCTGTCCCTTGTTTGGAAGACGTAAACAAGTGCAAGTATTATTAATTTATCTATATATCTGATTAAATTGTGTATTTATCAATTTAATTGTTTGGCATTTTACTTATTTTAGTGAATTTATTGTCCTTGATAGAAATCCATCATTCCTAAACATTTTATCATTTTTGTTAATTTTGGGATCATTTTTCTTATAATAATCGTTTATTGTTCATTATTTATCCATATTTGACGAATATATCAAAATGACTAGTGCAACAACTTAATGGTTACTTCATAAGTTATCTATATTTTTAAGTTATAAGATATTTTTTATAACTTCATTTAGTTTCTGGGCTTAAATCATTTATTTTTTTAACAAGAAGTTTTTTTTTTTTATTAACTTGAGTAGAAATTATGACAAGATAATACTGAAAAACCGCAATAGCATCATTGTCTAACATACATTTCAACTAGATTGGCACATGCTGCTCACTAGTCATGTGCTTCATCTCGAAACTAATTAATGGGTAAGTCCGCAACCCTAGAGAATTGGTTTAGTATTAGTAGTCCAAGTTTTGAGATTTAAGAATTTATTTTTTCTTACGGCCTGTTTGGATGGGGTCTTAAATAAGAAAGTGTTTGGTTGAGTTTTATAATAAAAAGGGAGAGATTATTTTAGACATTATTTGATTTGTGACTTATATGGTGGATTAGAAGGGATGTTAAACCAAACTTAAATTATTTGACCTTATTGCCCTTGTAGTGGGTAATTCTATTAAAAAATGACTTGCTTTTCAAAAAAATTATATGCAAATGTAATATTTTTACTTGTTAGTTTAATTTAAAAATTTATTATTTACTATGTCATATTTACTTGATAATATGTTATTATGTTTTTGTAAATTGTAAACATAATCACACAATTTGAAATAAAATTGTTATTTTAATCTTTAGTTTGTGCTTCTTGTATATTTTTCCTTATAGATTAATGGTATCCGTCGCACTAAGAATGTCGTGATGTTCATATTATGCTTCTAACCACATTTTGATGGTCCAAAATGGAACATGATGAATTCCAAATTATGGATCCGAAAAATCAACCTACATGAGAACTATTTTTATAATTGCAACAAGCTAACATGTGTACGTACAACAAAGTCCAAAATGGGGTTTGATAGTAAACATTGAAATTATCCATGCAATCATTAATTTCAAGAATTGCAAGGTATTAATACATATTGAAATTGTCCATGTAGTCATTAAATTTCGAGAATTGCAAGGCATCATGCGCACAAAAATGTTTCTAGTTAGAATAAGTTCCGTCGATTTTGACCAATTTATTTTATTTTCACATCTCATGATTCCAGTTGGAAAACTTTCGCACGCAATGTATATTGTAATTCTTGATATTATTAAGTACAGGCCTAACCTCAACATTTATTATTATACCATGTGAAGGTTTTTTCAATAACATACAGTACAACATAATATCTAGCATGTTATCCATGCGACTATCAAACCTAAAAGAAATTTAAATATAAAAATGACAATTGGTGTTGACTCAAGTGGAACAGCATTGTTCACCGTCGTTGATTTCGCAATCACAGTAGTTCAATCCACGGGTGGGTTTGTTTGAAAAATGGGTGTGGGTTTAGTTTGGTTGCTCAATCTGTTAGACATGAACACAGCATACGCTTCCTCGTAAGTTCAGAATTTTTTGTGTCGATAACTGCTATGTCCAAAGACTTGAGTGTTGCACTTTTCCCAAGCGGAGTAGATTCTGAGCCTCCGCCCGACAAAGGCAATATATTGCCACGCACTTGTCATCAGTTATCCTTTTCCACCAACCAAAAAACTATGTTAATTTCCAAGTATAATGCAAACGTAAATGTTGTTGTATGCACGTGGCTCAGATTACGGTCTTTTATGGCATAGGGCATACTTGGTTGCATAAATTCATGCCCCGTCGAGCGTACCCACTCGCCTTTCCCACTGAATCGTGTAGTCATCACAACTGAATTATGAGCTACTATCGTTCATTCTTTGTCGTTTGAATCGTTGGGAAAATATTTCCCAAGTAGAAATAGCTGTTCAACAAAATATCAAGAATTATAAATCTATCTATTGTGCTTAACCAAGATATAGCATCACTGAAAAAGACTCTGAAATTCATCATAGCCCTCAAGGATTAGAATAAAATTCACCACAACCCAATTGTAGCACGCTAATGCTCAATTTGGGTTTCAAATATATATTTCAAGGCATTGCTTATTACTGAACTCTTCAGTTCTTGTCTGAGTGAACTCACACGCCAAATTCACACTCACACACCCAATTTAGACACACACACACACAATAACCCAGCCTACTTGGGCCACAACATGAACTAGAAATTTCACAATTTTTCGCCAATTCAACCAATAATGAAAAACTAATAAATAACTTATGAAAATACAAACATCAATTGAAGAATTGATGAACATGTAAACATAAACCCCAATTCTAAAGAGTCGCACACAAGAACCCAAAAATTGAAAGGTATTGAAATTCAAATCGAAAAAATTGAAATGGGAAACACAAACCATACATAAGTTCAAAGATATAGAGCACAAAATCGAGAAAATCTAAAGGGGTTTGCAAATCAAAAAAAAAATCAAAATTGAAAACCGAACCGACCTCAAATCACGTATAAGGAAGAACTAGATTCGCTATACCAATCGAAAAACTAGAAAGGAGTGTAATTGGTCACTTAACCAAAATCTTATTCACGTAAAAAGAAAAACCCAGATAACGAAAAACTCTCACGGGTCATACCTCATATTCCCAATATCAACCTCAAATTTGCAATACCAATCAAAAATTAAAAAGGGCGCAAGTTGGTAGGAACCTAGGCCATCCTAAGGGTGTCAACCCACCTTCTGGTACGATTCATCTCGTATCGAGAACACTTGGGACATGTATGCCTCTTTGCCTTCATTGTACACCTTGTTGAAGGCCACCCTTATCACATCCACTAGGTCAACCTCTCTATTAGAAAACTGCTTCTGCAAGGCCTCTAGCTCCTGCTCTAACTCTACAATTTTGAGCGACTTCACATCCACCTCCCACTGCTTGGTTTCAGTGGCCACCATAAGTATCACCAATCGATTCTTCTTTCGGTAGGTTTGTCAAAAGAGCGCTGAGCAATTCTATAGCCCTCTACAACATTGACATTTAGGGCTACCAAGTTTGAACAGTCCGAAAGAAGTAAAAATGGACGTCAATAAGCAACCATTCGAGATGACTATTGTAAAATCTCTACAAAATTTACAAGTTGAGCACTTCAGACAGCCAGGTTGTACACTCGCATCATGTCCCTTGACAATGCTTCAATGTCCTTCAGCAAGGTGATCGACCAAGAAAGGGTAAATGTATTTGTAGGATCCTTGATGTTGTTCAACAAAAGCGTAGACATTTCTCCCATGTTAGTAGCAGGGGCCCATAGCTAAGTAACATGTGCGGATTGGACATCATCTTGAGAAGGAACCACCTTAGTCGGCTCTATTAAAGTTTGTTCCACTTAAGTATATTACTCAACCCAAGCTCTCCACCCAACCTGACAAGGAACCGCATCAGTCTTCTCCATTAAAGTTTGTTCCACCAAAGTTCATACCTCGACCCTAGCTATCGTTTGGCTAAAATACAGCCTCAGCTTATCTAAATCTTCAGATGGTGCCTGCACGGATGAGGATCATTTTATTGAACAAAGAACCAAAAACATTTCTAAGGTTCTTTACTTCCCTATAGGGTGTCTTCAATGCTTTCATTAGTGTGGTGGTGGTGGCAGCAAATGGGTCAATGGTGACTCAATCTATTGGATGGTGTATCCTTCCCCTCTGTTCAAATTCTTCTCCTTCACAAGTTGAATAGACTCCAATCTTCAAGCCGTTTCTGCTGAGCTTGCTAGACGATCACTAGCAAGCTGCAAATCTACTTTCTTTCCTTCGCCTGAACAATTTGCAAAGCCGGTCTCAAAAATAAGGGGATTCTAATGAATAAAATTATGTACATAACCTAATCAAACTCTAATATCAAATTGCGCCTTGAGGTCTAGTGTGAACCAATTGACTGAGCAGTCAACTGACAAGTTCCCATCTCGATCGAACGGGACCCATTCGGAGATATACCCTACAAGAACCAAACAACTAATGACGATTGAAGAAAGCTCTACATAAAGTACAATTATATGCTTAAACTAAGAAGGTGATCTGATCATCAACACCAAGCAAATGGATGATTTGATGAGTATAACCATCAAGACTAACTAAGGAGATAATATCTCACCCTATTTGGAAGCCAATTCCCCTAATTGCTCCGTGTCATACATGATAAATAGGTCAACTATTATCACATAAAAAGTACGCATTTTTTCTCGTTCTCTAAACACACAATGTCATACACTCAAATTAACTTGATCGTCAGAAAGTCCATGACAAAAAACACTGCTGATCCTTGGACTTGTTTTGCAAGTATCCACGTGAAGATCTCAGAGTAGCCAATCAAATCCTCGTATTACCTCACCAAGCTCAACAGTTAGCCGTCCATTTTCCGATATCACAAGATATATGTGTGAGAATTCTCAAGAACCAAATCAATCTGAATACCCAACTATTTGAAGAAGTGGCCTTCACAATTAAGAGATTTAATCCAAAAAAGAAACCGCCCCAACGAAGATCTAGTTTAACCTCTTCTTCTGATCTTGTTTTTCCAAATTACTTGTTTGCATAAGAGCTTTGCATTGATTCAATTTAAACAACAGTTTTCTTTCAATAAATCTGCTTCTAAAAGACAATTGCTATGATATTTGAATCAATCCATATCCAAAGATGGAATCTTGGAAAAAGGCTTGTGATTGTTGCACTTCGAATGGGGTTAATTTTGTAAGAGAAACAAGTAATCACCGAACTCTACCTTGTTCATTCCTGATTTGAGTCCACATTAATAGTACGTTAATGTAAGCAATTCAAAGGAAAAGCATTCTCCCTCTCTTTCCACTGTTTGTTTTCACTTCTAAGCAGATTACATTAAAAAAACTTTAACTAAGCTAAAACCAAGCAATGATTTGAGCAACTAAAAATCTATTCACCACAACATATTCATAAAAGTCCAACCAAAAGTGAAAGGAAAACTATTCATCACAGGTATATCAGCAACCTTGCAAGAACATCCATCAGATTAAAAAGTTATAACATTGATCGATTTTTGTCAAGTAATAGAGAAAAAAGTCTGAAATTCCAACAAAAAAAGGTACAAGAACAAAATCTAAACATGATGAAAATGGAAAAAAAGTTCAACTGAAAGTGCAAGCTCAAAGGTAAATCAGGCAGGAAGTGCAATTCTCCATGAAGTACTATTTAGAAAAGAGAAGTCCCCTTTCCTTTCTTGTCTCCACCAATCTCAAAGTGCTTGCACCTCTGCAAAAACAATGGCATTTTGGTCAAGAAAAAAGAACAATGGAGTCAAAAAGCCCTGTAAGTTGAGGAGCCAACCTTGATTGGGTGTTGGGATACATGTTTGCAGCCCTGGCATTGCAGCCTCAGCACAATCTTTTTCGTAGTTTTTGCCTATACCAAAACACAGCAGTCAAGGGTCAACAATTTCAACCTCAATTTCTACTTCCCATGCCCTCTTTAATATACAAGTGAATCACTTACTGATATAAAACATGGATAAGACCACCACACAATGAAAGAGAATGCAAGAAAATGATTCTTACCTTCTTGTGGAAAACAGGTTTAGTTTGTCCACCATATCCTGATTGTTTTCGATCATAACGACGCTTGCCTTGGGCAGCCAAACTATCCTTTCCCTTTTTGTATTGGGTTACCTTATGCAAGGTGTGCTTTCGGCATTCCTTCGACTTGCAGTATGTCTTCTTTGTCTTTGGAACATTCACCTACACAAATTTATTACACCTGGTGAGAGCACAATTTTCATGTTCTTCTAAGAACTTTCATCTGCCCGTTGTATAGTAGAACGCAAACTGCAATAAATCAACCAATAAAGAATTTTGGAAGGGCAATCTGATAAGATCATGACTTTCTTTTCTTCTTACAAGAAACTATAGTTTCGAAGTCCGACAATACTAGATTTTTAATCCAAGTTGCTTGAACACAAAGCCTAAACAAAAGATGCATGGCAAAATTAATTCGTTTCTGGAATCAAATGACATAATCAAATCCTGCAAAAGCAACATTCCAACGCAAACAAAAGCTGGCATCCATGAGGATACATCAACCCAGTCACTGGTGACAACTCTTTCTCAACTACATGGTAAATTGAGACCATATTTAATATGGCCTAGAATGCTACGAATTATGGACACAAAAAAGGTGCAAGAAGGAATATCATGTAAAGAAAATAATAGGCTCAAGACAATAATCCATCCAAGACGAGACTACATGCGAAGATGTGAACAACAGTGGAGAAAAAGGGACCAGAAACTGCATCGTCAGTTAACAAAACAGAAATCCAAGATCACTTATGGGTCATATACAAAGCAAATCAATTGCTAATTTGAAGTCATTTGCAGTAACCAGTGCCTCAATGACTTACATAATCATACAAACAACTAGGTGGAGTTTCTCACATATGATCAAGAACCAAATTGCCTAAAAGCTATACAACTCTCATACTAGCCTCCATATCAGTGTGACGATCTCAGGCCAAAATAATGGTAGTTTTGTTTAAGTTTCGGTACCAAAAAAAAAAAAACAGCTAATTGACTAGTACCTTGTACACAGCTAAGCCTAACTGTGGTTCATCACAGAAATGCAGAAATCAAGTGTTTTTGTTTCCATTATTTGTTCAGATGTTTTCATGTACTAATTGGAGTTATAGATGAATGGCTTTAGGTCAGCTTATGCATTTTCTACAGCTGAATAAAACCTACAGCATTAAAAATTGATACACGGAACTGCTTCAACTTCTCCCATCAGCTGAATGAAGCTCACATCAGCCTCCATAAGTTAACACAAATTTACTGTTACGGTTTCATATATTCTTGGACGCCAACCATGAGCAATACCATTGAACACGAATACAGGAACTAAATAATCTACTGGCATCTCATACGCAGAATGTAATAGTTACGTCCAACCATGGAGCATCAAAGTAATGGTAATAAAGAAATTAAATGGGTGTTTCATAACATTATTGTTCACCTGATCCAGCATAACAATAACGCGAGATAAAGTGTGTTTCTCTATAAACCCTCAAATCAACCCAAGAAAATCTTTTACTTTCAACAAATTAAGCAACGAATAAACCAAATATAGTTGAAAAATCAAACGAGAAAAACCCACCAACACATTCTAATTTGCATAAGCATCAATAAGTTAACAGTTCAAATATTGATGCGAAGTTCGAATTACCATGTCTCCATATTTCTCCGCCGCCAAACCAAAAATACTAGCAAAAATGTACCACGAAGGATGCTAACAATTCAAGTTCCAAAAATTGACCAAGAAAGAGATCTTGCTCACCATTGCTGCGCTCGCCAAATGATGCCGCAGACTTCTAGGGTTTTCTGAGGTCTTCTTTACTCTCGGCGCCTGTTGCCATCCGTTTGGGGTTATACGGATGTTAACTTTGGGGTTAGGGCATCCATCCGTTTGGGCTTAGACCGACCTTGAATAAGCCCAGTAGAAATAAGCCCAGTAGAAATAAGCCCATTTTAATTGATAGCCCAAGTTCGACAAATTGCTTTTTTTTTTTGATACCTTCTCTTTTAGAAATATAGAAAAGAAATATTTACTGCGGGAAAAACAGTTTTATTTTTTTTTATTTGAAATTTTTTACACTAACTTGGAATTTTTATTAGTGTGGAAAAAATATTGTGCATATTATCTTTTTGTCTAAAAGAATAGTATGCGTGTTTACATTACATAATAGTTTTTCGTCCCTAATTTGGTAACTAGCATACGAACGAACTATATTTGATTGTGTTCTATGAAAAATTAAGGAAGATTTTCAGAATAAAGGTAAAATAATTTCAATTGAGATCAAACTTAATTTTGTTCAAAAAAAATTTAAGGGCTAATTTCTTATTTATGCAATAAATAATTAAAAACAAATAACTTTTCTTAAAAATATACGCGTCTATCCGAATACTTTCATCTCTAATGATATCACCATGGAATAGCAAAACACCAAGAAAAATTAGTGAATGATACTAGTCAATCGTTATACCACATTTCATTGATAACGTGATGTCAACACTTTCTCAACGTTAATTTTTTATTATAAAAAAAGGTTCTAGCAAAAACTCTCTCTTGGTTGAGATGTTTAGTTCCAGCTAGTCTAAATTCTGATTGCTTCTTGAAAAGTGTTACTACCCCTACGAAGTGACAAGAATGATGAAATAGAAAGGCTAAACGGAGCTTTATGTATCCAGTTCATACTATTAATTCTTGTAAGGCCCTAATTAGTAAAATTGAAATTGATTCCTTAAAAGTTTATCGAGATGTGTGTAAATATGTTAGAATGGATGAAGGGAATTCATAGTGCCCTGAGGCAATACCATTTGTAGTGCGTCTCAGTAGACTCTTTCGAGATCTCATCGTCATTATCTGAATTGTTCATTTTATAGAGTTCACTGAATACTTTATGGAAAAAAAATCAAATTAATTCAAATAATGTTTGTTATAAAAATTAAATAATTAGTGTAATTCTAAAAATAAACTAAGTGGTGGTTCAATTATTCCAAAGAAACGCCGTAATTCCCATATGATTTACTTCCCTCAACACTCTGAAAAGGGGAGGATTGCATATATATTGAGGTGGTTGGGGTGTTGGGTCTTGGTCTGGTTTAGTCTGTTACATATTTTCTACTGCCCTAATTGTTTCTGTCATACGGATTTTCAGCAGCCTATCATTACCTCATCTTGACAAGTCTAAACTAAGCTTACTTGTAATATCCAAGTTGTGGAATTGGTCAAGTGTTGGTTTCAAGATTATTAATAGAGTACTTTGTTGTGTATTTCAGTTTCAAGTTAGCAAAGTGCTTTATGGAGCTTAAGTTTGATTATGCTTTGAAGATGTGGAGCAGAAGTTTGGTTAAGCTTTGAAGCTTGCTGATGTATCTGTTGCAATATTTGGTGAATATCACTTCTTTGGCGCTTTCATATGGGTGCATACTTTGCTTTAGGATGTGCTCTGCTTGCCTTGGAAATTTACTTCGTGTCTTCATGTAATAGGCCTTTGTTTTCATGTTTTTATATGATGCCTGGGTATGCCCCGATCTGTTTTGGGTTTTGTAGTTGACCTCTTTTTAATGCTTTAGGTTTGTGGTTTGGCCCAAGTGGCAAGTGATTGTCGGTCTAGAGAGAGACTTCAATAATACCAAAAAAATCTAACTCCGAATTTTTTTTGTGAAAACATTTACACCAAACAACATCTGAAAATATTTTTTTCTCAAAAATCAATTTAGAATCTATCTATCAACCGAACATGGCCTCAGATAATCTTATTTGATAATGTTATGTGTTGCAATCTGCTTGAAATAGCTCTGGCTCAAAATTAGGTAATGTTATCTGCTTGCAGAATTGTTAGACTCCTTGATGCGTCCACCAATAAGGATATAACTTGTGGCACAACGCCATGAAAGTGATAGCACCCAATTAAAGATTTAGTGTGCAAATGATGTCATTCGAGCTTCTAGGAAAATTCATTTACTGCTAAAGAGAATTGATGCATATGG
This sequence comes from Arctostaphylos glauca, assembly GCA_019985065.2. NCBI lineage: Eukaryota > Viridiplantae > Streptophyta > Magnoliopsida > Ericales > Ericaceae > Arctostaphylos > Arctostaphylos glauca. Next base: position 6,347,771 of record JAHSPW020000010.1, read on the forward strand.
AATCAAAAGCCACAACATTCTATGTAAATGGGCGATTATTAAAACTGCCATGCATGCACACGTACAGGGAAAAAGGAATGCAAGGAGATGTGCTCATTGATATAGAGAGGAAGAGGAGGAATAGCCAAGTGTAATGATCATGATCTATTACCTACACCGAAAGGAATACCGGTGGAGGACGCGGGCGGGACATTATAAGGGAAAGGAAGATGCCAAGTGCTAGATTGCCTATAAATAGGAACAAAAGTTGAAAGAAAGAGAAGACGACCCCTCATAACCTTACTCATTTTTTTATACCTGTCTTTCCTTACCTTGTCATTCATGTACTTAGCACAGAAGTAACAATAATAGTAGTTGTATCCACAGTTATAGTTAGCTGTAGCCTTAGCTTGTAATGGTATGAGTAGTTCAGTTAGTAACTTGTTCGAAGCATATTGAATCTGCATCCTCAAATGTAAATTTGTCCTCATGAACCTACATAACTGTTCCAGCAGAAATATTTGGAATAATTCTACCACTTCTACTTGGAGCCGCCTGGGCTTCCCATCATTTCATGGACTTTCCCTTATGGGAAGAATCTCTGGCCTTAAGAGGTGAGTTAAAGGTGCTGGTCCAAATTTTCAAAAAATAAGCAGAAAATAAATACAACCATCAGGAAAGAAATCTGTATAAACAAAGCATATGTAGACATAAATCGTGCTTTTCTTTCAGAACTCTTACAATAATTTCTATTTCATTTCTCTACTACTTCTAGTTACACATTCTTAAAAATGCTTAATAGGAAAGGCCGCCATTAATCCACACTTTCATCTTTAAGGTTATCTCACATAGTAAATAAGTCTTCCAAAAGGACGGACAAAATACAAAGTAAATATACTAAAGAAAAGAAGAAAGATGTACGTTACCCACTCATGGCCATGTTCTTCACTTCCATCGCCAAAAGGCAATTAGAATAATAATTGTCAAAATCATACCAACATATTTAATCAATCTATCAACGCGATGCCTCCTCTCGATGAGTCTCAATACAAAATTTGATACCCCAACCGTGTTAAGTACATCCAACGCCTTACGTTGAGCTCTCTGCAGACATTAGTGACATCAGCAAGTGCTTATAATGGGAATTAAACTAGAATTCATACACTGATTGCAATTGCAACAATTATGGGTCTACGTAGGTCAACGCCCTACTGAAGGCAACGTACTTTCATGCACGGAATCAGCAATGTCAACAAGAAGGTGAAATTCATGTACGGACAAGGACACAGAATTGGATGCAAACATGGAACAATATGATATTCAAAAAATAGGATAGAAATACAGCAAGGATAAGACAACAAATGCTTATTTTTAGGTTTTTAATTAACTGAGTAGATGAATGTATGTACCTTGTATAAATTGGTAAAAATAATACACAAACACCAATCTAACATAGAAAACCTTTATTTGCAAAATTTATATAGCTGTGGATGTTAGGTGTTAATGTGTACAGCCTTTCAGGAAAGTGGGGGGGCACTACAATGGTTTGAGACCACTAGAGGTAGAAGAGTAGAGAGCTCAGGATGGCCTTAGAGAGAGAGGGGGGTGGCAGTGAATAGTAGTCAAACCAGAGCAAAAAGTGCTCAGCGTGCATTCAATGTGTACTGAATGTTTGTTTTCAATGATGTGTCAATCAATCCTTATATAGAGCCTTGCCCAGTTGCCCCTGGAGGAAGGAGAGCCTAGCTGGTTAGTCTAATTATTGGTGCAGCAGAATGGAGGTTGACAGGTTTCTCTGTGAGTCTCGTGATCAAAACTTGGGTCCGGTATCACAGAAACTCAGATATGGTTTAGATGATATGTGGATTTCAATATTATAAGATAGTTAGTAGATACGATACGCGCTCCTAGGTGTCAGCAGGTGGCTGTGATACATCTTCCAAAATGTCAGGCAGACGACACCTCCTTTGTCTCAGGGACCGGTCAAGATGTAGCTACCCTCGTGGGGGATGAGGCTTGACAAGTCCCGTTGCTCTAGGCTCCATTCTCCATGCTTCCTTTGGTCCCTTCATAGTTTAGTGAGAGTATCTGAAGCTATGAATGTATAGGAGCCGGGTGCAATGGCAACCTTGATTACTAGGGGATGAAAGTTCTTCAGACAGTAGCTTGTGACAGAGGACTTTCAGATACCCCCATTAGAGACACTAAAACAACTAAACAAGATAGTAATGCAACAAGTTCGAGCAACTGACAAACTCAATAGGGGCATTAACAAACTAATAACCTAGTTAGGAACTCAAAATATTGACAAAAAAACTCTGTCCAAGCCATGCCCCTTACGTGTCCAACAACAATAATAATGGAAGATAAGATGAGTAATGCTAGGAACACAACACATCCGGACACAGAAGCGTCCAGAACCATTAGACGCACTTGGGACCCTCAAGTAAGGGCCCCACATGCATCCAACGGCTCTAGGCACACTATGTCCAGATGTCTCTGTATTCCTAGACTTCTTCAAATAAGATAAACAAGATGGTAAGTACAAACATATCCACGCTACGACACCTAAATGAAGCATCCAAGCAGGCCATGTCTCATGAATGCTAAACAGTACACATCAATTTCTTTTTCATTTTTGCAACTTTTTTTCATCTTAATTCTTCCATCAACAGCTTTTTAAGTGGCCAAAATTCACAACTAGAACAATGCCACCAGAAGCTGCTCACTAATTGAATCATCTATGCATCAATATGATTGGAGAAAACAGATTCATGAAGCCGACCCGACATAAGGCTCAGTTTGGTTTGGTTTGGTTTGGCTTGGCTTGGTATCCATCCACAGAGGTAAGTCATACGTCAAGTAGCTGCATTAATGTAGTTAACTATTCATTCAAAGAATGAATCCACTCTGAAGCAGATTTTTTCTAGACAAGAAAATTTTAATAATATAGATCAAAATGCTTAGCTTAATGTGGAAGGAAAAGAATTACTAACAATACTTTCTCCTATTTATGTGATTGTGACCAAGAAATACCAAATCTTCTTCCGAAACGGGTATATATTGTCCCTGAAAAACCAAACCCACCTTACAGAGAGCAAATCCCTTCCCAATGTGGAAACCAACCCAAGACCGCAAATTAATGAAGCCTATTCTTCTTGTTAGAGACATATATCAATATGGGCATTTCGTTGAAAAACTCTCAAGTCTGACTCGCCAAGAACTCCCATCATAGTGATGAGAGCAACCAATAAAGGTATACGAGAGTAGCAGAGATGAGTGATGTGAGAGAGGACTACTCACCTCCCAGGGTTTTGCCGATAGCATTCGGTAGCAATGTTCTTTTTCCCGAATCGCATGTCCTAAACTAGAAAATGATCTTGATTTTTCAGCTGTTGTCACAAAAGTGGGTATAGGTCGGACAGGTCAAAACTGTTATTGAGGATACACAAAATTAGATCCAAGTTCAGATTACGATACGGAGATATGTTCAACACATGTTTAGTAATATATCCTTGCCCTACCTGATGCTTTACTCTTATGAAGGAGTATACACAGCCCCCTCCATTAAAACGTTGGATCATTTGGGGCTCCACTCCCAAGAAGTCGAGTTTGAAGAGTTGGTCATATTGTTATGAAAATGATACACAAGCGAAGATTTCCATTTTGGAACCCATTTCAAATCACTGTAAATTTCTGTTCCAAAATGGTAAATTTAACAATTCAATACCATCCCAAGTTTAAGGAAGTGAACAAAAAGAAACACAGTGAACTACAATCTAACCAAAGTTCGAATTTTGACAGAGATAGTGAAAAACAATGGGCCACAGTGTTTCTAAAAATATGTTTTTATATGACTATTTGGAAAAAAAGAAAATATTCTATCGACTGTCAAATTTGGGAGAGAATATAAGAAGTGCTTTGAATTCTAACGATGTACTCACGAGTCTACACCCCACATACCATGTTCCAGTTTCCCCTCCATGTACCAGAACTATCATATTTTTCATAACATCAAAATCACATGGTAATGATCTTATTGCAATACTGGCACTCGATCAACACTTATAGAGAAATATTAATAGATGTGCACAAGTGGAAATGTTAACTTGCTTGCATGCATCCATATACAACAATTGCCTCAGCACGTGTACCTTTAAACGATCCCTTTGACCAGCATATTGGGCCAGAATGGCCACTCCAGTCGCATAAGATTCTTCCAGCATTCTAGATGAGTTACGGGCAGACTGCATTGCTTGTGCTTCCTCGTCAAAAATTCTTAATACATGAGAGGATTCCCCATTCTGAAAAGCACAAAGTAATCCAATCAGATGGTGAAGGCTGAAACCAGAGAAAAGGCTCTGCTATTCCATTCTTATTATTGGAATAATAGATCATGGATTATATCCGCTACAAAAATAAAAGCTAAATACTATCCTAACTAAAAGATAAAGACGAAGATAAATACAACTAAAGGATAAAAAGACAAATACTAAAGATAAATACTATCCTATTTCACAAAGGCATTTTGAAGGGATAAAGGCACTTACAGCTCTTCCAAGCAGTTCTTCCCTCTCTCTAGCTTCTTGTGCCCGTTTCTGATTCCGTGAGAAGTACATATCAAGACTTTCTTTAAGTGAGCCAGCCTCTTCAGCTACTTGTTCAACCTTCCTGCATCAACAGAACATTCAAATTGCAATTACATTAGTAACAGACAGGTTTCCAAAGAAAACTTTCATTCCAACAACTAGAATAGTAATGTCATAAGAAACCAACTAATGCATACTCACCAGTAGAAGGTCATCTAATTAGGTTTCTCCTTCCCAAGCATAGTGAAAAAAGAACTATTTTGACAATAAATGTCTGCAGTAATCGCAGATAGTTTCATGAAAAAATAACTATTTTGACAATAAATGTCTGCAGTAATCGCAGCTAGTTTCATAACTTAAATTTCAATAAGAAAAAAGCATAGCTAGTCTCATGTTTTCAGTTTCTTCCATAGAATTTTGTGGATAGTGTGTCAACTATCACCTTCGATTTCATTCAGTTCACGAGGTTCCATTCATCATTATAATGCACCCTGTTGTGCTTTTGAGAGTAGTTAGAGAAGCATGTTAATGACTTGAGAGTTCCAATCATACAAAGGTGAGCTGAAGGGAATAGGCAGTGCAAAAAAAAAAAGAAGCGAAAATGCTTATTTTAAATGAGGAAAAGGATAAGGATCAGTACAGTAATATTATCTATTTTGGGAAGAGGTGGATAAGATTAGGAGAGTAGTTTCCCCCTTGAGGGAAACCATTTGTGCAAGAGTGAGATTATGTATGCAGCTTTCCTTGATTTTCAAATGCCACAACAATAATCAAACTAATTTTTATGGATCTATCCAGTAATTCCAATCCCCTTAAGGAGGCACTCATGTCTTGTAGTCCATTGTTCTAGCACTTGGATGTGAGGCTACTGCAGTCTTTTAAGTCATCAACATTTCTTTCCCTCGTCTTTTTTTTTTTTTTCCTAAAGGAGGCACTCGTCTTATTGTTTATTGTTCTATCACTTGGCTATGAGGCCAATAGGCCCAATAGAGTATTTAAGTCCTCAAAACTTTTCTTTTCCTTCTCTATTTGCAATCCTTTGTGTCTACTTCTAGATTCTAGACTAATATGTGGTGCACCTTGGCACTTTTAAAGGATTGCCTTCACTTGTCAAAGATTCAAAATAGACTTGAATGTTGTATCTAACCATATCAATCTTTGTGAAGCTAACTTCCATCATCTCCTATTCGTGAAAGGTTTAATAGGCTCTACAGTCTACCCTAGACTCCTAGTGCAGTCGAACCTACCCAAATTCGTAAGAGATAGTCCCAACCTTTAATACCATTGGATGAACAAGCTAAGCAACAGTAACTATGTACCACAATCTACCCACCACTTCCAAATAGCACTCACAGAAGACATAGCATTTTAAAAATACAGTGAAAGACATACAATAGCAATAAAGATCAAATCAATAAACGCTGAGTAAAAGCTTCCTTTTATGATATTGAAGCACTCCAATGAGGAAACTTCAATGTAAGCATAAATAAGATAGTACCTTTGGAAGACAAAATGACCTTCAAAATTTGAGTAAAACTCAATTTCATACAGGTTTAAAGTTTGAGCCCATCAATGAAGAGAGTTTTAAGGGAGTTTTCGCTCAAGTTTGAGTTTGAGTGGAGATTTGAGTGAAAGGGCAGGAGATGCTGATAAGTTTTCTGGTAAGCACTCTTCCTGTTCTGATCTAAATGTAGCGTATTAGCTTGAATGAAGCATGCTTGTTCTCATTATTGAAGTAGAAGTTACAGAATTACAGAGCCTAGGATAGAGAGTAGAGAGAACAACTGGTTAGAAGGGAAAGTGAATGAGAGGCTGAACAATTCGACCCTCAGCCCAACCGCTTTTCCCTCCTTTTATACTAACAGCTGACTAACAAACTACTAACAGCTAGCTAACCATTTTGTAACAGAACAACAGAAACGGAAGGCAAAATAGAGAAGACCCTTAGGAAACTATAGAATTACTCAGTATGCCCCCAGGCTTATCATTGCCATCCCCTTAAAAGCAACCTTGTCCTCAAGGTTGAAAATGAGGGAAACGCTGGTGGAAGTCCGGCCATGATTCCCAAGTAGCATCCTCAGGTATAGAGTTGGTCCACTGAACCAAAACTAAGGAGTGAGTATCTTCCGGTCCAGTATAGCCAAGGGTTCAAGCTGGAGCTGCCCATTTTCAGCAGTGAGCGATAGTGTAGTTTGTATCACAGCTCCCATACCCAACTTGCGTTTGAGGAGAGAAACATGGAAAACCGGATGAATGCGGGAAGATGGAGGTAGAGCAAGTTTATAGGCCACAGGACCAAACTTTTGCAAAATCTGATAAGGGCCAAAGAACTTAGGGGCTAGCTTAGCGTTGCGCCGAAAAGCCACAGTGACTTGACGAAAAGGTTGTAGCCTTAAGTAAACCCAATCACCAACCTCAAAGACTCTCTCAGTGCGGTGACGATCAGCAAGTTGCTTCATGCGATGCTGAGAAATTGTTAAATGTTCTTGGAGAAGTTTCAGGATAGTAGCTCTATCTTGCAGAAGTTGCTCAGTAGCAGCAACATGCGTACCACCAGGGGCATAATGAAGGAGACTAGGCGGTTTCTGACCATAGAGCGCTTCATATGGCGTGATCCCAGTAGAAACGTGGTAGGTAGTATTGTACCACCATTCAGCCAAAGGGAGCCATGTAGGCCATTCTTTAGGTCTATCACCCGTAACACAACGCAAGTAATTTTCGAGACAACGATTGACAACCTCGGTCTGACCATCCGTTTGAGGATGATAGGCAGAGCTCATACATAAAGTGGTACCCTGTAAACGAAACAACTCTGTCCAGAATGCACTAGTGAAAATGGGATCCCTATCCGAAACAATAGAGCTAGGCATACCATGGAGTTTGAAAATGTTGTCTAAGAAAGGTTGGGCCACAGAAGTAGCCGTGTAAGGGTGGGACATAGAAATAAAGTGTGCATATTTACTTAATCTGTCCACCACCACAAATATCACTGATTTCTGGAAAGCAGAAGGGAGGCCCTCAATGAAATCCATGGAAATATCACACCAAAGCCGAGTACGAACCGGCAACGGCTGTAGTAGACCAGGGGTAGCGACTGTTTCATTCTTGTTCCTTTGACACACATCACATGCAGCCACATAGTTTAAAACGGATTGCTTCATTCCCTTCCAAAAGAAAGCTTGCTTAAGCCTTCGATAAGTTCGATCTCCACCCGAGTGTCCACCTATAGGACTAGCATGATGCTCCTGGATCAGTTTGGAGCGAAACTGATCATTGTTTCCCACGACCAATTTAGACTTGTAATAGAGCATATTATGTTGCCAAACATACCCAGGATGGCTGGTTGGATCCTGTGACAAATCTTGAATAATTTGTTGCAAGTCCACATCTTGTTGCCAACTGGTTTGCAAGGACCCAACCCAATTACATAAGACCACGGTAACAGCTGAAAGACTACCAATAGGTACCAAAAGCGAATCCTCCATAACTCGGGATAATGCATCAGCAGCAGCATTAGACTTACCACTCCTATAGGTGATCTCATAGTCAAATCCCATAAGTTTTGAAATCCACTTCTGCTGCATCAGTGTAGTAACACGTTGTTCCAGCAGAAATTTCAAACTTTGGTGATCCGTGCGAATTTGAAAATGGCGGCCTAACAGGTAATGCCTCCATTTAGTGACAGCCATTACCACAGCTAATAATTCTTTCTCATATGTAGATAACCCCAACCGGGTAGAAGATAGAGCCTTACTGTAATAAGCTATAGGTCGCCCTTCTTGCATCAGAACTGCCCCAACACCTTTGCCAGAAGCATCACACTCCATAACAAACAGTTTGGAATAATCAGGTAAAGCTAATACTGGGGCAATAGACATGGCATCCTTAAGTTGGGAAAAGGCAAGTTCAGCCATAGAATCCCATTTAAACCATCTTTTTTGAGTAACATATGCAGTGGTTGACAAATCTTTCCATATCCTTGGATAAATCTTCTATAGTAACCAGTGAGACCCAAAAATCCCCTGAGAGCTTTAAGAGATTGAGGTCTTGGCCAACTGAGCATATGCTCAATTTTGCTAGGGTCAGCTGCTACACCCTGACCCGTGATCACATGGCCCAAATATTCAACTTGTGGCTGGCCAAAAGCACATTTAGAGCGTTTAGCATACAACTGATGTTCCCTCAGCGTAGCTAGAGTGAGAGTAACATGGTGGAGATGCTCTGACCAAGTCAGACTATAAATCAAAATGTCGTCAAAGAATACCAACACAAATTTCCTCAAGAATGGCCTAAAAACATCATTCATCAAACTTTGGAAAGTAGAAGGTGCGTTAGTTAAACCAAAGGGCATAACCAAAAACCCATAGTGTCCTTCATGTGTCCTGAAAGCCGTCTTTGCTATATCAGTGGGCACCATTCTGATTTGATGGTAACCTGACCTCAAGTCTAATTTGGAAAAATACTGAGCCCCATGTAATTCATCTAATAGCTCATCAATAATTGGAATGGGATATTTATCCTTGATGGTCTCTTTGTTTAGAGCCCTATAATCCACACACATTCGCCATGAATTATCCTTCTTCTTCACCAAAAGTACGGGTGATGAAAATGGGGATACACTATGCCGTATTACCCCACTGTCTAGCATCTCCTTTACAATTTTTTCAATCTCATTCTTCTGTATGTAGGGGTATCTGTAGGGCCTAATACTGGGCGGCTGGGTACCGAGTTTTAGAGGAATTTGGTGATCATGTGTTCTGGTAGGGGGTAAACCAGTAGGAGAACTGAAAACATCACAAAAAGAGTGTAAAATCAACTCAAGCTCATGATGCACTGCATTAGGAGGGATAGCTTGCATACTACACACTTGAGCTACTACTCCGGAAGGCCGTTTTTTAAGCAAATGATCCATTTGTTTAGCATCAACGAGCTGTACCTCAGTGGAGTTACCACCCTTTAGGACATGTTTTCGGCCAAATGCAGTAAACTCCATTTGTAAATGCTGAAAATCCCACAACACAGGACCTAGAGTTGACAACCATTGTACTCCCAACACCATATCACAACCCCCCAAAGGCAACAACCTCACTTCAGTACTGAAAACAGTGCCTTGCATTGTCCATTGGAAATCCTTCACGAAAGCTCTACTAATAAGTTTAGTTCCATCAGCCACTATGACAGATAGGGGACTTGTGGCTTGACTGGTGGTCCCTATTTTCTTCGCAAAAGAGAGATCTAAGAAGTTATGTGTACTACCAGAATCAAGTAGAATTTCCACCACTTGTTTCTTAACAAATCCCTTGATTCTCATTGTTCTATACGATGGTATTCCTGTCAAGGCATGAACCGAAGTCTAGAACTCTTCCTGCTGCATTTCAATAGCCAAATCTTGCTGTGCTTCCTCATAAACCTCCTCATCCTCCTCTGCTTCCAACATAAAGAGTTGCTTTCTCTTACAAACATGTCCCCTATGATATTTTTCATCACAACCGAAACACAATCCTTTGGATCTTTTCTCATCAATTTCCTTTTGTGTTAGTTTCCGAACTGCCATCGCTGGTTCTGGAATCTTAGGCTTAGCTTCATATGGTTTAGTTGGTATTGAGGTGTTAACAAACTTTGTCATGGTTTTGTTTTTCCTGGTCATAACCTCTATAGTTTCCTCCTGTAGGCGAGCCAATCCCTTAGCCTGAGCAATACTTCTAGGTTGAAACATCTTGACTCCTGCTAGAATCTCATCCTTTAACCCACTGACAAAACAACTAACAAAAAATTCTTCCGATAGGCCTGAGGTTTTATTAGCTAATTCTTCAAATTGTTCCTGATATACCTTCACTGTGCTCCACTGCCTTAGTTTAGTTAACTGTCCTAATGCATCTTCATACGCATTGTTTCCAAAACGTAGCAACACAATTCTACAAAAATCTGGCCAATTTCGCATATTGTGAGACTTTTCATACCACCTAAACCAATTCATAGCTTTGTCTTCTAAGTGTAAAGCCACCAATCTTAATTTCTGAGTATCTTCAACCATATTTAATTCAAAAAAAGTTTCGCACTTGTATATCCAAGACTCAGGATCCTCTCCAAAAAATTTAGGAAAATCCAATTTAGGCTGGAAAGCTCTGATCCCTCCTTGATTTAAGTGCGGATTTGGTAACAACGGTGGTGCATGAACAATAGGTGTGGAAGTAGAAGCTACCTTCTCCGATAATCCATCACATTTGTTGTTCAAGGTTGTGATTAACTGTGTAAGTCCTTCAATCGAGCTCCTAGTTCCGTTCAACACCTCAGCGTGTTTGTCTGTGTTTTCCGCATTTCTACGAATGGATTCTTCCAATCGCCTCATTTCCTGTGATCGAGTATTTTCTGCCATGGTTAGAGACCTTCCACAGCCGAGGATCGAAAGCTCTGATACCACTGATAAGTTTTCTGGTAAGTACTCTTCCTGTTCTGATCTAAATGTAGCGTATTAGCTTGAATGAAGCATGCTCGTTCTCATTATTGAAGTAGAAGTTGACCCTCAGCCCAACCGCTTTTCCCTCCTTTTATACTAACAGCTGACTAACCAACTTCTAACAGCTGACTAACAAACTACTAACAGCTGGCTAACCGTTTTGTAACAGAACAACAGAAACGGAAGGCAAAATAGAGAAGACCCTTAGGAAACTATAGAATTACTCAGTATGCCCCCAGGCTTATCAGATGCTCTTAGTTTGTTAAAAAGTACTTATGTTTGAGTCCGGCAATACCAGAAATATTTGTACATGCCGTAATTATTATTGTTTATCTTTGACATTATTTTTTCTGTGTGCACAAACAGCGATCTGAGATGCACTTGGGAGGGTGATTGATTTTGATTGACTTGAAACTAATAACTATTAAATATTCAAACAAAGGCTAATATTGAAGTCATCGGGACATCTTGTTCATGTAATCCCTCAATGTCAGAAAATGAACCCAACAAAACCCCTAATAAGTAATGTAAATTTTCGACAAATAAGTTTTAAGAAACCAAACCACAATAATCAACGAGAATGAAACGTCTAAATTCATAGCTAAATTACACACATTCCAAGAAGTTCACATGGCATAAAGGCAACAGTAGGGGAAAAAACAACAAGAAAGAAACCATAACCAAGACTAATTTCAGATTAAAATGAAATTCAGCTTCAATCCACGCACTAACGATTGTGATATAGACAAAGGCAAAAGGGAGAGATAAATACAGTTTTTACCTTTTCCAGAGATCTCGCTGGGATTTGGCGCCAATGGACCGCCATAGGCGATCCATCTCGACGCAAAGTAATTGGATCTGACTGATGTCACGCTTGACGGCGAAGGAGAGCTCCGGCGAGTCCATGCCGCCGTTTGACGAGGAGAACTCAAGTCGTTCGAGCCTCTCGAGGCCATCCCTAGTCGTTAGCAGCAATCTCTTAGAGCGCTGGTAAAGCTCCGACAATGTTCCTCCTCCTCCTCCTTCCATGGCCATCGCGATCTAGAGAGAGAGGATACGAGGTGATGCTATATGAAGTTAGGCTAAATCTCACTTGTTTCCCGCACTTTCACATTGATCTCCCGTTACCCCTTCCTTCTTAAATGTTGCAGTCCTTAACCCTGCACTTGAATGCAACGAATTATAGACACAAAAAAGGAGCAAGAAGGAATATAATGTAAAGAAAATAATAGGCTCGGCGTCTGTTGCCATCCGTTTGGGGTCATTACGAATGTTAAGTTTGGGGTTCGGGAATCCATTCGTTTGGGCTTAGTCCGACCTTGAATAAGCCCAGTAAAAGGTAAGCCCATTTTTATTGATAGCTGACTTTTAGTGAAAATCAATATGGATGCGACAAGTAGCGCAATACAATTGGATTACAAATTTGTTTGACAATTTTTTTATCTATAACAAATAATGTAAATATTAATTAAACAAATTAAATTCAAATACATTATTATCCATAAAAAAATCAAATCCAAACTAATACTTATCCTTTTTTATCAAAAGCACACCAAGTGGTATGCCACAATTGGATTAAAAATTTTAAAAAAAATTTAATTTGTACAAAGTAATGTAAATATTAATTGAACAAAATAAATTCAAACGAATATTTATCCTTCTAAATTAATCAAATCCAAACGAATACTTATCCTTTTAATAAAATGATAATTCAAAGGAACAATTACTATCCTCAATTTCAAGATTTTTTGCTGAGATTTTCACCCCTAAAAACTCTACTAATTGCTATCCTTAATCCTATTAGCTAGCCTTCATCTTATATGTTGCACACTTGATTTAGTGAAGTCACGGCGAAAATCAAATTCAGGTATGCACTATATTTTTTTACTTCTTCAATAACTTCACTCAATTTATGAAATCTCTACTACTCAATAAATTGATTTGCTCTTTCTTTACCTTGCTCCAACTATGGAAATCTCCATCAATAAATCGATTGAGAGCCGAGCGAGTTTTGGTGGGTCGATCAATAAATCGATTTGATCTTTCGGAGAGTATGGATGTTTGTTTAAAAGTTGTTTAGTCTTTACTGCTTGATAACCTAAGATATAAATTTTTGATATTATTGTCATCGAGTTTTTTTAAAACCATTTTATAAGCATATCATCATTTAATAATTTTAACGTTCGAATAATTTTAACTTTTTCAATTCTAAAAATTTGAATAATTTTGTATCTTTGAAAGTGTAAATTTATTATTTTTGAATGTTTTTAATTAAGTGAGTTTGGTAGTTTTGATTGATTTTTTTAATTTGGCAAAATTTTGTGATGTTTTCTTTTTTAAATTCAGTTAAAACTCAATTGACGAATTAACAGATGGATAAATGACAATAATCTATTCCAATTCAAATAAAGAGAGTAGATATTAATAGCCTGTTTGGATGAACCTTCATAATTACAATACTTACAAGATTAATTTTGATTGACAACTAAGCGCTCTATATATTTATCTTTCAAATCAAATATTTTTTGTGGTTCAAGTCAAGAGTTGTCTTCTTCTTATTTGATTGAACGTGATTTGATAATTTTTATAAAAAAATTCTTTGTGAATGATTTAAAAGAAGCAGACTAACTAATTTTTTTTTTAAATCTAAACATAACAATAGTAAAAAACCTCCGTAACTTATTCAACAGTTGTTATAGAGAATCTATAAAACTTAAGAACTATAAAACTTTAGTAATTTGATTTACCAACTTAATTAGAATTGTATGATTGTTATTATTATCTAAGACTATCAAGTATGAAAAAATAGAAAAGAAGTGAGAGAAAATAATATATCAAGTACAAATTAATATCATATCTAAAATTTCTAAATTTATTTTTACTTTTTAGATGCGATTATTACTATACTTAATTTTATACTATGAGACCATGCTATTAGCCTGTGCATAGCATGCTAGTTTAGAATATAGAAAAGAAATATTTATTGTGGGAAAAACAGTTTTATTTTTTATTTTCTCAAATTTTTTACACTAACTTGGAATTTTAAATTAATGTGAAAAAAATATTGTGCAAATTATCTTTTTGTCTAAAAAATAAACAGAACAAGGATCTTATTTTGGAGGGGCTAATAGATACTAATTTTATCAACAAAAAATAGTATGCGCGTTTGCATTACACAATAGTTTTTTCCTCCCTAACTTAGTAACTAGCATACCAATGCACTATATTTGATTGTGTTTTATGAAAAATTAAGGAAAATTTCAGAAGAAGGGTAAAATCATTTGAATAGATATCAAACTTTAATTTGTTTAAAATTTTAAGGACTAATTTCTTATTTATAGAATAAATAATTAAAAAAATAACTTTTCTTAAAAATATACACATTGACCGATTATCTCCGTCCCTAATGATGTCACCATGGAATAGAAAAAATACTAGGTTTTGGTTTTTGTTGGAAATTCGAAGGGTTAAATGAACGGAACACCGGAGGGTCTCAAGGCAACCGGAGAGTCTCGGGCGTTTCACACTCCAAGAGTCACAATAATGTCTGTCATCCAAAGGTCAATCCGTTTCAGTCTTCATTCATTCACGTCACCCAAAAGGTCTTTATATACCAGCTCAGTTTTGGTAGATAGAGAGCCGAAAATTCTGTCTAGTGAGAGAGAGCCAGGCACGAGGAAGTTCAACAGGCGAACGAGGTTAGGTGTGACCCAGTTCGTGGAGCCGTTTTATCCTGGGAGACGACGCCGGAGCTATCCTCCAACACCCACGGTGAGACGACGATTTAGTCTTAAGGGAACTGTGTTCAACACAGGACTCGGTTCGGTAACTAAATAGATTATTCTGTATTTTAATTCTCGTATTGTATAATAGTTTGGTAATTCTGTACTTTATGATTCCTTTACCCACGTAAAGATGTATGTTTTCCTGAATTCTTGATCATTGCTACGAATCTGTCACGTCATAATTTCAACAGTTTCGAGATTATTATTTACTAGTGTTTGTTGTGTATATATTTCAGTTTCGAGTCGGCAAAAGTTTGGTTAAGCTTTGATATACCTGTTGCAATACTTATTGAAATATCAGTTCTTCTTTGGTGCCTTCATGTGCATACTTTGCTTTAGGATGTGCTTCTACTTGCCCTGGAAATTTATGTAATAGGTCTTTGTTTTCATGTTTTTGTATGGTGCTTGGGTATGCCACAAATCTGTTTCGTGTGTTTGGGTTGAGTTCTTGTTAACCCTTTAGGTTTGTGATTTGGCAAGTGATTGTTGATCTTCGAGGTGCCAACATAATAAGGATGCGAGTATTGCCGTTGTGATGTCGGTTCAGGCCCGACCCTAGGGCAAGGCCCAAGAGGCCATTGCTTAGGACCCCCCAAAATCAGCCCAAATATAAGGCCCCAACTAAAAATTAAGTATTGACTTGAGTAAAAATATAAAAAAAAAACCCATTTTTTTTAAGTCCATGGCCTAATAAACTGTCCATTTATACCCAATTTATTTGGTGGTCCAAATAATTATTTTTATGGCCCAAAAATTACAAGCCCAATTCTGTAGTTAATGGTTAAGGAAATAAGAATAAAAGAAAATTAAGGAAATAAAATCCTTACTTTGGCAAGTCTCATATCTTAAAAAGTTAGTTTTTTGTAATTTTTTCATAGTTTTCTAATATTTTTAATTAAGTTTTGGGTCATTTATTTTTACCCTCTTAATTTGTCTCAACAAGAGGAGCAAAAAGTTAGAAAAAAATTAAGAGTTTTGATTGAAGAAATTAGGGCTTTTGATTGTGTATAAGTTATTACATATCACATATATAAATACAAATCAGTTAAAAAAATTATGTATATAGATACATATTACATATTAGTTGCTAAATGAGATTTTCTAAACTTTCTATGTTATATAATTGTTAAATAAATTAAAACTTTTGAGATTTATTGAATACTTGAAGAATTAGAATTTTGATGAATTTTAGTAAAATTTGAGGTCTTTTAAGTAAATATTACCTTCGATCAACCATGATACAAAATGAGTTATCCATTTTATCCATAAAAAATAATTTGGTGGGTGAGCTAGATTATACAAGTCCAATTGATACTTTTGCTTCTAGAAATGCAAGAAGAGTAATATTAAGTAATATGATTGGTTTTTTGTAATGAAATGTATTTAAAATTTTGAATTTATATTTTTTCGATCTATAATGCAAAGTATTTTTCGTGATGTTTTCTTCAAAATTATTGTAATTTATTTTCACATTTAAAAAATATAAAAGGCCCCTTTTTTAAATTTTCGCCTAGGGCCCCAAAACTCAGGGCCAGCCCTGTGTCGGTCTTCTTGTGGCCTATCACCCCCTTTGCAACATCAACGTGGGATAACAAGGATAGGGTTTCCATATGCCTAACCAAGCCAGTCAGCTGCCAATGGCTCCAAGCAGATGGCGAAACAGTTATTGGACCTGCAGTTGTGGCTTTCACAACTATTTTTCTCGTGAACAGGTTTTTCTACGTAATTTGAGATTCACTAGTCAGACATCAAATTGTTTTATTTTTTGGCGAAAGTTGTTATTTCCTTCCAATGCTGAGGTATTTGATTTGTGGCTTCTGTTTTTGCTAGCAGTGTAAAAAGTGCAATGCTTCTATGCCTTTTTTTTTAATGTTGCTTCTGCTTTTATGTCTATGGCTTTGATTCGCAGGGTATACGAAGGTTGCGAAAGGGAAGTCTCGTCTCTCTGCAATCATCTTGTCTTAGGTATTTCTCTCTCATATACACAAAATAGAGTGGTTTTGAGAGAGAACATGAATTGAAGTCGTTTGCAGAGTTTGCCTCAATTGATGGATACAATTCTTCGTACCAAATCCAGTCTCCACATTGACTTCCCCTCACTCTAATTATTATTGTGGTTAGTTTATACTTCTCATGCTATTGCCACCGCTATTTGTTTGGTTGAAAATATTTTAACCTAATTTGTGTCCCAATTATTCTTGCGCTCAAACTTGATAAAGCTTGGAAGCGAAGCATGGAATCAAGAAGTCCTATTGATGTTATCTCATCTTTGAGGAGCAACGCATTATTTCCTCAGCAAAATGCAAGTCAAGTTTAAGTTTGTTACTGAGCTTTTGCTGCAAAAAACACGGCTCCAAGAATTTTAACTGCTGGAGTAGTTCGAACTGTTCTTTTTTCTTCATAAGTTGCAGGAACTAGTGCTATCCTCTACTAAATAAAATAAGCATAAGATACAGTTACATTGAATTTAATTCAAGAAAATGAACTCTACTTCGGAAGTTTTGTTGCTTTGTTCACCAGCTAAGGAAATAATCCTAATGCCTGTATATTTGGTAGTTTTACTGACTATTTGGTTAGGTGTTTGGGAGATTTTCTCCCAAACAAGTTTCTGGAACAAGTTTCTCAAACATTTTCCCAGACAACTTTTTCTCTCTATAAAAAGTGTCTTTGAAACATTTTTCTCCCAGACAAGTTTCTGAGAACTTATAACCAAACAACGTCTCAGAGTTTTGTTTCTAAAAATTGTTTCAGAAACACTCAAAACGAACACACCCTTACCTTCTATTTATTTTTATGGACCAATAAATGTTGCTTGGCAGTTAATTTTTTTCTGTATTTTAAAAATCTTTAAATATCGTAGACTTTACTCTATCTTTACTCAGCAATCAGCATTAGTGGGTGATTTGCTTTGTATTGGATTCTAATGTCTCTTGGAACTTGCAATTCATAAGGCAACTATTTGAATGGGAAAAATTGTCGTTGGTTGAACTTAAGCCTCCAAAATTTCAGTTTTTGCAGAGATAGAGATGATGCCTTATCATGGAGATGATGCCTTGGCATGCCATTAAGGTGTGTACTCTGCTATTTTTTCAATGATGCTGAGGTTTTCCTCTTAAGTAGATCGATGCATTCCTTCTTTTAGATTTGGGTGTTTTTCTTCTGTTGTTCAGCTTGGTTTTTGTTGCTTCTATTAGAATGTCGGTGTTCTTTTCTGCTCTGATTCTGAATCTCTGTGCTGGTTTGATCCAAAACTAAGGAAAGTTCTGAGGTATGTTTTGGTTGGATGATGAAGTCTTACTGCTTTCCTGGTTGTTGTTAATTTTCTCCTTAAAGTTCTATCATTGTTTTCTGATAGTTTTGTATTAGGCTACCTTTTCTTTCTTTTCCAACCACTGTTTGGGGTTTTAGATGTTGGATTGATGTATTCAGGCCTTGTTTCGTGGTTTTGCTTAGGATATGCCCTAAGCTTTCATTCCTTTTCCTGGTTGGTATCTTGTCACCCTGTTTGATGTTATTCTTTTAAGAGTTCAAGTGGGATCTGATTGTCGGTCGCTCGGGTGCTATGTTATGTATGACAAGAGTATTAATATACTCTTGATTTGTGACAAGTTTATAGAATAGAATTTAGATTTTAATATCTTAGTTTTGTTTTTTTTTTAATGAAAATGCAAATTCAATATTTTTCAAATTGGACCAATTTAGACTATAGCGACGATTTCACGAGCATCTCTAAAAAGGACTGGTTTTTTGTATTGCAATAGCGGTTCAAGTGTCACTATAAGAAAGACTAATGCGATAGTTATTTAAATATTTCCAATGCTTGATAAGACGGAAATTATCTATACTAGCGGTTGTAGGCTGTAGGCTGTAGGCATCACTAAATCAACCGTCAGTAAAAAGAAGGTTTTTACCAGCACTTGCAAAAAGGGTCGCTATAACCCTACATGACGGTCATCTCGTGACGGTTTAGCCGACACTTACCTAATCGTTGGTATAGCCTTCTCAAGTCTATAGCAGTGTTTTTCAGGACTTTTTGTGAAGGTTTAGACCGCTAATAAATCTAAAATTTCCTATAGTGCCACTAGACAGGCTAGGTTTGATTTCATTCCGCAACTTTTAGAAGGGTTACTGCTTATTCAAACTGGGAAAGTGTTTGAACTTCTATTGTTGAGCTAATGCATAAAGTTTGTTAGAAAGTATATTTATTGGCAGGTGTAGATTGTTGGACTAATAATCGATACGACAACTACTGATACTATCAATATTTAGGTTAAACATTTTGATTATGACCAATGCGTCTTATTTCACAGAGAGCTTTTGTTATTAAAAATGCAAGTATACTCATGGACATATGTAATTTAGTTATTCGAGTTTGCACACTACCTTATTGCTACTGGTTTTTTTCACAAACTTCACATCCTATTTGTTTGTTTCATTTATATTAGGAAAATACTGCAAAATGATTACAAGTTTCCATAAATTTCAATCTTTTGTAACTACAATTATAGAATTAACAAAATAAACTCAAAGACTGCCAATGATTGATACAAAGACAACCTATCTAGGAGATATCACTGAAATAACTGATTGAACAGTTTTAGATTGTATTTCCTTGGTTTTAGATGAATCACCCTCGTTACTGCTGCTAGCATAACTCAAAAGGGCAGGTTCTTTGGGATAAGGCAGATTCATTGTCCTGTTGCTAAGCATCGAAACGACGTCCAACATTGATGGCCGATCTGCTGCTCTCTCTTGCACACACAAGAGACCCAATTGTGCGTACCTAAGAGCTTCGCTTGACGAACAAGAATTTACTAATGTTGAGTCCATGAACTCCATGCTTTTCCCTTCTTTCCACAACTTCCATGCCTATAGAAACCGATTCCATCAATATTGAGAACGAAAAATTAGATTCGGATTTTGTATCTTGTCCTCTATTCCACCCTAATATTGTTGTCACAACTTCAAATTGACTCATTTAGCAACACTAAAAGGGTGGGGTAGAGAATAGTATATAGAAGGGAAAATTTTATGACACCACCAAGAATGCACTATATGATAAGACAAGACTTATTTGAAATACTTACAGAGCCAAGTAGGTTTGAAGTATGAAGAGTCTCAAAGAAGGCAATGTTTCTCTTGCCACTTATTATCTCTAGCACAATGATTCCGAAACTAAACACATCTGACTTCTCGGAGAAAAAACCATCCATGGCATATTCAGGAGACATATAGCCACTGCTCGATGTGACAATCAAATATGTTAGACAATATAACATTATGTGTGTGCGTGTGTTAGGTCTATTATTGATTTTTTTCAAATTAAAGAAGTTTTTTTACTTACTATGTTCCAACAATCTTTTTTGTTTTAGCTCGACTTTCGTTCTCCTCGAAAATTCTGGCCATGCCAAAATCAGATATCTTGGGAGTCATGTCATTGTCCAACAAGATATTACTTGTTTTTAAGTCGCGATGAATAACCCTTAACCTAGAGTATCTGTGTAGGTAAAGAAGCCCTTGAGCGATTCCTTCGATAATTTTCGTTCGTATGGTCCAATCCAGTAACTTCCGTTTTGAAGAATCTGCATTGAAGATTTAATTCACCTCCATTAGCATGCAAATCAAGGAGAAAATCGAAACACAATTCATTTGTGAAGAGTAATAAAAATGCATACCGAAAATGAAGGAGTCCAAACTATTGTTAGGCATGTACTCGTAAACTAGTATATTTTCTTCACCACAAATGCAACACCCTAGTAGCCTCACGAGATTTCTATGTTGGAGCTTAGAAATCAAGCTGATTTCATTTTTGAACTCCATTATTCCCTGTCCAGATCTCATGGAAAGTCTTTTCACCGCGATTTCTTGACCTTGCGGCAACCTACCCTAAGGTTTACGAGAAAAGTACACAACCATATCGTGTTAGTTACACGGGTTTTGGCATTAATAGAAATAACGTACAAAATCAATCTTTAATTTACCTTGTAAACCAGTCCAAAACCACCTTCTCCGAGGATATTTGAGAATGCAAAATAATTGGTAGAAATTTCTATGGTAGAAAAACTGAGCAGTGGCAATTCCTGATCTTTCTCTCCATTCAATTCCAGTTTAGCAGCAGCAGTTTCATTGTTCATAGATGCTGCATTAGTACCCATTTGAAGTATGGTGACCTGGCCGCCTGCACCCCTATTTGCATCATCTTCGTTCCTTTCTTGGTTCACTATTTATAACAATACCAACACAAATTAGGTTCCCAGATTTTCATCAATTCTTTTGCAGATTTGACCTCATTGTGCTAGCAAAATCTCTTACATTATGTTTAATTTTCATCAAGGTCTTATACATATTTTACTCACGGATATTAAAAACTATCTCTAATTAGTAGTGGTGTAAGTCTAAATCCATAAACTAAACCAAACCGGAAAATCAAACCGAACCGGCAATTTGATCCGATTTTTTAGCTCAATCAATGCAGTTCGGTTCAGTTTGAATTTCTTTAAGAAAATTCGGTTTGGTTTCAGTTTTGTTACTCTAAAAAGACCGACCGGAATCGAAAACATTAATTTTTTTTTGTTGTAATTTGTATTTTTTGTGAGTTTTATTTGTTTCATCATATGTATTTTTTTTATAATCTTTATTTTTTAAATCTCTATTCTCTTAATTCTTTGTAATATGTATTTTTTAAAATTGAACTTAACCTTTTAATAACTCAAATAATTATTTTTAATTAAAAAACCTATTTTTAATTTTTTTTAAATGTATTTTCTTTAACATTTGACTTGATACAATCAAACCGAAAACCGGACCGAATAGGACCGAAACCTAAAAGACCAAACCGAAAAAAATTGGTTCGGTTTCGGTTTGAAAAATCCTAAACCGAAATTCCAATTTGGTCCGAGTTTTTCCTCCAAACTGGACCGGTTACTCCCCTGGACCCCACTAAAACTATAAACTTTTTTTATAGTTGCCAAACGTGATTCTAAGTATTTGACTTCACTATCCGAAAATCACGCAGTAGTGTGTGTGTAAGAGAGAGAGAGAGAGAGAGAGAGAGAGAGAGAGAGAACCTTCAGAATTGTGATATCTGCGATGTATGTAGCCCCATAGAGAGGCTACAATTAGCAAAATGGTGACCAATGAACCCCCAAGAATCAACCACAGCATCCTTTTTCTTCCTGCTTCTAAAATTGAGAAGGAAAAATATATATATATTAATTATAAGTCTATGATTTATTTAGACAAAGGATTTTCATGTCCTGATCATTAGTCCATTCAGAAATATTGACTGAGCAAAAAAAATTAATTTCTTCGACAATCATGAATAAACGAGTTCATACTTACTTTTTTTGGTTGGAACAATATCACCTCGAACATAGACTAGACCTCCTCCTTTCTGTATGATTGAGGGTAGATCATCTTTATTCCCCAAATAAATTTGACATCCGGATTTGTCGGTAGAAGGAGCAGTATATGCAACACAAGAACAATTGCTCGCGCAGATAGATTCGCAATCACTAAATCCCATAATAATCGAACCATTAACGATGGATGAATCCGGGAATGAACCATTGATCGCTGAAAATGTGGCATTGCATGTGGATGGATATGAAGTCAAGCAAAAACTGGAATTAGCTGTAGAATTGCCTGAATCTTCACATAACGAATGACTCACCATTGAAACACTCCCATTAGAGAGAGTATATTCATCTATATGTCCAGTTGAGGCCATAACAAGCCATGACATAGAATACTTCCCAATTGTAGTGAAAGTGAAATAGGCCTCATTCTTGTTAGAAACATAACTAAAATTAAAGCTATTTGAAGAATTTGAGAAAAATAAATGAATTGTTTTCCCATCCCAATAGCCAATATCCACGTGCGTGCTATCCCCATGATAGACGCTCAAATTCGCAATATTGTGATCAACCCCTAGCGTGAAATTTCCACGGCTAGGGTTAATTGGACTCGTCCATGCTGAAAGAACTTGTATCGTCTGTAGGTTGCTTGTTAATCCGAACCAACCAATTTTCATGCCAGGAAGATAAGTATCTGATGGATAATCAAAACTTTGCCAAATAATGTCTGCACCTACTTGAAGGACAAAGTTTCCCGTATCAAGAAGCATTGCGCTTGTATTTGGAGACGTTGCGAGTGCGCCTGAGTTGACAATCACCGGCGTTAGACGCGCGTCTATTAGAATTAGATTCCCATCATTCCTTATCTGAAGAAAACAAGTTGAATTTATGAGGGGACTATCGCGGTTTGCGACCCAAACGGACTTCTTTTGGAGATCATCCTTGAACCATATCCCCATGTAGCGATTGCCGGAAAGAGGGTCACCGAAGAAGCCTAACTCAAAAACTCCACCAGCAGAAACAAGGGTTTCATTGTCTCTCAATATTCCTGTAGGACTAATGGAGTCCAGTGCTTGAGACAAACCAAAGATGAAGAAGAAAATGAGCAAAAGAAAAGAAGAACACCCATTTGCTATGGCTCCAAAATTGGTAGCCATATAGATTAGAAGACTGGAGGTGAGAGTCTCTTTGATTGTGCTGGAGTGTTTGCCAGTTTCTTGAATTCTGATACCAATGGTGGGTCAGAATGTATATATCACATGCCTTCTATCTTCTGATTCGTATTATTAAAAGGGAAAATTACGGAACAGTGGTATTAGCCCAAAATAATTGCCACATTCATGGTTCACAATTTTGAAATTACAAATATAACAGCAAGTACAATTTTTTCATGATGAGCATAAAGATCCCTTGATAGGTCAAGACTTGCATCTTTAGGTGCACTGACTTGCATTCTTGAACAAACGACTTGTACCTTAAAATTTCTGATTGCACCTTGAGACAGATTAACTTACATCCTGTGATTTCTTGATCGGTCAAGACTTGTACCATTGAATGCATTGACTTGCACTTTGGAGATTCTTGAATTTGAGATGGATTAACTTGCACCGGAGTTTCCTGACCGCTATAAAGTTTGTATGGTTATCATGTTTTTGAAAATTACTTTTCTAAAGACCATGTTTTGGTAATTTCAAAATTGTAGACCATGAATGTGAAGATTATTTTGGTTCAATGTCACTATTCCATAATTCTCCCTTGTTAATAAGAGCAAACCCAAAGTCAACTTGACCAGGATGACTTTCTATAGCCTTGACCGGTAGTAGCCTGTTGGACAACTCAACTTGGTCATAGAGCTAAAAAGGGAAAACAACATGCTAATTTATTAATGTTGATGGTATAACTTATGAATTAATATAGTGTTCATTGTAAATAATAGTGATTTGTCAAATTATAAATGTCCCATAAAGAATAATATAGATGCTTGTGGTTCAAGTTATGGAACATTGGTTATGAGAAAATTCCAACTTGTGGGGTACATTTCTATTGTTGAAAATTTCACTCCAAATTGTTAATTTTTTTCTCTTTTTTTGTGATTGGTCCGAAATATTGTCTAAAAAAATTAAAAAGTCCAAACCGGACCGAAACCGGCTCAAACCGATCGAAACCGGACCGGTAAAATCGGTCCGGTTTCGGTTTACAAAATTTTCAAACCGGACAACCGGTCCGGTCCCATGAATTCTACCAAACCGGACCGGTTACACCCCTACTGTTGAGTATCGATCAGTAGATGTGGCAATATTTAGGACTAATGGTTTATGGTCTTGAAGATGAACAATTGATGATGAAACTTGCTTCCTACAAATCAAATGCAAATAAGTTGTACCCCACAAGTCCTACAGATAACTTGAGACTTATAGATATGATCTCTCTTAGTTGTCAAGTTCGAAACCTCTAAACTGTTATTAACTCTTATTGGGTCAATTCATACAGGGCATAGTCCTGGATTTAAATAAGGCCCCTGCAAGTGGGCGGTAGGAAAGTTAAGGTAATTTCAAAATGGGCCATATACCTTTGCTATAAAAAAATAAAATAAAATAAAAAAGGTCTCTCAGCAAAAAAGAGAAGGGTATCGTATAATATACCAATATGTTCTGTGATTAGTTGACCAAGAAAACCAATATTAGTACTGTAAGCTTTATTATCTATAACCGGTCTTTGTCATACAAAACTTGACCAAAGAATGTTAAAAAGTGGCTCCTTTAATTAATTAATATTATGTACATGCTTTAATAGTCTATTCTTAGGAAAATTGATTACATATTCCTTTTAAAATTTATAAAATTGTAGTCGGCTTAGCTGGAATATTTTACCACTATAATCTATTCAGTGACTTGATCAAATCCAGTCATCAAAATAACTTCCAGCTAGACAGCTAGTGGGCTCACCTCTATGTAATGGCGGGATAGACGCGATTGTCTATCTTAGAGTTAGCGATGGCACCTCAATTCATGATAGTTGAAGTTCTTGCACATATAAATTCCTAAAAGAAATAATTCCGAATGCACGGGACTTGGCCGTTTGGTCTGTCATTAAGAAAGAAGAATCTCAAAACTCAAGTCTGAGTCTCTGTTCATTTTTTGAGTACCAGAATTAGACGATTCTAATCAGACATTTTTTCGATTTTCACGAATCGTCTGCCTGTGTGGAACGCCCTTCAACGCAAATCTTTCAAGTCTGAACCCCAAGATGGGGAATTTCTTATATAACTAGATCAGCCCTTTAGTAAGGACATCGCCTCTCTTCTCTTATCTTGATCTGTCTTTTTTTGGTATCTATTGTTCATTTTTCAAGTATCTGAATCATAGAATTATGAATTCTACGTGAAAGAAGTTTGTCTGGCCTTCCTTTGGATTACAATCAATGTTGATGTTGATTAGAGACCTTTTTTCCACTTGAAGGTGAAATAAGTAGTGGGTTTTCGAAAGCCAGCCTTCTCTATATTTTATGGCTTGACTTTTGAACTGGATTCCATATAAGAAGAGGGGCCTTCAAAGTAGATTCTGATTTTTGAATCATTGAATACTTAGCCAAGAATGCTAGATCCAGATCTAGCGTGGACCTTTGAGGGGCGATCTTCCCTTTCAAAAATAGAGGACTTAGGAGAGTTTGAAGGACTATTTGATCAATAAAATCCGGGGCAAAGGACGTAAGTTGTTGAGCAAAACCCATCTTTTGAGACTACGTCTTTAATCTTCAACTAGACTTTTTCACCCAGCTAATTGATAAACTTCTCTAATTAGTGAAAGAATCATTATTCGTGGAAATAAAATATATGATTGATAGTTACAAGTCTTATACAACATCTATAGAGGGTTTATTTATTTTTTTCCAATATATAGATTTGAGTGTTGATGATGCTGCGCTTCAAACTCTTGCTTTTGGCTCTTGCACGCAAGTTCGGTGATCGAGAGTGATTGTCCGGCCAAGGACCCTCCGACGATCAAACTAGAACAGTCTTTTAGAGAATAAACGAATGTAAACTGAGATTATGAGTGATAGCATACCTGGTTGGAAAGGGGTTTTAATACATTGAGGGGAGGAGTGACCTCAGGCAAGCAAGTTGTCGCCGTTAGCTTATGCCCACATTACATCTTGGGAGATTCGTGCCTGATCCTGTGCGCCATCTCCAAGATGCTGGGAGATCAGGAAAGCCATCCTTAGGATCGTCCAAGCTGTCCGGGGTGGGCATGCGATGCCACCCCCACTCTTAATTGTTGCACAATCTAAGACAAGTTTGAGTAGGAGCCGACCAATCGAGAGCTCGCATGGCGGGTCGATCGGTCACATCTCAACCTACAAAGCCCTAGCCGATTTGGGAGCTTGCTAGTCGTCTGGTCAGCTCAAAATCTAATATGGCCCATCAGTTGTCCCTGATTCTCTAGCCAAAATGCAAGTTGAGACGTAGAGAATAATTCTTAAATTCAAAAAGTAACGGTCACATCTCGCATTAATTGCGCATTGTTTCACCTTCTGGGTTCAACCGTTGGATTGTCAACGTGTGAGGATCTTGGGACGTCTCTGAAAATCACGCACACGTCTAGTAGTTACCCCCTCGTACGCTAATGTCATGGTGACGTGGTCTTTTCTCTGGCCATTGCATTCTTCCATATTCAACAGCTATGATCGCACCTCAATATCTCGTCCATTTTTAGCGCAAGAACCCTTGTTTTAAACCGTCCTTCCATCTTTATAGGCCTCACTTTTTCCCTCTAATTTATTCTGTCCCCTTACGAAGTTATTAGTCCTTTTTTTTGACGTCATCCTACCCACTCATCTAATCATCTCTTTAATATTGTCCACGCCACCCGTCCTAGAGTCAAATATTTCATCTGCCTTTGAAAGGGTTTCCTCCCAAACCTATTCCGCTTCACAGTTTTATGTTTTCTTTCAACGATCCTTAGAAGTCTCCAATGACTTGCCTCCTATTGACCGTTGGACAGGTAGTCGTCAGTTTATTGACACCGCCAGCTCTTGATTCACTTTTTCTAAGTCCATGCGACTTGGCATTGGCGGGACCTTGCAACAACCTATCAATCTAGACGCCGAATCTAGTTCCACTTTTTTGGGCTTTAAATAAAGAGGGTTCTCAATCTTACCCGTATCGCAATGGTCAACCCAACATACGTACCTAGGACTTAGTTTTTTTTTTTTACTGCAGAGGGCATTGCATCCATGCTGGTGAACTAGGACCTAGACAGGATCCTGGCCACTTATTTACTTACCGAGACTCTGCACTTGCGCCTACCCCGAATCAACGAGAGGCATGTACGTCTACATGGGGCAAAGTATGTGTATAGGAAAGCAACCTTCAATGTGGACTTCGCTTCCCAGTCCATCTGTTTATCCAATAAAATCTTCATTACTTGAATCTAGTGTCGAGCCAATTGATGCCAAACGCATGGTAGCTATTGATTTTTATGATCGTCTGTGGCATTAGGTGAGTGAAGGGGAGAGGGCCTTCACAATCATCGATCGGGTCCTTCTTCTGCTACTTCCCTATATGAGCCAAGTTAGAGGCCAATCGGTGGTACTTCCAGTCTCGGGGGGAGAGGGAACTTGATTGTTGGAATTTTATCACCGGATAAAGGTCGAAAAGAAAAAAGAATTCTACATCGGTGGTGATGATTGTGAATTTGGCCAGAGCGAGATCTTGTCTGAGAACCCAACGAGGATAATTCATCAACTGGGAGACCTGGCCCAAACGGTGGTCTTTGCCACTCCGGTCATTCCTGAAGACACGAAGGCATTTATCCTTTATCGAGAAATTGAAGAAAGGAGCTCCTTATTCTTGCCTTGCATTGATGACTCCATCTCTTTTTCTTATTTGTGGACTCGATTATGACTCAAAAGGTATATTACTGTCACATGTGTGCATCGTACTATGCCTTAAGCATTCCTTTCTTGGTTGTCTAATCTCAATTTCATCTGTGGTTTCTAATTTTTAAAGGGTTCATCTAAGAAAAAGAAAGCTCCCAAGAGGCCATGTCTAGATCCTAGTGAGGCCAAAAAACACGCCTGGAAAACACTTGGCAAAGAAGCCAAAGGTGGTGGTGCACGAAGCGGGGGATGGTCGGAAAGCTAATGATGAGGACGAGATTGAAGGCGGTGCTGGCCGAGCTGCTCTAGCGCCCACCATGCCAGTCAACCAAGAGGGTGTTGAGTCGATTGTCTTTGAGTCCATATTACTAACCGAGCCAATGTCGTGGAGCTGGCAAATCCCAAATTTGCTCACACTGCTAATCTATTCATTACCCTTGTTGCAACCTTCAAAGACAAGGAGAGCTCAAAGGCGAGTGGTCGGTCGAGAGACAACTTTCCTACTTCTAATCAACCCCCCTGGGGAGCAAATAGGAGCAACAGAAGAAGAGGGTAGGACTAGGCATTCCTACCCTGGGAGCAGTGTTCTTCCGGATCCTAAAGTCTATCACGAAGGTGTCGGCGCGTATGTAGACCGTGAGATAAATCTGCAGAATCAAATCCCGACTATAACTTTATCTAGAAATCTCATGATGTCCTTGAGCAGGCATGACTCTTTTTCCTTTTCCATTAGTAATGTTTATTGGCTCCTATCCAAACATTGCTAATCCAAACATTGCTATGGTAGGTTTTGTGCCGAGAGTATCAATCTAGCCTGCGTGCCATGGATTTTGAAGGACAACCAAATTATCCAACATCCGCCACTTTACTATGTTGGTATGCATTTGCTTACTTGACTAAAATTTAAGTTTGTTTTATCGTATCCATGGTAACAAAAAAACAAAAAAGAAAATTGGATTTGAGTACAAAAATATCAAATTGAACTAGTAAATATTAGGTGCAAGCCTCTATAAAGTTTTAAATACGAGTAGAAATTTAGAACTTGATAGGTTGAAACTTGAAAGGAGAGGGAGAGAGATCAATTGGACAGTCTGTCTCACCTCATTCCTTTGACACGTTTGATCGCAAAACAGGAGAGTGATTGAGGGATCAACATAGGAACCGACATATTATTCTCCTATTGCTCATAAGTCCAATATTTGTTGGCATTCGTGATTAATGACCTTATTCAACAAAAGTGGAATATTTGCTCATTTAATACTCAAAATGAGAATTAACTTATGTACCATGCATGAGGAGAGTTTGTTCACCTGCTCTAGACTAGACCATCTCCATCATACAACTGGCAGAAACAATCATCACCCCTATTTATCTCATATTCTCACATTCTTAGGCTGTGTTTGGTTAGGTGTTTGGGAGATTTTCTCCCAAACAAGTTTCTGAAACAATTTCTGAAACATTTGCCCAGACAACTTTTTCTCTCTATAAAAAGTGTCTCTGAAACATTTTTCTCCCAGACATGTTTCTGAGACACTTATAACCAAACAACGTCTCAGAGTTTTATTTCTAAAATTGTTTCAGAAATACCTCAAAACGAACACACCAAATTCTAAAATCATTTTTCTAATCCCTTTCAAAAAAACAAAAAATCAACAATTAGATGTGTCGTACACATCCCAATTCTTGGGCAGGAGAAGCAGAGAGAGGATTATATAAAGAATTGCAAATGAAACGAGTTATCTGTGAGCTCGATTCATTCAAAATTCGTTCAAATTTGATTTTTTAATAAACGAACCAAACTTGAGCTTCAATTTATACTCCTTCAACAAATAAGTCAAATCCGAACCCTGTAATATTCGCCTCAATTAAAGCTCACAAACCTAAGTTAAAATGTACATAATTTTTTTTAAAAATCTATCCATAAATATTTATTTTTTTGCATTCACAATTTTTATCCAACTATTCATTCAAAAAACAAATCGAGATAAAATTTGTCTAAAATATTGTCCAAGCATCCTCCCTAAGTCAACTCCGCTAGTGCTAGGCTTTTTAATTTTTATTGGGCTCAAGTTCAAATTCGCTAGGATTTTAACAAAAAGATCTAAACATGCTAAAATTCGACAAGACTTGACTCGTTTGAGACCTAATCCTATGTACAAAAGTTCAGAAACAAAATGGTCATAAAATCACAGCACCGGTAGCAAATATACTGAGAATATTTAGCTCCTCTTCATAATGACCAAATTCCCTAAACCAACTTTTAAAGTTAAAGCTTCAAATACAGCCTAAGCAACGAGCTATTACGAATATCTACGGCCACAATTACTAAAACATATGCAACACATCCATTGTCCGGCCATACATCTCACTAAAATTAAAACCAAAAGGGACAACCAGATAACCAGGGTCACAGACATCGCCCTTACATCCGTACTTGAAAGCAGAAAGAGCCGTCAAGCAAGGGATTTATCACCTTAAACCATCACTATCATCACCAAAAGATACTTATCTCTGTCCAGAGTCAGGAGAAGCATCTTCATAAGAGACCAAGCCCTTCTTCCCAGCTAGGGGGCTTCCAGAAAATGACCTTGATCGGTCTTTATTTGCCTTCTTTGGTGATTGCGAATCGAGTGAGGACCTTGATAATGATGAGCTTCTGCTTCGAGAAGGTGACCTCCGCCTCTCAGCACGTGGCGAATCGTCGACTCTGGATGTCTTGATGGGAGAACGCTTGCGAATAGGACTGGGGCTGTAGCGGCGGCGGTGACGGTAACGGATTGGGCTCCGCGATACAGGACTCCTCGTCCTGCTTCTTCTGCTTCTGTATCTGCAAATAAAAGAATTTCCGCTTTTCTTTAGCAAACATGAATTTACTGAGCAGAATACTAATGCCAGTCACTTTAATTTGGTATGCATGCAACTTTCCAATCTTTAATGAATCCTAAACTTCATCAAATCAAACTAATCAGCACATAAAAGATAGGATTGGGCCAGGGATACAAAATAACAGTACGGGTGTTAAGGCTCTGAAGTTCTAAATTTATCAAATGTGACGAAGATACAGCTAGGGAGCAGTAAGGTTCCAACTAACAGCCTTTTTCGGTTAATGCCTCTGAAGTAGACTTAACATAAATCAGAATCACTAGAACAAAAAGAAAAGTAAAAAAGAAAGACGCTTTGAAGCAGAAATTGGATCAATAGACTGCAAGAGTTATTGGTACGGTACCAACTAAATGAAATGTTTTTTAATGCAAAAAGACCTTTGATAAAAAAATCATGACAAGAATATTACATGTCGCCACTAATTGTATGTTACCATTTTGACTAACATCGAACTAATGAAAATACTTGGTCCAAGGAAGGAGAACAAAACAATTTTTAGCGCAACTAATTGCCCACGAATTAATCATGCAAGGACAAATTCAATACAGAAATAGCATATTGACATGGTATGCATATTATAGAGTGGGGCTTCTTAGCACAAATATCAGTAAATTGATCCTGGTTTCCCGAACTTTTTGGAAAAGACAACAATTAACCTGTCAGACTCGTGCGGTATTCTTTCCATACCAGTAAATGTTGGCCACATCCTCCTAAATGTCCTTACAGGTGAACATGTGTCAATTGCAGGCATCCCTCGCAAGTTCACAAACCCTATGGAACTATCAATGCTACTGGAAGCAGAGTACTGAAAACTGGTCTCCTCATATTCAATGGGTTGGTGAATCCAATTTACAATGTATAAAAAGAGAGATCTTGATTGAAAGCAAGTCGATAGATGTGACAAGAAAGTTAAGTGCTGCTGTAAAGAAACGGGGAATTTAAATTAGCAGTAGGCTGATCACGGACCTTGGAGGAGTTCTCGCTCTGGGTGGGCTCCTGTAACGCCTAGGGGATCTCCTGTAATATCTAGCAACACAAATGACCGTCAACAGCTAAATAGCATGCTAGAAAATTGAACAAGAATAAGAGTGCCACCAATCTTACTTGCTAACAAATTTACAAGATATGTTTACTTGTACCTGTCACGATCAATCCTACTGCCATAACGATAGGACCTCACAGGAGAACGATCTGGCGAAGGGGATCTGTATCTGCGCGCATAAGAGAATCGCTCACTGAAGCCCCTTCCCCTTCTGATGCGCTTAGGGGACCCGTCTGGGGAAGGACTTCTTGATGAGTTCCTTCCACGATCAGAAACAGGACTCCTTGAATAGCTGCGACGATTGTTCCTTGTAGGTGCCCTAACTGGACTCCAGCTAGGGCTTCTCCTAGAAGGGGCCCTACCTGAGCTTCTACTCCCACTTTTTCTAGAAGACCTAACAGGACTTCTGCTTAAACTCCTTTTCAAAACTCTTACAGGGCTTCTGCTCACTGACCTTCGAGATGATCTCCATGATGATGTTCTAAGTGGGGTCCTGCTAAGGTTCCTTTGAGGTGGGGATGTTGTGGGACTCCTGCTAATGCTTCTTCCCTTTCTTCCCCTCGCAGGGGGACTTCTGCTGGCATTTCTTACTGGGGTTCTGCTTATACTCCTGCTTCTTTGTGAGACTAGTATAGGGGATTTAGCAACCCTAGGACTCCTGCTCATGCTCTTTCTTGGGCTCACACTCATGCTCTTGCTCATAGCCCTTTTAGGACTAACGCTGCAGATCCTGCTGACCAAGTTCTAAATTACTACTATATCTTGAAGCAAGCATAGAAACAAGTAATAACTGAAGTCTGATAAGAATGGAAAGTAAACCTAGATTTCCCAGTGTGGTCATCCACTACATTAGGAATATCTGCACTTCTGTCAGAATTAGCTTCCAGTTCTATTCCATTGCTCCGCCGCTCTCCATTTTCGTTGGGGAATTCACCCTCTTCTCTTTCAAACGTATCAGTTGTGTCTCCATTTTTGCGAGGCACGGAAGCTCTCTCCAGAACCAAAGGAGACTGATTTCCAACTACATGAGGGCAACAAAAACAGTTGAGGCATTTACTAAAAATTGCACAAAGAACAAAAGCGATTGATGTTCTATCTAATGAGCTTAAGATGCTGGTGTCAAAAGAATCTTAGCACATATTGTAGCCTCAAAACATGGTTGAGATAATGGATACAAGCAAAAAACAGAATGTGAAGCATAAATTGTGAAAATAAATGGCCATTACCTTGCGTAAATTCTCAAGCATTTTAACCAAGGAAAATCTGCTTCCAGAATCTCACAGCATGGACCAAATAAGAATACCAAAACAGACAAGTAAGAAAAGGACATGACAATAGGAAAGAATGAGAAAACATGTCATAGGACACAAATAAAAGAAATGCAGACAGACAGTTCATTCCATGGGTCTTGCACATCCATATAAATACAGCTAACGCAGCTGGAGGCTAGCTGCCTAGCTCCCACATCCCAATCAGAAGATCTTCTACTCAATATGGAACACAATAATCAAAAAAGGAAGAAGACAACACACTTGAGAAACTGTACACCTAAAGTGATAAGACAAAAAAATTTGGGGTCATTCACATTGCTGCATGTCTCTTGGTGTCTTCAATGATTCACATTGTGCTCTTTTGGTGTATACTTGCCGCAGACGCAATAACTTAATGTTTAAAATACTACGGGAAAAGAGAAAGCAATACAAATCACATAAAAATGGTCTGCTATCAATGCATATCGACTACCAAATCGATTACAATACCTTTACAAACACTAATAAACTGAAGAGACAACAAACTTTAAAAGCATAACATAGGTGTGGAACCATACCAGTTATCTGAGACTGGGTTTTATGCTTCCGATCTGGCCCCTTAACATCAGCCTCACCATCATCTGAGCTACTTTCAGTTTCACTCTCACTCTCAGTATCAGTAAGACTATCCAATGCCCTTTAAAAATATAGCAAAAACAGAGAATTTCAGCACAACATGACTAAAAACAGCAACTGGAGCTTAATACGGAGTCAAAAAGATTTAAAACAAAAGCATGTTCCTCCACCACTTATGGAAAAACAAAGCAATTAAGAGAAAAAAATATCAAGGAAAAAGAGAGATGAAAGAAAGCAAAAAAAAAAAAAATCTGAGATAAAAAAGTGGCAGACGTAACACTCTTCACCCAGCTAACTTCTCAAAGCAGAAACTATTAGAGGAATGCTAGAATTTACTGTCATTATAAGCACTTAGAGAGAATTCATTATGCAACCTTAACCTTATGTACAAGAGCATGTAAGAACGAACCTAGACAGGATAGGTAGAAAATTCTTATCAACAAATTTAATAATGGTGTCAAAATTCAAATATTGACTGATGCAAGAAAATAACCCAGCAACGATGCAACAGCAACAGGTGAAGAAATTTTCCAAGTGCCCATTGGTGCTTATTATTGGTGTTTAGCACACCAGTGGAAAGAAAAAAAAACTATGTCTGACCATGATTTAACTTCATGCATTTACAAAACAAAGGCATGACAAATACTCATGTGCCAAGTGTCAACACATATGCATCTCTATATCTAGGTAGGTCAAAGAGCTGAACTGGAGAGATCCAACAGAGTATAGTTTCCCTAATATAAATACAATAAGAACAAGTGCAGAGAGTTGATAAAATACTAACGGCCTGTCCAGAAAATATCAAGCTTAGCCAACACAAACTGGAAAAAACAAATCTATAATCACAAAACCACCTTCTTGACCGGCGCTTTGATCTCTTATCACGCCTCCTGTGCTTTTTTCCACGCCGTTTGTCCCTCCTTTTACTACGTCTATACCTTTCTCTCTTAGAATATCTTCTCCTTTTCTTACGCCTGTCACCACTTGAAGAACTGAAGTCAGATGACGACAATGTATCTGAATCAGATTCAGTATCAGTATCAGATTCCGATTCCATCTCACTATCAGAGGAAGTATCCGATTCAGACATATGATATCTTTTTCCCCTTTTCCTTCTATCTTTCGAAGATTTCTTGTGCTTTCTTCTACGACCTGCTTCAATAATATTCACCGAAGAAACATCCTTTCCCAGTTCCCCTTTATTCACTTTCAGTTTCTCTGCACAATAAGATAATAAATCAAGAAGACAAACTGCTTTAATCATGCAAACATTTTCAACTAATACATGCCCTTGGAAAATATAATAAACTAAAAAATAACAGCCAAGATCTCAGGATATTCGACAAAATAACCTTGAACATGACTATGACACAGGACCTAAACTTGAATACCCTACAAAACAAAATTTCATGACCAGGCAAAACTATTGCCAAAATCAACAGTTTTCTGATTCTCACCCTCTAGGAATTCACCACAATTGATGATTTTCACTGTCACGGATGGTCTCCCATCTTCACCACCCACATTCTCAATCTTCTCCAGAACTTCATAACCTTGCACAAGTTTCCCAAATACTACATACTTCCTGTTAGGAGATGCCAAAATCAATAAATCAGTAGGTTGAAATTTGTACTCATGCATCGAGCAATAGTGGACTATAGGAATTAGGAATAATTCGTAGAAACTTAGGTGTTCCAAACTCGAATTAAATCCACTTCAACAGAGTGCTAACCATCCTAAAAGAACTTCTGACAAACAAACCTGTCAAGATGACGATTGGCCTTGAAGGTGATTATAAATAAGGAACCACGTGCATCCCGATCTGCCAATGCCATTGACAGAAGACCACGCTGATCATGCTTTAGCTTGGAAGGTGGTTCATCTGAAATACAGCAAACAGCCACCGGTTACTTGGTGAGGCAGATGAAAGGAACAAAGCAGTTTACATGAGACCTAAAGAAGTAAGGAAAACCTCACACAAAACCAACACACATGGAGAGTTTTACTCCACATATCCACCCAACTCTGTGTTAAATGACCGCCAAAAGTGATATTGATACATTACTAAGTTAGTTAGAATTATAATTATAACAAAAAGAGGAGACAATCCTCCTCAATTCCGAATTATAAGATGTGATGCAGATGAAACAGATTGCATGCCATACAAAACTTGCAGATCAAAGGTCGGTACAGAGCTTCACCAAATAAAACTAAATGGGTAAGACTTTAGATGACAAACATGTAACGGCCACATATCTTGGCAGTTGCAAAATTACTCTGCACGTCACAAAACATAAGAAGATGATGGAGGTAGCAGTCATCCAACTCATTTTCCTCGTAAAGAGGGTGGTATGGGAAGAAGTGACATTTCGCGAAAGGGAGGACAGTGGTTCATAGAGATAATCTAAGAATTATAAATAACAACAGATGCAATGGAAGTGGGAGTGGCTGTTGGCCACAGTGTGCGGGATCAGTAAGTGATCAAGTGATTACAGTTTACAACAGTAGTCATGACGGTGTTGACAAAGGCAACAAGAAGGTAGTCCATGTAGTGGGCATGGGGTGAAAGTGACATCAGGCAAAAGGTAGCTTACATGGGCAGCAGTAAAGGTCTGGATGCCCATTAAGCAAAGTATAATCATACAAGCGGATTGAGACATCAATCCAATCAGAGGACTAGTCATGGTTCACAATCTCACCTGCAACCTTGATATGAGTACCAGAGCACATTACTTAAAACGCATTAGAAATTCTTTTGTATCTATTGCAATAAAAACTTAGCATAAATAGAGGGCAGTGGTTTAGAATATCATAAAAGATTCAAAAGATTCCCACTTTAATTGCCTTTAATGTCAAACTCAGATCACCAATTTACAACTACTGTGGGTCCACTACACGAATCAATCTTTACCATCAATCAGTTATGAAGCTGTAATCGGCCAACCAATGCTAAAATGTATTAAATAAATGAACTAAACCAAATAAAGGCAGTATGATACAGCATACTTCCGATACATTGACAATTTGCTAAGAGGAGAACTGATAAGACCATGCATCAGCAATAAACCAGAAAACATAGATGAAAGGAACACAAAGCCGGGATAAGGAAGAGGTCTGCAAAATTAAGAACGCAAAAGTATCTCACCTGGAAACTTCTCGCCGTATATGCTCTCTCCAAAACTCCCTGCAAAATTTAAAGAATGGACTAAGACAACCAGTGTCTGAATGCAGCTAGCCTTGGTTAAATTCTGCTCTATACGCATACATAACTTGGAAAACCCCTATATGAACCATTTATGGCTGTTGCATAAATACAATAAGTAATGAAATGTTCCAAACAAGTTTTCCCTATTATGCAATTGGGCTCACTGCTCCTATATTGTCCACATTCCAAGGCCTAGCCTCAAGAATGTTACCATTACCACTAAGTCTAGATTTAGACCTGAATTGCTACTACAATGCATGCTTTTTTCATCATTGGGTTCCACAACTATTTAACATTATATAATTAAAGTGAAGAGGGCTCCATGACTTTATCACCTGTCATAGGCTCAACCGGTGCACCACTTGCTTTATCATCAAATGCAGTTTCAGCAACCAGATTAAAAAAATACACAGCAAGCATATTGAATTTTTCACCATATTTGCATCCGATGACAGGACACCATAAAGAAGGTGGTCTTAACTAGTTTCCAACTATTATCCATTTCTTTATTAATAGCATCTCCAATGCTTCCTAATGAGTTCAGCAAATAAACAAATCATAGACAGTGAAGATGAACTTATAAGTATCCCCACGCTATTTCAGTTAAAACAACAAACTTGGCTGTTGGAGATCCCATAAACCCAAATCTTTCTTTAGCAATAACCCAGGTTCCCAATAACCCTAACATCATTTCAAAATGTTTTCCACCAATACAAACTTGTCAACTTACTAATTTCCAGCACTCAAGTGCAGTTGTATTTGGCGTATGCTTACAATAAGGAATGAACCACCACAAGCATAACTTTCCCCTGCTCACATTCCCAAATACAAAAAAGGACAATTAAGTAAATTAAGGGGATCTTTGACTATTGACCATCCATCAGATACTACAGCGAGGGGCCTAAATAACAATTTGCCAAAAAAATTGCAACATCAATAAAGTAGAATGGTAAATACAAAATAGACATCACTGCCAAGGAATTCATACCTCCTTGTCTAAGAAAATCACCACCCTGCAGCATAAACAACAAGAATCAGTAAAGTCTAAACTAGGAAGGCACTTTTGCTACACAACTGATTGGGTATGCCAAAGTTAAGTAATTTTTCAGGATAGGTGTCTTCGTAAGAACAACCTTAAAACTACATCACAGGAAAAGCATCCTGACCATCGGCCCTGTATCCTACAGCATAAACAGTAATAGCAGACTAGAAGACAGACCAGTTCTAAGTCATACTTACTATAACCCAAATAAACATCACATGAAGACCATTAAGAGCTGCTGAGCAAGCTAACAACGTACCTGCGATAGTGATCCCTTAGCAACGCGATGGAAAAAGGATCCCTTGTAGTGGAGGGGCCTTCCGGTCTTAGAACTGATTCCCTTCTCCCCTGTGAATAAGAGATATTAGCGTAACTGAGAAGCAGTACTGATTGTTATCAGCAACAATGGAATAGTGGAAGCTAAAAAGCTATAGATATAAAAAGGAGAGAAAATCAAACATGCATGATGCATCCTAACTCTAGCTCCATCCACCAAAACACAAAGCCATATTTCTGACACGCTTCAATCTTATTTCCATTGACAGTCCAATCCTACAACTTTAGCATATGAGAAATATAGGATGCAACATCATAACCAGAAGGTACAACCAGAGGGCCTAGAACTAAAATCACCAAGTCAAGATCAATTGCATTTGTGGTTTCTAAGAGAGTTAGAACGGTTTCATTAGTATAGGGACAATAGCAATACCAAATCACAACAAAAGATTTACCTGTACAAAGAGCACGAAAATTTTCCGCAGTCTTGGGAACAACATCAGAGAAAAGCTGCACAGCCAAAGATCCATAATGAATTTAACTGTGCAAGTATTCAACTTAATGATAAGTTCGACAAATAAAAAATTATGAAGGCCTTTGAGGAAACAAACAGAATTTCAGATTAACTGTCTTATCAGGGGGGAAAAACAGTTAAATAGCATCCCATGAATAAAATTGACTTAACATAGTACATTGATTCACAATAGAGGTAATACCTCAAAGACCATCTTTTCAGCAGGATCGCCATCAATTGACACGTCTAAAAACACAAAGGGATTTTTCTTGCTCATTTTCTTGTGCTAAAGGATCAAAAACATCAAACTAGCATCATCAGTGATCCGGTGAAAAAGACATCATTTCAAGATCACAATTAGTTAATATCTTACGTAATTAAAACACAAAAGAGAAGGAAAAAGAAAAAACCATGTTAAAGAACTTACCCTAAAAATACAACACAACAAACTGCCAATATTCAAGACAAGAAAAAATCACATCCCATGAATTTCATGTTGCAGGGGAAAAAGTTCAGCATAAATTAAGCACCAATGCCAAGCACTATGCATGTGTATTATTATAAACTACATTAGAAAAAAGCTTCCAACATACAAACACCTAACAAGATTGTCAGATAAACTAAGAAAAAGCTTTTCGGGTTCGCCGTAGATTCCCACATATACTTCGTATTTACATTAACTCTGATACTTGTCAGGGGTGGGATGGGTGTAACATCAGATTCATCTTAATCTCATGTCCACATAATACACTGGCGGTAAAATAGACATACTCCTTCATAGACTTGTTTCACTTCTATAAGGTGACATGGTGTTTCTAAGATTTTATAGAGCATATCAATGCATAATGAGAGAATTCTGACGGATACAACCCTAGAATACTTCTCGTCCTCTAATAAATGAGGTTTCAACACTCCACAAGAAATTATGACTAAACTAGGTTGGCAACTCGAGTTCTTCATCACTAGTTTGTTCGTTCAGGAAGTACCATCTTTCATTGTGTTTCATATCAAAGCACTATGTCTCTTGAAGCCAAAACCCATTTTGGTTTATAGTCTCACCTGCATTGACATACAAATCAATGAGAACCAGCAAAATTGTTCAGCCATTTATCTTCACTTGATTGCGTATCTCATTCAATTTTTAGTGTGATGCTCTCTCATATGCTCACACGAACTCATCCAGCTTGTTCCATTCCACAGTCCTCTCGAGGTCTGACTGATTCAAACCTCCTCGTATGCATCACCCTCATGAGTATCACTCTAAGAAGCATGGACACGTAAATTCCGTCTCACAAATCCGTGTCCGACACGTGTTAGACACGAAATGTGTAAGACACGCTTCCGTGGACTTTAATTCCATGACCTCCAAAGAAAGCATAACCATAGACCTTCAATCACCTCTATCGAAACGCATTTTTTTATGGGAAACATCCATCTCAATCTTCTTAAACTTGTAGGACATCCATTCCAAGAGGAGGAATCACCTTCATGGACTTCATCACTACATATTGGACTATTGCATCATTTCTATATCCCACTCGCAGAAGAGCAGTAGTCTACAATGCACTTCCAAAATTCTGCAAGCTCCAACTTCACACCCTAACTTTGCAACAAAATTACATTGGAAAAAATAACACAAACACTACTCGAAGCGCGCCTCTGCACAATAGCTCATTATAAGACAAAAGATAACAACTCCGTGCAGAGTGCAGATCACTAACAGAAACACATTTTCAGGGAAAATACACAAAAAAATTGTATTTTTATACAGCATCTCCTTGCTCACGCGAATAGAATAATGGTTGTAACCCTCAAACACCTGTAGACATGTCCTATGCATATTAACATGGCACCATAATTGTTGTCCCGCACGATAAAACATCTGCACTTGATCTCTATTGGGTGGTTATTATGGATTAACCCCATACTTTGTAGGCAAGGTTCGAGCCCTTTCTAGCTACCTATGTACACAAAAATCTAGCTACTGATATAGATAACAATTGGATTGAAACATACATCCAAGTTATTACTTCATGAATATGAACCCTTGTCACAGGCCCAACAGATGCACACAAGAGTGTTCTAAAAACCAGAAGGGAGAGCTGGTTCTACAGGTTGGACAATTGAACAGTCTAAGTCTGGTCTGAACAACACAAAAGAACCGTCTTTAACTATTCAAATTTCAAACTGTTGCCTTTCTGGGGAAAAATTCACCCATCCGGTTCTGAGGTCCCCAACAACATGCTTGCAATGGAAAACATGTTTCAAATAGAACCTACAGAGGCTAGAGTTGAGAACATGCATCAAAGAGGAGTCCAACGCCATTGGTGGCACTCCAATATCCATTAGACTCCAGTGTATTTATTAAGTTACACTATTCCCAAAGAATTCATCGGAATAAGTGTATCTTTCTGCGCATAAAAAGCCGTAACATGCAACCTACCATTTGGTACTGATAATCACAAACCACCACCAACCTTTTTTCATTCATTCCAATTTTTCAGCATAGTATTGTTACTACCCTAATAGCATGTACATGTTTTTCTAAAGTTTAATCCAACACTTATAAATTATTTCCGACGTATCTATAATGTCCTGGTATGATTTTGGTCGATGCATAGTTGAACCAGTGACCACTGTACCGGGCCTTTTCCAGTTCACTCCAATTTTCGATTTTCAAACCACTGGTGCACAATCCATATGCTAGTTGTTGCGTCCAAAAAAACTTTAATTTCCCCCTTACAGTGACCAATCACAAAGTCCACGCGAAATAGGTTTCAATAGTCTAGCACAATAGCATGAAGAACAATTCAACGAGAAACTAATCTGACGTCTTCAGCACACGCATCACGCAGCAACAATCAAATTCGAGACAATCATCGACTAAATTGAACCCTAAACCATCTTCTATTCCGCAACCAATTGTGACAGAAAAACAGATCGCTCAATGATTATCCTGTCCTTACCCAAACAGACTCCAATTTCCGTTTATGCAAACCCTAAATCCTACGAAATTCCTTTCGCAAACACCGAAGTAAAAACATGTGCAACATGATCATCATAGCATTAGCCGCACATATGTAGAAGAAAAAAATCAGATTCTCAACGTACGAGCCATAAAACGGCAAAAGA
This sequence comes from Arctostaphylos glauca, assembly GCA_019985065.2. Taxonomy (NCBI): domain Eukaryota; kingdom Viridiplantae; phylum Streptophyta; class Magnoliopsida; order Ericales; family Ericaceae; genus Arctostaphylos; species Arctostaphylos glauca. The sequence goes on from JAHSPW020000010.1 coordinate 6,389,793, forward strand.
CCCAAGAAATCTGATACGTTACATGTACGTCGACATAGATAGATAGAAAGCTAGATAAATAGATATCGAAAGCTTACACTGAGAGTCTGAGAGCTTAACCCTAACTCGAAATTTACCTCGTACACGGTGCAGCAAGTGTTGCTGCTGCTCCACAGAAATGTAACGATGAGAGAGAGTGGGAGTAGGAGAGAAAACCTAGATTTTTATATGTCGAACCCAGCAAATTTTAATTGCTCCTTCGTTTTACTAAAATAACCCCGGATTTCATCCACCTTCTGGCGCTCTGCCTCTTCAAGTAGCAATTGAGTTTTTAAAAAATAACATTAAAATTAATTATAATAAATATATTAAAAGTATTATCAAATCTTATGTGGTAATTAAAAAATATTATTTGATGTCGAATTTGACATCAAGTTGAATATTATTTTGTCTTAGATGTTCCAATTTTAAATATCTTTTTACCTTAAATATCTCAATTTGACATTTTTATTATAGACCAAAAAATTTGAATGTCAAATTTAAATATATTAGATTGCCACATAGGTCATTAAAAATATTTAACACCTCAAAATTTGACATCTTTTTTAGAAATGCACTAACACAATTCACTCGAACTTCAAATGTTAATTTTTGTTTTGAAAAGTCATGGTACACAGATCATTCAAACACATTTGTATCCAGATGTATTTGAATGATTTGCAATCCTAGCATTACTCGTTATGTTTAACTTTTTGACTCAAAACTATAGTGCTTTCATTTCAAAAGTATTGTTTTAAAATAGAAAAAATTAGTGAATGGTACAAATGTAATGATGAATTAATAGCTTAATTTGGACTACCTTGTTTATTAATAAGTAAGTTTTATCTTTATTTTAAAAAAAATTGCATTTGTTGTTTTGACTTCAAATTTTTGTAGATTATTAATCCGTCTTGATGAAACGAATCTAAAAAATATAAAATTATGCCCAAAGGTTAAAAAAAAGTATTTACATGCGACGAATAAGCACAAAAAAATCTATTTTAGATTATTTTGTCTTTTCTGAAATTTTTTCAAATTTTATCTATTATTTATAATTTTTATGAAACTTCTTGGCGATACGAACTAATAATCCATAAAAAGTTGATGAAAGACAAAAAAAATGCAAAAGAAAATCACATAATAGCGAAAAATAATCAAATAATCAAGTCAGACCAAACCCAAAACTTACACACTTTTTTTTGTTAAGATTAATAACGGAAGAACATGTTTCGCTTCAGCTGATTTTCATATTTTGTTGTTATATATGCATATGTTAGGTTTTGTCGGGTACTATTCTTTACTGAATATCACAAATAATAGAGCAATTTTTATGTGTAACGTCCTAATTTCTTGTTGCGTTAATAATACCATTTTTTGAAATTATATTGATAATTTAACAATAATTTTAAAAAGTTAGCACAAATGAAAGCACAATCGCAGATATATAATTAAAATTATGAAAATACCTTTATGGGTCTACATGTGATTTTAAAAATAAGTAGCAGAGCTACTAGGGGGTATGAAAATCATGTGTCATTAAAGTCTTCATATGCAAAAAATACCCTTATTGGGAATAGATATTTTTATACAAATTATTGAATTCAAGAAAACAAGGGTTGTAGCCGTTTATAAAAGACAAAAACTCCATCGGCCATATCAAAGTAGTCGTAATAGATTATGGCATCCGAAAACTACATATCGCACTTATCACGTGAAACTTAATCTCTCAAAAAATTATATTTGTTCAATTATATACACTTATGCGAAGCAAGGAGATTTGAGTTTGTCTATTTATACGGTAATTATTATTTTGATAATATTTTGTCCATATTTAAAATTTTGTAATAGTTTTTTGTTTTTTTCAGTAGATTGCGTTGGGGGAAAGGAAAATCTACCAAAGCAAGGCAGGTAGATAGACTCCTTCTCGCTGCTTGTCAATTTTTTGTAGGTTTATTAGTTTGTCTTGGCAAAAGATTCTAAGAAAATAATAAACTATGTCTAAATTTTTTTTAAAAACTCAAAAAAACGATAATAAGTCAAAAAATTAATGAAAAAACTAACAAATAAAAGTAAAGTAAATAAATGTAAAAAAAATAATTTATCATCATAAGCCAAATAGACCCGTTGGGTTAAAAGATACAACTATATATATGGTTTAATATTGAATAAGTGAAGAGTTAAAAAGTTGGTTGCAAATTATTTATTATACTAAGGCCCATTTGGATTAGGTATAAAGAAGGAGGATAATTTTTTGAGGGGGTCAAAGGACCGACGTGACACATTTTGTATGGTTTGCGAGGACAAAAATCTAGGAGATAACTTTTCACCCCTTCAAAAATAATATTCGTAAGAGGGGTATAATTTTTAAACACCTCTTGTCCTACCCAAAAGTTATCTACATGTATTAGCCAAGGATAATATCCACTTCCTTATTACAATACAAAATAACATTATCCCTATTTTATCCTCCATCCAAACTAAATACTATTTTATCCTTTTTTTTTAATATCAGGCTCCGATTGGATTGGGAATTATTTTGAGAGGGATAAGATAAGAATAGGTATTATTTTTTGATGTTTAAACCACATTAATTTGATGTTTATGGAGGAGAGGTAAAAAATTACATAATTGTGAGGGACTAAACAGGGGTATAAACTTTGACATGGTTTGGATATTTTATGAGAAAGAGGATAAAGATGGATAGATAAAGGGAAGAATTATCAAATGACCATTTTGTCCTTGTATAGTGTTAAATTTAATTATGTATTGAATATAGTATATAAATGTAAACCCAATATTTTGTAATTAATTTTAGAGAATTTGTAATATTAATTAATTACAAAATTAATTGTTTTATTATATTTAATTAAAAATTTTATTTTGGAAAAAAATTGCATGATTTGTAACCTATTTTGTTTGTTGAATTTTTTTAATTCAATAAATTTATTCGATTAATAACCTTTAAATTATGAAGTATTCATTTCAATAACGTAGAAATTTTCATAATGTTAAATCGTATAACTTCATTCGTAATCGAAAAGAAGTGTGAACAAAAGACAATTGCTATGAAATCTAAGAAAAAATTACAACAAGGTATGATTTTTCGATATCGGCCTTGCGCACATTTGTTTCATGTTGTACGACCCTTGTAGTTAGGGATGACAATTTGGACCGAACCGCTTAATTTTTCCCAAACCGTAATCGTTTTTTCTCCGTGAGTATGGATATGGTAGGAATGAACAAGTACCCGTTCGGATTTGGTTTGGTTATGGTTATAAGAATAACTGAACTGTTATCTAAACCGAATCCGAACCGAAATTAAAACGACGTAGTTTTGTAATATATATATATATATATAAAACCCTTTAGCCAACCCTAATTAGAACTGTAATTTCGAACTTGATGTTTGTAATCGGCCGTGTTTTGAGCTATTTATTTGAAACTATAATGGGGTTTTTTTGGAATAGCAATAGGTGGTTTTGGAATTTTAATAAGATGTTTTTTTTTTACATATTTTTATATTTATTAGTTTTTTAAAAATTTCAGTTACGGTTCGGTTCAATTCGGGTAATTAATAACCGAACCATTTGGTTACCCATTTGGTTCGAGAAATACCCAAATCCTGTTTGGTTCGGATATAGAGCACTCTCTCTCCCTCCATTTAGTTATCGGGGCGATTTTGGTTCGGATATACTATTCGGGGATCGGGTTCGGTTATCCAGATAACCGCCCCGTTGCCGTCCCTACTTGTAGTTGCAGAAGTAATTGGATTTGACCGATGTCACCCTTGACGGCAAAGGAGAGCTCCGGCAAGTCCACGTCGCCGTTTGATGTGGAGAACTCAAGTCTTTTAAGCCTCTCGAGGCCATCCTTAATTGTTAACAACAATCTCTTTGAGCGCTGGTAAAGCTCCGATAGTGTTCCTCCTCTCCCTCCTTCCATGGCCACCGCAATTTAGAGAGAGGATACGAGATGGTGTTATATGTAGTTAGGCTAAATTTCACTTGTTTCCCTCACTTTCACATTGATCTCTCTTACCCCTTCCTTCTTAAATGTGACAATCCTAACCCTACTCTTGAAGTCAAATTCCATCTGTTAGTAATCCATCCAAAAACCAATGGAATCGAAGGTTAATTTATCATTTTACAAGTAGATTGTTGTTGCAGACAGACAATCACAAGAACTGACCTCAATTGTGGCCACCCCTTGTCCCACCTCCGCATTCAATTGTGTTCAGGAAGCCAAAATTAGAAATTATCCTACAAATTTAGAGAGGGTGGGCAATTGGTTTGTGGGGAATAATCTTGATTAGTTAGAATTATTCACTATTTTATTTTAAAAATTTATCCTAATCGGTTGCCTCACAACCTTGACCGGTCAAGTTTAACTATTACTGTTTTAAAATTGAAAACTCGTCTTGACCGGTTGTCTCAGACCTAATCAGTCAGACTTGGGCACTAAAATATTTTGGTTCATACCCTGATCAGTCATCACCTCATCCAAAACGATCAGACTTTGCTACCAAAAATTCTGGTTTTGATGCTTCATGATCGGTTAAATGTAACGACCCGCTCTTGCCTTGTACAATACTGTCTGCTTTGGTTGCCCAAACCCCATGGACTTTCCATTAGGTCACCGATCCTTGAATTGCTCTAAGACAAGCACGCTTAACTGTGAAGTTCCAATGAGTTTTTGGTACCCTCACGGCTTTTTAAAAAGCCTTGTACACAAATAAGGTTCATAATTTTATAAATACCACCAAACTTACATCCACCAAGCTATATGGGACCCTTGACCACCCATCCGGACGTCTCAATGAGACTCCATCTCCTAGACGCCGGTTTCACAACTAGCACCACAGCTTGGCTGGAGTGTCACATTAGACCTCTACCCTGACATGTCACCCTTGTAAGGGAGAAGCAATAGATTATGCGAGAAGGCGATTTTTTTGAAAAATTCTAAAACTCAACCTCTTGATTCATAAACAATATCACATAATCATTCTTTAATACCAAAACACAACATGATATATACAAAAACAACATTAACTTGAGTCTTGACTATAATCATACCTTAAAACGATGAATTATCACTCAAGAATGCAACGATTCCTTCACTTCTTGATGCGAAAACACCAATGTCCGGTTCGATCTACGTTTCGACACCCGGTATGATACTTCTAATTGTGTCCTCCACGATTTTGGATGTCTAGTGCGCATCCTCTTGATTAATCTCTCTCTCTAGTAAAGTAGGGAAACTCCCTAGGGTTTCCTCACTTTCTCTAAACACTCAATACAATGTCAAGCAACCCTAATTAGCATAAAACAATGATATTTCTATTAACTAAAGAGTAAAACACATCACAATCCCCTGTGGTCTTACACATGATCAAGTTAAATCTTCAAACTTCTAAAATTATGAATTTAGTCTATAATTAATTAGAACACTCGACAAATCATTATTCTGATCACGAAATTGGGCACAGTCCTTACAATCTTCCCTCTTTATAAGAATTTCGTTCTTGAAATTCACAACTAAGAAGTAAACATCTCCAGATATTTGGAACGAAGCTCGCACTCTCATTCCCACATAACTTCTTCAACTCTGTGATGCCTCCATAATATTTTGACTAACATAATTGTTTTTCCACGCAAGACTTGCTTTCTTGTATCCAAAACTTCCACTTGTCGCTCCTCATATGAAATATCATCTTCAACATCTAGCCTAGTCTAGTCCAACATATGTGATGGGTCCGACTCTTAATTGTGCGATATTAATACATGAAACACATCATGAGTCTTCGATAGTTGTGATAGCAAGGCAAGACGATACGCTACTTCTTCAATCCTCTAAAAAATTTCAAAAGCCCAATAAAACGCGGTGACAAATTTCCACTATGACCAAATGCGGTGACATCTTCCTACTTTGACATGATCTACCATATAGAGCCTCATAAGGGGCATCTCAATACTGGACTAATAAATTTTGTTACAAGCAAACTCCGCCAGTGGCAAATGATCCTCCCATGAACCATGAAAGTCCAGAATACAAACCCGTAACATGTCCTCCAAAATTTGAATGGTACATTCTAACTATCTATCTGTTTGAGGATAAAAGGCAGTACTCATTCGTAAGTTTTTACCAAGCGCCTTTGAATGTAACGCCCCATGTAAACCACTGATCCAACAACTTGTTGGAGCCCAACTATGTGACCCAAAATGCTTAAGCCCAAGTTGTTTGTAGTAGTTTACATAGTTCCTTATATACCCAGAATCACCCATGTAAACTTTCGATGTGGGACGGGACGTCACATTGAAGGTTTAACCCAAATCGTGAAGTAAACCTGGGATTTTGATATAATAAAATAGATACTGACACTCAGCTAAGATGAATAGTTTCTTGAACGTATAACTTGCTAATTGCTTCCACAGTATCCACCACACGAATAGAAAGAAAATTCGCAGTCTTGGTCAGTCGATCAACTATTACCCCTTCTATTCTTTTATCTAACTACTACTAACCAGTGTGCAGGGTGCGGTTGACCGATTTTTGAGGCGATCGATTGGTTGGGTAGGGTAGTTGATCGACTTGTTTGTTACTGCAACGAACACAGTCATCTTCAACTTTTATTTTTGAATGCCAAAACTTACCAGTTCTTACATAAACTCATCACAAACTCCCCAAATACTACTAATTATACCTAACTATAAATGCCGGCCCCGACATTTGGGTTGCCCAAGCCCGGGCTTAAATTGGTTGCCCACTTAGTATTAAGTCATAATAAAATTAAAAAACATATAATCAAACAACAAAACAAGAACAAAAAAAAGATTATATTACACTTTTAGCTTGAATTACATTAAAAATTCAAATCAAAATACAACCCCGGTCATAGTGCTTTATGACTAGCACGATCCGATTCAAAGAAAACAACTTCTTCTTGCATTTTTTGAAGCAAATTCTTCAATTAAATCATCGTACTTTAACTTATCCAAGTATTCATTTTCAATTGAAATCATAGCCAATCCATTTAATCTCTCCTGTGACATGGTAGTTCGTAGGTAAGTTTTTATTAATTTCAACTTCGAAAAGCTCCTCTCCGACGAATCAACTGTGACTGGAATAGTCAACAAAATTCGATAAGCAACCCAAACCATTTGAAAACCGCCATCTTTCCAATAAGACCTTATAAAATCAAGGATGTCGATTGATTTTGTTACTTCTCTCGGCAATATTGTTTTCAAGTGTCTAAGTTCTTGGAATAACTCCTCCCCATAAATATCACCACGTTGTTTGTATTCCAAGAAACTTTGGAGTTTAGTACAATGCTCCATCAATTGCTTTTCACTAACACTCTTGAATTTTGCGTTGAACAAAAATCTAAAGATTGCTTCATAAAGTTCAAATTGCTCAAACCGATCCCTAAGCGATGTAAGAGCTTGATCTATGATGTGGAGAAAATAGGTAACTCTAAAACGATCTTCCGGTGATTGACTTTCATTGACATCATCATCCACATCCTCATCAAATTGCTTCTTTCTTTGAACAACTCTTTTTTTGGCAAATACCGGTTCAATACCAACTTTACAAGCAAGTTCTTTGGCTTCCTCCATCAAGTCTTCAAAACCATTTTCCCTGAGCTATTGAAGAAATAAAATCAACTCTTTTATTCTTGCAATTGCATCTTCAATATCCATCTCTTCTCGTTGAAGAATTTTGCTAACTTGATTAACTTTATTTAAGATTTTGTACCAAATACATAAGCTAATCAAGAACTCAAAATCCTCCAAAGCATTCTTGCATAAGCCTTTTGCTTCCGACATCACAACATCCTCTTTAGAAACATTTGCAATTTCCATCAATGCATCTCTTAAGTCCGGTGCTTGATTTCGTATTGCTCTGACACTCTCAACATGACTTTCCCAACGAGTAACTGACAATGCCTTTGGTGTCAAGCCCTTTACATATTTTCTAAGAATATCCCACCATTGTGTTGAACCCGAAAATAAAGTATAAATTTTTTGCACGTATGCAAAAAAAAATTTTGCTTTTGCACAAGATTTTGCCATATCACATAGAGCAAGGTTTAAGCTATGACAACCACATGGAATATAAAATGCTCTAGGATTTACATCAAGTAGCCTTTTTTGTACTCCTTGATGTTTACCCTTCATATTTGAGTCATTGTCATAGCCTTGCTCTCTTATATCATCAATGTTAAGCTTGAGATCAACCAAAGCAACTTCAAGTCGCTTGAAAAGTCCAAGCCCTTTTATTTATGTTTATATTTTTAATATATTTAAGAAATTTTTTTTTTTGGTTGCCCCGTGCCGGGGGGTTGCCCGAGCCCGGGGGCTTGCGGGGCTTACCCCGGGGCCGGCTCTGTAATAAATAGTCTATAATCAAATGGAGAACTCTTGTAAGAAGGAAATCAAAATGGAAAGAAATCAAACTAAATGTAAGATAAAAGAATTACCAGAGCTTGACAATGGTGAAGATGATAATATTGCTCCCTGGTTTCTCTCCCTCTCACCCTTAGCTCTATTTCTTTGTGGTATTTAACAATAACAAGAATGGGAGAAAAAAATACCGAAGAAAATGACTGTACCATGAGAAATAGAACGATTAGCCGCAAGGAATAACAGTTGATGACCTTAAACCCTCATGCATTTATATATGCATGTGTATAAATGCACTCGTACATGTATTTATACATATCTAATATTGGTAAATATTTTAAGTCACATCCTAATCTAGTCCCGATACTCAGTCCGCATAACTAATCATTCCGTACACATACACCTCTCCAAAAATAACTCACGGATAATTTTACCAAATCCTCAAATTAAATATAAGTAAATAGCTAATTAAGTCTCTAATAAAATTAATTAAGTCTAAATTTTGAGTCCGGATCTCACAGAAATACATAACAAAAATAATGATAATATTCTAAAATTCAGAAGATTGATCCTATTAGTTCTTCAACTATTATATATGTATATATACATATACATATACATATAGATAGATAGATATATACACACATATATAATGAAATTCTAAGTTTAAAGACAAATTTCACTAGCACTCCCTAAGGTTTGAATTATGTTCAAATGACCCTTCACGTATGAGAAATGACCGACCCTCCTCCCTCACTAGCACTCCTGAGGTTTGCATTTTCCTCTCACTTAACCACACCTGTTAGTTGACCATTAGTCGATGAACAAATTATAACAAAATCATCCCTAAAATTTATAAAATACCGAATTTAATCGTCAATTCCTTATATTATACACTTCTTCCCTGTTTTTTCATCTCTACTAACACAAATTTCCCATAGTCATCAACTAAATTTTCTTAATGTTCTTAATAGTTGATAATTATCTTCTGAACACTGTGAATTATCATAAATATATTTTTACTCACGTACATCCAAAGCTTCTGTGAGATGTGTTTAACTTTTTTATCTTCAATAAAAATATTAGCATATGATTATGATAACTTAATAATAAAAAACCAAAACAAATACAGATTATTTTTACATGTACACTATTCTTATAACATAAACAAACACGCTTTGAAGTTTGGATGCACAGAGGCAAAAAAAATAAAATTACTTATGATAATTTATTATTTTTGTCAACTAAAATTAGATATAGAAGATTATTAAATGACTACTAAATACAAAAAGTTTAATATGCTAACTTAATCAAAAAATTAAATGGAGGGAATGTATACATGATCGCATAGCATAAGTCGTCTATAGTAGTTCTTACCTATATTTTTGAGTACACAGTGTGCGTAACATGTTTCGTACAAATTGAATTGCATTTAAAATGTAACTCTAATATTTTTTTGTCTCAAGATATTCAAATCCATATATAAACAAAAATGTCATAGTTGCATTTGAAAGCAATAAAGTTTTTTTTAACTAAATTCTTGTAGCAAATACTTCAAAAAAAAAAAAACAAAAGTTAAAGAAAAAAAACTCTACCAACTAGCTTTCATAGTTTTTACGTAATTATGGGAATGAATGCAGAGTTTTGTTAGCTCATAAATGTCAAAAGATATTATAGACTGCTAAGGACATTAAGAATATAAAATTAACGAATATGGTGAAATTTCTGTAGGAGAGATGAAAAAGAAACACGAGAGAAATACATATATAAGATTATTGAGGGTTGAATTTGATTTTTTTAATTTTAGTGATAATTTTTTATCATAGTTTGTTGGTTGACTTAATGGTCAACGGATAGGAGCTAAGTGAAATAAAAATACAAACATCAGGGAGGAGAGGGTCATTTTTCATATGTGAAGGAGTATTTGTATATAATGCACACCTTAGGGGGGACTAGTGAAATTTACCCAAAGTTTTGATATTGAGGGTTTAAGTTCGGTGTTCAGTGTTGTTTCTTATATCTCGCGCTTCCTTCTCTCCCAAATTCGTCCGAGTCATTCATCTGAGTTAACCAGGGCGATATCGACTCACTAATGTACAGAAGGATAGCAACACCTTGCACCATCAACTCACTCATAGCTTCTTCTAAGGTGTGTAATGCTACCAAATTGATTGCTTTCGTTAGAAACAGCAGCACTGCTGCTGAAAGAGCATATTTCCAAAATCCGAATGGGTTAAATGGAGAAAACTGTATAGGCTACGAACAAAACCCTAATGGGTTTTATAGTGAAAACCAGAACCATTTAGGTTTTCAACATAAATTTGATGGTTATGGTCAAGAATGGAGGCATAGGGGAAATACAGGGGACTTTGAGAAAAACCCAGATGGGTTTTACGGAGGTGTTCAGCAAAACCCCAGAGTTGATTTTCAGCATAAACCGGTAGATACTTTCAGAGGAAGCAACAGCAATGATTATCATGGAAGCCCAGTTGATAATAACCCCACAGGAAGACTTCAGCGAAACCTTGGAACTGATTTTCAGCATAAACCCTTTGGTCAAAACGGGAATTTTCCCAGTGGTGATTGCAAAAAAAGCAACAGTAATAAATATCTGGGGAATCCAATTGTGCAAAATGGGAGTAATTTTACTGGGTCTTACGGAGAAATGCAGCAGAATTCAATGGGGGAAAATGAGTTTAGAGAAGAACAGTCTGTTGTCCAGAAGAGCCGAAATGGATTTTCTGGACAGCGTACATTAGGGTCTTTGGGTGGTGTTAATGGAAATTCTGGAGGAAGTATTGGAGAATTTAAGCAAGGTGCAAGTGATCATTATCCGAATAACTATTCTACACGAAATATGGGAATGACCCAACAAAGCCCTGATACCTATTACTCTGGAAGCTCAGCAATGTCTCAGCATCACCAAGGGAACTATAATGGGAGCAAGGATCAAATTTATCCGCAAAACCCTAGTAACTTTTGCCCAGGAAGCACCAACTCATATCAACATGGCATGGATAGCCGTTATGAGGGCCGCGATACTATGTACCAGCAAAGCAGTGGCGTGTACAGTGGAGACAGTGTTGCAACTCCAAATGGGCACGTGATACAAAATTTTGGAGAAAGTTGGCAGAACCCTAGTGGAAGTTACAAGGCTAATGCTGGAAATTACGGCAAGAAATCAGATGAGACACAGTATAGAATGATGGATTCTAAAGTATCAAATAATTTTGAAGCTGAAGGAGAATCAGTTGAAGGCGTGGAAAGAATCCAACACAGTGGCAGTATAGAGGAGTTGGATGTTTTCTGCAAGGAGGGAAAACTGAGGGAAGTTGTTGAAGTGTTGGGATTATTAGAGAGGCAGCATATCCGGGTTGATTTGACCAGGTACCTGATGTTGATGAAGGCATGCAGTGATGGAAAAGCTCTGGAAGAAGCAAAATACATTCACAATCACCTAATGAGATCGGTTTCCTTTCCAGAAGTCAGCACTTATAACAAGATTTTAGGGATGTATGGACAATGTGGTTCCATGGAGGATGCATGTATGGTGTTTGATAAAATGCCACAACGAAATCTGACTTCTTGGGACACTATGATAACTTGGTTTGCCAAGAATGGTCAGGGAGAGGAAGCAATTGAATTGTTTGCTCAATTCAAGAAATCAGGACTGAAGCCTGATGGCCCCATGTTTATTGGAGTCTTCTTTGCTTGCAGCGTCTTGGGGGACATTGTTGAAGGAATGCTGCACTTTGAATCGATGAGCAAGGATTATGGAATTTCCCCATCCATGGTGCATTATGTTAGTGCAGTGGATATGTTAGGAAGTGTAGGGTATTTGGACGAAGCACTGGAGTTTATTGAAAAAATGCCAATGGAACCAAATGTAGACGTTTGGGAGACGTTGATGAATGCCAGTAGAGTTCATGGCCACACTGAGCTTGGGGATCGTTGTGCTGAGCTGGTGGAGCTCTTGGACCCCACTCGCTTGGATGAGAAATCAAAAGCTGGTCTCATACCAGTGAAGGCTTCGGACATTGCAAAAGACAAGGAGAAGAAGAAATTGGCATCTGACAATCTTCTAGCAGCCCGAAGTAGAGTCCACGAGTATAGGGCAGGAGATAAATCTCACCCGGAGGCAGATAAGATCTATGCACAGCTTAGGGGTATGAAGGAACAGATGAAAGAAGCTGGTTATGTGGCAGAGACTAGATTTGTGCTCCATGACATAGACCAAGAAGGGAAAGAGGAAGCTCTTCTTGCTCACAGCGAGAGGCTTGCTGTCGCTTTTGGTCTAATGAGTAGCCCGGCTCGAGCGCAAATTCGCATAATCAAGAACCTTCGTGTTTGTGGTGACTGCCATAGTGCATTGAAGATCATCTCGAAGCTGGTTGGAAGGGAACTTATCATACGAGATGCTAAGAGGTTTCACCATTTCAAAGATGGATTGTGTTCTTGCCGGGATTATTGGTGAAGAAATCGTATATGAGGTAATATTTATCCAATTCTCCCACCAGTCTTTTCCTAGATAATGTTCAAATTGCCAATGAATATGGGTATTTATCTATGATGGTGTAATGCATTTTTTCAAGGACCTTGAGTGTTAAGAAAAGATTGGATTTTTTTCTCTCTTATTTCGTTTTGCATGTAGTGTTTTCTAGTTTACTTGATCACGATCAACTGATCTAGTTTCAATTTTGTACGTTAAGCTTGTCTTAATTGTTTTCTTTTTGGCGTTCAATGAAATATGATTGACTCGTAATAACAATCTAGGTAAAAGACAGTGAAAGCAATAAATCTGTATGATGTTTAGACAAGTAAGCTTTCTGGTAACAGAGATCAGATTTCCAGGTACGAGTATGATGAAATCTTGGATATTTTGGACTTTATTATGCAACGAGATTTATTGGAAATCTATAAAACGGGTTTAAAATTGAACAAGCTTTTAGGAGAGGGGAAAACAAATGTTTTCCTCCTCATCGCTGTTTTGAGAATGGATACAGGAGCTGATAGCAATTTTGGAAGACAAGTAATACGTGAGCATTGCATTTTTTCCCTATTCTATACATCGACCTTGAATTTTTGTTTTCAGACTTTCAAAAAGAACGCACTTTGGAAGCCCCAGTAATGGCTATTGGATTTATAGATTATTTGTCTCTACTTTGCCTTCTCTTGCCACTATTGCTTAACATCAAATCCGTTTCAAGCATATTATGTCGTTCTGCTGGAAGGCTTGGCACTTCTCACTGAAAGGAAGGGAGGTCAAAATTGTTTAGACAATGAGGCATAGGCATGAAAGTTTCCGTGGCTCAATAAGAAAGTGATGCTTTGGTCTTCCATTTCCCTAAGTTTCAATTCTCTGTTGATCAGCCGTTTTTGGTGATGCGCCCTGCACAAGCTTAACCATCCGGTGAGGTTGTTGTGCCATCTTGCTTATGTCTTTGTTACTGATGAGAGCTCTTGCCTATCCCCTTAAATTTAAAACAAGTTCCATTGTGGGAGTAGGTTGTCACTATTTTCCGATGGAAATCGATAACAGAGCTAGGATTTACCTCGCGTAGTATGCGAATACACTGACATTTTCCCAGAAGAACTACCAGGACTACAGCGGCTAAGTGTGTTGGACTTCACAATTGAACTGCAACTAACACCACTGGGATACGTGCTGCATCACCTTTCCATTTAGGTATCTGAATACCAAAGACAAAGGTTAACCGCTTCTCATGGAAATTGAAGTTTGACAACATAACGAGAAAAACCATGCTGATATGAAAATTTTGAACTCTTGATCCCCTATCTTCGTTTTTTGTTTTTTTCATGGCTAACAGTTGGAGTTTTTTAGTTATAACAAGTACACAAATACTTAATGCTACGCATGACAATCGATCTAGTTCTTGTCAATCATTCATGTTTAGAGGTAGCTGATATAATACGACACCATGGGGCACTATGACAATACCTTAGAACCAGTGATGCATGTAGAATATCGAAGTCACTAGGATAAAATTCTTCAAGAGTTATCAGTGATTTACTCAAACTATGCAGTCTAAGTTAGGATCAATTTGATTTAGGGCTTAGTTTGAGTACAAATAAAACTTAAGGCTTGATCACACTTGAGCTTTTTATTGATAATTCAATTCTCCTGACTGCAGCTGTCATACCTGAACCAAATGCAGCTTATCAACATCTATGAGCCCATTAAAATATTGTCAAATGTGTGCTACTAAATGTAGGATAACACTGGAAAATCTTCTGATTAGAACGACTGAATTTTAAAGCATGATTTGTCTATCTTGTCTGGGTTTCTATGAATTGTCTTTGTAGCCGTTTGGCTTTTGTATTTGGCAGTCATTGTTGTGCTATGCTACTTTAAGCCAAGAACACCTTCAAATTGCGGTGACCTGTTAGTGTCTAGCTCGGGGAAGAATCGGCCTCAAAGCAACATCTGTTTAGCTTACTTTTCACCTGTCAGTGTTCACGCTAAGTTCTTCACCTGTCTGTTGAGTTATAATTCTTTTTAAGTCAATGTAGCAGGTGTTGGAGGCATCTTATTGGTATAAACTGGTTCTGTTAAATAGTATATCGTCGGTCTTCTTTTTGGTGGTAAAGCGGGGTTTAATTTGCAGATACAATTTGTAAAAGATCTCACCAACGGAAAAAGTACAAGCTCGCTGCGTGGAAATGGACGAAGTGAGACAAACACTGTGAATATATGAAGCATTTGGAAAGAACTTGATTTTTGCCATGAGGATAGAAAGAGAAGAGCCTTCGACTGGCTCCTCGATCCTCTGCGTGCGCATTGTTTGTGAGTTGGGCGGTGCTTGGATGCCATGCACCGAGCTTGTGAAGCATTTTCCTCATCTATATCATGAGTCGAGCAAACGCGATTCAAATTCGATGTTCAGGGCGGTATAATGTTTCCTTGACACAACGTTGTTGATGAGATGTATTAAGATTACTTATTTATGATCATATGGGAGCTTCTAAATTCCTATATTTTGCTGATGTCTGTAATTTCCCTGGATTGGGGTTGTTTTATGTTTTAGTAGTCTCCTTTACTTTTGTTTTCATCAATATAAAGTGCAAGTATCAAATGTTCCTTAAGAACAAAATGTACACCACCCAGCAACCTAAGAAATATGGCTGCTTATTAAAGTCCCTTTTCTATACTTTTTTTTTTTTTTTTTATGATTTTATATATGCGTGTGTATTGCATATATATGGTTTCTAGGCAATAACTGTATTCATGGGAGAACCCCAAGGGTTAGTTTGAGTGATAGAACGAACGAGCCGTAAATTTAGGCTTTTTGCAGTTGAAACTTAGTAACTTAATAATTGGGGCCACTAGAGGTTTGCTAGGTCGTAAATTTCAGGCCCCGAAAACTAGTTGGCATTATGTGAGTACTTTCCAAAACTTATCCTAAGTTTGGTCTCAAGTCATTCAGATACTTCAATTATCAAAAAAAAAAAAAAATCATGTATTCATGGGAGAAGCGTGAGTTCTTTCTTGTATAAATTAAAGTAAACAAGTACTCCCATTGATGTATAACAAGCGACAAATTCGTGCTATGCACGTGTTGTGAAAAATAGGTAAGATATAAAAATTAAAAATAGTATATATGAAAGAAGTGAACATAGATAAATTTTTACTTTAGGTAGTTAATTAGAGAAAAATATTGGGAAATTGAAAAATTGAATTGTTGAACAGATTAATGAAAAATAAAAAATATTGATGTAAATTTTAAGTTGGGTAATTTTGAGAATTAAAAGGTCAAATTAAGTAGTCAAAGATTAAAAATGTGTGATGTGAACCTTATGTTGAATGATATGATTTTTTTTTTTTCTAATTTTTTAAAATTTTTGCAATAGAAAGATGTCAAGCGAACAACGCGTAGACATCTACCTCTACCTTCAATGCTATGAAATGCAATTGTTCCTGTAATGGTCATTGAAACTAGTATGTATGATACTAAACACTTTGTGTATATATTTCTTTGAGTGTATGGAAAGAATATTATTTAGTTTAGGATCAAATGTTGTGTTTTTTTGGTCTTTATATTCTATTTTTCACTTATTTTTCTCTGCTCGGCTGGGTATTATCATTCTAAGTATATAGTTGCATTTCTAATTTAGCCATCGAAAGGCATTCGGAGTTCGGACAAAATATGAATGTCTTTGAGTGGGGGTTTCTCTCGCAGCCAAAGTTGTTAATCTTGTCCCGTACCGGCCGGTACATCTCGTACCGCCCTCATAACAGTACCGAATCACCTGAGTACCGTTTTGGCAATTGTTTCAGCCTGTTTCGGACAATAGTAGCCGGTCCTGTACCCTACCGATCTGTATTTAAAAAAATTAAAAAATCAATTTTTTTTTGGATAATTAAAAAATTAATTAATATTTTTTTAGATAATTAAGCATAATTTGAGGCTAAAATTATCTTTTTTTATGTTTGGTGATTTATTTTTAAATTATGATGCTTTATTTTTATGTTTAGTATGATTTTTTGTTAAAAGATATTATTTAAAATATGTATATTAATTTTAACGATAAATTCGAACGGTACGCTGGTACCATGCGGAGTCTACTAAAAGAGGGACCAGCCTCATCGTGGTGATTAGAGGACAAAAAGCCATCTTTTGCGTCTCAAGCTCCATCTTCGAATACACCAGCGGATCCGGCCGGGAACCAATCCCCGAATGCACTGCCCCTTCCATTGCTTCGTTCTTCTCTTTTTAGCGATGGAAGATCGCTGAGTTAATGGGATGCTAGCCGCGAATGTATATGCTTACGAAAGGGCTGCTTATTATTGATTCGAATAGAGGTCATTAGCTCCCACTGGTCCCGGTGAAAGGGGAAGAAGAGCTTGAATCATCGGTACTGGTACGTATCGTACTAGTAACAAAACCAGTACGTTCGCCGGTACAAAATTGATAACTTTGCTTGCCGCAAAATGTCGGGGATCACAAGGATGACACATGTTAGACAACAGAATGGTGATTTAAAAAAAAATCAAAGACTGTAACTCACAGCACCCAAAATTATACCTGCTGCACATAGTAAACAATCTTTGATTGTCCTATATTGTGATAACTGAAATTTTTGTAAATTACAACTAGTTAAAAGGATTAGACACTGGACGTCACGTGACACGTGAGAAAAGTTGAGTAGAATATACATAGGATAGAAATTGATGTTAACTTTAGAAGTTTTGAGATTTTAAGTGAAAAAAGTACAATTAAGGGGGGTAATTCGTAAACACGGATCAAATTTAGGAATCTCTATGTAATTGTCCCTTTACATATCCGATTTCTATGCAATAAGAACTCAGAACCAGAAGCCGCCCAAAATCTCAAGGGAACAGGTACCCATCTCTCTCTCTCTCTCGCTCTCGCTCTCGCTCTTGTCCTCTCTCTGTGCTTAAACATAATATGTTGTAGGTCTAGTAAGTAAACACTTCTCCTGGAGTATTGGAATGTTCGATCCAAACATCGGGAGTCAATCAATCTGACGCAGAAGTACCTTCTTCTTAGCATTTTTTTTTTGGGGGGGGTGGGGGGGTGGGGACTGAAACATTGGTTTTCTAAACTTATGCCCAGGGCCGGCCCTGGTGATGATGCATCCCACTGGTTGATTATTTATGTCCGAGTATGTGTGGACTCTGTAATTGAAGTGGTTCATTACGAGCGGCAAAAATTCATGGCGTTGAGATCACTTGTAAATACAATGTGAAAGATGTAAGAAGTACACCGAAGTGGGTAAAATTTGTGTTGGTCTCTGAATTTTCTTTGGCATTATCTTCACTTAAGTACCCCCATTTTAGCATGACTGAACACTCAGGCTATTATCCATTTTTGAAGTTTATCTCTATTAATCAGTATATCTTGTTTTATTTATACATGAACCACGAAAACCACTAATGATGACATTAAATGAGAGGTTTACTAAGAATTTGATGGAAGATCACTACTCCAGGATTTCAAGTAGTTAAGGGTTTTGAAGTGTATCAATTTCAGCTCCAAACTCCCCATATTCCAACACAACCCTAGAGAGAATGCAGCCACAAATTTTACAGATAAACTGAAAGTTGTCCGGATAAAATCCGCACAATGTGAAACAGGATTTTACGTAAATTTTATCTCACTTCGGTTTTGTGACCTAGGGTGTTCAGCCTCACTCGATTTACTCTAAAAGGTGCAAGTTGGAGAAAAACTAACACAAGCTATGGGGAAGAGCTCTTGCAATCTTCAAGACGGGCCATGGAGGGTCCTTGAATTCTACAGTGGCATTGGTGGCATGGTATTTCTAACAACCCAATCTGTATTTTTTAGGTTATATTTCCCTACACATGGATTTGTTCATATGCATATGCAGTTGTATGCTAGTGTGTTTACCTTTGCTTGCTGTTTTGGCCGTAGAGATACTCGATCATGAAAGCTGGTGTGAATGCAATGATAGTGGAAGCTTTCGACATAAACGATGTAGCAAATGATGTTTATGAGTATAATTTTGGTCACCGACCCTATCAGGTATATTTTCTTCTGCTTCATTAGCTCTTAAAGATGTCCCAACTAGCATTTGGTATTTAACATTGATGAGTTTCACATCCACATGCACATCATCTAATTATATCAAAGCTATGATTATCAGAGTTTCGACAGAGAGTTCGATGTATTAAGGGTGAAATACTTGTTGTTTAATCGTAACAACTTTAAAAACTTGTGCTCCCAGCTGTCATGCGTTAATTAGGGTAGTTATAAGCAAGGGAGTTTGTTATATTAAGCTTGAGTTCTGTTTGATTCTATAGATGTATCTTTAATGTAATTGTTGAGTGCAAATGAAAGGGAGAATCATTTGTTGCCATTTTCTCTGTGCGCGCGCGTGTGCATGTATTGTTGAGTCCTTTGTAGCTGTCTTCGCTGTGAGCTGTTTGCTTTTTGGCCTCATAAAATGTTTCCAGAGAGAAGATAGTGCTTTCTTGATGGAACTTTTCTTAAGTGATCTCGGGAACTCTAAAAGCAAAACAAATATAGAAGATACCGCAACAGCTATCTTGCCAAGTTCCCGTCTTTGGAAAACTAATGAAACAAAGAAATTTTTAGGAATTCAGTTACGTGTTGATCCTATTTCTTTCTGTAGGAGAAAACACGTGTATTGAATTTGAGAATAAGTTACAACTTCCAAGGGAGTGCCAAAGAGACATCTAAGCCATGGAAAGTTGGAAACAAGGTCATTAAAAGAAAATAAGACTTTTTGGTTTGGATAAGGGCCATAAGGCATAGTCTCATACTTGTAAATGGATCTGTATATGACAAGGCACGTCATGTCAATCCAATTATAAATGTGCCACACCCTCTCCGTCCTGCCCCAACTATGAGGCAGGGGGATATTACTGGGGCAGGGTTGGTTTGGGGTTTAAACAAACAAATTGACATGGGTAGTGGGTGGAATCCTCATGTCTCTTGAAAATAACCCCTGCTGGTTTTATACCCATCCACATTTGTATATCTGGTTCATTTCTTACTGGTGTGTTATAAATCTCAGCTATTTTGTTCTTTTGCAATCTGGGAGTGAGTTGAGTGACATTTAGTGTGGTTCCTGTAGATAACAGAGAGAAATTTTCTTATCTAGAATAGAAAAATGGAAGTTCAATGTTGACTTTAAGCCTCGATCATTAAAGCTAAAGGGTGATAGGCATTTGAGTATACAAGAAGGAAATCTAAAGGTGACAGGCATTTGAGTATATAACCGCCTCCCAATCCTGAACAGTGTGCCAAGATATACTTAAGATCCAGCCTTTGAGGTTTCTTTTTTTTAATTCTTTCCTGTTCATTGTCCGTTTATCTCAGCAATTACATGCTGGATTATAGTGCCCCTGCAGCCCTCCTGAACCAAGCTACTGTTTGTTGTTTGGCCCTTGGTGTCTAAGAAATTCTGATTACCTATTATTACAGTTGACAAGTTTTTTATTAGGAGCTTATCTAAAATGTGTTAAGGCCACTATTCTGTTTTGCTAAGCATAGGGTAACATTCAAACCCTGAGTGCTGCTGATCTTGACAGCTATCGCGCTCAAGCATGGCTTCTCTCTCCTCCTTGCCAACCATACACACGACAAGGTGAATCTTTTTCCTTTAGTCATTATAATTGTCTGGAAAAAAATTTTAAACTTACTTTCTTTAGGTCTTCAAAAGGGATCGGCTGATGCTCGGGCATCTTCTTTCCTTAAAATTCTTGAACTTATACCAAACACTTCACAGCCTCCTCTCATGATATTTGTGGAGAACGTTGTTGGGTTCGAGGTATGTGTGCAACAGTTAAACTCTATAAATGAATTCAGTTCCATAGCCATATATCTTATTACCCTATAACTTGATTTATTTATTGATTTTTTCACTGTACAAAAATGCAGACCTCTGATACTCGTAGAATAATGATTGAGATATTGGCAAAAGCTGATTTTGTTACACAGGAATTCATTCTGAGCCCTTTGCAATTTGGTGTCCCCTACTCTAGGCCACGGTACTTCTGCCTGGTATCTCTCTCTCTCTCTTTGTGCGCGCGCGTGCACTTGTGTGTTTGTGTTTTTCCTTTGAGATGTTATAGCTCGTCTCGCATTGGTTGATTATAATCTCCAGAATTAATATTTGAGCATGGGCAGCCTATCCACTCATTCTCAATTGGTCTTGAGTTGATTGTTTTAATATGGTATCAGAGCTAGGATCTTTAGGTTTTCCGGGTTAGATTTTCTTGAGCTGTATCCCCGTCTTTCATGCCATAAGTGCACTTTGATTTGTAGCGATCACTCCGTCACGGATCCTATGTTTACCTCTCTACTTGCTGGGTGCGGAGTGTTAGAACCTGTCCCATATCAATTAATTATAACCTCCAAAACAGAATATGAGGTTGGCGGCCTCTCTACTCATTTTCAATTGGTTTTGAGTTAGATTATTTAACAAAGTTCTATGTTGATTTTAAGTTTGTACCTGTCAACTGTGTTTCAGAGGCAACTTTCAAGTTTTCTGGACATAGGTTGTTTTGTTGGCACAAGGCTGGTTGCTGCGTCGTGTTATTAGGTCCTTAATTTCGAGCTTTTAGTTGGTCTAGAAGGGCTCTAAGAAATGAAAGCTTAATTTCTAATTTGGACATCGGAGAGCAGTCATAGGTCTGGTGTCAAAATTAGTTGTAAAATGCTAAATCGCGTATGAACAGGCATATCTCAAATTCAGTGGAGAACATTGTGAAGATAAGTTTCTGCAGATTTAAGCTTTCCAGAATTTTTTTGATGCAGTTCAAAGACTTAAGTAATTGAAGTGCAATGCCTAAACATTTGAGTCATTGCTAAATGTTCTTTTTTCTTCCCCATGCCCTTTGGTTTCCTGCAGTTCTGAGCCTTTTGAAGCTGAGCGTCAAATTAGATCAACCTTCTTTTATACCTATCACAAAATTGGAGAAGCCTAATTCATTTCTTTTTCAATCATTTGAGTCTATTATATAGAATACAACTAGAAATCAAAACATGTAAAAGCCAATAAGAAAACTAAGATATGGAAAAGCTACATTTGGTGAAAATACAATTCACAGCACCTGAAAGAAGACATTTTCTTTCTTTGACTGGATGTCTAACTGATTGATGGGTGTTTCACCAGTATGAGCCAGTGATTCTTATTGGTCTTCTAGTGGGAGATTAACATCATTCTAACATGAAGTACCTACACTGCAGGCCAAAAGAAAACCTTCTTCCTTTCAAAGTCCATGCTTCAACAACCAGCTGCTTTGGGCTCCAAGCCCATTACTTGGTAATGATGCAGCCATAATGGTTAACGAAGGTAGTCAACCTCTGGAGAGCAGCGATCAGTGGCTTCCAGCTTGCGAGCCTGTAGAAAATTTTCTTGAGTTTAAGAATCCTACCAATCAAGCAGACACGAGTTCTGGCTTCAACCTCACAACCACGATTTCTATTGACGTTTCTGAAGGTGATGAAGGGAATGGATCTGACTTTACTAGTGCAAGCCAGTACTTTGTACCGTTGAGCTTGATAGAGAGATGGGGAGCTGCAATGGGTATCCTATTTTTTTTCCCGATCGCTGATAGAATTCTTAGTAAATTCATTCTGTTGAACACGCTTGGCTCCTCATGAAAGTGTTCCTAAAAGTAGTATAGATATTGTCTATCCCGATTCAAAACGCTGCTGCTGTTTTACGAAAAGCTACTATCGATATGTTAAGGGTACTGGCTCCCTATTGGCAACTGTCCAGGTAAGATTTCTTTGCAAACCCCTTTCTTACATGAGTGACCATCTCTTTTTAGGCATGCTATTTAGCGAGGAACTTTTGCTGCTCGACAAATATATCTATTTTGTTTCTCATTTGTTTGTGTGATATGTATATGGTAACAATTACATCAAGTTGGAGTATTTTGTGTAGACATACATGAACCACGTGCAGAAATTTATGGCTTACATACTCTATCCATGTGGATTGTATGTCTCTGTGGAATCTGATTTATATTGCATGATTAAGCTGAAGATCATTATCTTTCTTGTATAGACTCTAGATATAGATTCATAATTTTCTGATGGTAGTCCACCATGTAACAAACTACCACAGGAACTTACCTGATTTTTTTCAGTGGTTACCTATTTTATTAAGCTGCATTTTTTGTGGTGGCACTTTGTATTTTGTGTAGACAACTGTCCATGCTGTATAACTGGGATTTAATTGCAGATCTCATGCTATATCTGCGAGACTTATATTAGATGTGTCTGATATTGTAGAACCTTGTCCACTCTAGCCAGTCAGAAGCTAAAAGATTTCAAGTCTGAGTTTTGCGCCCCCCCCCCCCCACAAAAAAAAAAAAAAAGGTTTAAAGGGAATCTATTTTTGTTGGGTATCAAGGAACAAGAATGGGGTAAACCTTGGCCACCTTAGACATAGGCACATTCAATGGTTGGCTTTTTGTTGTGATAGACAGTTAACATGGGATAGTTGTTGGAAGGAGGAAAATTATCCTAACTGGTGTCACTGGGGCAAGTAGTCTGTAGATCTCTTGCCTACCTACAATGGTGGTGGAATGTGGGCTGCTGTACTCTCTTTGATAAGATAGGTGTACTGGTGTATGTGCTTTTTTGGGCGACAGAGAAGAATGATCATAGTAGAAAAAGTCATGGAATGTGGTGCTTTTATGCAGGATGTTATGAAATGAGACCTAAGGAATTGACAGTTATTGGTTGGATAAATGTTTGCCCATCCTTGATACACTTTTTGGTTCTGTAGGGAATTCAGACTCTTTTTAATTTTGTTGTTGAACTTTGTGTACTTTGCCAAGTTGTGCACATGTTTTCCCATCCCCTTTGCGTACATGGTTATTGCTTTTATGAAGAAATTTACTTAAGTAACTCTACGTGCAGCCAAAGACGAAGTATGAAGCATCTTCATTAGAGGAGCAATGCTTAAGATATTTTACCCCAAGGGAGGTAAGTAGGGGTGTCTATTTAATTCCTCGAGTAGCTTTTGGTTTATTATTGCCAGTTATTTGTAACAGATTCTCTGGAGTTTTTTTTTAAAATTTTATTTTATGGCTATCAGGTTGCCAATCTGCATTCTTTTCCAAAGGATTTCTGCTTCCCTCCACAAATAAGCCTTCGACAACGGTATGTTATCTATTCTTTCTTGTATGATCATTTCTTTCTGGAACTTAGGGTTCTTGACCATGTTTTTTTTTTGGTGGGGATTATGGTATATACACCAATGAGGAACCTGGTTGAGGAAAGCCTATTAGTATTCTGCATTCTTCCCCTATTTTACTAGATTTCACTACAAACTAGATTGAAAACGTGGAAACTGCCAATTGACTGTCTAACATCATGTACAACCTTGTGTAATCCACTTTTTCCAAATATAACTGGATGAAGATCTATTTCCGTAGGTCCTTTAATTTGTACATCTGGTCCTGTTAGTAGAACTCTGCAATCTTATATATCTTCTCAATAGTTCTCATAAATGGACTGTAATGTTTGGATAAAGGATTTTGAAGGGATTTGATGAGGGAAAAAAAGAAAAGGTTTGGGAAACAGACCTTGAAATTGTGAAGGTAAATCCCTTAAATTTTCAATTGCAACCACAAATCCCTTCAAAATTGTTGGTCCAAACATGACATTTATATTTTTGTATAGTGGCAAGTTTGTCATTTGGTGGTGTTCTTTGTAGTTATGCATTGCTGGGGAACAGTTTAAGCGTAGCTGTGGTTGCTCCATTACTTGGGTATCTATTCACCGAACCATCATGATTATCCTAATCGCAACCTCTATTGATGCACGAGGACTACAATGAATACACGTGAATAGCAATCCAATGTTGATCCAACCTTCAGAGTTTCTTGCAGTTGAGACGTGAAGTCTAAATTATCAGAACTTCAGATTTTTATGGTGGTTTTCAATGGGAAGTGTACAGATTTTGTCAGGCCCGTATCTAAATCGTACCAAATGAGTGATACAGAAATTGCAAATTTGAGCTGCTACTCAAACAGAGGAAGAAATTTGTGCAACTGCTAAATGGGACTATTTTTAGGGTTTAATTTAGTCTCGTGATGGGATGATATGGCTGGAATTCCCATCCCGGAAACCGTTGTCCCCCTCTTTACCAGTTGTACACCGTCGCACTATTGTTGATGTGGCTTCTCTGCATTTTATGTTTATTCATTTACTGGAATTGGGGGCATTTTACTATTGGCATTAGATGGCATTCACGAATTAACGGTGTAGACTAGAGAGAGCAACAAGGGCTCATTGTTTCATCGGTGTAGATTAGAGAGAATAACTATTGGTACTAAACTATACTCGCTGTTTTTTAGCACAATACTGAGTTCAACGTTTGGAGGATAGGAAAGTTGATGCCATTGTTGTAAGTTAATCTTATTGAAGGGTAGTTTTGATATCTTACATGTAAGTCTCGTATATATATATTTTTTTATTTCACACTTTAGAACTCTTATTCCCTTCTTGGAACTACTAGCTTCCCCGACTTCGGTCTAGGAGACGGTCAATTGGCACGGCTGTCCGTATTAGAATCAAAGTAGACGTGTCGTCTTAAATTTATAACATTTTGCGTAGAAAACTTATAAACATCAGTTTTGAACTTATAACTGATGTATAAGGACGTAAAGCATTTGACCATATATTCATTACATTAAGTTTGAATTTATAACATTCATATGCCTTGATGGTATGAATAGTTAAATAAATATTTTGATTTTTAAATATATTTTCATAATAATTTTGAATTTTATACTAAATATTACACTTTTACATAGAATATTGTGAATATTCAATAATTAGCCTTTAAACAATTTTTTTGGATATTATTTTGATCTTTTTTATATGACCAAAGGTTTCAATTGCTCACTAAAGACATTTTTTTTTTTTTTGTAAAAGATTAATTTCTACTATTTTTAGTATTTTTAGCACTATTGTATCTTTTTTTAAAAAAAAATTTTGAGCCATATTTCATTTTTTTTATTTTTCTCGCCGAGACAAATAAAAAAATTTAGCAAAAAACTATACGTGCAATCACAAATATCAAATAATATGCTATTTTTAAAAAACAATAATTAGCAAAATTACATATTCGATTTGTAAAATACCTGTGGTCTTGAATTTTTAATTAATTAATTATTATTAATTATTAGAACAATTAAAATTTTAAGGGTTTTAATAAGAATTTTGGAAATTTAAGAGTTAAATCGTGAATTTAACGAATTTGAGGAGTTATAGTGTGATTATATTATTTGTGGTTATAAAATTTGTCTAAAATTTTAAATATCACGCATGAAAATCCTAAAATTTTAGTCAGTTATTTTCTCTTGTATTCTTTCATGCGGTGTTTCGGTGCTGGTAATGAATTGAACGCTCGAATCTTAGATTCTCGAAGAATGCAAAGAAGGAAGATCGATCGCAATGACGAGGGCTCAGAGTCGAGCCTAGGATTGATCCGTCTCGCAGGAAATCAAAGAATTTCTCAGAAGTTAAGGTTTCGTCATAATCTTAAAATTGAGGTAGGATTCATGTTAATTTTAGTTTAATATCGGTTATATTTTCATTTCAAGTGCCTATGCGCTATGATGTGTATATCTTAATAGGTCTCATAATTGCATGTGGTTTACTATAAATATATAAACCATTCACTTCAATTATCCAAAAAGCATTAATCGATCCTCATCAATCTCCCTCTCTCCCTCAAACCCCAATCTCTCAAAAATCTTTCTCTCTCCTCAACCTCCTCATATTCCAATTATCCAATTGCAACTAGAAAGAAAACAAATTTCAATAATAGACTTGTTTTACGAATCAAAGAATAAAGCACTTTTGTGCATAAAATTTTATTTTTATGCAACAATTAAAGGTTTCAAGCAATTAATTTTTAAAAAATTTTGCAAATTGTTTTCAATGACAATGCTATAAAATGCTTTATTTTTTAATTTTAATGTAATACGATTTTTCTTAATTGTAAAAATAATGACTTTCTGTTAATTTTAAATGTATTTATTTTTTCATTTTAAATATATTAAAGCTTTAAGAATAATGCAAAATTTTAATTTTAAAACTAATGTGATTTTTAAAAATACTTACTTTTTGCGAAGATATTGTTTGCGCTTTCAAAAGATACTACGTTTTGCGACGGGAGGCGACACCGTCACAAAAAGGGATTGCGATGGGAAGCTCAACCATTCGCGACGTCAAACTCATCGCAAAAGAAAAAAGAAAAAATTGACGTAAAAGGTCTTTTTCTCTAGTAGTGAAAGGCGACACTAATCACTTTGTCTCTCTCACCCCAACCACTTTTGACTATCCACTCCTCGTCAACCCTAACCCAAACCGTTATTGGAACAAAACCGTAACCCTAGAAAACCAAAAAAGTCGTCATTCTTAGACTCTAGTGAGCTTGTGGAAAGCCCTTACAAATTTGACTTTGAGTTTGTTTAGAAACCTCATTGTTTAACACAAAATTGTCAATCCACGTAGAGTAATAATGGGCCTGTCAAGAAATGAGAGAGATTTTTTTAAATGATGCAAAACAATAATACAAATTTGAAGTAGTCGTGGAAGCATTTTTCAGAGAAGTCGTCGTTAGAGAATATGAATTCCAAATGGTTTTAAGTTATAAACAGTCTTGACAACGACTCAATTATAATTCAAAGATAAAGTACAAATAAATTAGTAGATAAGAACAGGGAAGGGATTTGAACAAGATTTGAGTCCGATGTTGCAAAAGACAGTCTAGCCCTTCGGACTGTCCACTTACGCTGATCAATGGTTTCACAACTTTAGGCCCGTTTGTTAAACTTTTTTAGATTCTGGAATTCATAAGGTAGTGGGATTAAGATAAGATTTGTAATATCAAGGGATTATTAATATTACGTTTGAAACCCATAACTATGTTTGTTTAGGACTTGGGATTGGACTAATATCCATGGCAGATGTTTGTTTGTAAGAGAGAGGATGAGACTAAAAATCATGATTTTCAATTTTGCCCTTCATTTTGGGTTTATTTGGACTGTGATATTTATTGAAATTTTTTTCGTCTTTATTTGAATTTTTTTTGCAATTTTTTGTTTTTCATCAACTTTTTGTGATTTATTGGTTCATCTCGATAAGAGCTTTCAGAAAAGTTATCAATCATCGGCCAAATTTGAAAAAAGTTCAAAAAAGACAAAAATAAATAAAAAATAGAGTTTTTTTTGTACTTATTCGTTGTCTTTAGTGACTTTTTTTAACTTTTGGACATAATTTTATACTTTTTAGATTTCTTTCATCAAGACGGACCAATAAACTACAAAACATTGAGGTTTAAACAACAAATATAAAAAAAAAAGAACAAAGACAAAAAAAAATTAAATAAATACTATAGGCCAAAGGGACTATGTCTTTTGATTGACCACCTACAAAGTTTATTTTTTTACTCTATTTTTTTCAAGACTTAATAGTTATGATCTACAAATATACTTATTATTTTACTTCAAAAAAATTCATAAAACAACAAAATTTATAAAACCTAAAAAAAAATATTTCTCAAAATATGCTTCAGTTTGTCATTTTCAACCGTTTATCAAGTGTTTTGGGTGCCTCTTTATCCGCACATATTTAGTATGGAACCCAAGATATCATTTTCTAAGAAAAAAAAATCTCGAATATTTATAAGGAAAAAACCTACAGATATAAGATGAATAATAAATAAACCTTTTTTAGAAAAGATAGAATATACATCTAGCTATGCACGATTAATTGCATATGTTCTTAACCTTGATGCATAATGTCAAAATTTAAAGACTAAAAAAGTAAATAAATATTTCAACAAAATGTATAATTTTATAAAATAATTTAGAGACCAATTTTTTTTTGTCAGATATATAGATATTATACAATTCTACCATCACCTATATTTCTAGCAATTACGTTTATTTATTTTTCTATTGGTTATCACAAGAAGAATGCTACGAACATGGGTTGTTTGGTTCGGGATTTTGAAGAAACTGGTTTCGATTTCGATTTGGAGGAATACAAAACCGGTTCAAACCGGACCGGACCGGACCGGACCGGACCGGATGAGGGTTATAAATAAAAATATGTTATATTTTTAAGTTTATGTGTTATAACTTATAACCAATTACTCCATTAGTCATTTAATTTATTAGGATTTAAGACCATTATCATGTTTTAGAAATGAAAAATCACTATTTATAGAGAGTGAATAAAAATAGAAAACTACCAGTTTAGGTATAAAACATAAGAGTAATTTAAAATTCTTAAATCTTTCAGAGGATGTTTAATACATTTCTATTGTTGAAAATTTCACTCCAAATTGTTAATTTTTTTCTCTTTTTTTGTGATTGGTCCGAAATATTGTCTAAAAAAATTAAAAAGTCCAAACCGGACCGAAACCGGCTCAAACCGATGGAAACCGGACCGGTAAAATCGGTTCGTTTCGGTTTACAAAATTTTCAAACCGGACAACCGGTCCGGTCCCATGAATTCTACCAAATCGGACCAAATCGGACAGGTTACACCCCTAATTTTGACAAATATTTTTCAAGTTTGCTCATGAAAAAAATGACTAGAGACAAAAGAAATCCAACCTAAACAGCTAGCAGCAATGTTTTAAATATCGGATTGGATTGAGTATCGATTTTTTTATTAGTACGGTACGTATCAGTACTGGTCATATATTGGGTACCATATCGGATTTACCACAACTATTAATATATATATAAATCATAGCGAGAAAATCCGAAAAAAATTAATTTTTTCACAACTCTTTAAAAAAAATCAAAAAAATAAATTCGGTACTGGCCGATATGGCCGGTACGGCCAGTACCAAGTCGGTATTGAGAACCGTACGATATCAGAGGTACTTGGTACTGTTTTTGTGCCAAAACGATACGTACTGACCAATACGATATGATACTATACGGTATTTATAACTATGGCTAGCAAGCCTAATTTATAAATAAAATTAAATATTTATTTAATCTTCAAATTAAACTAAAAATATATCGTTTCTTAACTCGTTTGGCTTGTTTACAAGTCCTCATTATCAATTCCGAAGTACCAAAAAATAAAGTCCTTATTACCAAATTTTTTTGTTAACGTTTAAAATTAAAATAACATGACAACAAAAACCTGATATAGGGTAAAATTAAAAAAATTATAGAAGGATTAGTGAATTTTTGAGGTAACATGCTGCAGACTTGAAGGTTAAAGCCGCACAGTTTATGGATGCTAAACGCCAGCGTTTTGTATGGCTGCAAACTTTGCAGCTGACCTCGCTACAGTAACCCCAAAACCCCTAACGGGTGGGTCTCTGTGAAGAGGGGAGGAGGTTTCAGATACTAGGTCAGTGAAACCCTAACAAAAGTATAATTTCGGCTAGGCTCGCTCGGAGAGAGAGAGAGAGAGAGAGAGAGAGAGATGAGAACAATGCTCGCTCCATCCCCTGCTTTTCGATTCTTGATAGGTTCTCACACGACAAAGAGATTTGTCGCCTCGGCTTCGATCTCACACTCTCAATTCCCTAGCTGTAGCGGCAATCCAACCTCGGAATCAGAGGCTTCTCATGAACCCATATCAGATTTCGACAAGAAGAGTTCAGAATCTGAAACTACAACTTCCTGTTGGCCACCCGGGTATTCGCAACCCATTTCTCAAAGTTTCGATCTTGACCAGACCTATGTCATAGATGTTCTGTTAACCCATAGGAAAAACCCTAATTCGGCTTTGAACTACTTCAAATGGGCCGAGAGACAACGCGGTTTTGTCCGCTCCATTGACCCATTTTGTGTTTTGCTCCACATATTAATGGATTGGCCAAACTATCACCGAATTGCTCGTAATATACTTAATCGTTATGTTGCGGGTGATTCTGTTCCCTCTGCCTGTGTTCTGGTTGATCACTTAGTTGAATGCTCGAGAATGTATGGGTTTGGATCACATTCGTGGGTTTTTAATTTCTTGATCAATAGTTATGTCAGGGCTTACAAATTCACAGATGCTATTGATTGCTTTGATAGAACAGTTGAGAGCGGTATAGAACCCTTGGTTCCCTATGTGAATATTCTTTTAGCTGCGCTTGTTAGAAGGAACATGACTGTAGAAGCGCGGGGTTTGTACGATAATGTTGTGTCAAGAGGAATTAATTATGATGGAGTTACTATAGACTTAATGATGCGTGCGTGTTTGAAGGAGGAAAAAGTTGATGAGGCAGAACGGTACTTTAGAGAAGCTAAGGGTAGTGGCCTTAAGCTTGATGCAGTCACATATGGTACTGCTATTCGGGCCTTTTGTAGAAAACCAAATTCAATTATGGCGTGTGAGTTATTGAATGAGATGAGGAAAATTGGGTGGGTTCCTTCTGAGGGCACAGTTACTGGTGTAATCGGGGCTTGTATGAAGCAAGGGAACATGGAAGATGCTTTAAAGCTGAAGGATGAAATGGTTAGTAGTGGGAAGCCAATGAATTTGGTAGTTGCAACATGCTTGATGAAGGGGTATTCTGTGGCGGGTGATTTGGATAGTGCTTTGAGTTTGTTTGATAAGATTGTTCAGGATGGACTTACACCGAACAAGGTCACTTACTCAGTTCTGATTGAAGGATGCTGTAGGAATGGAAGAATGGAAAAGGCATCTGAATTATATACCCAAATGAAACTCACAGGTATTCAGTGCAGTGTCTATAATGTGAATTCATTGGTACGGGGATTTTTGAGAGCTCGGATGTGGGAAGAGGCATCCAAGTGGTTTGATGAGGCGGTTGAGTCTGGGATTGCCAATGTTTTTACTTACAATAACATGATATACTGGCTCTGCAAAGAGGGTAAGGTTGATGAAGCCCGCAGTCTATGGCATTTGATGACAAAGAAGGGAGTGACACCAAGCATTGTTTCATACAACAACCTGATACTTGGTCACTGCAGAAAAGGGGAAATGGATTTGGCGTCATCTCTGTATTCAGAGATGCTGGAAGTAGGTTTGAAAGCTAATGTAATAACATATAGTATTTTAATTGATGGGTATTTCAAAAAAGGTGAGACTGAGCAAGCTCTTGGCATATTTGATCAGATGGTGGAGTTGGGAATTGCCCCCACCGACTTCACATATAATACAATTATCAATGGTTTATGTAAAGCTGGCCGCACATCTGAGGCAGCGGATATGCTGAAGAAGTTTGTGGAGAAGGGCTTTATCCCCAACTGTATGTCTTTCAACAGCATTATGGATGGTTTTATCAAGGAGGGTGCCATCACTTCTGCGTTGTCTGTCTACAGAGAGATGTGTGAATGTGGGGTTCCCCCAAATGTTGTCAGTTACACCAGTTTGATTGACGGATTTTGCAAAAGCAACAATATTGATCTAGCTTTGAAAATGCGGAATGAGATGGAAAACAAGGGCCTCGAATTTGATGTCACTGCTTACAGTGTACTCATCAATGGATATTGTAAAAGGAGAGACATGGAAAAGGCTCGTGAACTCTTCAATGAACTCCTTGGAGTTGGTTTATCTCCAAATGGAGTTGTTTATAATAGTATGATCAGTGGCTTCATAAGTTTAAATAACATGGAAGAAGCTATGGCCTTGTTTAAGAAGATGACCAATGAGGGGATCCCGTGTGATTTAGTAACATACACGACTTTAATAGATGGTTTTCTGAAAGAGGGGAAGATACTCTTTGCATCGGAATTGTATACCGAGATGCTTGGAAAGGGCATTTTGCCTGACGACATTACTTATACTGTCCTGGTACACGGTCTTTGTAATAAAGGTCAACTTGAGAATGCACACAAAGTATTGGAAGAGATGGATCAGAAGAATATGACTCCCAATGTTCTTGTTTATAATACATTGATTGCTGGATACTTCAAGGAAGGGAATTTGCAAGAAGCTTTTAGATTACATGATGAGATGCTTGACAGAGGTCTTGTACCTGATGATACAACTTATGATATTCTTGTAAGTGGAAAGTTTAAAGGGAGTAACTTCCATGTTGGGACTTCAATCGCCTAAATAACCAGTAAAATGATCCACAAATACCACTGCATTTAGTTGGTATGCCGGTGTGATGCAAAATATCACTGGAGATATTATCATGTCTTGTAATGGGGAGAAATGATTGCTGTAGCTAGCGCCATCTGATTCGGACAAAAGGTTTGCTTAGGTTTGGTTTGGCCGCTCTTTCTGAGGAGGTAACATTTTTTTCCTCACAATCTTACATTTCCTTCTGAATTTGTTCCGCACTCTGGTGGGGTTGTATAGCCTTGCTTATCTTCTTTTTCTGCTTCTATCATCTAGGTTATTTGCTTTTGTCCCTCACTGGATCCGCAAGAGAAAAATGCAGTTCTCTCAAGTTGCTTTAATTTGTACAGGAAGCCCCAGAGGGAAGGAAAGAGAGTGCTGGAGGCCCTTGGCAGTTCATTGGTCCCATGCCTCTGTTTGACCCACCTAGACATAACAGCGCAGAGACAACAAGAGGGGCTTTAAAGATCAGAGTAAACGTCAAAATGATTACAGGTGCATTGTGTTTTTGCCGTTTTATCAAGTGTCTCGAATTTTACACACATTGACCCCATCCTCAGTAAACTGGTGCATTATTGGAAAAGAAAATACATGATAGTTTTGGCTGGATGGACCTGATCATAGCCTGCTGGGAAGAGATGTTTTAACCACATCCTAAAGCCCACTGAACTAAAGTAAAAGAATAGTATGTACTGACAGGGTAAATGATTTAGACTCAGGGTACAGACTGAACTTGTCATTGCTCAAATATCTCCTAGGACTAGATATGTGCGCGAGCGTGCTAAAAAAGACCTGTAATTATTCTTTTCAAATAACTTTAAATGTGACAGTTAAACCAACAATCACCATGTATTTGTGTTGTCTGGTCTCTTACCTCAAGGAAAAAAAAATTCTTAAACTGTTGACACATGGTGGCTCAAAACCAGAAGGCATGCGACAAAAAAATAAGAATAATCTAATCCCATCCTAATAAACTCTCTGGATTAGACAAGCATGCCCTTATAGTTGAGATATCTTAAAGCCCATTGCATTAAGATATGCAATAGGCTTTAAGTATGTGCATTAAGATATGTCCGAGTGCATGAACATTAAGATACCACGAGTGCGAAGCGTGGATTTTTTAAAGCCCTTACTTGAACCAGGGGAGGGTTTGGGCAGTGATATCTACTTGCCAGGGCCCCCTTTTAAAGTCAGGCCAAGCTATTTGGGATTCGGTATAAGAGCATCTGCCGTGATCCTTTCAAGGACCTTGTTATCATAAATTCCTTGTTTTTTGTGGTTACCATTAATTCCTTGTTTGACCTTTTGTTAAGCTTTTAACATTTTCAAATGTTAACTGTGGCTAGCATTTTAGCTAACCAGTGTGGGCTCATCCCATTTTAGTGTTCAATATTCACATCTGAGCACACATTTGATATTTCCATAGCAACATAAAAGACGTTCAGACCAAAAATTCATGGCCATTGCACAGTTTCTGATGTTGAACCCACTCCAACCTCTGGATTCACCCCATGGTTAGGAATATGTCATAGCCAAAATGAATCTGTTCATTACGATCATAGATATTTTCATTCTTAAAATATGCGCATATTTCTTTTACCTGTGGTTATGTGCATTATAGGTTGTATACAATATGTGAACTGACCTGATTTAAAGTTCATAGCTTTCTGTTTGATGATGCTACTGCTGTAGCGGACAAATAAGCCATGCTCCTTAGCTGAAAGCCTGAAACATCAGGGATATACTTTTGATCAGTTTACCTTCATTTCATCAAGTTGAAGGTTCTGTTATTGAGCCCAGATGGAGTATACTTACCAAGAAGTGCTCTAAATCAGTTTCCATCTTCTCATTTTTTAAACCTAATTAAAAAGATATCTAGTGCATGTTTGCTTGACTTTATTGGTTGTGATCTTGACAGTGAAACTTCTGAATAGGGTTGTCATTTGCTTCCATTTACTTGCCACAGGAAAAATTTAACGATGTTGTTAGTTGGCTGAGGGCAAATGCGTCTAGTAATGGTGAAAGTTTCTCAGCATTGGCCATTGGGATCTCACGCTGCTGAAAATAACCTTGTGTCTGAAAGTAAGGAGAACCAGATAAAATTATTTCAGGAGAAAACTGACATTCCTCGATCTAGTACAACTGCAACCTCTGCTCCTTCATGGGGCCCTGGAGCTCTCTTCTCAAGTAAAATCCCTTTTTCCATTTGTTTGGTAAATTTTTTTTGTGAGCATTAAAGGCCTTCTTTTGAGGTCCAACCTTGGATACTAGTAACTCCACTATGTCGTGCATTGATTTATTTTCTTTTTTCTACGATGACAATGTCTTGGGACTCTTGGTGTTTACATTGTTTGCTTGCCACTTGATCCATTTTGGTGTCCTTTTAACAGTTTAGACAGGAACCTTACAGCTGTGTGTTGTGTACAAGTTTTATGCTACCATTTGATGTTATTATATTCGTTGATACTGTCTGTTGTAAGTTCATAACCCATTCCACTTGCAGGGGAGAGAGTCCCATTAAGAGTTGGACAATTAAAACTCGGGGACTTGTGTTAGTTCCCTCCCCAAGAAAAAGGGTACAATCCTACCCATCTCCCATTTCAAATCAGATTAAGCTTTGGCATTATGTTTTTTGTTTTGTCTAGAATGCTTTCATCTCATTTGTTCAAAACAGTGTTCCAACTAGCACCTTTGTATGTGAGGGACGGGCATTGGCTTTCTCAATATATATAGTTGGATTAAGTTATACTTCGTATTTCAGAATCCTTTGTGTTTGTCTATATGATTCCCCCCAGTTTCTCTGGATTCATTTGAGAAATTTTGAACTGGGCTGTTAGTATGATATTTCCTCCTTTTCTTTTCCACCCAATGGATTTAGAGAATCATGAAAACTTGACATTTGAGTTGGTTACACGCTAGTTAGATTAATTCAGAGACCTATAACTGTTTACGTGGTAAATTTTTTACCTGTTTTGCTCTTTTAGATGCTTTATTCATTTTTAACTTGGTTTTGATAGTGTTAATGTTGAGTATAACTAGTTTTGCTTCTCATTGGAGTTGAAAGTTGAAATGGGTTTATGTTTGTTAGATTGTTTTGCTTTCTTTTGCAAAACTTTGAAGGACTTGTTCTGGAAGAGTTTGAAGAGAAATTTTTATCTGGGGTTTTCTGTTTCTTTTTCTGATTGGTTTTCAGTTGTAGGATCCAGTCCTCTTGGATTCGATTATAGGAGCATGATGGATCCTGAAGGACCTGAACCAGGGAGGTGTAGACGAACTGATGGGAAAAAATGGAGGTGTAGCAAAGATGTGGACGCTTCTACTAAAGAGGTTGGGCTGTTCACTTCATTGATTTGACTTGACTTTACTTAAGATTAAAGAAAGGGGCCGGGCGGGTAGTGAAGGCTCGTTCCTGATCAGAAGTACTGTGAGAGGCACATGCACAGAGGTTGCGGGCGTTCAAGAAAGCTTGTGGAAGCAGCTGAAATTACTTCAGAATCTGGTACTATCACCCCAACTCTCAAAAGTAATATAGCCGCAGCAACAGTAAATTTCAGTGACATCTCGAATACAAATATTTCAGTTCCTGTAAATCTTCACCTAGTAACTCCCTCTCTCAAAAGCAGTGGCAACAATTTTGTTGTCAAGGCTCCAACCACCTCCTCTAATGGTAGTATCTGTGGGAATGAAAACACCAGTGATGCCTCAACAAGCAGCGCTGCCACTGTTGCCCAAACTGCTAATGATACAAACAATGAAAGCAACAGAAATGTATATGGTAACAAAGACACCACAACCATTACAACCACCAAGACCACTGGTCTATGGAGTGCTGCTGCTGAAAAGATACAATAGCGGAAGAAAGGTGAATTTGGTAATGGGAAGGATGGAGGGTACAAGCATGTTAATAGCAGGATCAACATCAGAGGAAGCATTAACTATAGAAACGCTGGTGATGCTGGTAGTTAGTGGCTTCAGGATTTGGCTTGTCTCCGGGTAGCGTTCTCCAAGGTTATGACCGTAAGACTGCACTTTATTTGGTTTGACTTTCTCTTTATAATTATTTTCTTGTATTTCTTTCTTAAGGGGTTTCCCTTACTCTCTTGAGGTATGAATAGTGTTTTTTCTTCATCAGACCATCGGTATTGGTCCTTTCAGTTAGTAGAATTCAAGTGATGGGAGTCCTCATCTTAGAATATTAAGAAATCTGGTATTTGAAAGAGATTTTTCCAAATTTACTTAAAATAAGTTTGACTATTTTTTCCCAGATCTTCATTTTCTAAGAGATTTTAGTTTCTTCAACCTTTCTTTACATGGTAGACTCAGAGATACAAATATCATTTATTATTTTTTAAAGCTGTTATGTTTGATTTATGTATTGTAACTAAGAATTACTTTGCATATTCTCATAGCTGGCACATTTTATTTGTTCTATTTAGAGTTAGATTGTACATTAGAGGAGACGGATTAGCACGTTTGATCAGGCAACTTCTAATAATCTGTGGCTGTTATGGTTGTTCATGTGGCACTGGGGAAGTATTACTCACTTCATCAGTCTAGGTTCACAGGGAAAAACCCATTCCAACGATAAATAAATCACGATTCGTGCATCTTAGCGATGTAACATGGTGGAGCAACTTTGCAGGGGTAGGAATTTCTTTATGCATTTGTAACACCTAATTGAAACAAATGGGGGTTATTTGATTCAACATCAATTTGTTTGGAGGAGAATGTAACACCCTAACTCCGATGCATGAATTGAGTAAAAGCCAAATATACACAATTTTAAAATATATATAATGGAACCTCACTTCTATTATATCAATTCTAAATTGAAGCAATATAATAATAAAAAAGGGCCCACATTGCCTAAACAACTCAAGTGTGACATAACAGGAAAATAAATCTAATATACTCTTCTATTTCATAGGCTCTATCTCTTAGGCTAAACGTTCGTTTTAGTAAAATGGGTTAAATACAACAACATAAGATGAAACTCGTATAAATTGATAAATACAAGTCCAATGTAGTCTAAAACATTTTCCACCAAAATGTATTAGTTTTGGTTCATGCAAAAATTTACATTTCATAAATGATTTGATATACTATAAATACCAATGAAAATCACATGCATCACATGCAACCTATGCAACCTATCTTGTTTGGATTTGAACAGACGCAACCCTCATACTTAAATCGTTTGAAATTTGTAGACTTGTATTGAGGGACTTTAACCCAGAGTCGAGTTCACATACTATCACCGGTGGGATCACCCAAATTAAAAAATATATGTGGACTGTCACTTAGGGACTCTAACCAGGAGTCAGGTTCACAGATAAACACCGATGGAATTATCCAAACTCGGTAAAATTTTACGGATTAGCACCGATAGAATCATACAAACACCAAATCAGGAAATCACCAACCAATCATGACTAGGACTCTAACCACAATTACATTACCATGGAAGTGCAACAACGCCAAACCAAAATCATTACTTTTGTGCTTCAAACATATCCATTCAACGGTCTTAGTTTAGGAAAAATAACCTTCGTAACCGATTACAGAGAGTCCTGATTGATCATGGTTTAAACCCGAAGTAAGTCGGAAACAAACTTGACCGGTTAGTCCTGATTGATCATGGTTTAAGGCATCACTTTGACCGGTTAGGAATTAACATTGGAAGAATTTTGAGAAAACTTGACTGATTAATACACCCTCTGACCGGTTACCATTTTGTTTCTAGAAAATAAAAGGTATTTCATCAGTGTTGACCGGTTACAGACACCCCATGACCAGTCAAGATTTGCCACTGGAATATTTTGGAACCACTTCTAACTGGTTAGACCGACTCTCTAACCGGTCAGCTTTTGATTCTAATTTATTTTTAAAAAATTATTGCTGCATGCGATCAGATATGAACCAAATCCTAAGTTGATAGAATAAGCACCACATATTGCATAGATTAATACCCAAAATATGATACAAAGCATAATAAACTACCATAAACTAAAGTTTTCCATAAATCCTAACTCAAATCCGACAATCCTCCAAGCCCTAACACTGCAATCCAATCAATTTGTTCGCAAGCACACCAACACTAGGCTTGATCTCTGCTTTTGACACTGGTTTGATGCTTTCTTGTTGCGTTCTTTGAGAATACAGAAGTCGATCAAACTCTCATGAATATAATAGGAAGGCTCTCTAAGATTCTCTCTGAATGTTCAGTCTCTGAAGTTAGGCAACCCTAATGAAAGTAAATTCTCCAATTAAATATTAAGTAAACAACAAAATGCACTTTAACCCTTGAGGTCTCATTCATAATCACATCAAGTCTTCAAACTTCTTGAAATTATAATTTTTCCCCAATTCTACAAAAATCTCAATTAATCAAATATTTAAAATTACAAAGCTGGGCATGATCTGTACAGAGAAAGTTGTGATGTTTTTGTACACGGTAGCACATTATCATAAGAATAGAGTCGTCAAGCACAACTTTTTAAAGTTTGGTCAAACCTATCTTACGTCTCTAAGGTCAACTAATTGCCAAGCCCGAGCCTATAACTTGAGTTTGCACAGATGAGAGGGGTAAATTTTTTTTAGGTAAAGTTCAAAAAAAATTGAAATTTGTGTGATTGTTTAGGTTTCTAAGTTGAAAATAACTAACTTTCATGTTTTTTTTTTTAGAATTGCTTAAGAGCACTAGAATGGAACATACATTAGCGTATGAATTGGTGGGGTTGCAAAAGCAAGGTATAGGAATCAAAAAGTAGATTTTGCTACAAACGTGTTGGGTGTATGTAAACAAAATATGAGAATAATATACGTCTTGTCGGGTTGAGAATGGTCAATAGCAAACTCTAAAGTATTGTATAATGCTATTACTAGAACAAATGGGCTACAAATTTTCGGCACTAAGATTTTATTTCAAATTACATTTACCTTTGTCATTGTACTTGGTA
This sequence comes from Arctostaphylos glauca, assembly GCA_019985065.2. Taxonomy (NCBI): domain Eukaryota; kingdom Viridiplantae; phylum Streptophyta; class Magnoliopsida; order Ericales; family Ericaceae; genus Arctostaphylos; species Arctostaphylos glauca. The sequence continues at coordinate 6,429,723 of JAHSPW020000010.1, forward strand.
AAAAAGTACATAACATCGATAATCAAGTATACACTGGTTACTACTATTTAGTTATTGCCAGCTACATAAATGGAGAATGATTCTTAGCTCCTTATAGATGAAACCGTTATCACTTGAAAGAGCGGGAGAGTCCAACTTTTCAAGACCATGAGGAGTACTTTAATATGAAGCATTCCCAGTCTCGTAATGTCATTGAGAGGGGTTTCGGTTTGCTAAAAGTTCAATGGACAATTCTCAGGAGTTACTTGTACTTCTCCATTAGAATTCATTGTCGAATTGTTACTATATGTTGTCTACTCTATAATCATATTACAAAAGAGATGCATGTTGACCCATATGAACATGAACTTGAAAGCTCATGGAGAAAGATACAAGGGACGACTACATTAATATTGTCGAGGTATTTGATCAATGGACTTATCGAAGGGATACCTTTGCACACCATATGCCTAAGGAGTGGCAAACACGAAGGGGTAATGGTGGCAATTAAAGTAAAATGGATTCATGTTGTTGTTTTTAAGACAATATTATTTTGAAGACCACATTTTTAAGGATAATTTATATAAAATCCCCTTCATTTATCACCTCGGTATCTCTTAGCCCCTCAATCTCTAATTGTCCTAATGTCCCTCTTATCTTTCTAATTGTCACATTAGACTAAACGAAGATAACAACATCAATGATATTACGTAAATGACCCCATTACTACCTCCTAAAACGATGTCGTTTTGTACTAAAAATGAAAGAAAAAGAAACTTGATCAAAACGATACTGTTTTGATCTTCTTCTACATTCACAAATCTTCAACAAGAAACCCTAGTTTTTTTTCCAAAATCTTTTCATTTTCAATCCATTACCAAGAATTGATGATGCCCCTTGCACATTCCCTCAATAAAGAGAAGAAAGCTAATAAGGAGAATAAAAGCGAAATTAACAATTGAAATTTGAAACTAACTAAAAAACTCCAACATCTCCCTCTCTCTCTCTCTCTCTCTCTCTTCTTAACCTTCCATGGTGAAAACTTCCATCCTTACAAGCCCAAGCTGTCGATTTGCACTTGATGTCTCATATTCCTAGGGGGAAAAAAAAACAAGGAAAAGTAGAGGAAAGAGAGAGGAGTGCAACCAAAACAAAAATGGAAGCTCAAAAAAGGTTCTGTTGACAGCCATGGCCAATCTATTCATCTGTAAAGGGTAATTTTTTTCCATTTTCATTGATTTCAAGAACTGTGTTTAGTTAAAGGGCATTTGTGATAATAAAAGGTCATGTTCTTACCTTCTTTTTTTTAACGGCGTCATATAATAACCCATAATTTTTAACATTTATAAAATAATTTTTAAAAATCATTCAATTGCATCTTTGATATTTTTATTGTTATATTTATTTTAAAATTTATTTAATTTAATGATTTGATCGGGCAAATGAGATTGCATGCATAAATGTGTTAAGGTGGAGCGCGATACACCGGATGATTTTTTCCTTTTCTCTTCAATTGCCAATCGTTATAACCCCTAGAAATTTAGAGAGCCCTTTTATGATAGATTGATGGAGGATTTTTATGGTGGATATAAAGTTTTTTTCTGAAATTTTGATAAGGGAATTTTATAGCTAACATAATGGAGATTTATATCATTGAGCTTATATAAACCCAACTTTGTTTTTCATTCTTGTTCACTCCATTCTTCATGTATGCAATTCGACACCAGAAAATTTTCCAAGTCATTTCTGTCACAAATCTTTGTCTATTTTTTTGTTTTCGATAGTGTATCAAACAACATCTGATCGAAAGGTAATTGTAGGATGTTATGTTTAGCACTAGCATACACATATCCAACGGTCACGATCTTTGTTTGAGATAAATCGGAAGTATACTATACACTTTCAATATCTAGATAATTTTATTCATATCAAATATTTATACTCCTTTGATCATCTTGGAAACTGTTGTTGAATTAATTCTTTTGTAGCATTATGATTATCAAATCGTAGTAAAGTATATTACATAATTGATTATCATAGATCTTATTGGTACATGTGCAAGCCTACCAGGTCACAATAAATTAGATGTTATGATTGATTGCCTGTTGTGAAATCAGGTGTATTATTATGCAAACCTGAGTGGTGCATATGGATTATATTATTTTTGACTTAGGTGGTGCTTGACATGTTACCGAGATTGGCTGGATATGAGATCTGTTTTGGACTGGTTATGGACATTGTTAGAAATTATTTTGCTTTGACTTTTGATCTTCGTTTATTGATCCTACTTTATTCAAATCCTTGATTCTTCCTGTCGTATAGTATGCTTCCTGCGGTTTAATTTTCTTTTTTTCCAGGTATTAGAGCAGATTTAGTAACAAGCAGATTGAAGTATTTTGAAGTGTTTATTGTATTTAGAGAGAGCTCATTATTGTACAATTATATGTTTTTCTTGATTTTAAGGCCACAATTTATGTACTTTTGAGATTCATTCGTGTATATGTGGAGACCCATTTTCTTTTAACGTTGCCGAGAAGCGGGGCGTTACAGCATCACACCAAAAGGGGTCGATTGTTACAATTAGAAAGATAAGAGGAGACATTGAGACAATTAGAAGATTGAAGAGGTTAAGTAATACCGAACAATAAATGGAAGATGTTTTATGTAAATTACCCTATTTTTAATGTGTCATTGTTATGTAGTTCGTATTGACTTTGTTTGATGTACTTATAATCCCCATACATTTTTGTAATACTTGTAATGTAGTTATGGCAGATGTACTCCGTTACTTTGTTTTGCGGATATCAACATTGACTTTGTTAGAAATGATGAACCTAAACGGCCGGAACCCTACTAATTCCTGTAAGAAAAGAGGAAAGGCAGAGGAACAAGTTATAGATTCAACGAGGCGTACATAGAATCAAAAGGAGGCCCGAGGTTGCACTCGTTCATTTGTTGAAAGAAATAGTGTCTCAAGGTGACAAAATTGATATTCATTCAGGCTAGGGTATTTGAAGAAACTTGAGGGAATACTACTTGGTACTTTGCCTGAACTATCATTCATGTCGATCCTCACATCGAGTCAAAGTTAAAGGTTTCAGAAAGAAAAATATAACTTTGTCAAAGCTATGCGTGGTACTAGTGGGTTTAATTGGAATGACTCATTACCGTATGGTAGAAATGGAAAGTGATACAAATTTGAGACGACTACGTAAGGAGGCAAAAAACACCCAAAATTCAGTACTGGAGAGGAGTCAGAGAGAGCCTTTTCAGAATATTGGAAGCTCGATGGTCCAACAGTTCCGCTATCTATTCCAGCGTGTTCCAAATGCAAAGAATTGGAAGGCAAATTAGAAAACACGTGTGAGCAAATTAAGGGACTATGCTTTTGAATCTTGCTGGGAAGTATGCTGAAATGTTTAGAAAATTTGAAGTCCTTGGTCGAGTTTGAGTTGTTCTGAAATTGAAGATGACGTGTTTGCTGAGTTCGAAAGGTTCTTGGTCGAGTTTGAGTTGTTCTGAAATTTTATAATTTTTCGGCATTTGTTACGTGAAGATGACAATTTATAAGGACCAACGACGTTTTTATCATTTATAAGATAATGAGAGAACACTACAGTTACAAATTCATATAATATCTTACACCTGAAAAATTTATTCTGATCAAATGAAATATGAAATTATCATCCGAATGAAATATCCCAGAACTAATCATATTTCAATCAAACATGTGATTTTAGTATGCGAATCAAAATAAGGCGTTATAGTAGTCTATAATGAGGTACGATATAAATTGATTGGAAAACATGTAACCGTCTTGTGTCTCTCATAATCCTAATTTCATTCATTTTTTTTGACAAAATAAAAAAAATCATTGGCTAGGCTAAATACCTAAGAACACACATTATTTGTGCAAATTCGAATACAAATGTGTTCGAAATCGTCGAATATACGTAAAGCTCGCATGATTATGAAGGACTTCATATGCATCTGCTAATTGTGAACACATCTATATCAGAATGTGTACAAATAATTTGTATTTTTTCTAATCAAATTTGATTATTACGCTCGAAATGAACACAAGTGATAAGTTCAACCATTTTAGTGGAGCATCAAATTAGCCGGATTATTAGTGCTTGTTTGATGTGTTTAACAGTGTGTGCGCATTGCGCACTTTTCTGAGTTCGAGGGAGAAAGTATTTACTGTTTCTGGTGACTTGATCCCACGATACACGAGAACCATTGATTTGTATAACTCGTACGGTCGCATGCTTTTAGGAGTGAGAATATATCTCACCCAAAAGTTCCGTAGAGCATGCCGCCACAACACTGAATAATTATTTCGGATTGAACGCCAAACTTCCACATTCCGATAATACCCTCCACAGACGAATAAAATCAGAGTTTTTTATTATTTTTATTTCCATTCAATTTATTTTCCCCCAAACAGAAACCCTAGGAACAAAATTCTGGAATCCAAATCTGAGAGATCAACAATAACAAACTCTTGAGATCACGACTCTGGCTTTTATACAGAGGTTGGGGAAAGGTAAGTGATTTTGATTATTAGGGTTTCAAATTTCTGGTCTTTCAGTGCTTAATGTCTTCATAGGTTGGGTATTCATTTTTAAAGTTTCCAGTATTTGTATAACAGTTCTATCAATTGATCTTGCCAAATTATCTTCTTCGTGTCAATTTTTTGGAATTTATTTTGACGCCTATTACATTTTTAGTGGGGGTAGTTATTTGACTTAATTAGATTTTTTGTTTAAAGTAAAACGTATTAGGATTAGGGTTGATGAATTTGTTTTATATGACATGATATTTTTGTTGTTTTATTTGTTAGTATGTTTGTGTTTTTCTTCTGGTAACTTTCTGGTGGAGAGAGGGTGTGGATCATCTGTCCCTTGTTTGCCAATTTCCCCAAATTATTTGGTAGTGGTTTGCAATTTGGTAAATAGTTGGTTTTCCTTTTCCCCCTATGTTTCAGTGTATATAGAGGTTTCAAAATAGATGAGGTGCCTCTTATTCAAGGCCATCATCAATTGTGGATTTTTTATACAGATTATGGAGTAGGCTTTGTCTTTTGTTTGTTGTTAATGTTGGTTGTTTTCTTCCTCTTAAGCCTCAATGATCTGTGTTGTTTTTTGACTTCTCATATGAATTTATTAAATTGAGATATCTTATATGTGCATTTGAATAATAAGTCTTTAATTCTGTAGATTATGTCTAATTCAATAATTATGCACATGCGTAACGTTTGCCATGAATTCTAGCGATGAGAAACAGGTTTCAAATTTTGCACCTTTCTGAAAAGAGCTGATTTTGCGTCTGTCGCCTGTCTAAATTTCTGAAACTAGATATTGTATGCAAAAGGAAAAAATAAAAATCTTTTGTATATACTTAGTATTTGACTGTCATTTGTCTTACACTTACAGTAATAGGTTCAAGAACGTGATAATGGTCAATGATAACCTACTCTATAAGTTTCATCACAGTAATGATTTGTTTCATTACCTCCATAATATCGTTTCTATGTTTTGGTTTGATTCCTGATGGAGTGAATCAAGTCTCTACTTTTGTGAACAAGTTCTTAGTTTTTTCCCCCCTTGTTTTTTTGACAGGTTTCAGCTTTTCAGGTACTAGAGATTTTTAGTATATCTATAATGAGGTTCAAGAAGGGGGGCAAAGTTGAGGTTGTAAACAAAAAGGAGGTGCCAATCTCATGGCGCTGTGCTGAAATCGTATCTGGTAATGGTCATACTTACAGTGTCAAGTATGATAGTTGTCCAGGCTCAAGGAGCGACGTAGTAGTGGAGAGGGTGTCTAGAAAGGTTATTAGGCCTTTCCCTCCTGTTGAAGGTGTTGAGAATTGGGTAGTTGGTGATGTTGTGGAGGTTTTTGATGATAATTCTTGGAAGATTGCTAGAGTCTTGCAGGTTTTGGACAGGGATCATTATCTAGTGAGGCTACTTGGAATGCCGCAGGAATTTAGAGTGCACAAATCAAACATGAGGGTCCGGCAATCTTGGCAAGGCAACAAATGGGTAGTGATTGGAAAGGTATTATTTGCAATTTTCACTTGTCTATGATTTCGTTCATGGTTGATACGTTTTCCCTGGTAAAGTCTTAAATTTGGAAATTTTATTGTATTCTTATATCAGATTTGACTATTTTTGTTACCCACGTTGTCCTATGAAGCATGGGTACTTACAAAAAGATAGTGTATCTGTACCTTGTACACATAGGGTACTTGTACTTTGCGTAGTAATCATGCGAACCTGGTATGCGAAGCATGTTCTGTAGATTTTTACTTAGCCATACCCAGTGGTGCCCAGTATATAACCCAATCCTCACGCCAACCAATATAATAATTTCTTCTAATGCATAGATGAAGTTAGTTGAAGCAACTTTTCTATATTTAAGTATGCTTTTGGAATTCATCTTTGCTTGGTAGGTTGTTTAAGTAGGACCACGTTAAACTGTGGTTTGTAGCTGGATCCATTATTATTAGGTCATGCTTTTTTGCCTTTTGTTTCCCAATTTATGTGTAGTGTTTTGCTTCAAAAAGTAAAAACTTGTTGCTTTATCTCCGCTATATTCGTAACTTACTTTTTGCAGTGTTGCTGTATAGACATAACCGTATGGTTCTGAAAATAGTGCTCCTATGTGTGCTTCATATTTGTCATATCAAACATTTCTTTATGCTTTTTGGCTTATCGATTTCTATTAATTGAGTCCTGGTTTCTTGTTTTTTCAAGTTTAACATGGCTCGTATGTGCCATACACTAATAAGCACAAACACGAGACAAATATGGACACGGATATAGATACCGGCAAAAGACACAAACCACAAGGCACAAGTGACAACTTTTTGCTTGAATCTAACCCCTGAAAGGTTTTTTTTATCATGTGAAGTGATACTCTGCTTTCCCCATAATGTCTAGCTTGAGACGTGTTTCCCTGGGGTGTCCCAGGTGTATCCTCTGCTTATAATTTATTATTTAGTTTAATAGGACATGCCAAGTCTCATACGTGCTTCATATGCCATGCGTGTTTGCGTTGTCTGATTGTTTGTCGGCTGCTGCAACAGGCCTCTGGAAGACGTGAAGATGTGAAATCGAGCAAGGAATCAGCTTCAGAATGTAATCAGAAGACAGGCTTTGAAATGCTGCAAGCCAATACAAAGATTAAGCTACAAGATCATTTTGCTGTTCACGGGAATGCTGGGCGACAGGGATCTAATATGATCTCTTCTAGAACTCTAAAAAGAGCATCTCCATACCCCTCCTCTCTTGTTGATGAATGTACTGGAAATCTTCGGAAAATGAGAGTATTTGAGAAAGAAGGGAGGCTTTTGCGACAAAAGGTAGATGCTGTTGCTTACCCAAAAGAAAATATGGGTAAAAAATACATGCATTCCTCCTCTATGAATAGGTCAAATGGATATAATGAAACGGAGAGGGTAAAAATAAGTGGTTTGGTTGGCTGTTCCTTTGCAAAAAGCTCAGAACACAATGATTCTAGTAGTGATGAATGCTCTGTTGGTAGTTGTACCGTTAATTGTGTGAGTCCAAATAAGTCTCCAGGTCACTTTGTTTCAAGTCGTCATCAAGTTATAGATTCCCTTTGTAGTGAGGCAGAATCCTTTTATGGTTCGGGAAATAAGGAAAACTGTTACTTACCTCCAGAAGAGGAAGTGGCAGCAAGTATCCATGGACTAGAGTTGCATGCATATCGCTGTACTCTAGAAGCATTGTTTGCTTCTGGTCCCTTTAGTTGGGAGCAAGAAGAACTGTTGACAAATCTCCGCATTACTCTCCATATTTCAAATGATGAACATTTGATTGAGCTGAAGAATTTAATTTCTGCTGGAGCTGGTGTTCAAAATAGTTAAACGTTGAAGGGTTTCTTAATTCTTTGTTCCCCATCCTTGTAGGATCTTCTTTTTGTCTTTAATGTCGATATTATCGTTGTAAGAAGCAGGATGATGTCTTCCATTTTCTAGCTTCCATCTCGATCATATAGTGTTCTTGCCTGGGCAGTTGGCTTTTGTAACTCTGAGTTGTGCTTAAACATTTGCAGAAAGAGATGAATGTATATAGATTCTGGCCTCATTCTCATACTCTTTTGTGTTTTCTTTATAGTTGGTTATATCTTACAGTTTGTAAAAACCTTGAATAGCATTTGCCAAGTGCACGATCTCTTATCGGCATATGAAATGATCAGCATCCAATATTACTACCTGCAAGCGTTACATTTAAGTGATGCGCTTGTATCGGAAATTTCTCATATTTTTCAATTCCTTTTGGCGTTCAATCTTCAAGTCGCATGCTTCTTTGTTTGAATAATATCTGGAAGGATATGAAGGTTCTAAGTCTATACTTGATCTCCTGTATATGCAGGTGCATGACTGCATATGTCAATGTCAGCTGTTTATGCACGTGCATTTAGAATATGTTGTTCATATCAACATTGCACTTGGATAATAATGAAATTAGATATTCAAATACTGGTGGAAACGGTATTTTGCGCTTTATTACATTTTAGCCAAGTGATACCGTTGGTTGTATAACACGCCTAATGGTATGCTTCCATATAGCTGCTATTTTTGACTTTTGTGAAACTATATTCCTGATCGAAATTGAATAGCTTTGCTTTCCTCCATATATTGTGGCAGCATACTCAAATTCTGTATTGAGGTCGTTATTGATGAATCCCCTCCATTTCCAGGGCCACAGTTGGAGGCATGCATTTCTTGCTTCCAAAGGTCTAAAGGTGATGTTTGGTGGATATCTACTAAAAAGCCAATCCATGCCTATCCTGATATCAGTGGCCTCAATTTTTTTGATGTCTTGTGCTGATGGAAGAAAACCAGGCATTTGGAATAGCTGCCATAATATCTGATATGGAAGGTTCTTATCAAACCTTTTAGTTCAGATATTACGCATTGTTAAGCTGTTTTCTTGCTGATCCGCTTTCTACTCTTTATATGTTGTTTGTTTCACACAAGTGCACATAATTATGCTCTTCAATATAATGCATTTTCCTTCAAATTAAATAACCTAGAATGGGTCATTGGAACTTGGAGCTCCATGGGGTTAGGCTCCAAGCCTAAGCAATGTCATATTCAAAGTTTTTGCTGTACAAGACAATTAAATTAATCTGGATATCATTTTGGAAAGAGATACTATTTCATCATGTTGTCACCAAATAGCTCATTAAGTTGGTTATATTGAAGTTAGCATTGTAGTACCTCAGTGGTGCTGTCATCTTTCTGCATATAGTGCTAAGGGTAGGCATGTTCCAGTGAAATGACTCTAACACCTATCATCTGCCGTGATTATGAGGGATACACGATTTACTGTCCTTTGAAACCTATATGATAAGGTAGTGAATTTTGTGCTAATAACGCCGAAGGTATCCGAGAAATGCAACTACCCAAGTGCATTGCATTCTGAAACACACGTTTTCAAAACAGGGTTCACCTTCCTTTAAAGTGGTGAATTGAGCAATTCAAAGCAATCTGCAAAGTTTTTCCAAAATGTCAAATGCCATGAACTAAGAATATAGACAATGTGATGTTTTCATAAGAGAAAATGTTAAAAATTGTGCATTATGTTCCGTAGAATTCTTTGCATGTGTAGTTAAAGAAAAATATTTTATTTTGTTGGATGTTTACCGCTGATAAGAGGCACATTCTAGTTTTTTTTTTTTTGATCAGCTGGCACATTCTAGTTTTGTGATGTATAAAAGCCCACGATACCCCTATCATACACAAGTTAGGTGATGTGGAGTACCACATTCTCGTTCCCCATACGGGTGCAATCTGTGCTCTCCTGTCTCCTGTCTAATTTCCTGTATGCCGTCTCAAATCAGCAGCTTAATGTGACTCATGCAGTTGGTTTTAAGGAAACAAAGTTATACAAAACAGACAGTACTCCAAATCTCTGTCTAGTGGCCCTGAATTTTGAGTTTTTTTTTCTTCTTTCAGTTTTTGGTGTGGTTTGGATGATGCCGAGCTTGGTGAGGGACCTTCTTGTTAGTTGCGATGGAGGATGTATATAATATTCGTAATAGTAAGGCTTAAGACTTGGGAGTAGCTCGTTTGTAGACCATTGTAGTGTACTTAGAATGAAAGAATTGCAGAATTTTGACAGCAAGATTTCCAGTGGTGTTTTCACAGGATTAGTTTTGTCTTCTCTGTCTTATAGGAGATTTGCCAGCCTTATGATGCTCTCATATATATTTTTTCTTAACAACGAAATGTAGGGAAGTTGACTTGTTTGTAACTCAGTATAGAGAACACTTCTCTTCTTTGAAATTTCTTCTCGCTCCTCATTTATCCAAGGCTTAAAAGGCAAAATCCCTAATTTGTTACCAACACCTGGAAGAACGGTTTGCTTGTGTCTGATGTTTGATTGAAACATTATCATCTTTCTGGGTTCTATTAGGGGTGAAGTTGGGAAGGAAATGGCATTTGTCTGGAGTAGATATGCAGCAGGTGCAGGAGGCCGGTCATGGTTCTTCTGAGGATGGGATAGATGCCCTGTCCACGGCTAGGCTGCCTGGGCTGCATTTGAATCTAGATCCCAAGGCCCAAGCTCAGTGGTGGGAGGAGAGTTGACTTCGAGGAAGGTTAACTTAGAGGAAGGGTGTATTAAGGTGGTTTCACAAATGATGTAAAAGGTGCCAGGATTTATCAGATTTCCACTGTCAAAGGGGATGGACTATGGAGGGAAAAGTGTTCGAGGGGGTAGTAAGGTTAAAGGTTAGAGAAATTTGTCAGGTTTCCTTTGACAAATTTTGTGAAATGCTTTATTGAAGCTGGTGAAAAATGAAGCAAAATAGATGCCTAGATCTGATGAAAAATCAGCTTGGGTGAGTTGTTCATATGAGCACTGCAAAGGTGCAAAAGAGAGTTATCAGACAATGGAAAGATGAGAGGTCGAGGGGGTTTTGGGGGGGTTGTCCGTGTACTTTTGTCTCTATGGGACAACCTCTTTTTTTTTTGTATTGTGTTATTTTCTTTGCTCTCTTTTTTTTTTTTTTTGATAACCGAGGTGTCCAGCGGCTTGGGGACCAGGCTGGAATTGCCTGGGGGAGCCCCCCACCTAATGCTGACTAGTCCTCGGGGCCCTGAAGTGAACGACCGGGAATACCCTCCAGTGGCCCCAAGTTTTTGCGGTTGCCAAGTTTCGAACCCAGCATCTGGGGTTTACAGCTTGCCAGTCCTACCACTTGAGCAACCCCTTGGGGTTTTCTTTGCTCTCTTGTTGTCATATTGTTTTTATTCCGCTTTTTTGTTTTTTGTTTTTTTTTTGGAAAAAAGACTTCTGTAAATGGATGGTGCCCCTGAGCATGCTCTAGCATAATAAATTAAGGGAGAGCACAACTTGGTTTCTCCCTTTTTGAAAACCATGTCATGGTTTTTTATTTTCCAAAGTTGTCCTTATAAAGTACATGTGTTTACAGTTCATTCAAGTTTGTTTAACTGTTGGGAGTCTTGAGACAACCAAGGAAATAAAAAAACTAACAAACCACTCCACGTGTAAGCATTCGGTTTCCTAGTTCCAATGCACTATGCAATTTTTCAAAATGTTGACAATGGCCTCCTATAGTCAATCTGAAAGAGAAGAACTAAGCATCCCGAAAAGTATAGAAGACCACAAGAGTATTCAGATCCACGGTAAGATGATTATTGCTAAAACACCCAACTCCACATTGATTAATTACTATCTCTAAAACTAATATATGAGGTTGGATGACCTCTCCGCTCACTCATTGCCGATTGGTATGAGCTTAGACAACAAAGGTCAAATAATAGTTCTTCCCCTTTCTGGCTTGCTCATATCAGAAAATCATCTCCAGCACGTCACATGCCAGCCTGACATTTAGGTTGCCCAAGCTTGACCTCAGCTTGGTTGTCGACTTAGTATTAATAATAATTTTTTTCGATGTATTTCTATTGTTTTTTCTATATTTATAAAAAAAATTGTTGTTCCGCGCCAGGGGGTTGCCCGAGCCCACCCCCGGGGCTGGCCTTGAGCATGTGCATCCCCTGACTCACATGTGGGAGGTAAATAAGGGATCCGTAACACACAGATCATAACTAAATAAAGTCCACTTAAGGTACAAATAACATGACAATCAATCAAGAGGGTCTTGTCCAAAAACCTCTAAAACCTGAGTTTTGATACCATGTTAAAGTATCCAACTCAAAATAAATTGGCAATAAGTGGAGAGGCCGTCCAGACTCATATACTAGTTTTTAAGGTAGGAATTAATCAATGTGAGACAAACTCTAACAATGGCAAAAAATTTGTTTGATATCTTCACATCTTTGATCTTCTATCGTGGAGACTACACAGTACTTGCGATTTAGATTCGTTCACCATTCATTCTCCATATATGCTTTCCATTCAGAAGTGCTTTCCATTCAGATTTGCTTTTATTTTTGCTCCATATGTCTAAGATTAGGGTTTTTAGTTTGTTCATTGATATTTGATTATTAGGTGATTTTCTTCTTATTAGAATCATATTTTTCCCACTCTTAATGATTTTGCACATGCATCACATGGAGCATATTCCTGAAAAGTTTCAGTCCTTGAAGTGTTCCTATATATGACGTCCTAAGAAGCACAGACGCATCAATCTGCTTCACATGTCGGACACGGGAACATTCGGTAAATGCTCTAGACGCATGTCGGACATGCTCAAATACTTGTCCAATCATACACCGAGGTCACAATGCAATTTTAAATAGTTAGGGAGGGGCATTGCCACAGATGATTATGTGCTAAAAATAAATTTGTGATTTCTAGCATGCTGTTATGACATACAGTATTTTATTCTACGTAGCCCAATGTATCCGGGTTCTAGTTTTTGGAAAAGAAAAATGATGTGTCTGCGTGTCCGAGTTGTGCCTGTGTCTCAGTTCCTTGTCCGTACTTCTTGGATGACTTCTGTACATATTCTTTCTTAGCTGTGGATTATAAGTTTTCCTAGTTTTTCTCCAAGGGAAATGTGTACCTCTGCTCCAGTTGCCAGGAATAAAACAAAGTTAGAGGTTGGTTTTTAGATTACCGAATGGAAAGGTGGATATGCAACAGGCTCAGAGAGAAATACGCATCGTTAGAAAAAATTGGAAAGTTTGGCAAGGATGCATCAAATAAGCCCCATAAGAAAGATGTAAGAAATGGAAATATTAGGCCCGGGAACCCTGAGACAATACTTATAAGATGTGCCACTACTTATATGATATCAGGAAAATGTTTGCTTTAGGCTTGAGAACCCTGCCAGAGCAACCGAATTATCAGGCATTTTAGCCTTAACAAGTATGTTTGGGTAAACAATTTGTTCTCATTATTTAGCCCCCGAGGTATCTGTTTTCGTCACTTTTGTGTTTCTTGCATTTTGTATATCTTTTTTGTTGTGGGTATCTTTTTCTTTAACTTTTACATTTACCTCGTGTGTCTCCTGGTTTGCACTTAATAAAATTTTCTTCCAGGATCGAAGTATATAACAAGACAACTGTTGTCTGGTGATTCTTTTCAGGATTTTAAGTTCTTGAGGTCAAAGTGGAGGTTCTAAATTTCACCTGAAAGTTCCTTACTTTTGCAAGACGAGGAATGCCATTGCAGGATCATTGGTAAGAAACTATCGTGTCGTACTCACCAGTTTATGGTCATTGTTGAGGAATTATGATTTTTCTTTAGTGTCAATTGAACAAATAAATATGGATATGGACGTAGGTAAAAGGATTTAAAAACCGTACTCAGGAGCAGGGTGAGTGATTGACTTGTTTGACAAAGGGAAACATATACTTTTAGGTCCAAGGCATAGCTTATAAATGAGCAAAGCCTTACTCAGCTTTGAAATACTCTAAATTGGCTGAGGGACAGTGTGGGTTTGTGCAGGGCATCATAGATCCACTTTGCATTTTGCTCTTAAAATGGGTTCGCAAATGATGATTGAATTGCTCGTATTAAATTGCTAAGTTATGGGACATTTAGGTTCCTCTGCTTTTGTGTTCTTCTTGATGACTCCTCAAGAGGTTTGCATTTGAATCTAATTCATGGGTTTTCAATTGTTTGGTGAATAGTTGTGTTGGAACTGTTAAATTTAGAGATGCAAATCGTGTAACTACAATACTTAGAATAAACATGGTTGTAGAACCGTGAAGAAGGTTACAATAATGTCGTCTCAATAGGAATTAGTTGTGATTGCATTACTATACAGTGACAATTCATGCAGGTTGAAGGATGAAAAGGCTGATGAGCTAAGGCTGTGGCGAAATTAAAGCTAGTAGCCAAATGGTTGATGAGCTAGGGAATTTATCACTGGTTAAAAACTGAAGGATGAAATGCTTGGTAACTGAAGGAGCTAGCTCAAAAATACACCTATTGTCTAAGGAAATTACGTTGCATGCTTTCATAGCGTTGTTGAGGCGAAGATCCAAAAGTGCTTTGGAGCACTCAAACAAGTTGTATATCTTGGTTTATCTTCTTTAATGCCATTCAAAGTTGCTATTAGTCTTGTTTTCAGCTGTACCACGTGCAGTGTTTTAAAAAGAGTGCACCTAGACGCTGAGGCGAGGCGAGATGCACCGAGAGGGCGTCCACACCCCGAGGCGAGGCCACACATACATGAAACGCAGTTGAGCCCCTTCAGGCGTGCGCCTCGCTGTGAGGCCTGAGGGGCGCCTTATGGTTTTGCTTGAATCTCTTCTCAGATTTACCAACCACTGATCACTGAGGATTAAACATGGGGCAATGCAGTGGATAAAAATTCTACGAATTAAAGGCTCTAATCATTAGCCCACGTGAATCGAATGAAACAAACCCAGCAGCCAAACTGTTGAGGTCCTGAGAAGAAGCTCAACTGTTCAATTGAAGGTAACTTCTGCCTTCATCTTTCTCTGAGAATGCTCTTCTTCTTCTTCTTATGCTCTTCTGCTGATGCTGCTTCTGCTCTGTTTTTTTTTCACTCTTCTTATTCTTAGTATTTTTGTTCTGGATTTGTTTCTGGCTGATGTTTTTTCTTTTTGTTTCCTTCTTCTCCTTAAATGTTCTGTTCTTCTTTCTCTATATCCATTAGTCTTTTACTTCTGTTGCTGGGACTTCTTTGATCTATTTTTTTTCCCGCTGAATCTTGTTCTTCTTTTTATGGATGTTATGCTTTTGTTTGTATTTGGTGATTTGAACATTTGCTATGTATGTGACGAAATATTGACCATTATAAAAATTTCGCATTTGTGTTTATGGTAGTGTTTTTTATTTTACTATATATTTAGGTTTTTAAAAATGGTTGAAAGCTTATGTTGCTTCTCATTGTTCATATAAAATTATCATCTGATGTCGTTCAATGTTGGTGCTGCCGCCAATGGATCCAACAATTATACGACAATTATAGAAGCTATGGCAGCTGCTCCAGTGAATAGAAAATCCTATTGTTTATTAATGCAGAATATGTCATATACAAAGAAAATATTAATATAGGCAAGAGCAAGACTGATGTCGCTGGCTGGCAGTGAAGCCGATGAGACAAAAACCACCGCTAATTTGGATGATCCATAGAGTTTTGGAGCTGTCAAGTCTGATAATGAAGGGTTTACTTTGTACAGATTACCACTAAAATTTGCGGTGTCTTGAAGGATTGATGTAGCCAACCCCCTTAGAGTTGGACAGAAGGCTCGGGTTTGGCTGCTATATAAAATGAGGTAAAAAAAAATTTGTCGCAATGTTGTAATAGTTGCTGAATTTAGTCAGCAGTGCAGTGGTTTGTATATGTCTTTTGTGTATTGTATTTTAGTGCTTCCACTTCCAAGGAAGAAAATTTTCTCCTATAAAAAGATGCTGATTGTCGGATGATCTACATGATACGTGCATGTTAAGATTCAAGGAATGTCCAGAAGGAAACAAGCTGTCGAATACCAGGGCATAGAAGTGTGTTAATACATTTGAATAGTAATTTATGACAAGCTCAAGGTGCTCAACAGTAAGAAATGTGTGACCAGTAAAGAATGCTGTGAGCATTTTGAGCTGAAAATTCTAATTTTTCACAGTTCCTTCCAGTGAAATACTGAGTGTAAGACACAGTAACATGGTAACAAATATTTCCAGATTGGAAACTAATTTGTGGCGTAAAATTTGAAATTGATGATCTGCCTACACATGCAAGACCCCTCCACCGGATGCCTGGGCTGAATCCCACCTTGAGGTTATGGAGAAACAATAAAAGGACAAATAAGACAGGACGGAATAGAAATCAGGGCCTTGTGTTACCTACAAGTAAAGTGGTCCTGTGAAACTTTGGGTTTTGCCCATTTTCCCCTTCCCATGCTCGTGGAATCCCAATCCATGGATTGGTAATAAAACACAACCTGCTAATGAATAGGTAGATCATGTCTTTTTGGCTTGGGAGTTGGACCATGTCCAATGCTTATTTTGTAATGCCAGACCAAATAGAGCAGCCAAAGCAAGAGTTGGCGTTAGATTTTCGATTACAAAGACCACTCAACTTCAAAGCTGAACCGAAATTCCAGGATTAGCTTATGTGCCAATCAGCTCCTTAAAAATCACAGTCGTATTTATGCAGCTTTCATTTTACATTGCTTTAGGCCTTCTGAAATTTGGTATCTTTTTAATGCTGTACCTGTAGTCACAAAATCTGCGGCTTGAATCTTTTGAGTCTGATGTCAAATACTTGGTACATCGCAGGTTGATGTTGGGCAGATTCTATTTTGATGTAGGGCAAAAAGTTCTGCAACGAAATTTATTGAAATGGATACCTTCTTGACAGTCCAAAGAGTTCCCATAGGCTCGGATTCTATCGTTGATTGGCATGCTCTTATGGTAAAAGGGAAGAGCCTTGCAATTCTTTTATTCAGGAGTTGTTCAGCAATCAGCAGCTACTGTCTATTGTGTATTAAGGATTAATGGGACTTTTACAATAAGACAATCTCTGGAGATCAGTTGATTGGTAAAATTGCAAGAGCTATAAAAAATCTCTCCTATGAGGAATGTGAAGCTGTCTTTGAAGAATAAAAAGTTGTCCGCTTGTTGGGGGATTCCGGAGATGATCATGCATCATGTGAGAAATAATTGAGTATGGGAACTGATACGTTATGCATTAACGTATTACTCGTGTCTATAGCAGTACTAATAATATTAAATCTATGTTAGGATCCTAATCCAGCTATTATCATGTTGTATTGTGTAATTTTTTCTTGAATGACTTCAATTATTAGATCAATACAACTTTAGTTGTTGTGAAAATGTATTTGAAGAGTCTCATGCTGTTGTATATTGTAATATAGATTGGTGTGGAACACACAATATATTATCAAAGAAAATGCATATATAGTATATATTAGAAAGTAAATATTTATAATGATTAATTAGTTTGAAAAAATAGTGTGTTCAAATGGAGAGTATTAATATATATTTTTGTTACATTTTTAAAAGTTGTAGGGCCATAAATACTAGTTAAGACTGTTGTATGATTATTTTTTGCAATGAAGCTAACCGTTAGATGAAAACGATTTTAATCGTTGTTGCGAAATTGTCTTTTAGGGATTCACACCATTTTTCTTTGTAACATAGATAGTTTTTCTTTTTTCGGATGTTCTTGAGTGTCTTCCTTTCTTTATGCTTTGTTTTCTTTCAGTAGCTTCTAGGTGGAGGTTGCTTTTTGCTAGTTCTGGCTTTTCTTCTTCTTTTTTCTGCGGTATTGCCTCTGGGTCTTTGTTTTTCTGTGTCATGTGCATTTACGAAAAAAAAAAATCCTGCCATTTTATTGAATTCTCATCGGAGACATTAGAAGGTGCAAAATCAACTAAAAATGATTCTCTTTCTGTGACCAAATTAGACCCAGTTAGCTTTTCGCTTAGCAAAAGTAGCAGATAGACATAATATGGGGGCAGCATTGAGCTAGCTAGCAGCTTAAAAAGCACGGTTAGGTGAAGGAAGCGACTAACATTTCGGAGGTCCGGATATTCCTCATCTCCGTGAATCAAGAACAAATAACCAGATTGTGCATGTTATTGTAGTAGATATAGGTATGGATAGAAGGGGTAGAGTTGTTGCAGGAGCAATGCTAGAATCCTAAAATGAAATTCCAAAAATGTCCCAGAATAATAAGGTGTGAACATCTTTTTTTTCCTCACACACGCAACACTTGCAACACCTCTCTTGGATGCTTGACAGCTCATCATTCGGGGACATTTCGGGAATCTAATTATGTGATCTTAGCATTTCTCGTCATTGCAGTAGTACTGTATACGTCTGGTTCGGAAAGCTTACGATGCACTCCATAAACACTATTACTTTCGAAATCAGCTTTAAAACTGGATAAGTAAACGAAAGCTGCACACATCCATGAATAAAATTCACCATCCTGCTAAACTTTATAAGGACTTGCCAAACGATGTTTTCATTGCATGTCCAGTGAACTATTCCGCCAATGCCTTGTACGCTCCTCACAAGCAAATACCCCACACAGTTAATAGCAGTAATAGCTCCAAAATCCCTACATATCACATACCCAAATCCTCAATAGGGAGCATAAAACAATCAGAAGTTTTGTAGGAAAATTTGAGACACCAAATCCATTACAAAGGGAATGAGAGCTGACTTTTGGGACACAACATCACACCAAGTAGGAAATCCCCCATCTAATCAAATGCGTCATCATCGTCATCCGGAAGGGGCTGATTTGCAGCTTGAACCAGCTCTTGCTCGTGCCTGTCAGAAATCACCATCCACCACACGGTGCACAGTTAGGAAGTGAATTAGTGGTAAATGTAGGTGGGAGTGCGCGTGCATGAGAGAGAGAGGGAGGACTTCTGATGGCAAAAAAAGGGTAAGCGAGAGCAATTTCAGAAAATGCAGTGAAAACCCAAGCTTCCTGTGGGACGTAGGGATTCAACTCTCACCCACAAGGATCCAACTAACACATCATCGCACCACGATTGTGAAGGGCTCAAGTTCAAATTATACACAAAATTTAGGTACCGTGTATTGAGTACTTACTACTTAGGTCAGGGGTACTAAAACTCTACAAGATAAAACTGATTGGACTAGAAATTATAGGTCATATATTTCATAACATAAACCTCAAAGAACTGAATTCCAGAAAAATGCAAACAATAGCCTAAAAAGTAATACAAGTGACATATTCATCTTATAAATTTGTCCAACGTATTTAAAGTGTGTATGCCATGCTCAAAAGAATAAAAAGTTCTACTGCTAAGAAAAAATTTATCCACATTTAGAGGGTTCAAGGATATTTCAAAAAGCTACGTGTCAACAAGCGTACACCATTAAGAATTTAATTTGTTTGATTAAGATATAAAGAAGTGCTGGACACTTTTGGCTTGTCGGTGTCTGACAACAAGACATCCCTCTTCTATACAAGCCTCTCTGCACTATTAGAATAGCATTCACATGTTACGAAAAGCAACTCCCATGATTTTCTGTTCCCATGGCCAGATTAATAAATTCAATGGGGCAGCACAATATATGCTTTAAGGTAATTTCAGAAACGAGCAAGGAGAATTTATAATGAAACACCATAGGCCAAGAATAAGAACACTTCCTCATATAGTTTAAGATCGTGGTTCCAATAAGGACACTTCCTCGTATAGTTTATTTTTCAAAAGAGTTCAAGGGGATAAAAGACAAGTGTGGGTGTAGCACAAAAAAACTTACAGTTGCTGTGCAGCCAAGTCAATGTGCACTTCCGGAGGAGCAAGGGCAGGAGACTCCACAAAATGCAAATTTGGATCCCTACAACCAGAACATTTAGGTACTGCATGTCCTAAAAACCAATGTAGCAAAGAGCAAAGAGAAATGCATATTGTAAGGATATCTAATGATTACCCAGCAAGTTTTCTGGCAAGGTAGAGAAACGGCTTCTCGAAGTTATAGTTGCTCTTTGCTGAAATCTCATAGTATTGCAAGTTCTTTTTCCGATGAAAAGTAACTTGCTTGGCCTTCACTTGCCTGTTCTTTACATCAACTTTGTTTCCACAAAGTACGATCGGAATATTCTCGCACACCCTGATATTGGCACCATAGAACAACCCAGATATTTCAATACCATTGGAAATCAGTATAACATAATCAGAACTAATGAAATTTAACTTTCAAGAATTACCGGCAAAGATCCCGGTGCCATGTTGGAACATTCTTGTATGTCAAGCGGGCGGTCACATCAAACATGATGACGGCACATTGTCCATGGATACTGCAAGTAATACTATCTTTTAGGACAAATACACTAAGAGACTGGAACCTCTTATTTTCCTCTTAAAAAGAAACCCCAAAAAAATTTACAATTTACAACAAAAAAATTACGCGCAACAAATAAAAAAAAAAGCCATCTCAAAGAAAACTTCCAAAATCACTAAAGCAAAGGGTGTGGGTAAGAAAGCTACAACTACTCTACGCTAAGCACGTACAGCAGGCATTAGATGCTGGAATGAAGACAAATGTCCCAGAAGTTAAATCTTGATCCTGCTATCTTTACTAACAAAAGTGCATTGTACACCACATGTTTCAATATATCTGAAAGTGAACTATAAACAAAAATACAAAATACAAAATCAATTGGAACTAAGTATGCTACACAAGCTACGCTAGCAGTAGGCACCAAAAGGTCATTCCCTAAGTTACCAAACTGATTCAGTATCATGAATCAAAAATCCTACTTCGGTAAATCAGAATAGAATTGAGTCAAATTGAATAGAGAATTTAACAGTTCAGCACAAATTACGATGATTGATTTAAATATTTTGTTTAAATGAAAAAATAAATAGATTGAATTCCCCACATTTTTTGCTCCTGCATTAGTTGAATTGGACACATGATCTCTTAATAAGGACATGGATACATGATCTAATTTGGAAGACAATCACCTACATCCCCACAGATGTAAGACCAAATCCCATCATTCATTAGACTCAGAAAATCATAACCTTTCATTTGGCAGTTTAAAAAAGTGGAACTGGAAACTTTCGAAAGAGTATTGACATGAGTGTGGTGGAACCCGTTAGTTTAATACAAAATGTCTGGAGGAAAAAACAGGAATGGGAGGTAATAAGTTGAGTTTCACTCAACTGGCACCTACAACATATTATACAAACTCATGTTTATTTTACCAAAAGGCAACAAAAAATGTACTTTGACATTTTTATCTTATACAAAAGAGCAACTAGTCACAGGTTTTCACTTCTCAGTAAGTGAAAGACCTGTACCCGGGTGTTCATTGAAGAATCTAAAATATGTAAGTACTTGATGAGTCTACTGAACCTCATTATAACTTATAAGATCCACTTGCAAAATAAACAATATTCAAAATTCAAAATAATAGTTCACACAAGACCATATCCAGAGGCCGCACTGTCTACTTGATTTGTACCAGGGTGTACGTTAAAGAATTTCCATAACGCTTTTGCAGGTCCAAGTTTTTTGGCCTTCAATGACAACACATGCTACCAAACAGAATACAACATCTTCTGATGAAGGCCTGATTTAAATAAAGTACTTCACATATCCTAAACCATATCCAGAGGTCGCACTGTTCATGCTTAGTTCAAAGTATAGTTGTCTGAATAGTAAGATTCAATTTTCATATAGTATAATCCTACACAATTTTTGGTCATCGACGCAAATAGGTGGCATAAATTGGCTAAATCGAGTTGGTGAAACGATGAATCGTTTGACTCACTTTCAATTCACCACAGCATATCCTGGCTCCTTTTTTACATTTTATTGTTGGATATTGGATAAATGGTTTAAACCATTTTTCAAGGTCTTCAGCATTATATGTCATTTTTTGTCTGTTTCTCCATATTTACTCTCAAATATAGCTCTCTCCCATAAAGTACCATAGGTAAATAAACAGGGAAAATTTATTTTGAGAATAAATCGGAAAAAGCAACAACAAGATGGCATACAATGATCCTAAACACCTTCAAAGGATTTGTTTTGTAATTTGAACTCTTTCCACAAAAGGACCCTTAATAGGATTCATGAATCCACATCTCGTGCAAGTTGCAATAGAAGCATCTTAACTACTACACAATGTGATTAATAATCCATCATTTAAAACAAGCTTTTACTTGATCTAGGTTTGGAATTTTCATTTAAATATGATGTACTTTTGTCAACCATATATTCAGAAATCATAATCGAATTGAGTGATTCACAACTCATTTGATTCACGATTAGGAAAATGACGGTTTCGAATTTTCGATTCACAATTTGACAAATTTTAAAATAACTTTATTCTTTTCCCCAACTCCTATTATTGCAATTTTCAAGATCTTTCCATCTATTCATAAATGAAAACAGCAAACTAATAAAATAAAGTAAGAAGACAAAACCAAGAAGAAGTAAAAAAGCTGAATCAGTCATGAATAACACACCACTCCAACAAACCAACTATCATAAAACTTGAAAAATTTGTTCTTAACAAATATTCTACTCATTCAAGCACATAAAAGTGACCTTATACGCAGATGATTATTTTAAGGTCTTTGTTCCTTCTTTGTTGTTGTGTAGGCATTTAACAAGAGAGTTTCAGAATAACATCATGCGATGACTCACAACAATGTAGTGATACTAGGGCCTAGGAAAGGAAAGGAAAAGAAAGTACAGGATATCAAACTTTTGCATGATTTATGTGTGCGGTTAGCAGGAAAGTTGTGGAATTCACGCTTCTAATTTTCCTACTAGAATTTGTACTTCAAAACTTGTCCTCCAAAAAACACAAGATTTTACAAGAATCTTGCTTTTAGACTAGTTTCTTGTGCAATTAAACTATTGCTTTTCAACTTTTCTATAAACAAAAATATGTTCTTTTTCCTTCACTTTAATAAATTTTTCTCATGAATAACTTTTCCGTGCCAATTTCTTTAATAAAGTATGTTCTTGACAAGTGAATGGAGCCTATAGGACATCAAGTGACATCCTAACAACCATAACATTAAAAAAGAAGCAAGAAAGAAAACGTACAGTTATGACAATAAAATTTTAACTAGCATAACCCCAAACTATTTGAGTATCACATATCAGCAAATGCCACAAAATCAACCAAACAAAATGTCAAGCCATATTTGCAATGGGAAAGCACAAGTCTTAGGTCTCTAGTAATTTTATAGGCCTCCTAGTGTTTAAGCCAACGACCTATCAGTGCCATACTCAGGTAGCTAAGTTTAAGTGAAAACGTTTTGAAGCGATGTCATCAGTATTAGCTGGACAGACTGACAGAGTCCAGTTTGTCAGCAACACTCCAGGCACTTAAATTCAGCCATGACAAGCTGCCGTCGCCTTGTTTTTCTGGCCATATAATTGCAGATAATAAGCGTTCACTTATTTTCAACCAATGTGTTTGCACAGCAGCAGATTAGGGCAGTATGTGATGGACAAGATAAACAAATTACACCCTTATTTAACAATTGTGTCCAACAACATTGGTTGTGACTTGATTTATTAAGCAAATAATAGAGCAGGCTAATAAATATGGAAGAAAACAACCACAATAAACCACAACAAAAAAGAAATATACAGAATTTTGAAAAACCTAACAAGAGAAAAAATATCAGCTCAGTCAAACAAACAAAACAAATAAATTTAACTTACTAATAGCCATCCCTAAGGCCACCAAATTTCTCCTGCCCAGCGGTGTCCCAGCAGTAAAATCGAATTTTCCCACAGTTGGTAAAGAAATCAAGGGGATGAACTTCCACACCAATGGTTGCTATTCATGGTTAAAAAAGATGGCAGTCAGTCCCATACACGAGAAAGTAGATAAGGATTGACAATTTCCAAGGGAAAAATGAGAAGATGATCCATCTCAACAGTCTTACGTTCATATTTCTTCTCAAATTCACCAGTAAGATGTCTCTTCACGAATGTTGTTTTCCCTATACAACACAAATTCATTGATTTCAGCCAAAGACTATTTTAAACAAATGCCAAAAGAACTCTAAATGAAATAGCAGAACCAGTTCTTAATTGTTATACCCTAAGCGTGTAACATAAAAATGTGTCGTAATTTAGCTAGAAAGACCCAAACCCAGGGATACGAAAAACAAATAAAAAGCTGGAATGTTGAAACCCTAGGCCTAGGGAAAAGAACTAACTTTTGAAGATTAAATTTATCTTGAACCCAAAACAAGGGGGAATGGACATGGAATTTGTTTTGGATCACTACGCTGAGGCTCTCTTTGGATAAACGTAAGTTACAAATGAACGGTTCTGACATCAACCATTATACATGTAAATTTCAAATCAACTGTTTTGACTTCAACCAATTTCAATGAGAACAGCTCAAATATAGTATGATTTCAACGATCAGTTGGGAGCTTCATTAAGAAGGATTTCAAACAATTTTATAGGAGTGGCTTCAAATACTTAAAACCTATTATATTTTTGTTGAATACATAAAATCCCTTCATTAGATATCTACTTCCACCCAAATGAAGCCTAATAATGTCATGCCATCTTCCAAACAAAAACCAGATGCATCAAAAGTTACTCTAATGAGGTTGAACAAATCTTGTTTTTACAGTTCCGTCCAAGTCCCGTTGCATCAACTAACTTAACCTTCGAGCATCCTTTTCCTCCCAATTTTCACAACACCCAAACAGATGATATTGATTTTAAAAAAAATAAAAAAACTTTACCAGTTCCACCATCGCCTACAATTACAAGCTTGAAACTCGGATAATCAACAGTCTGCTGATTCGGCAAAGCCTGCAACACATATATACCGGAATTACTATGAGAAAGTCTCAACTCAAACAAAGAAATGAAAACCGCAATACGCATCTACGCATAGCTTTATATAAATGCATGTATATAGATATATGTACTGGAAAGGAGGTGCTAGATCGAAGATACCGGTGGAAATGAAGGCAAGGAAAGTGAGAGACGGTGAGATCGAAAACAAGGGGAAATTGCGAAGTAGGAAAACTCACCATTGGTTACGATTCTGAACGCCTCTGCGTCTAAGTTGAGGGGCAGAGAGAGAGAGAGAGAGGAAGGGGAGTAAGAGGACTTGGGGAATGTTTATATACGAGGAAAGTGTGTGGAGCGTTTGAGCTAGCTTTAAGCTGACGCGACTCTCTTGGCCGTCCGATCAAAAGAATATGCTGATGGGGTCGACGGATTACGAGCCATTGAAGTCATGGATTCGGTATCTGGATATGGATTTTCAAAATCCGAATCTAGGCTTTCGGACATCGCCCCAGTTGGGCCTACCTATTTCTTAAACTTGGGCTTTTATTAAATCCTTAGAACCTGTTTGCTGGACTGGGTACCTGCGGCGCAGCCCGCACGACAGGGTCTGTGATGCATTAAAACTGTGTTGTTTTTTGCTCGTGAAATGTTTCATACTTTTTTGTCTTAATTTTTTATTTCACATCAAAAAAATTGTCCAAACTAACTGGAAAAAGATAAATAACTTCACAAATTCAACTACTGTCCTACTTTGGATAAAGAAAAAATGACTCATGCCACTCATTCGAACTCTTTTCGGTCATACTGTCCGGATTATATTCTTATTAAAAATTCACTGTTGAATTGAAAATTTATTTTGAGATTAACCATGAACCCGGAACTTTCAAAATAAAATAAGATTAACATGCGTTTTTTTTTTTGAAATCATAGCTCGAAATTTTGGAATCCTACTTCTGAAATTTATTTTGTAAATTTTGAGTTCACGGTTAATTCTGAAATAATTTTTCAAGTCAACGGTGAATTTTTAGTTTGTTTCGAGAATAAAATCCGAATAGTATGACCCAAAAAGGTTCGAATGAGCAGTATGGGTCACTTTTTCTTTCTCCAAAGTAGGGCGATAGTAAAATTTGTGAAATTTTTTCCGGTCAAAATAGATAGTTTGAATAAAAAAAATTGATGAAAAATAAGGAATTAAGATTAAAAAAATGTAGAGCATTTCATACACTAAAACTACATAATTTTGGTGCATCACGGGGCTTGTTGTGCAGAACATATAGCATTTTACCTCAGTCCTTGTTTTGTAGGGTCATAAAATATATGACTATCCGGACTTCTTCTTTTGATGAGCACTTAATTTTTTGTCCTATCTATTAGTGTAAAGTAGTTTTTCATCTCATCTTTTTTATTTTCTGGTTATGTTTTGGTCCCAAATTTTAAAAAAACCAAAACCACAATCGATTTTAATTTTCCACTTATTAATCTTGATTCCCATAAATCGAGGGATTCAGGTCTAAAAAATTTTGAGATTTCATTTCCATAGAAAATTTAGGCACCAAAAATTGGAATCTCTTGTTGAACTTGCAGCAAATATAATGAGATTTGACCATCACGAGAGTTTAACGAAAATCACTAAAAACATATTCAGTGAGTGGTATTACCGAAAATCAGATTAAATGCAGCAAAATTACCATCACAAGTACAAAATGATTTGTAGCAAAATTTATTTAGAAGCTATACAATTTTACCATAAGTTATGCAAATTTACCATCATAAATACAAAAGGATTTATAAGTACAAAATGATTACCATCATCGTAAGATTTTACCATAAGCTATGCAAATTACCATCATAAGTATAAAATAATTTGCAGCAAATTTACCATAAGCTATAAGAACATAAAATAAGAATACCACTCACTGAATATATTTTCGGTGATTCTCTTCTAATTCATTGGATATATTTTTATCATATTTATTTTTAATTTTCAAGCCTAATTTACTGCCATAGTTTTCAATTTACCAAATTAAAAATTATATGATATCACCTAAATAGGATAAAAAGATTAAAAAAAACCACTCAAAATAAAGGCAAATACGTCAAACTATATAAAACTGGAATTAAAACATAACTTTAAAATTTTGATGGGATAAAAACCTAAGTTGCTTGCGCTCGAAGGATCCTGATTTAAATTACCCATAATTTTATTTACTTTCAGGGATAAAATAATTGTCTCGGATATCATATCCAAAATATAAAGAAATAAATAATAAGTAATTTAAATCAGGATCCTATTTGCACATGTAGAGTAAATTTTTATCTCATCGGGATTTGCGAGTTATGTTTTAGTCTTAACTTTACATAACTTGACGTATTTGTCATTATTTTGAGTAATAAATTTATCTTTTTATCCTTTTTAAGTGATATTATTGTAACGACCCGCCCCCGCCTTGTACAATATTGTCCGCTTTTGTCGCCCAACCCTGAACTTTCCAGTAAGTCACCCATCTTTGAATTGCTCTAGGGTGAGCACACTTAACTGTGAAGTTCTATTTGGTATTAATGCTATCACGACTTTAAAAGGCCTTGTACAAGGAAGATAGATAATCTTATAAATACCACCGAACTTACATTCACCAAGCGATATAAGACCCTTGACCACCCATCCGGGCGTCTTACTGAGGCTCCATCTCTCTGACGCCGGCACCATAGCCCGGCTGGGGTGTCACAATTATTTAATTCTTAAATGAAACTATGTTCATTTATATATACATGAAATTTAAAAACAAATATGGTAAATCATATATAGTGAATTAAAAAGACAATCACAAAAAAGGAAAACTTAAAGGATTTTTGAAAATACTACAAACTTGCATTAGGAAGACAATCACCAATCACCGAAATAACAAAATAAAAGTTTAAGCAAATAACTTGAATCCAATAACCAACAACTTAGGACAAAAGGCAGATCGTGTGGTAAGCCAATAGCTTGAATTCTTGTACAATTTTTTATTATAAGGTGAGTTTCGTTTGTTTTAATTTTGTTCCATCTTTTTGATATCGGTGTAAGGTGATAGTAGTTGTACACTCAAATCGGTTATGCAAAAATATGACCGGATGAAAAAAAAAATTCAAGCTATTTCATGTTTTCATGCTATATTTTGATTTTAAATTTTTCATGATAAATTTATAAAAAGTAAAAATTCTGTTGAGATTCAATGTTAAATTCTCGTTAGAATGATAATACATCTAACGAATGTGATGTTATGATAATAAATTTGGTGATGATAAACTTGATAAGAAGATGGTGAATTTGTTGGTGAATCTGCAGAACATCGAATAACAACCATTGTTTTTAACTAAAATAAATTGAATTCATATAACAATAAAAAACTGATATACACCTACAACGGTCTAAATTTATCATGTTCTTGATTTCAAATTTACCATATTCGGTATTTATCATTATGGTAAATTTATCATATTCTTGCTTTCAAATTTACAATGGTCAAAATTTATCATGTTCTTAATTTTAAATTTACTATATTCAGTATTGGAGCTGTATATATAATTATGGTAAATTTACTATATTCAGTATTTACCATTATGATAAATTTGCATAAATTTTAAGGGGAATATGGTAAATTTTCTAGACATGAATTTAATTTGGGGAATCAATAATTTGTTGGACGTAAAATTTTAAGGAATCACGAAATGATTTGCGGAATCAATGATATTTTGGTGCTTAATATTTTGTCCACTAAAACAACGTCGTTTTGGCGAGTAGCACACCCTCGTTTGGTAGACTCCATAACTTTATATGGGTGCAAAAATTCTATAATAAACCCGACATAAAATTTAAAAAAATGGGATTTTTATTTAATCAACGGCATTTTTTTCCAGCATTTAATTACCTACATTAGTTACTTATCATTTGATATGAGTTGGTCGAATCAACTAGACTCATTACTTCCCTGCATTATTTGTTCTACTTTTTCTGATTTTCATGTTTAAAGTAAAGGCTCCCCCACCCAGTACTCTGTCTCTCTTCTTACTCCACTCTCTACAGGTCTTAAAATCCATTTATGAAAGTCAAATGATAACATGCCTTGATTTGTAAAAATCTTGTGGATTGTTTGGATTTGGACCCACATCTCGGGTGATGAAGGAAGATAATTTGTCAACTAATCGAAACTTAATTTTATCATATAATATGTCAAAAGCAGTTTATTATTTTTCCCTTTGTATTTTCAAGTGTTTTTTTTTATTTCAATTTTATAATTCTCCATTCCATTAGTTCCCATTTTGATGACTATACGAATACGTATATTATTTCCTTTTGTTCTTGAAATTATGTTAAAACCACATGTTGTTATGCCATTGGAATGTAAGTGTGTGATTGTTGTTGGAGTTCGTGATTACATTAGTTACGTTTTATTTAAAACCATTATACTGTCCACATTTTTGTAAAATATAATAAGAACTGAATTTTGGGAAAACTTAGATTGTACGTCAGGGTGACCTTGTTGACGGTTGGTGAACTGAACGTCTTAAGCATTGAATTGTGCACGATTCTAAAAGGGTGACGATCGGAGTGTTGGACGGTCTGAATACGTTGATCTGTAATGGTCAGAGTGTTGGATGGTCTGAATATGTTGAACTGTACTCGGTCGGGTGATGGACGGTCTTGACGCGTTGAACTGTACTCAGGGTGTTGGATAATCTTGATGTGTCACGCGTTCAACTGTACATGAATCCTTACACTGAATTTGATGGGAATGTTTTTGCTTCCTAAGGAGGAAGGATTCTAAAAACATTAAACGATGATTCACAATGAACCTATGTGCTATTTTTACTTGTTTATTTACTTTGTTATACATATCTTGGGATTTATTTTTCGAATAGTACTTTCTACTATTGTTACAATTCATTGAACAATTTTTCTATCCTTGACATTTCATGTTAGATGTAGAAGAGCCGTAGGAGATGCCACCCGAACAGAAAGAGCTGGGCTACAAGACCGATGGAGTCAACGAGACCCGGTTGCCAAATTCATAGAAGCTCTATGCATTTATTTCTATGTAAACCCAAAAGGATAATTTTTGTAATTTCAAATGCAATTGCTATAACGGTTCTTTGAGATAAATGCAATATTTCTTTTAAAACATTGTTTGTAAGCCCGCAAGGCCATTTTTATCATTTCAATTACAATTCTACTATAGTTAATTTTTAATAAATGAGACGGTTTCTTTTAAGATGTTTATTTTATTTGACAAATAATTTTAAAAGAGTTTTTAATAACGTTGCCGGAAATCAAAATGTTACAAGTCCTACTTCAAGGTACCACGTTCTCATATTGCTCCTCAATAGACTCTGTTAGAAATTTCATTGCTACAATATTCTTATAATTTACTTAATGAATGTAACTCCATATGGAGGCACAAGTCCTGCTGCAATATTTATTATAAACAAATAAATTATCAATGTAACTAAAAAATTAAATTATAAAAAAATCTATCTTGATCATTCAATTATAACTATTTGATTAACTTAATTTTTTTGTAATAATAATCTTTAATTTTTTTTTTTATAAACATAACGCTTCAGATCATGCGATAAAACTTATATAAGGAACACTAGAAGAATCCTTTATCCGGAGAGGCTCTAGCTGCGGTTAAGTAATAGGTTTGTATTTATGTTGGAGCAAGAAAAAGGTAAAGGAGTAATAATCCGTGAAAATAAAATATAACATAAGATCACAATACTACTACAGCAGCATAACCCATTCTGCCCACTAATATCATAAATATGCTAATTAAGCTGAAACTCAATTTCAACCCCCACACTTCTCCCGGCACAAAAATACATGTCCGTAGATAAATTATATATAGATATTAACTCCATATCCAATACACTCAGCACCAACAGTTTCACATTTTCCGTGGATTCCTAACACTCAACAGCTTCACATCATCAAGAACAGGCCCACACAGTGAAGAAAAGTCATCACTCCTCATGGTATAAAACGTGCTGAAAAACATGATTCTGGTGCGGGTTGTGCTCGCCACGAACCTAAGAATCGCCCGCTTGAACCCGCCTTTCCCCTTAGACTCGTATGGGACCTTGACCGTGTTTTTACCCGCAAATGCCTCAACGACCATGGACCCTTCACACGAGTTGCTAGCGTCACCCACTGCAAAGAAGAGCTCGTAGGTTTTACCGGGTATGGTGCGGACCACTTGGGCTATTGCGCTCTCTTTTCCGGCCACTAGCTCAACGGCTCGTTTCCCATGAGGGACTGAGAAGTGGTCCGAGTCTATGTATTTGACAGCCTTTAGGGATTCAACCATCCAACCGGGGAGAGGGGAGTGGTCGTCCTCAATGTTTGGGGGAATTAGGACACCGGCATGGGGGGACACGTTTGGCACCCATGGTCCTTCTTCTAAATCCCCATTTTTCAATATGTTCTCTGCAAAATAATAGAAAAATAAGAAGAAATAAACTTGATGATCAATGTAAAATGATTCAATCATCTACCCAAAAAAAGTCAACTCAAGGGTAATGCAATGCGAACAAAATTTAGACACAGAGAGTTCAGAAGTAGCAGAAAGCATGGACCTGATTAGTTTAGTTTCATGGTAAATAATGAAATAATAAAACCGAGAACAAATTCAAACCATTTTAAGCACTCAAATTGCTTTGAAGGAAATTATTTACATGTGAATTTAGTGGAAAGCTCGAATCTACATTCCTACGGTATACATGTATGGATATCTATATAGTTGCTTCAGTCGGTTCTGAACTGAAACCGTGAACATAGATTTGCAGACAGAAATACAATGATTCATTTTTCTCACTTTCTGGACTAGGACTAAACATGGGTAGTAAAACCCCAAACCCAAACTGACCAGTTTTATTGGATTCACGGTTCAACGAATGTGATTTATAACTAGGAAATGTCACTATCTCTTGCTCGTGGAAAAAAAAAAAAGAAGTTCCATTCATAGTGAAACTATAGGAGATACCAAAAAGAAATGTTTGGAGTCTTAACATAAAATGTAGGGGTGTACAAAAAAATCGAAAAAACCGCTAAACCGGACCAATCGGACCGAACCGGTCTTTTTGGATTGGTTCCGTGGTTTAGTGGATTGGTTATGGTTCTAACAAAATTAGAACCGGATATTATGGTTTGGTCCATGGTTTTATAATTACAAACCGTGGTTCGAACCGAACCGGACCGATTAAAAAAAATAAAAATATATATCTATATATATATATGTATATATATCCCAAAAAAGTTACAATCCTTCTATTTCCAAAATAAAAAACTCTTTCATTCTCAATGTAGTTGTGTTCTTCATAAACTTATTAGATGTATAAATTCAAATTTTAAGATTAATGAAGTTGATGCAATTATTATATGTATATTTTGTTCACAATTTTAAAAAACTAGTGTTATTCTATTCATTTTTTTTTGAAATTTTTTTAATGCTAACATGGTTTGGAACCGAAATCAGAACCAAACCAAACCGGGGTTTGGTTTTGGTTTGGTTCCATATGTCTAATGGTCTGGTTATGGTTCTCAATTCTTTGGAACCATTACATATGGTTTGGTTCTTGAATTTTTACAAAACCGGTCCAATCTGGACCATACACACTCCTAATAAAATGTTGTCCCCACTTTATTCAATCTGGCAAGAAGTCGTAATCAGAAATGGTCTATTTCCAGGCAAATTCAAGCTGGAAGTTAGACAGTGTTTGTGGGTCTATCAAAACATACTCAAGTTGGACCAATTATGACAGCCAAAACCATGATAATTATGCATGGTCATCAAACTTGGGCACCTACGGTAATCAAATTGTATAAGTTCAAAATTAATTAGACAACTAGATCAGTACAGTGCCGGCCCCGACATTTAGGTTGCCTAAGCCCAATCTCAGCTTGGTTGCCCACTTAGTATTAATAATATTTTTTTGTCGATTTCTATTTTTTTTTCTATATTTATAAAAAAAATTTTGTTGCCCCCCGCCAGGGGTTGCCCGAGCCTGGGGGCTTGCGGGCTTACCCCGGGGCCGGCCCTGGATCAGTATCAACTTCCATTTATTTGCCTGATAGATCAAGGATCATTCATTTGCCAGAGGCAAAAAAAGCAAGAAGCAGCTTGCGTTCGATTGACAAAACCAAACTATTTTCACTGCTGTGGACTGGCTTTCTTAAAGGATGCTTGGGCAGAGAGAGACCTGGACTATGTGCGGAGATGGCCTGATTTCTAAGTCTGGCAATGGACGAGAAAACCCCTTCCTATCTAGCACGAGAAGATGAGTTCATAGTGTCTGCAAAGATTAGACCGAGAAAAGGTGATCTTTCTACGTGGGAGTTATATATGAGAGGAATTTTTCTGGCTACCCTTTACTAGATTTGGTAGGGATAGTAACTGCCTACCAAACCTCCAAAAGATGTGAATCATGAATTTCCCACAGGAAGTGGTCCAAATATGGTATGAATGAGTGATTACGTACATTGTCTCAATATATTCCGAATTACCCAAAAAAAAAAAAAAAGACATTGTCTCAAGGTTGGAAGATAGGAAAAAGATAGCATAGAAGTTCAATGTGTGATCAGAATTCAAATCTGGCGTAGTGAGGACCACATCCAAAACGAATATGAGCCACGCATTAACTTTCTGCAGTATGTGCTTATTTTCCCGTCCAGGTAACATTGTCAGGACAATATATGACATCCAAATATCTCCAAGGTAGTGATTCTATAAAAGTCACGTGATTGCTTAACAAGTTAATGACTCTATGGTTCTGCTCCATATGCTTTTTCCCAATTTAGCCGAACTAGAATGAGTTAGAAGGATGAAGAATTGGGGCAGAGCCCCTTCCTACAATTTGAAGATGGAAAACACAATTTGGAGATTATGGGTGGGAGAAATCATGTTGCGAGTCTGGAACACCACATTGTCATGCAGATCTAATGTAGTCCATCAGTGTAGGCTCTTGGACGAGAGACCAAACGCAGCAGTAATGGGACTTTTTGTTATTTTCAGCACCCCCTATCGGGTGGACATATTGTGTTCTAGACTCATGAATTTATTGATTTAATCAATTGGATGACGAACGAGACACGAGGCAATCACTTACCAGACTTAAAATACTTCAGTCTCACCACATGCGAATTGCAGCTTCCCTTTCATGACCAGGGGTTCTATGTCCCCATTATCACTATCCATTGTATAAAAACACTCACAATCACACTATGCAGTGGCAATCTCAAAACACAATCGTGCACTTACGATTGCATCTGAATTCTGAGGTAATTCCTAGCCTTCTTCTCCTCTACATACATAATAAATTAAGCTAAAGTTTGTGTGTAGATGTATCCTAAACCATATGATACATGTGAGTCTCCACAACACGTGTCCGCATCTGAGCATATAAGTATGTGCACGTAGCATTACACGTAAATTGAATATGAAAGCCTAAACAAAAGAGATCAGAAGAAGATAAACTTACTATTAGTTGCTCTTGGAGGATACAGAGCTTTAGCGTAGACAGAATCAATGAGAGGGCCACAAGCCGGATCCTCCTCCACCCCAGGATTATGTAACAATATCTCCACCTCATCAAAATCTGCTTGAAACGCCCATGAATACGCGTCCCACCCATTACTACTGTACAATGTCTGAACCGGCAGCACCCCAGAATCCGGTGCCACTGAAATATTGATCCGCTCCTCCTGGGCGCACGTCCGAGCTGCGCTGAACGTGATGGAATAGTACATTCCCTTTATAACCTTCACCGGGGGCAAACGTAAAGCCAATTAACATCCATCATTTTAAGAGGGAACGAAAATAAGTTCCCTGCTTAACATTAGAATCTAATTTTACAAATAGGATCTGAAAATTTTGAAAGCGGAGAAGTAATTTAATTGATTTGAAGCAAAACATTTTAGTGATAATCTTGAAGTTGGTTTACAGCAATTCAGCCATTCTCTCCCCTCCCTTAATCTCCGGTTCCGTTAAACATGATTTAGTGTTGGCATATCATTTACGACAAATATCTTTCAAAAACATATCAAATGACACTCCAATAACATAATTTTGGCATTATAGGATTCTAGTTTTGAAAAATAAACGATCTCAATCATCAAGATAAGCTCGGGAAGGACTTACGAATGGGACGAATGGACCGTCCACTCCAAGGAACCAGGAAAGGATTTTATGCTTGAAAAATTAATGAGTTATTTTCACTCACCTTTACTCGTTGTTTGATAGACGCCTCGTTGCCCAGCCGAACAGCGAAGGCTCCCTCCGGCACAACCAGCAGCATATCGCCTTGCTTTTGCCCCGCTTTGATGTACTCCACGAAACCAGATATCTCCCACTCCGGTATGGCGGCGCGGCTGAGAACCACCGTGCCGTTCATTTCGGTGGGGTTTGGGGCCAGCTCGAAGTTACCGTTTCGTAATAATCCTGCGATTTGAAGGGTGATTTTGGAATTACAGGTATAGAAATTACAAAACACGTACTGCCAGGTCCCAGGTGAACAGAGGGATAGTACTAGTTCCAATCGAGCCACATAAAATATTGAATCACAACCGTCCATTCAAATGCAATCCCATTGGCTTACCTTTTTTTCTAAATAATTTTTTTGTCAGTGCCATCACATGCATCAAAAGTCATTTTTTCAAATTCCTAAAAGTAACTAATGATCAATTATGTTATTACAAACACGTGACATTATCTGATTAAAGGCGCGATTATCAGAAATTTAACCAGTAATTACGTTGTTTAAATCTGAGAGTGATGCTTGATTTTTTCATTCAAAAACTGACATTTCTTTATTTAGCCTAATTTAATTAGATTATTTTTTATTTTTATTCAAAAATTTCTTTTGTATTTATTTTTTAATTAATTTTTTTATAAATTACTGATTCGTCTGGATAAAAAAATTTTAAAAAAATTATATTTAAAAGTTTAAAAAATTCAAAATAAACCAAAAAAAATTTTGTTTTTTCCTAAAATATTTTTAAGTTTTGAATATAACTTTAAATTTTTTAAAAATCTCTTATCGAAATAAATCAATAACTCACAAAAAATTAAAAAACAAATAATCACAAACAAAAATAATAGTAAAACAATAATTTAATAATAATTATTAGTCCAGATAACCAAAAATGGAGCAATGATATGATTAGAGTAAATTAGTTTTAAATGATCAATTTTATGGTTATTAACAAAAAATTGATTTAGTAAATAATAACCAAAATGTGGTTAACATTACATTATTGTGAAAAAAGAAGAAGTTCTCTTTCTAATATTGATATGAATCTTGCTAACTATCATCCACTGAGAGTAAATAATATAATATAATATAAAACAAACACAAATATTAATATATATTTTATAAATATAAACACATATTTTATTAATATTGATGTATTTTTTATACATTACTCACAGTGGTTAGCATTTTTGCAATTAAAACTTTTGAAAAACACTTTTCAAAAGGCACTCATAATTTCAGATCTCATAAGTTAGCCAGAAAAAACCAAGAAAGACAATAATATCTCAAAACACCTTTTGATGCTTTGAAATAATGAGATTAAGAAAGTTGAATGAAAAAAGAAGTGTCCTTTCTTGTTCTGCCCAAGTCCAACACACTTCACCATGCTGTGGGTTTAAACTAATAGATTTCGTTTGAAAGTTTAAAATTTTGATCCAAAACGCTTATAAATAGAACTTGATAAGTAAAATAATTAAGAATTACTGATCGAAATACAGCAATTTAATAATAAAAAAAAGTAAACGACAAATGTGATACTGAAATTGCAGGAATGTTGTTCGAATTTTATCGACTTGATGTTTATGGAGGAATGTTCTGGTCCAGTTCTCCTCCAGGTCTACTATAGAACAAGATTCGATTCAAATATTATAACTCCAAATGAAAACTATTTTTTCGAATGGTGACCGTAGATGTCAGTCCCGTCGAAAGAAAATTAGATGAAAGGACAAGGGTAATTCGGTCACATTAGATCCTACTACCATGGATCCTACTCTGTCCGAGCTCAGAAGATCCCAAATGGTCAAGCAAAATCAAGGGACGGCGAACGTGACTACACATATAAAACCCCCATTAAAGTATGAATTGCGAAAATGCCACTGAGAATGAAGCTATCGTTAAAGCTTACCGTCGGTGAGGGATAAAGCGCCGCGGCAGGTGGCGCACAGTAGCACAACTAGTATGCTCAGAACTCTCATTTTGAAACTCCTGTTGCCTTTCTTTGAGAGAAAGGGAGAGAGAGTCTGAGATTTGCGTATGAGAGAACTGGACCGCTATGGGCTTTTATGCATGCCAACTTCCAAGAAGGCCCTGAGAGAGTGACATAATAACAGTCTTGCCCTTCGTGACTGTATCCTCATTTCTGAGAAAAGTCACAAGCGAGATGACCACGGTCTTCACTGGGGCAATGTTCTTTCGGTCTGATTCGATGAGTCTCATGCTTTGTTTTGCTCATATCGAAGTTTCGGAAATTGTTTTTAAAATCGGATTGAATTTAAAAACAAAAATTGAAAAAAAATTCGAGAATAGGTTGGACTTGGATCTTACTCTCTTAGTACATTTATCCCGTTCCCCTCGTTTTATAATAGTTGTTAAATATTTTTTTATTTTTAACCCCTTTAGATATAAATATTTATTATTTTACATTAAGATATTAGAATTTAGAGTTTTTTTTATTTTATGTATCTAAATATAAATTTTTTTATTTTATGTATCGAAATATAAATTTTTTTATTATTTTATACTTTATATGAGATGAACTAATTTTTTAAATTAAAAAAAGGGGTGGAGAGTGGTGGAGATCTCATATCCCCTCATGGTGCGGGGATGAAGGATGAGATTCATTCTCCATTCAGAAAATGGGCCGGGATAGAGACAAGGGGACGGAGATGGTCAAATTTGTTTCCGATCTGTCCCATTGTCATTCCTAATCACTTTTTTTTTGTAAATAAATTCCTTTAGTTTTAATTTTTTATTTAAAAAATTATAAATCTTTTTTTGCACACCAATAGGTAAAATGAAAATAGTTTAAAACAACACAAGAATAAAGTTTAATTTTGCTTTCAGTTTTTTGACTTTTTAGTCAGCCAACATTTTATATTTATAATGTTTTTCTCAAAAGATAAATAAAAACATATATAATTTGACTGAAGAAAAAGAATAAGTTCATAAGGAATAGTTATTCATAATAAACTAGAGGTCTATTTGAACTGTGACATTTATTAAAAAAAATTCGTCTTCATGTGAAACTTTTTTTGTATTTTTATCAATTTTTGTAGTTTATTGGTTCATATTGACGAAAGCTTTTAGAAAAATTATAAATAATAGACCAAATTTAAATTTAAAATTGTTTTTGAGTTTATTCGTCGTCTTTAGTGATTTTTTTTAACTTTTAAACATAATTTTATACTTTTTAAATTTTTTTCATCAAGACAGACCAATAAACCACAAAATATCGAGATCAAAACAATACATATAAAAAAAGAAAATAGAGACAAAAAAATAAATTCGAAATAAATAAATTTGGCGAAATAGAGAAGTTTGTCACAAAATGAGAAAAAAGGTTAGAAAAAGAAAGTAGCGTGAAAGCTTTTTGGGCCACGACGCAACAACTCCAATCGAGACATACGGTAGATTGTTAGGAATTCTCCATGTAAATACTTCAAGGACACCTTAACCTCGTATACGCGTACTATTCACTCAAACTTTGAAGTTGCTTTCTTCTCCTTTCAGAAACTAACTTGATCGTCGGAGTGTTCACCGAAGATCTAATTCCGATTTACACTTAGTAATGAATGTTTTGAAGTAGAACGAAGGGTTAGCGGATTTCAAGCGAGAAGTTCAGTAAGTGAATTCCAAACTTCACAAACAAATTGAACAAACTTAAGGACAAGTTTGTCTGATACTCCCTCCGTTCCGGTTTGTTTGTCCACTTTTTGACTTTTACATGTCCCAAAATGTTTGTCTATTTTTAAAGTTGACTTGTGAAAGTTACCTTAATGTCCTTTCTTTTTTTAAAAATCACACTTTAAAAAACGTGCACTCTCATTTAATGCTTAGAAAGTTAAGGGTATTTTTGGAAAGTTAAAACTTTTAAAAGTAATGATTATGTTTCCTTAATAAGTTGAAATTTCTAAAATGGACAAACAAATTGGGACTGAGGGAGTAGAATTTTTTACATATTTGGGACAGATTTTGATGGATTATAACTTTGGGTTATCAATTATGAAGTATGAAATAATTATAATCAGAATAGGAGAAAGTGTGAGATATCAAATACGTGGGGTGCTTTGACCATAATATCCCTCTCCGGCTCTAATTTCTTTTACCCAATTAAAAAAAGTTTAATCTTAAAAAAACTGTTATTGAATAAAATTTAACAGTAATTTCCTCTATACAATCATCATCCAGTCATCGCCATCAGCCGACATTGCAAATCCCTCCCCTGACCCTACGCTAACATGCCCGCCACTCCACACGGCCAAACCTATTCTTAATTTTTCAATTTTTTCACAATCTCATTCAATGCATTAGAAGTAAGAATGATAATGTCATCTAGTCTAATCTTATCCATTCTATTCTAATTAGAGTTTCAAAAAAAACTCCCAAAATCAAATTGGATTCGTAAAATATCGAGAAATGCTTGATCTAAACAGTTTTTGATAAATGCTGATAGGAACAGTTTTATAAAAAAAATGAATATATCAAGTTTTTCTGAATAATATTTTGAGTTGATTTCTCCCGCTAACCCTCAAAAATACGTTTTGAATATATTGAACGATTCAGATCATCAAAATTTGATAAAAAAATAAAAGGTCCGTACCGTAACAAAATAAAAGATCTCGGATCGGAGACGAATCTACATATTTAATTTCGATCTGATCTCCGTACCAATTCCCGCTCTCATTCCGGTCTCCTTTTTTGTATATACAAAATATAAACTATATATTATTTATCCTTATAAGTTTATGGCTAGTAAATATTAATTTTTGGAAATTATTTTCTGAAATTGATGAGCCTAATTCGGCTCTGATAAAAACTAGACCTGTCATTGGTTGGCTATTACTATGGACTGTTTTGAACTTGATCATTGTAGGGTAGTTCGTTTGTGTAAATGATTGACCGACGAGACATGAATTCCTATAACCAGTAAATGCTCATCCCGATTGTTTGGAGTATGCTCAGGAGCATTTGGCTCAATTGATTCCAGAGAAACTATGCGCCAAGCGCCGACCAAAAGAACTCATGTAGAACATCTCCGATTGCGCGGACAATTAAAAAATGGTGCCACTAATTGCTCGGAATCACGGGAATGACGTTCGGAATTGGCGGACAGTCGTTCTTCCGAGTATGAAAAGGACGCGCGATCAACAACCGTAAGTCCTCTTGAGATTAATTTCTTCTCCAACCCATTAAAGGGGACCTCCGACCAAAAGATCAGGTACGATGTCATTGTATTTACGCCTTCTCTATATTCTTGTTACTAATTTGATTGCCGAAAGATCTTTGAGCGGACAATCACTCCCGCCCACTGGACTTATTCGCAGGAGCCAAGGGGAGGAGTGCAGACCAACCTCCCAATTTCTCGCACCATTAGTAATTATTCTACTAAAACTACAAAAAAAATAAAGTTCTTTACTTTATTTTGTTTGAGTTGAAAATGTTTTGGGCGGGGCAAGAATCCTGATCCCCGTTCGGGCTTGGAATAGAGAGGGTAAAATAATTTTTTGTTTAGGACATTGGCTAGGGATGAAGACGGATATCGGGTTTGGGAATCAAAAGAAAAATAATTAGATTTATTTTTTATCCATCATGTTGTCATCCTAAATAGAAAGAAGACCCCAGTCACTAAAAAAGAACAAGGGACGGAGCCAGCTAGTGGGGGGGAGTGGCACGTGCCACCCCCGAGTTCAATTAAAAATTTTTTTTTTTTAAATTTTGTAGTAGTTTAAGTCAAATCTTTATAACTCGACCACGTTCCTCTTTTTTGTTATTAGTAGTGCTACACTTGT
Source organism: Arctostaphylos glauca (assembly GCA_019985065.2). Taxonomy (NCBI): domain Eukaryota; kingdom Viridiplantae; phylum Streptophyta; class Magnoliopsida; order Ericales; family Ericaceae; genus Arctostaphylos; species Arctostaphylos glauca. Next base: position 6,470,527 of record JAHSPW020000010.1, read on the forward strand.
TACAAAATTATTTTATAGTAATCGTCACAAACTCGACTACGTTCTTTTTTTTTTATATTGAATATTAAATTTTGTTGTTAGTAATGCCACCCCCGTTACAAAATTTTGACTCCGTCCCTGATTAAAGAACCACCAAGAAAAGACAAAGCGGCACTACTAGAAATTACACATTTTGTGACTAAGCATTTGGTCACTAAAAGGTCGTATATAGTCACCAAAAGTCAATCGTGACCAAAAGTATTTTAGTCACCTAACCCCAGTCACAAAAAGATATTTGTGACCACCAATTTGTTGGTCACAAAAGCATAAAATTTAGTGACTAAACCGTGGTGACTGAAGGTGCGTTTCCGTGACCAAATCGATTTGTCACTTATAATTGGTCGTCACTGAATGTTTTTTCCAGTGACCACTTGTGGTCACTGTTTGTGTCTTATAGTGACCAATTAATTTAATCACGAAAAACGTTTAGTCACTAAAAACATTTTGTTTAGTGACCAAACAGTGATCACTATTGCTATCATATAGTGACGAACTAAGCTGATCACAAAAAATGTCTAGTCAATAAAGGCTATTTTTTCGGTGACCAAATTCACTACAAGAAAAAACACAATTCCCAACTACATGTTTAGTCGCCAATAGGACCTCTTACATCTATGTGGCACTTACTGTACCAGAATCATGATAATATATACCCTAACAATATGTCACTACCAAGATTCGAACTCACCACCTCTTCCATAATAACCAAACACCTATCCACTAGGCCACTTACACACTTATGTTTAGTAATGAAAATAAAAATATTTATTATATCAAATGAACTCACAAACTATGTATACATATATATATTCGTATATACAAATAGTATATATTCCTATATACACTATATATAATATATCTACAAATACAATATATGTATATTCCTATACTATATACGGTATATGTATATATATGTATACATACAATATTCATATATTACATACTATAATGTATATTATATACACTCATATATTACTATATATAATGTATGTATATCTGTGTACATATATATAGTATACACGTATATATACATGTATGTGTATATATAACTGTATATTCATATACGGAGTATATATAATATATGTATATTCGAATACATACATACATATACGTATATCTGTGTGTGTGTATCTTTATATTCGTATACGAATATACAGATACACACACGAATATACAGATACACACACACACACAGATATACGAATATACGAATATATATAACATATATATACATACATATATATAATATATATAACACACACAAATGTACATATACATACATACATACTTATATATCCGTATATATAAATACAAATAGTATATGTATGTATATATATATGTGTGTGTGTGTGTGTGTCACATATATATATAGAGAGAGTACATGCAATCTGTATACACCCTACAACCATAAATACTCTATAATATATATGCATACATTCTTACATATATATACATATATTATAAAGTAGACTATTAAGTGGCCAATTAGACACTTTCCGTGGCCAACAATTAAGTGGTCTCTAAAAGTATTTTATCCGAGAGGTCTCACACTTTCTGTGACTATTGATATAGTCCCCGAATGTTTTTGACTCCCGCGTACAAATTTTCATCTCAAAATTTGGGGGCAAATTAGACACTTTCCGTGACTAACAATTAAGTGGTCTCCAAAAGTATTTCATTTGAGAGGTCTCACACTTTCCGTGACTATTGCTTTAGTCCCCAAATATTTTTGACTCCCACGTACAAATTTTCATCTCAAAATTTGGGGGCAAATTAGACACTTTCTGTGACTAACAATTTAGTGGTCTCCAAAAGTATTTCATCTGAGACAAAAAATTAGTCACTAATACTTAACCTTTTCTTCCCTCCAAATTTTGGTGCCATTTATTCAGTGACAACCTCAAAATTTCAATGACCACCAAAAAAAAAAATTCCTACTTGCACCTAAATTGAGATAATTAGTGACAAAACGTCATTGTCACCAAAAATTAAATATTCTGTGACATCAAAACTTGTTATTAAAATCAAAATATTGTCACCATAAATTGCTTTCATTTGTCGCGCAGAACTCAACATCTTTGGTGACAAAGTCAGACGGCCTTGTCATATTTGTTATATTTAGTGACAAGTTGTATTCTAAGGGTGTCACCGTTGATGTTTTTTCTTGTAGTGCCAACTCAATTTTGACAATGGTCGATCTAAACCATTAATACTTCACGTCTCGCTGATTTATTTAAGGTCACAAAAAATAGAGATTATTGGATCTCATATAATGCGTGATTGGATCATGTCTATTGCATTCTGATGAGCCAAATCTTCTATGACCAACAAAATTTATAATCACTAAATATCCTGTATTTGGTGAGTAAATACAATTTGGTCACCAATTATTTTTATTTTTCGTGACCAAAACGTGGTTGGTCACGAAACATGATCACCAAAAATGTAATTCTAGTATGAATTATTTTTATGACTAAACAAGTAGTCACTAAATGTATTGAACCTCGCTCAAAATTCCCGCCAAATAAATTGGCGCACTTTTTAACATATTTTTGGTGACCAACAATAACTAGTCTCTGAAAGTATACTATTAGTGACCAAATACTAGTCCCCAAAACTATTTGTATATTCTTTTGTGACCAAACAATATTTAGTCACTCAAAATGCCTGTCATTGGTGACTACAAAAAGTTTGGTCACTAATGAGTCCATATTTGGTGACTAAAAAAAATTAGGTCACAAATTGTATACTTTTCCGTGACCAAAACACATTTGGTCACGAAAACTAGTCACAAAATGTGTAATTTCTAGTAGTGCGGGGAATTTAAAAAATTGGATTCGGAGGTGAATGGTTGGGTGTTCAGAAATGAAAAACATACAAATGTCACAACCAAAAAAATACTAATCAGACTATCTCAAGCTTTGGCACTAAAATATTACTGTAAATGCATTCACGTATATTACATATATATATATATATATATATATATATATATATATATATATATATATATATATACGGGCCGGATCCGGGGACACGTAAAAAAACACATAAAAAAACACATAAAAAAACACACAATCTTAACCGTTAAAATCAACGGCTAAGATTAAAACATACTCTTTCCTCCCTCTCCTTCTTTACACAACTCTCTCTTCCCTTTCCCCTCACGCTCTCTCTCTCCCCTTCTCCCATACATTTTTTTCTCCCCATCTCTAGCGAACTCAACTCCGATGACAGTGACGACCCTTCACCAAAAGACTCAACTCCGATCAAGATAACGTTGCTTTATTTTCAGGAAGCTCGTGCTTGATTTTGGGAGAAGTAGAGGAGGGTATTATACTTTTTTCTTGACAAAATTAAGCGTCAATTTAGAATTGTAACCAGAATGGTGAATGTAGAGTTATGTGAATGGAGGAACAAAATGGGTTTACCTCTCTGCCTTGTCAGACAATGAAGGCTCCACATACCGCAATGGGCACTAGCTACTCCACTTATTCCCCTTCGGTTTTTCATTAAAGATGTAGAGCATGATCTCTCAGACTCTCACTTTTAAAGAAATATTGGGAGGGTCTGATTCTGGGTTACTACACTACTAGTAGTTTAGAATTTTGAGGCGTTCTTGAGATTTGCAGGCTGAATTCAATTGATCCAAGCAAGTAAGAAGCGAGGAGAACGTCTGACCTTGAATTGATCGATGAGGTGTGAGATTCCTCTGTAAAGTCTTCCACCACGCAAAACAGATGAGAGATCCAGAGAGTAAAGAATTCAAAAGAAAAATCCGAGCATCTTACATTATTTAAATTATTTATTATTTATCTTTATTCAATTTTTTTATACTTCTAAATAACATTTGCCGAGTTTGGTTTGCTGCAAAAAGACGGTTGTTGTCAGAATTAAGTTCACCGGAGATGGAGAGAAGAAAATATGTGGAGAGAGAGGAGAGAGAGAACATGATGGGAAAGGGAGAGAGAATTAAATGTAAAAAAAGATAGAGAGGAGAGATAATGTTTTAATCTTAGCCATTGACTTTAACGGCTAAGATTGTGTGTTTTTTAATGTGTTTTATGTGTTCCTGGATCCGACCCGATATATATATATATATATATATATATATATATATGGGAAAGACTATATAAACCAACAGTTTTTTAGACCAATATTAGACCAACGTCTAAACTCTTCGTTCTCAATTAAATTTTGATAATTCGAACCGTCAGCATTTTGAACCACTGTTTGGATCAAGTCCTTTCCGGTAATATTTTGAACTGATTTCTCGCGGGTACCCTTAAAAACATGTTTTAAACACATCGAACGGTTCGGATTATCAAAATTTAATCGAGAACGAAGAGTTTAGGCGTTGGTCTAATATTGGTCTAAAAAAGTGTTGGTCCCTTGAGCCTCCCCCTATATATATATATATATATACAGAGAGAGAGAGAGAGAGAGAGAGAGAGAGAGAGAGAGAAGCGGCTGGTAGAGGGGATTGATAGGTGAGCGCTTGGCTGCTTGCAAAAAACAAAAGAAAAGGTTTAGAATTTGTTAACCATGATGGTATTTTAGAAGTGAGACTTGACTTTTTAAGTAGGTGAGGAGAAAATTGATACTGCAGAAATTTTTGTTAATTTCAGATAAATTGGGCCTCTACATAATGATTCGATAACGACCGGTGATACATCCGAAAAATATTTTTCAAATATTCTCGAGACTTGCTCGCATACTAAGCTATAGTCTTTAATTTAGTGAAACCGAACTATTTTGAATTTATATATACTCATAATTGGCGTTATAATTAAAAACTCTAGCATTACACACATACACAAATGCAAAAGCAGCCCACCTAATGTGAATGTATTTGCAAAAATATGGAGTATGTATGTATTTTTGTTTAGAACGGGTCTAGGAACACAATTATCCATGCACATTCGCACACAGGTATATTCATAATCGTCAAGATATACTTGAGACTTCATAATTATAAAAGACCCCACATATATCTAATAATTTCAAACACATTTGTATTTAAATTTGTACACGAATAAATATGTTCCTAAACTTTTTCTGTCGTTTAGTTGCAGCAAAATTCAAACGTAAAGAGAGGGTGGAGACAGAGGGTGTCAGTCACATGGTTTTCCACTCAAGTTGTTGCTCCATGACCACGACGCTTCCGCTGTTTGATAGATTTTGTTGCATGGGCATTAATCATTTACATATCTTGATGTTTAATACTATAGATGGAGTCAAAAATTTTACTATACAGAGATAAATATGTATTTTTTACTATTTAAATTTTGTATTCAAAATATTTAATAGGGGAAAGTCTATATATTTCATAGAAACTTTTTTAAATATAATAATAGAGGTTTTTTTTAGTAGGGACGACCGCGCCTACTGTTCTCCCCTAGCTCCATCCCTGTTTAATACCAAAATGGCCCAATCATTTCAGTTTACCCCAAGCATCTATAAGTGTTCAATGGGTAAAGTCTTTTACTATGTTTTTTTTTGGATGGTTTGCACCAGACATAACAATTTAACTTGAGAAAATTTATGTCTGCTTGCAATTTGATTTTGGCTTCTTGAAATTAATGGTTGACTGGAAAGTGAAGGTTCTGTAGAGGAAATTATCGTCCGTTAGCAGTACTTGTGTGTGTGAGAAAGAGAGAGAGGATAAACTATAAATTGAAAAAGATTGGTGTGAATTATCACAAATAACATTCTTATGGAGTCCTGCGCATTTTATATGGAGCCTTTCTGTTGAAAATATGAATTGATTGAAAACGACTGGGTGACATTGAAACCCGTGTCATAGTATGAGAAGCTTATAATGTCGAAATTGAAACAATAATAACTGAAGTGAAATTTTCCTATTTAACTTTCATTGCTCAATTTGACTTAACTTCTTTTATATTTTACATTTGAGAAAATTATATTTATTAATTTTTCATTAATTTTTTTTTATTCATTCGTCTCAATGAGAGATTTTAAGAAAGCAAAAAATATGAATCAAAATTTTAAAAAAAATTAGAAAAAGAAAATATAACATAAAAATCTGTCCGTTTAAGATTATTTTTGTTTTTAGTAAAAAAATTTAAGCTTTTACTCATAATTTCTTATTTTTTTAATTCTTCTAATTAAGACAAATCAATAATTTCTAAAAATTTAGAAGCAAAATCAACAAATGCTAAATATATAAATACAGAAAAAAATAATTAGGCCGAATTAAGCCTAAATCTTTGTCATTATTCCAATTGAAGTCAACAATACCATCACATAGGTCAATCATTTCTATATGCTCTTGTGGAGCCTAGAATCTCACTAGAAGTACTTCTCGTCAATCTCTTAAACATCTGTTACTTGCGCTGCAAAACATTCCAAACTAGGTTAGTGTCGACTGAGATTGAATTTCCGACGGGCACTCCGATGCATAAATTAGCTTTTGAAAGAGAGAAAACAACTTGAAAGTTTGAGAGTGAATATTGCAAGTGTACCTAAGGTTTGAGTGCCCATGTAATATTTATAGAGTGAACTCTCAACAGGCTGCCTGAAACACCGGTCGGAGATGTTATGTTGTGACTGCAAATCACGGCGTTTCCGCCATGTATACCATGTCTGTGGGGCTCAGACGAACATGTTCACATATCCTGTAACTGCTTCTCCCCCACGTCTTCCTAGACAACCGCCCTCCTCCATGTGGCCGTGTAGAGAGTAGAGACCTCGTCAGCAAGATTAGAGGCTACGACTTGAGTGATCTTTAAGCTGATAAGGAATGCAGATCGAGTGGAGGTTCGGTCATGCCTGATATGTCGTGCGCTCGGCACTGGCTAAGGCGCGCCAGTTGACCTTGTAAAATCTCTCGGCCCAATAACAATAGAACCATGCTTAGGCCTAGTCTAGCTCAAGCCTAGTATAAAATGGGCCGAACGTAATCATGGACCAAGGACCCACTGTATTGTGTATCTGGCCTACCACAACTATCATACTCTTAAGCTCAAATCAAACAAATCTCGGTCCACTGTATTGAATATCTGGCCTACCACAACTATTACACTCTTATGCTCAAATCAAATAGTTTTTGCAGAAGTGTTGCTATAAGTTCTACTTTATCTATTGACTTCTCCTATCTCACTTTTATCTAGTGTGACAATTAGATCGCATATACAAGGCATAAACTTGATACGTAAAAATAAAAAAGCAACCACGACAATAATCAAGCAAAATTTAAAAAATTTAAGATCTAAATATAAATTTTAAAAATTATAAAAAAAATTACATTTCAATCCTCCTAAATTACATTTGGCTCTCTTTTTCAAAAAAAATCTTGACCCCACAAACGTCAAATTCTGATTTCGCCCGTGAATTACTCTATTATTTAGGTTTCATGAGTGAGATCTTTCATAGTCAAAAAGGGATTTGGATGAACAAAACATTTGTAGATAATATACATTGGAAAATCAATTATTAAAACACGGTAGTGTTGGCACCTCAAAAAGCTTTCCAAATAATTCTGCCTTAGGTTGGGGTGGACAAAGGCCACATCAAGTTTTTAGTTTACCCTACATATTTTCTGATTCCAAGGTGGATTTTGGTTTGTAAATCAAGGATGGTGACAAATCATGCTTTTATATAACAACCCAACATCGTTTTTGGACACTAAGTTTTCTGCCGACATCTTTACCCCATCTTATTATATTTAATTTTATCCTTATCATCAATAACGGAGCGTCACAGGTAATTCATGTCCACTCAATTTTTTTATAACTATATTATTGTTTAAACAATTAAAAATCTCTAATTTTTTTTTCATTTTAATATTGTGTTGGACGAGCGCAGAATTTTAATATTATGAAGATAAACATTAAATAATAATTTGTAAAAAATAAGAAGCACTATTAAGTTGTAAAACTTGAATAGTCGATTACTCGAGTTTCTATATCTCTAAAGAACATTTAAAACTTGAATAATTGATCGCTCGAGCTTGATGAAACATATTAGTTTTGATTGTATATACTTTCATTGCAAAAAAAAAAAATCACTCCTTATCATTTTTTCAATTACGGTTAGTGGTCCCGGTAATTTCAATCACTGCTTATAATAGGAATACTGGATGAGACAAATAAATGCACATGCTTTTGTCCCATGCCTAACGTAAAAAAATATTGCAATTACACAGGATCTCTTCTGTTGTTCATATCTTTGGTAGGACACTTCCATCACAACTCAACTAATATCTAGATATTCTTGTTTAATTTTCTTGACCATCAAAGTTGTAAAATTCACAAAACGTTGGTGCATAAAAATGTGTACTATATATTTTAAAGCATAATGCTACGGATACTATGGCTGTGTTCGTTTAGAAGTTTCTAAAATATTTTCTGAAAATTTTCTGAAAATATTTTGGAAACTTGTTTGGGAAATTTTTTTCCAAACATTTTTATTTTTTTCCTAAACAACTTCATCTCTCTATAAAAGAAGAGAGAGAAAGAGAGCACCTCGAAAACGTCAAAAAAAATTTAACTCTCAAGAGTTAAATATTTTTTGAAACACTTACACTAAATAACATCTCAGAGTTTTTTTTCCAAAAATCGTTTCAGAAACATTCAACCGAACACTTTTGCCTCATGTTTTTTCCTCCCATTTCTCTCTCACACATACACACTGATCACCCACTTATAGTCATTTATCTTCTCTCACCTCAGCATAGAGTAAAATATGAAATAAAAAATGTAATATCAGTAGCATTATTAGTACTTTAAGGCCCTGTTTGATAATCAGGGAAGGGCTTGGGATAGGACTATCAAACCCAAGGGTCTCCAAATTCTTTGTTTGGTAACACAAGTTTACTCAGGACTATGAATCCCAGGGGATGATCAAGCCTGCAAAATGGAGGATTGGTAATCCCTCCCTAGACATGGTATTCGTAATCCAGTCCGGGGAGGCTATTGCATAAAGACAAAAATGTCCAGCGGTCAGTGTATTTATTTTCAATTGTCTTGTTCAGTGTGTTTCTTATTTCTATTTTTTATTTTCACTTTTCTTATCTATTTTCCAGTTTTTCGTTATTTAAATTTTTGTTCAATGTTTTCTTTTCGTTTTATGTTTTGTTTTCTGTTTTTGCGTGTTACTTTTTTTCCTATCGTCATTTTGTGTTCTATGAATTTCATTATGTGTTAATTTTTATGTTTCTTATTTTGCGTTGTTGAAGAAATAAATATATGAGAACATAAACTTTTGTATTTTATGGTATTGGTTTGTCCCTAGTTTTTACATTTGTTTCTGTATTTTTTTCCATGGTTTGGGCATTATTTTTATTTTGCATGATATTTATATGATTAGATGAACAAGAAACAAACGTGAGAGATCATCAAGACATATCAAGAAAAAACCTGAGAAGATTGCTTGCTATTTTATAAGCGTAATAGTTTTTTTTTTCATTTTAATTGCAATGAACAATAAAAAAACAAAACATACATGTTAAGGGTAAAATTGGAAACTATGTTTTTTAATCCCACCTCTTTTTTTGCAAACAAACACCAACCATGCACTATTAATTCTATCCTAAGTACAAACAAACATACAATATTGGTTTTAATAATCCCTTGGTATTACGAATCTCATCCTAATACCACCACCTTACGAATCCCAAGCAACGAAGAATTTTAACAAACGGGGCCTAATATTGAAGAATGGCCACCAACAACTTGTGTCAAAAAGTAGTTGACCCCATTAAATCCCATGGAAATTCTATTGAAGCCATCCCATATCCAGCATTTTTTATTTTTTTTTTGGCTGTGTCAAAGTGCATATATAGGTTATTTCACATGTTTATCAGTAGTATTACCTTTAGCACTACATAATCATTTAAAGAAGATTTCATTGGTCTCATCGCGTATCACAAGCGCGGAAAAACATGTTAAAACTCCACCAAGCGACTATCTATGAAGCTTTGAACGTTCAACTCCAAATACTAACCTATTATGTAATGCCCCATGCATATCACCGACCTAAGAACTTGTTGGAGCCTAATTAAGTGACCCAAAATGTTTAAACCCAAGTTATTAAATATATATAGGTGATTTTGAATATATAATGAACTATGTATATTACTACTAATAACTTGATTTTAAGCATTTTTGGTTATGTGATAAGGCTTTAACAAGTTATCAAATTCTCAAATGTCATAGTCGCTAGTATGGTTCCCTATCCGCGATTTTGCTATTTCTATTTACTTTACGGGAATAATTTTACTGGAATAATATAGGAGGAATCCCCGGAATGGGTAGAAATGGAAAGAGTAAGGACTATTTAAAATCTTTTGCTTATGTACAACTACAATACAAAGTAATAAAGATTCTAATAATAAAGATTATAATTGGATATATCAGTGGATCGTTTATCAATCATTCATTTCATTGACTTATAAATCACTACAAGTGACGGAGATACGCGATTTAAATAATAGAAAATCAAATATTTAAAAATTGCATCTAGAGTGGGTGGAAGGACGCAAACAAGAGCAGATAGGATTTGATCGTTATGAACCAATCCAAAATTGTTGTAGACAGAGTCAATTATTAATTCCCACCCACGGGTCGAATGGTATCTAGTACATAAATTAATTAATAAAAGAATAGAAAAAGCTTTTATTGTATCGCTTAATCAAATTCTCAAATGTCATACAAGTCCTCGATTTTCAAATCACACATGATCACATGTCATGTTATACTAAAAATTTGTAGGAAAAAAAATGATTCGAAGCATACTCGGGAATTCTAGAAAATATATCATTGATCATTAATAAATAAAAATACAAAATATAATAAGAAAATTGTAGATCAAATTGAAATGAATAGAATTACATAAACGGTAAAATGGAACGTAAATAATATGATACCGAATCAAGTCCTATGTATTTATAGTCACTACCTCACTGTGGTTGTTGGAGGATCACAATCGGCATCTGTCTCCCAAAATAAAATGACGCAGTCGAATGTAAGGACATCGACTTTTGTCCACTTGTCAAATTTCACCACGTCAGCCTTTCTCTCCACAAACAATTCAATATAGGATAGATATTATAAACAGATTCTCAGATGGAGTTGTCCGAATTTTCAATGCTTGAACCATGAAAGAAAACTGATATTTGTAGAGACAAGCAAGGACCTTTGAGCTGAAAAATAGATGAACCTTTTGGTTACATGGAAAAGCTTTGGGTGGTAGATATTAATGGCATACATGAATGAGACATTCCGGTTGTCGTGAGACCCTCCGGTTATGCCAAATTCATTCACCAAAAAAGTCCAAAACCCTTGGAAATTTTCAACAATCCTCCCCATGAATAAAATTGCGAACAATCTGACGCAGACAAAAGAAACCCAATGAGTGAGCATAATGGATGATTCTTGTATAGGATATGTAGCTTTTGGCCTTGAACCTTCTCTTGTGAAAGCCTTTGCTGGCTGGCCAGTGAATATGAAGTCTTGAACTATTCTGCCATTTGTATAAATCGAGATAATAGACTCCACACATGAACTTCTCTTGACATAGTTCAGTTCTCACTGGTGTATTCGTTTTGGCCATGAATATGTGTCCTGGTTCTGCTAATGTTTTAAGATTTTTGCCTTCTCAAATTCTTATTGAGGCGACCTTTCTTCACACTCACATATGTGACCTCTTATCATGATTGTGTTACAATACTTCATTAGGAATCTCAAATTCCATCGCATAAGAGTCATTAAAATAAAATAGCAGTTGCTTAACCTCAACAACATCATTATTGCACCATAGGAAAGGGTAGGAGAATAAAACTCCCAAGTGATCTCCGTACCACACGTGATTATGTTGTCCCTTTAAACCTTGATCTTGGGATCTCCACTCAACAAGGTTGGATTTCTATCACAGTAGTTTTTCATGTCATAGGCTTTAGCCCCATTCCCGTCAATGTTTTAACAACCAGCTCTTGAGTTAACCATATGATAAACAAATCCACGATATTATCCTTTGATGGCACCTAGTTAATAGGGACAACCCTAGTAGAGAGCAGTTGTGTCTACGACGAATATGTCTAGACTTATCATTGGACAGATTAGTTTGCGCCAATCCAATTGTTGATTGGCTATTACAATGTACATATATTGCTGGCGCAGGTTTTGACCTCCTTATAATATCTTCCAGAAAATGGCATAGCTATCCTACCTCTTCAGTTGTCTTGTCAAAAGCAATGAACTGTAAGTCAATCGTAGACCGTGCTATACACGTTTGTTCGAAAAATTTCTAAGACTTTGTTGCACCCGTCAAACTAAAAACACATCCACTTGTGGATTTCGAATAATTTATATTCGATATTCAATTTACATCATTGTACCCTTCAAGTACCACATGATGTTTGGTATAGTGTAGCCTATAGTCACAAGCGTATCTCAAGTATCTCATCACCCTGACTATCGCTTTCTAGTGGTTTTCTCTTGATTTATACGTGTACTTACTTGGTCTGCTCACTGAATATGCGATATCAAGCCTTGTACAACTCATCAAGTACATCAAACTTTTAATTATCCGAGAATACTTGAGTTGAGAAACTTCGTCACTGAGATTATTAAATAAGTGAAGGTATAAATTGACAGAGGTTCTTGCGATATCCAAATCAAACTTGTTGTATTTCTCGAGAATCTTACCAACATAGTGAATTTGAGACAATACATGTTCGTTAGATGTTTTGGAGATCTTGACGCCTAGAATCGCATCTGCAATGCCCATATCCTTCGTGTCAATATTGAATTCAACAAGTTTTTGATAGAAGTGATGACCTTATCACTAATACCCACAATGAGCATGTTACCAACATATAAACATAAAATGACATTGAAGAATACTCTAGTTCGTCTTCAACCTTTGGTTCCCACCGTTAAAGCTCCATGGAATTTCTGAGTTGCCTTTGTGACATCAAAAACACTCTAGGGTATGAGAACTTACTAGTGGTTGAAAGATAGGGATTCAAATGGGTTGAAGAATCAGTACCAAGGTGGGTCTCTCTCTCTGTCTCTCTCTCTCTCTCTGAGTTATGTAGAAAGGTGTGAAGATGGAGGGATGAAGGGTTTATCTTACGAGCAAAGGGTGAGAGTGGATTGATTGAGAGGAGAGGGTTGAGTGTGGAAAAAGGTAAAACGTGGAGGTTGGGGCTGCCATGGCAAAAGTGATGGAGGTGAAAAAGGTGGGTGGATATATATATATATATATATAGAGAGAGAGAGAGAGAGAGAGAGAGAGAGCTTCTAATAAGGGATCCCTATTTTGTCGCAATACTGACCTCTTATTTTTTTGATCAAATTTTGATGATTCGAATGATTTTTAATGTGTTTAAAACATATTTTTAAGGGTTAATGTGTCCCAATAAACTTGATCCATTCAATTTTTCATAAAATTATTTCTATTAGCATTTATTAAAAACTGCCCTTCTAGATATTATTTTGAGCTAATTTTTTGCGAGTACTCTTAAAAATATATTTTAAAACATTGACGATTTAGATCATCAAAATTTGATCAAAAAATAAGAGGTTCGTACCATAGCAAAATAAGAAATCCCTTGTTAGAAATTTTTTGTATAGGGGCCGGATCTCGGGACACGCAAAAAACACTCAATCTCAATTGTTAAAATCAATGGTTGAGATTAAAACACCCTCCCTTCTCCCTTACATTCTTTACACGTTAATTCGCTCTCTCTCTCTCTTCCATTGGCGGTCTCTCTCTCCTCCTCCACACCTATCCCCTCCCATCTCTGCTAAACCCAACTTAGACGATGTGATGCTCGACTCGATATCCGCCCATAGCTTGGTAATCGAATCAGTCAATTACTAAATAGAATGAATCCGGTGTAAATCAGATTTGGGGGAGCTATAGTGCACTTTTCTGTAGTGCACGTGTAGTGCAAAAAAATGATATAATTTTGCTCGCTTTAATCTCCATGTATTTTGATAACAATTCATGTGATAAGATAAAACGACGTAGTTTTGAGGACAAAGCAAACAAAATTATGTCGTTTTGTTTGCACTGCACGCGCACTATAAGAAAGTGCATTACAACCTCTCTGTATCCGTGTAAATCTTTCTAATATTAATATAATTCGTTTGCTTTTATATTAAAAAAAAAAAAAAAGAGAACCGTTGGTCACAAGTGATGGGAATGGATTCAGAACCAAATGTCACAATTGATCTACAAAATGCATTTTGTTAAAATGAAAATCTTGTCTAATCTTTATCTGAGTAGCAATTTTATATATCAATTTAAATCAGAAGTGTTATAAATTTGTAATGATAGTTTCCAAAAGCAATGGCTTTATCTTGATCGACTTGATTACCGACCACGGAGACCCTTGATAGTTTTAACACAGCCACCCTTGATTGATGGCAACCTATGGTTCTAAATTTAGTAACTGATTGACTCGACTACCGAGCTATGGACAGAGATCGAGTCGAGGGTTGCATTGTCGGAGTTGGATTTGCCAGAGATGAGTGGAAAAAAGTGTGGGGGAAGGGAGAGAGAGAGGCCGTCAATGGAGAGAGAGAGAGAGAGTTATAAAGTGTAAAGAATGTAAGGGAGCAAGGAGGGTGTTTTAATCTCAACCATTGATTTTAACTATTGAGGTTGATTTTTTTTTTTTGTGTCCCTGTATCCGACTCCATATAATACATACACACACACACACACACATATATATGTATAATACAATTAATATATGCATAACATATAGGGGGGAGGCTCAAGAGACCAATATCTTTTTAGACTAATATTAGACCAACGCCTAAACTCTTCACTCTCAATTAAATTTTGATAATCCGAACCGTTCAATGTTTTTAAAATATGTTTTTAAGGGTACCCGCGAGAAATCAGCTCAAAATATTACCAGAAATGGCTTGATCTAAGCAGTGGTTCAAAATGCTGACAGGAACTGTTTTATGAACCAATATTTGGATCAAGCAATTTCCAGTAATATTTTGAGCTGATTTCTCGTGGGTACCCTTAAAAACATGTTTTAAACACATTGAACGGTTCGGATCGTTAAAATTTAACCTGGAACGAAGAGTTTAAACGTTGGTCTAATATTGGTCTACAAAAGTGTTGGTTCATATAGCCTTTCCCTAACATATATATAAATATATATATATATATATATATATATATTATGCAAGTGGCTATATATATGTATGTCTTGCTCTTTAAAATCACACACGTGCGACCAAAGGAGCACGCACTTGCGACAGTTGATATGTGCGCGGACGTGAGTGCGAGAGTGTGCCAGGAGCTAGACTTGCTCCAAGTGATGAAAAATTTGCACTACAAATCTGACTTTCTCAAACATTGTGTACGGCCTAAAGGAAGCTAAGGATAAGTTGATTTAGATTTTGCCTCAATTAAGAGGACTTCTAACTTCTAATGAAGACTAGCTAAGCTAAATACGAAATTAAAACGGGTTAGAATTGCATTGGATAAAAATTCAACCATTGGGATTCTTTTACTTAAATAAAGTAGGTGTGATACATACTCAAAACAAATTAAAACCTGAACTAATTAAAAGCAAAAAAACTAATAAAGACTGAATAGTTTGAAATGATAAAGATAAAACTGAATAGCTAATGAGTTTGTTGATTGATGTTGGACCTCTGCTCAATACGGCCTAGCTTCTTATTCATAGACTTTCCGCTAACCCACTAGCTGTTGGCAACAAATTCCATTTTTTTCCCCCTTCATCTTGATCTACTCCTACGAAGAAAGCTCTTTGTTTGCCATGTGTCTTTTCCACTCGCAGCACTACTGGTAGTACTTTTTTCATTTAAACATGTGCCTCACGAAATTAAGAACTCACTTCCTAAGACCCAACTTCTTTTACTTGGTCAATCCTCAAATAATTTTTTTTTTTTATCAATTTTCACCGGGCCCACTTAAGTTCTTTTTTTTGGTCACAACAGTATGCATATATACCACACGAATAATATGCCCGAAAGATATATATGATGCACAGAATTGAAATTAATCTGGAAAAAAATATTGTTTAACTGAATAAATTAATTCGGATTCTTACATTGACGGTCTATATTCAGTCTTTGAGCTATCTCCTTCAGATGACACAATACGCACATTGACATATATATATTATCATATAATGCCTCCACCTCAGTTACAATGACAAATGTCAAGAGTAGTGACAGGGACGAATCAAATTTAAAATGTTAATATTTATTGCATGGATAGAGTTGGTATACGTACATGCCCAGAGGTTTTGCAATATCGAAATTAAATGAGCCCACTGTATTGAAAACTTACAAGAATGTACGAATATAGAAAGTGTTGTCATAAATCAAAACTGAACTGAATCATTTCGGTTTGGTTCGTTTTAATTCTTTTGGTTTTGGTTTAATTTTGGTTCGGTTTCAATTTGATTGGCCTTGGGCTCAAAATTTAAAATAAAAAAAAATTCTAAAAAATTAAGAGATTTGTGTCAAACGGATCAAGTCCGGATTAATTTTTATTTTGAATCGATTTCCGATTTGATTTGGCCTGAGTCCAAATTAAGAAAAACTTTTTAAAAAATGAAGTCCAGTAGAATTGAATATACCAAAAAAAAAAAAAAATTTTGGACTTCAAAAAATTTGTGAATTTAGATTTTTTATTTGTTACCGTTTAGTATAGGAATCAGTTCGCTTTGATTTGTTTTCTAGGTGACTAAAACCGAAAACTGATTCAAAAATTGACCTATTGAACCAAACAAGAAGTTTACTGGTTTGATTCAATGTTTCGGTTTAGATTTTCATCCCAACCAATGTTATAGATATCGTACCGTACCGGCCGGTACGTACCGTTTTGACAAAAAAATGGTACCAAATACCTCTAGTACCGTACCGTTCTCAATACCAGCCAGTACCGGATTTGTTTTTTTTTTTTTTTAAGAATTGTGGAAAAAATTAATTTTTTTGGGCTTTCTCTCTATAATTTATATATATATTGATAGTTGCGATAAATCCGATACGGTACCCGGTACATGACCGGCACTGGTACGTACCGTACCAGTAAGAAAACCGGTACCCCCAAATCGATCCGGTATTCAAAACATTGATCCCAACTCATATTTAAAGTGGGGCTTTGCATGAGAGATTTTGTTTTAGAAGTTGCACACAAATTACCAATCGAAAACAAGTTGGAAAAATAGGTGACTATATAAAGACCAATGTTCTGAATACCGGATTGATTTGGGTACCGATTTTTTTACTAGTATGGTGCGTACCAGTATCGGTCATCTACCGGGTAACGTATCGAATTAATCGCAATTATCAATATATATATATATATATATTATAGAGAGAGAAAACTCAAAAAAATTAATTTTTTTCGGAACTCTTAAACAAATCCAATACCAGCTGAGTTGAGAACGGTACGATATTAGAGGTACTTGGTATTATTTTTATAACAAAACGGTACGTACCAGTTGATACGATACAGTATTTATAACATTGACAAGGACAAGCTGTGCTTGCATGATGGATTCCTCTTACCAATTTGGTGAAACTGTGCTGAGTTATAAATTTTGTTCAGGTGGTGACGAGTATTAAATGCTATCTCATTTAAAGTTTTTTTGTAATAAACATCGATAAGGCTGATATTAATGTCAAATAGTACACTTTTTAATAGTATACTTTTTAATGCAATAAACATCGATAAGGCTGATATTAATATCAAGCCTGGCTCGTTTATGAAATGAGCTTAAAATTTGAGCTCGAACTTGACATGTTGTTGAACTACTTAGTCCTTATAAAGCCAAGCTCGCGATGACTCGATTCGTTTAAAGCCCTACCGGTTAGTTTGGAATATACCCCATATTTTACTAGTTTTTCTAGTGACCACAAAATTTGTAGTTGCGAATGTTGGAAAGTGTAATTTTCAGAAATTACAGACTTACAGTGATGAGGGGCAGTTGCTCCAGTGGGTATTAACTGCCTCGCCATTAAGACGAAAGTTCCGAAACAAGGCAATCTTAAAACTATGTGGTGATGATGATCATGTGGTCTTTGGTGAAAGTTCACTGTCCCCGCGTGGCACAATTATACTGTATTATTTTTCGTCCACAAAATTGATTATGGATCGGAACGGATTACAGTTAGGGGTGTAACTTATTCGACAAGTCCGATTTGAACGAAAAATTCAAATTAAACCGAAAATTACTTCAAAATTTACCTAATATATGTAAGAAATATAGTGATCGAAACCCCAATATATATCAAAATATAGCGCTCGAAGCTACATCCTAAATCTTATTAACTGTCAGTTAAAACAAAGATTGTCTATTAATGCTCTTAAGACATTGGTTATGTATTTATTTAGACCTACCATTACATATGTTTTATCGTTATATATACTATAAGGGAGTACGTCATGTCTTAGATTTATTTTTTATTTTTTTCTAAAAAATAAAAAATTGACTTCTGTTTCTCACTCTTCATTGCCTGCTCCAATTTGTTTTTTTCCATTGCTATTTATACTCTTCTTTCATTAATTAATATTGTTTAGTTTTTTTCATCAGAGCTAAAATTTTAAAAAAAAAACTTTGATGGGAAATCTTCACGTTACAATGCTTATAAACTTCATACATTGTTTGGACTATGGTAATTATTAGTATTATTTTTCATTTTTATTTGTAATTTTTTTGTTAATTTTTTGTTCGTCTCGACAAGGATTTCAGAAATGTACAAAAATATATCTAAAAATTAAAAGAAAATCAGTAAAGACAAAACAAGGTCTATCTTGAAAAAAAGTCGTCTTTAGTGAATTTTTTAAAATTTTTGAACATAATTTTATATTTTTTACTTTTCTTTGCCGAGACGAACCAATAAACTTCAAAATATTATTAAAAAATAAGAAATATAATTTTTTTAAATACAGAAAAAAATAATTTAGACCAACTATACAGGCCAAATAAACAATATTTTAATTTATTTCCTCTATTTTTTTAATTTTCTATTAAACTTTAAAAAATTAAAGGATTGTTTTGATGGAATAAATTAAAAAAGTAAGAAATATGATAAAAAATTTACTAAGGACGAAAATAATTCTAAATAGACAGATGTTTTCAATTATCTTTGAATTTTTTAAAATTTAATTTATGTTTTATTATTTTTTGAAATTTATAATTTATAGAAATTAATAATTCACAAAAATTTGATATGAAACGAACAAATACAATTCTTTTAATAAAAATTTAAAAAAAAAGGCTAAATCAAACCAAAACTGCCGTCAGGATCTTGTAAAATGCAGTTTATATTGTCATGAATAGAGATTGACAGAAACATGGCACGAGATTTGTGGGGCCAGTTGTAAGTTTTTGTGGGACCCAAAAGAGGTGTTAGGTAACAGAGTTGGGGAGCTAGAAAATCCAGCTGACCCAATCCAAAATCCATCACGGTGGCATGTTTATGGGGCTTTAATGAGATGTCAGGAACAATATGGGCCACTAAGCTAATAAATAATAATAGAATTTTGATGATGAGGTGGGCCGACTTATGAACTTCTTAGCCTCATCTTCTACCTATCAACTGCACGTGGATGACCAAAGCTGATGCCGGATTTCAAGGGCCTTCTTGTATCTCTCTCTCTCTCTCTCTCTCTCTCTCTCATCTTTTGGAATTTTCACTTCGGCCCAAAACTGCTGCTTTTAACCGACTTTAGACTGGTTTTAGTGAGCATTCCCAAGTACCTACCACATGTTACTTCATGTAGTATTTTATAGGGAAAAAAGGGCAGATATTTTACGGAAATTTTGATCTACAGTCCAAAATCAAGACAATCCAATTACATGAACGAACATTCTCTCTCATTGTATTTTGATTATTTACTACACATTCTTCCGTCACGTTTTTTATCACTATTGATTCTACTTGCGACTAACTACCTTTGCTTCCTATTTTGGTGATCGGAGATATTTTTCGGCACCACACAAAACAGAACAAATAAATTTATTTGTTCAATTATTAATTACAATAGATAAATTTTATTTGTTCAAAGTATAATAGATAAATGTTTAATTTTCAACATATGAATTTAATTATCTGTTCAAATCATAATAGATAAACTTGTAATTGATAAGTTTTATGATTT